>CM041294.1:163846546-165046546 GCA_023052935.1 Piezodorus guildinii | reverse complement strand
ATTACCTTGTGCATTGAGGGTCAATCTACTTCCTCAAGTGTGTCAAGCTGTTGGTAGTAAAAATAGCTAGATAAAGGCTTTAAATATTTTCAACAATCTTCCCAATGATCTTATATCATTACATTTTTCTAAGGCTAGTAAAATTAAATTTAGAAAATGTATCTTATCATAGAATGTCAGATAACTAAATAAGCAGAATAACAACTACTTCCAAATTTCTATGCTAACTGTTAACTAACGAACATTAGAATCTAAACTAACGAATTCGATTTCCAACTTAGGTAGAAAACTGCAAAAATATTTTTTTAATGCAATTTTTCATTTTTAAACATAAACGAGTCAACCGAGTTTTTTCGATTTTCTTGAAAACGGTTCCGAGGATTTTGATTAAACTCGCTATATTGATGTAAAAATCATTAGGCTTTAATATATCATGTTGGTTTCATTCTGATTAAAATAGTCTGACAGGGCTTAAATGCCGATATTTTAAATTTTCTTTTCTAAAGTACCTTTAATTTTGTTGATTCTATAAAAATATCTATATTATCTTGTTACCACTGATAAAAAAAACAGGTAAATATATAAATCGTATGAATTCGATACCCAACTAAAGGAAAAAACTGAAAAATATTTTTTAATGCAATTTTTTGTTTGTTAACTTAAGAACAGTAATATACATGTATAATATACCGTTGGAAAGCTATAACTTTTAGAAAAAAATGTTATCTTATACACAAGATTGTAAAAGTTAATAAAGAGTGATGAAAAGTCGATAAAACTAACTGATTATTTTAGATTATAATATAATAAATTTTTTAATAAAACATACGTTTCTATAGAAATTCAATTTAATTAATTCTTTATTAGTTTCACTCATTTTTATTTCTAACTGTATTTGAAAATTTTTTAATCCACCAGATTTTTTAGAATGTGTTAACATTATTGACCAAGTAAAAATGATTTTATGAACACTGAGAGGAGTTATTGTTTCGATTTGTATCCTTTTAAAAGGAGAATCGAGTGAAAAATGTAGGTTCTCTTCCATTTTGAACCGTATCCTGTTTACTTATAAATGCCAATTGTTAAAAATCCTTTAAATATGAAAATCAGGCATATTCTTTGAAATAGTAAAATTAGTCCTTTTCGTGTATTAATCCCTTGCCCTCATCTCCCTGATCCGGGAAATCCCCGTACAGCCAACAAAGGCGAGGTAGGGATGAAAAAATAAAAAACTGAGAGGAATAAATTCAAATATTGAAAAATGCAGATGAAGACTAGTCGCCGTAAAATGTATTAATATCCTTCCCGCTTGTAATGTATCAATGAGAGAAGTTGGTTGAGGGTGCAGTAAATTTAACACACAATTAAGCATAAACTTAATTTATTGGTGCCGACGTTTCGGCCTAAATTATAGGCCTTCCTCAGGGTGGTTGTGTGAGCTGAGAAGGTGTCGGTCAACCAGCTTCTCAGCTCACACAACCACCCTGAAGAAGGCCTATAATTTAGGCCGAAACATCGGCACCAATAAATTAAGTTTACGCTTAATTGTGTGTTAAATTGACTGCACCCCCAACCAACTTCTCTCATTTATACACACAGTCAACCATTGTCACTTCATGGTAATGTATTAATATAAATTGATTTGCCCTAAAAGTTTTTTTTTTTTTTTTTTTTTTTACAATAGATTTTTATGATAATCCATGTAAAATAACTTGTAGATAATGAGAGAGGAAGCACTGAAAGAGCAAGGGGAGATAGCTAAAGAGAAGCTGGAACTGGCAGCAGAGCGCGCTAGGTTAGAGGCTACCTACGCCATCCAAGGGAGGACTGAGGGCTCTATCCCTCCGCTGGACATCATGCAGGTATCTTCATCTTGTTTTTTTGGAAAACATTTACTTAATTTTATTTATTTCTCCTTATTACAAATTTGTCACAGAATAATACCCAAACTGTTGTGATATAAATTAAATATTAAAGGGTATAAAAAAAAATAAAATGAAACTTGAACTTCTACAACCCATGAAAGTCTTGGGATCAGTATATATAGAGATTTTTTCCCATTTTTGGGTACACCCACTTTATAGAGACTGGGTCTGCCCCAGAAGGGTCTCCATACCCCAGGGTCGCCCCCCGGCTGAAATAACAGAATAAATAATATTCTACCATAACTGGAATTCGAACCCAGGACCCGGAGAACAGTAGACTAGTGCTCTATCCACTCGAGGACACCGCTCCCTTAAGGGTATAGATAAGTAAATATGAGAAATCTGTCTCCGCAGCTTCTTTTACTTGGAGTCAAATAATAGTAATTCACCTAAATTTTTAGCTCTTCAACTTAAATTGTTTTTGAGATTAAAAAAAAAAACTTTTTGAATTTATTATTTTTTTTCAATAGTAATGTGTATCTTGTTATATCTGGAAAGCTATTGAATGAATGTATATTTCATAAATAAGAATGCACAGAAACTAATGACACACACTTATATTTTAATTAATAATATATGTATATATATATATATATATATATATATATATATATATATATATATATATATATATATAAATAATAACATGGAAAGGTTACTGGAGGGTACCAGTGTTGCAGGGAAAGTTACTGGTAACCAGTGTTGCCACAAACAGTATAATTTATGGTTTCCTTTCTTCAGACTTTGTGGTACCATCCCTGAAATAGTAATGGTCCTAAATACCTCTTCATCCAGTTTCTCGTTTTTCTTGCTTCTGGTATGTCAAGTGTATGTCTTAGCCATTCTCGTTTCATGACCAAATCAACTAAGATGTTTTGTTTCTATTGAATATAATATTTTTCTATTCCTTTGGCCTTTTCTACATATTTTTGTGTTACAGTTTTGGCAACCTTCTACTTCTCCCAAAATATATTTCCAAGGCCAACACTGCTTTTTCTTATTTCTTTTGTGCAGCATAAATTGTAAACGTGATTAAAAGGATGTAAGCCTTAACAATGCTGGTTGAACCAATGTTGTTTTGAAAAGCATTATTTTTTGTCTTCTTTGAGAGGAACCTGCTGTAAAACTGCTTCCTTAGAATATAGTAGCTTCTTCTAATAGCATTGGTATTCCTTTGAATTTCCTGTGATATATCATCTTGTTTGTTGATCTTAGTTGCCTAAGTAAACAAACCTGTCAACACATATAAACCTAAACTCTCTTTCTTCTCATATTTGATATCAACTGTATCTCCATGAGTAAATTACAGAATTATTCACTATTGTCTGATGATCTATAGCTTGCAGGAAATATTTCATAAAGTATTATTAGAATAGATGAGTATGATTGATTGATGTATTGATATTTGGTCATAGGCGCGGGCTGAAGTGGAGGCAGCCCTGGAGACGGCTAGACAGGCAAAGGAGGCCGCAGAGATGGAGCGAAGGAAGCAGGCGGAGATAAGGCAGACGGTGGAGCAGATCACCTGGGAGCAGAAGGACATGGATCTGCGCTTGGAAGCCAGGGAGAGGCACGTCAACGACATGCTAAGGGTAAATCTTTGTTGAATAGTTGTTTGATAATAATGCAGGTAACTAACATCGGAATTTGGATAGGATGTTTAGGCACAAAAAAAATAAAAATTAATAATCCTATTACCTGTTCCATTCATATCCATTCTTTTCTAATTTAGAGTAGATGGTGCATTTTTTCTTATTGTTAAGGTTTCTCTTCTATTCTTATCCATTTTTGGTTTATTATTTTCGATTATGAACCTTTGTGATCGACCAAACAATTTAAAAAAATATATAATACCAAACATTGTTTACTTCTTTGTGCTATGTATGCTATGAAATTAACAGTGGTAATATACCATTTTCCTTAGGATTATTTTTTTTTTTTTCATATTAGTTAATTTCTTATTAACTACTATACTAACAATTATACCTTAATATATATTGTTATTTACAAATAATAAACCAAAGTGTAATATTTTGCAGCATTTTTATATACCCAGCCAGTTTTCAGGATAGCTGGAGTCCTTTAAGACAGTTTTTATTATATAAATATTTTTTTTATCCTGTAGAGTGCTGAAAGATTGAGAAACGAAGGCTTATCGGCGATTGAAGAAGCAAAAGCAATGAAGCAAGAAATGGAAACCCAACAGAGAGAAGTCAAAGAACAGCTGAATCAAATTGAAACCAAGGAAAGGGTTCTAGCCAAGGTATGATAAAATATTTCATCTTTCCTTCTTTTAGAAAAAAAATTATTTAAAATTAAGATGCAATTTTAATTAAATATATATCTATTATATGATAAGGTTTTAACCCTGTGTGCTCGAAGATTTTTTCATTTGAGTGAACCAACTACTCAAGAGTGGTTAGTCGTTCTAACTTATCACTTGATTTCTTTACAGTCTGCTTAAAATTTATTCAGATCAAATTTAACACTTAAAACTTGTGTATATTTTAACATTTCACGCATTTTCAGAGTTCAAAAAAAGACATTTGTTAAACATTAAACACTCTTATTTTTTTATCACAGACGAAATTTTGAACTCGTTTTGAATTGAACTAATTAATTTCTCGTATTCCATGATTATTTGGCATAGTAACTTAGGAAGAAATATTCTGATCGTCAAAGGTTGTCGACTTCGAACTAAAAGTTGAAAACAGAGTCTGGCTTGCTGTCCCAAGTGTTTTTGAGATGGCATCTTTGTAACCTTCATCTCATAAGAATACAAAGTATTAGGAGGCACACCTGTGTTATTAGTTAGGCCAAATACTAGGTTTCCAAGATTTTCTACAGACTACATTATAGTAAAATATCCATTTTTCATCTCCTGTTAACAACCTTTTCAAATTTAGGAATTTTTTCTGCCTTTTCCGTAATGAATCACAAACAGTATGCATTACAGAGCTTGTGTAAATGGTTTTCTGTACTTTAGGGCTGTTATGTATTGAGAATAATGAGGATGGAAATTCATTATTGGATAACAATTATATTAATTAAATATATATTGATATGCCTTTATAAGCCTAGGTCAGCAAAAGTTCAAAAGGTGTTTACCTAGCCCCCTAAATTTCCCATTGGTATGGGCCCTCCAGCGGTACCAGAGACCCCTGGTAGTTTCCCCTAGCGGCGGCCGACAAGAATATTAAGAGTGGTGAAAAGATAAGAAGAATATCTCAAAGGCTTACACCGCTGCCTTAAATAAATTAAAAATATTTCTTAAAAGTAGTTTCTACAAAGGCTGTACCGCCAACCGGGGCACTTCCCATATCAGCCCCACCCGAGGTGACTAGGATGAGAGAGAAGATTCGAAGGGGAGTCTTATTCGACTCTAAGAGTTGAAGTCCAGTAAGAAAACAGCCGATGTCCATTCTCAGAAGCGATGTCCGTCTTGGGGTCAGAGAGAGCAGCTGGAGACCTAAGAGCCAAGAACTGATTCCACCTTTGCCAGCCGACTAAGTGTTTTCAAGGTATTTCTTTTTGTAATATTGTATGGCAAAGGTAGTAGTGAAAATGTCCCTCAGTATTCTCAATCAAAGTTCTAAGCAATGTATTAATATAATGGATATGTGTAAGTTAATGATTATAATAATGTATGAATTGAATCTTGTTTACTTTTATCTTACCCTGCATGCCACCTCTTGGATTGGTAAACACGATACCTTTGGAAAGGAAATCCAATGGTATCATGAAATATAGTTTATATATGGATTAAATATATCAAGTAAGCTAGTTTTTGAAGTTACTGTTGCCTTTGAAAAGCAGCCGGTCAAAAACAGCAGGGCCAAAGCAATCTCTCAAACTGATTTGTTAGGATTTTGATTAACAATGCCCTTATGATGTGTACTGTTTATGACCTTATGTTTAGTATATTGTCACTAGCATATATATATATATATATATATATGTGTGTGTGTGTGTGTGTGTGTGTGAGCCTCTGGTTACTGATCTCTTGAACGAGAGGTCCAGTTGTTCTCTGCAGTACTGTCACCAGTCGATGGGGCAATATAGTTTATGAAGATACATTTTTTAAACTGAATTGTAATAGATACATGATATTGAATGACAAAGATTCAAATCAATTCTATTTATTTAGACTAGGATAGATTTATGATACAACAGTTAAGAAATATTAATTTTTAATGCTTACCTAACTTTTATTTCACTTTAGTTCCAGACTAAAAGTAATTGAGGATCCTAATCCAATAATTGTATGATTCATTATTAATAAATCTTGTTCTTATTTGAGGAATTTGTTTATTTCATCGATTAATATTAAAAATAACCTAATGTACTTTCCAGGAGAGGTTGGAAATAGCAAAAGAAAAAATTGAATTAGAACGAAGAAAAGCACAGCTAGAATTGATATTGCCTGAGTTGAACCCTGCTGAAGAACTTACTATTAATCCTCCCAAGGTAATTATTATATGGAATTGTTTTTTATTTTATGACTTTAAATCTCTATATATATAAAATGATAGCACGATTTTGATTTCCGCTAACTCTTTCTAAACTAGAGGGATGTTGATAACAGTTTTCACCATCATTAAGGGCATCCTTTCCTGAAGGTTTATTAGTAAAATACATTGCAAATTAGCTTTTCTGTAAACGGGAATAATAAATTTTTTGTAACCAAGTCATCAAAAAATTATTTCTGAAATATAAATAGTAATATAAGCGTAGAATATAACGCTGGAAAGCGCACATATTAACTCTCTGTCTTTCCATATATATATATATATATATATATATATATATATATAATGGTAACACCATTTTAGTCTCCCTTAACTCCTTTTAAACCACGAGACAGATTTTGATGTGGTTTTCACCATAATTTTGGGCATTCTTTTCTGCAGGTTTATAAGTAAAAGCATTACAATTTAGCTTATCTTTGAAGGGGAAAAATAAATTTTCTGTAACAAAGTGATCAAAAAATAAGTTCTGAAATATAAGTAGTAACATCAGCGTATATAAAAAAAAAATAATCTTACAAGTTAATATAAAGTTTATTCAAAGTAAAAAATATTAAATAGTTATAAGCCTAAAAGGATAGGAACCTTTATTATTTTTATAGTTTTCAAATATATATGCATACCAATAAACTTTTCATTAGATGAGAAAATTTAATCTTCCATTAGCTGTGCTTCACTTTAAAATAACAAAGAAATAAACTTAACCATTTTTATTTATTTTTTTCATTTCTGCCGATTATGAAATATAATAATGAATATACATAATAAATAAACATATTTTATTGCTTTGTATTTTAATTTTTTAATAGTCATTTTTTAATTTTTTTTTTTAAATTTAGCCAACGTTTCGGCTCAAGCTTGTGAGCCATCATCAGGGCATTACTGAGCCATGTCCAAGCATAACTGAAGAGAAAAGCCTAAACTGGGTTTATGCTTGGACATGGCTCAGTAATGCCCTGATGATAGCTCACAAGCTTGAGCCGAAACGTTGGCAAAATTTTAAAAAATGACTGACTCCTGATTATTCCACCTATAATCGTTTCTACAGTCGACTATACATCCTCAATATTTTCTTGCTTGTTTCACTTTTCGTTATGACATACTAAAAATCCCAAAGTAATAAACTCTAAATCAGTAAGACAGAGATTTTTTAAACACAAATGACACCTTAAATTGCATCCGTGCGAAGCAGCATCGTCCATTAGGGTCCATTAGTAACTTATATTATACTTTCAGTAAAACTAAGTTGTCGTTTTTTTTTTTTTGTGTATTTTTTTCACTCCATATTAGGTAAAATAAAAAGTTTCAGTTTTAGGCTAGTATTGATAAGAGATAATCGTGTTAAGTTGTGTTATTAATCTCATTATTTCTGATTGTTTTGTAGGCTTTCATCGATCCGAAAGCAGTTATTATGAGATTAAAGGCTGAAAAAGAACTCGAGTCGTTTATGACTGCTCGTAAATGATAAGTAATTCTATCTTTAAAATGTCCTGCCGACATCCTTATATATTGTTCCTGAATATTTTTGTGTGTTGACATTTTGTATTTTCTCTTTTCTGATCAACAGAAATGATTATTTAGTTATTGGCTTTACCAATCTATTTTAATACTTGATCACCAAGGTAAGAACAGTATTATTAAAATTACCAAAAAAAAAGTGTTCAATTATGGTTTAATGTGTTCATGTTATAAATGTTTGACTTGTTTGTATGTTGTCATTTTCTTCATAATTCAGATAGATAAGTTATATATTTTTTTCTTCTTATTTTTCTATAAGTAAAAAAAAACATTTATTTAAGAAGCAAAAATTTAATTTTTATTATTTTTTAAAATATTAAAATTTGTCAAATTGGATTAAAAACTACATTGTAAGTTTTCTACTTTTCTAACTACTATAAGTGTTGTTTATGTCACTTAATAAATGGTTCTTTTTTCTTGAAAGCTCATTCTTCTATTGATCCTCTAGAATAAAATAAAGAAAAGTAAATAAATTGATTAATTATTAATGAGGATTATAATTGTTTAAATATTAATGGCGAAAAGGAACTTACATGTGTGCATAATTTAGGCTGTTAGTGTCAAAATTGGCGCAATCTCGAACAGATTCGTTGTTTAGGATGTTTTCTAATTTTGTTATAATTTGTGAAAAAGATGGCCGATTGTACGGTTTCTCTTTCCAGCACAAAGTCATTATCTCATACCTGTAAAGTAATAGTCTTCAACTCTATGCATATTATAAAGGTTAAAAGTGAAAATGTGGGTAATATACAGTCTTATAATATGCTTGGGTTTGGTTGTTTTAATATATTTTGGTACAGATTAATGAGTGTAAACTTCACAATAATTATGTAATATAACCAGGAATGCTAAAATGATGGAAAGTTGTTCGGGGTGCAGTTATCAATAAATAACATGCTAATAATGAAAACATAACATTTTTTTGCTGACGTATGTACCTTCATTAGTGCTAAGACAAATTTTTCTATACAATAAGATTTATTTATTATTATGTTGGGGGGGGAGGAGCCCGTGGCTGAGTGGCTAGCGCGCTAGTCTCTCATGCTAAAGAGTTCGAATCCCAGTCCCGGCGGGGCTTTTATAAGGATGTAATTAAATGGGGATTCACTCACAGCTTCTTCCCCGGGTATGTGAGACCCGTCAGCCTAATGGTGGCCACTCAAAAGGAGGGCATAGGCGTAGGGAGTGATGACCCTACCCTACGAATTGCATCGAGAAAGTGCTCTTCTATACCAGAAAAAACATGTAGCCATGTATTTGTCGGAAAGATTCAATAAAGTTAATATCAGTCATAATTAGTCTGAGAAAGTTAAGGGTTTGGTACAAGGTAACTCCCTTATTCCTGTTTTATTTAATTTAGCATTAGAATATGCCATAGGAGAGGTGACACATACCATGAAATATTTAAATCTGGGTGATTAAATTTCAGTTCTTAGTCACGCCAACGGTACTGCTTGGCAAAGACGCAGAAACTATACAACTAAATACAAGTGTGTTAATGAAAACCAGTTAAGAGATAGGGCTTGAATAATAAATACAGACAAGATAAAATATATGACTAGTAATAGAAATGTTGGTGATATTGATATATCAATACATGTTGAGAAATTCAATTATTTAGGCTCAGTGATAACAAGAAAAAATGAAATTCAGAAGAAAACAAAGTTGTGGTTAAAGGCAGGAAATGCTTGTTATTATTCTGTTGCAAAACTACTTAGCTCTCGGCTTCTATCAAGAAACTTAAACGTTAGAAGGGCTTATATTTGTATTAAATATGAAATTTCAGTTTTATACGACTTTTTGTTTTCATGCTTAACTTACCCCAAACACAAAGACAAACCTTTTTGCACGTCTTGGTTATTTGGATTTAAGGGTCATAAAATTTGTATTTCTGTTGAAAACTGGAATTCAAAAACTTTAACGATAGTAATACTTTCCCTTACTATATATTTCATAAATAAGTTAGTGGAAGTAAAAAAATGCTAAGCTTACTATGTTGTTTACTTCCAAGATTACAACTTCATAGTTATTATGATTACAGTAACCATGACAACTGAAGTCATGGCTGCTTGAGTTATTTTCAACTTGTATTCAACCCTTTTGATAGATTCATTTAATTATCGATGATAGCATGTAACTTACACTTGAGCGTTGCAAGATGGTGGTTTCTCCATCCTATAGCCCGTCTTCAGGAGCTTGTAGACCTGAGCGGAGGGAATGGAAGGGTAAGGGGCCCCTCCTAGCGTCATCACCTCCCAAAGGAGTATTCCAAACGACCATCTAAAACATAAAGAAAATGGCCTATTGAATTAAAGTTTTATTTTTTATTTATTTAAATAATTTTCTATTGTAATCTACATAAATATATATTATTGGGTTGTTTCACATGAAATGTCTGTTTTTATAGTTACTGAAATACATAAAAGATTTTGCAAGTCTCTGTTGTTTTCTTCCGAATGTTTACATATTTAAAGTAAACAGTTACTAATCCTCTACCTTTGCATTATAAACATTAGCTTCCCAATCAATTACCCACTTTTTAGTATACCTCCAAATATGAACTTGGAAACACGTGATTTTCGAGTAGTATTTTTGTACGAGTTTAAACTCTGCCATTCAACAGCTAAGGCCGCTAGAAATATTTGCAAGGCGTTTGGGGAAGGGAATGTTAATGAACAGACAATTCGCCGTTGATTTGCAAGTTTTCAGCTGGGGATACCGACTTCGAAAACTTGCCCCGAATAAGACCTCCGTCCATAATAGACAAAGTAGTCCTCAAACATACAGTAGAAGGAAACCGCTACTAAACAGTTAAAGGACTCTCAGCACAACTAAATGCAAGTGCATCTACCGTTTCCAGACATTTAAAGTGTATTGGAAAAGTAAAAAAGCTCGATACATGGGTACCTCATGTTTCAAAACACCGTGCAAAAATTGAAAGAACTGGACTACGAAGTTCTTCCGCACCCATCATATTCTCCTGACTTGTCTCCACTAGATTACCACCTGTTCAGAAATTTAGACTACTCGTCAAAGGAAAACTTTTTGAAAATGATGATCAAGTGAAAAGTGCGTTTTCAGATTTTGTTTCACTTCAAAGCTCAGAGTTTTTCAGTTCGGGGATAAAAAAAGTTGGTGTCACATTGGGAAAAATGTGTAGAAAAAGAAGGTAAATACTTCGAATAAAATTATCTTGTTTTCATATCGTATTTTTAATAAAAATCCTTTACCTTGAAACAGACATTTCATGTGACACAACCCAATATAATAAAATAATAATGTCTATAACCTGGATTAAGGAAGTAATAGAAGATCTTGAACGAAATGGAATGAAAATTGAAGTAATACCGAACAGAGAAATATTTAAAGAAAAAGACACAAAGTCAAGGCGTGTTTCCTAGTCGGAAACTAAAACATAAGAACAGGAAACAAGTGAACAGAAGAAGACTTTTTGGGAAAGAAGAAGGACAAATAAGGAATTGAAATGTATTTTAAACTAATCTACAATCGTCATCTCCAAATGATCTAACAAGAAAAAATGAATTCATTCAACCCCTTCCTCCTCCCCCTTTAATATTTGAGGTTTCATGCTTCAAGTCAAGATATGTATATCTATAAGACAATAATAATAATAAATTTAATGTATTTATAAAACCAGAATATGAAAAAATTAATTATTAATATTAATCAATTATCTTATTTTTCCTATTCTCCTCCTGTGTCATGTTATTAGTTTAAATTTGTATTTCTTATTATCATTATTGTCTATTACTTACTATGTTGGATAGAAAAAAAATTCTGCCTTTCCGAGATTTTCTCTGTGCTTACTGAGCCCCTTTTTTTTTTTTTTTTTAATGCTGCAATTTCACCGGACACCTGACAATGATCCTTTGAACTCAACATTATCAGCCCTTTTGGTTTCATAATGGTGGCTGATAAAATATGTTTTACATCCATAAATCAGAGATTTTTGAAGTTACAGAAAAAATGTTTAGTGTATTGAAATCAGGACAAAATGTATTATTATAAGGGAAATTGTTATACTAATCAATACATAGATAATTTAAAGAAAAAGAAACAGAAAAATTTGATATCAATCTTTTTGGTACATTATTATTAATAATAGAACCGTTGTAATTGTTTTGAAACCATTGTAATATGCTCCTAAAATATGAAATTTGAGTTTTATACAACATATCGTTTTTCGAGCTAGACTTACCACACTTACACACAGACAGACCTATTTGCGGGGGTGGGGGTCGTTTGGACTTAAAGAACCCGAAAGTGTGTATTTCAGTGAAAATTCTAATTCGAAAATTTTCATGATCACAATACTTTCGCTTATTACACATTTCATGTGTAGGTAAGTGAAAGTAAAAATACAAACTGACATTATATTCAGTGTGAATAACAACCTTATATTTCATGTTCTTATGTAATTATTTGAATATTAATAACCCATTGTGTAATTTTTCTTTTTTTTTTTTTTTTCTTTTTTATGCTGGCATAGGGTTGCACAGCAACCAGACGGTCTATTGTGCGCCATAGAATCACACGGTAGTAGATTTAAAACATGAGTTTAGTTGCAGAAGCAAATTTCAAAAGGTTGTTAGGATTAATAAGTTTGTTGTTTATAGGATGTTCTAGGCGGACTTCACCAAATAAAGTGAACCTTAACTTAGCTAGCCTGTCACAGTGGCAGACTATATGGAACGATGTTTCGTCCTCCATTCCACATAGTCTGCATAAAGGGGTGTTAGAAATACCAAGTTTAAACATGTGGTAATTAACCCATTGTGTAATAATTTGCTGCATTTTTTAAAAAAATATTTGGTCAAACTGAAATTACACATCACTCTGAGAAGTAAATATGTGATGAGACAAAGATTCTATGGCCATCCACTTTATCGGGAGCTTGGAGACCCTCTTCTTCCTGTAGACAGACTCCTCGTAAATGTCTCTGCTGAGGCCGAAGTCAGATATCTTAGCCACAAGGTCCGAAGTCAACAGAATGTTCCTCGTCGCTAGGTCTCGGTGGATTATTTTGTTATTCGTCAAGTATTCCTGTAACAATCGTATGTGTGTTATAACACTGAAGATGTCAGAAAAACAACAAAACAAATATTTAAACATTTACCATTCCTGTAGCTATTTGTCGCGCTAGGTAGAGTAAATCTACAATGTTCAGCTTGAGGTGTTTCTGTTCCACTTCTGAAGAGTAAAATGCATTTATTTTATTATTAAATTCAAACTTGATAAACGTTATTGGAAATATTTTATGAATAAATACCTGTCCTTTCGTAGATCATATTTGATACTATATTGTTGTCACAAGTTTGAAATCCTGGAAAATTGTTAAATAATAAAATTATATAAATAATTATAATAAACAATCCCTAATTTTTTTAATATTTTCATCACTCTGCACTACCTTCTATAACTTTGTATATTACATCATTTTTTACTTTCACTTACTTATTTATGAAATATATAGTAAGTAAAAGTATTGCGATTGTGAAAATTTTTTAATTCCACTTTTCAATGGAAATACATGTTTTAGGGTCTCCTTAGTCCAAATGACCAAGACCCGCAAAATTGTCTGTGTGTGTGTCCGTGCGTGGTAACTCCTACTAGTAAATGAAAAGTCCTATGAAACTGAAATTTCATATTTAAGACAACTATACGCCCAAGATGTTATTAAAACTTGTTCGTCAAAATCGGCTGAACAGAAGAGCCACTTTATACTATGCATTTTGCATCTTTTTACGATTTTCCCAAAAATGGCTCTTAACGATTTTGATTAAACTCGCTATATTGATGTAAAATTTGATAAGCTTTAATATGATGTAGGTTTTATTCTGATTGAAATAGTCTGACAGGGATTAAATGTTGATATTTTAAATTTTCTTCAACTAAATTACCTTTAATTTTATAGATTTCAAACAATTAGGCACATAAATGTGTCAGCATTGATAAATAACAGCTAAATATGAAAGTTGAGCGAATTTGATATACAACTAAAGGAGAAAAGTGCAAAAATATGTTAAGGAAACAGGGCCCTTAACATATTTTAAGTGCTGCCCTCTAGCAGACAGCATCATTATCAACAATGCCATCTAGTGGCAGCCAGAGGCAAGGGACTCCCTGCTAAAAATTGCAAGCAATGACGAGGTAAGTGAAAGTTGTGTGTTGTCTGCACCAGATTTTTTTTAATCTTTAGCTTTCCAACGGTATATGTATAATAGGTGTATAACCTATATTACTATTTTTATTTGGGGAAAAAAAAATTATCATCCTTGAGAAGTACACTTAAGGTCAAAAGTTTGAGACCACCTATGGTTTACATCAATTATCTGTTTAATTAATCTGTTTGAATTTGTTTGTTGTGCGGCACTTTGGCATTTGGATTTTTCCTCTTTGTGTATTATCTGGGTTGCACTACGCAATTCAATGGAAAATTCATTATTTTTAACCATTATTAAATAAAATAACGGAAAACAAAAATATCCTGTTACTAGCGGATTTGAACCCCTCCTGTAGACTAGTATGAAATAAAGCAAATAATTCTAGAGATGGGATATTACAAACACAGTTCAGAAAATATTTCCGATCGGCACTAGCCATTGAAACAGCTGATTGAAATCTACGACTAAGCCCATTTTAAAATAATGTTTTGTTATAACCTACTGTTTGTTTCAGCAAAGCCACTATTAATGAGTTCCTGTATCAATCAGTTTGGTTTTCCGGGCCTGAAACAAAAATTAAAATTTGCATTAATCTTTTTGAGTATATACATGTTTTGATTTGAGACCCGATTAAACGGTATGCACATTCAAATTCGCACACAGCAGAAGTAGTGCTAAGATTTCTCTACTGAAAAATAAGGGTTTATAATTAGGGATGCTATAGGTAATTATTTACAATAATTACTAAACATTATTTAAGATGTTTTTTTATTAAGGAATTTAAATTGTAATATTTTCCAAAGGCCTTTGTATTATCAAATTTACTGATTAACATGAACATGAAACTAAATGGTTTATTAAAAAAACAATATAGTAATTATTAGAAATTGTGATCTATTGGGTTGTTTCACATGAAATGTCCGTTTATATAGTTTCTGAAATACATAAAGGATTTTGCAGGTCTATGTTGTTTTCTTCTGAATGTTTACATATTTAAAGTAAACAGTTACTAATCCTCTACCTTTGTATTATAAACATTATCTTCCCAATCAATTACCCACTTTTTAGTGTACCTCCAAATATGAACATGGGAAAACACGATTTGTGAGTAATATTTTTTTACGAGTTTAAACTCGGCCATTCAGCAGCTGAGGCCGCTAGAAATATTTGCAAGGCGTTTGGGGAAGGGAGTGTTAATGAGCGGACCATTTGCCGTTGGTTTGCTATGTTTTCAGCTGGGGATACCGACTTAGAATATCTACAGTAGAAGGAAACCCTACCAAACAGTGAAAGGACTCTCAGGACAACTAAATGCAAGTGCATCTACCGTTTCCAGACATTTAAAGTGTATTGGTAAAGTAAAAAAAGCTCGATACATGAGTACCTCATGATCTCACTGAGCGACAGCAAGACCCCATGTTTCAAAACTTGAAAGAACTGGACTACAAAGTTCTTCCCCACCAACCATATTCTCCCGACTTGTCTCCAACAGATTACCACCTGTTCAGGAATTTAGACAACTTCGTCTAAGGAAAACTTTTTGAAAATAATGATCAAGTGAAAAGTGCGTTTTCAGATTTTGTTTCACTTCAAAGCTCAGAGTTTTTCAGTTCGGGGATAAAAAAGTTGGTGTCACGTTGGGAAAATAATATCGTATTTTTAATAAAAGTCCTTTACCTTGAAAACGGACATTTCATGTGACACAACCCAATATATATATAAAAATGAATTCCTATTTCTCATGGTCACCGCATCAGTCCTTAATGGCTTATTAACTACTAATTAGTGATATAAGCTTATACTTCTCTGAGAAAGTTTTGCAAGTCACCAAGAGCGCAGTATTCAACCACCAGCAGTCTTTCATTGGGGCAGTAACCGATTAAAGAAACTAAGTTTTCATGTTTCCCGACCGTCCTCATGACTTCCACTTCTTCTTGAAAACTTTCAACGTCTTCTTTACTGGCATCATCTAAAAATAATATTTTATGTGTATTATAATAACATCATAATGGATATAATTAGTTGACTGTTGAGATTGTTTATTTATTTAACGCCCCTTTATGCTGCTGTGGCTAATCGGACGATGCTACAGTAGGAGTCCTAAATTTTGCCTATTCAGGTTTTATTAGGATAGGGATTTTTAACAAGTACTTGACATTGAATAAGCTCAGGACCACCTTTTTATGTCCTCTCTGAAGGAGGGCGTAACTACTAAGGATTTTTTACTCCCATTAAAAAATCCTAGGACCACCTGCTAGTTTGTCTCGGGACCTGGGGCATAGGAGGCTGTTTTGCTACTCCTTAGTTATGCCGTCCTTCGGAGGGGATGTTAAAAGGTAGTCCAGAGCCTGAGCGATGTCAGGTACTCTTTAAAGATCCCTATCCTAATAAAACCTGGATAGACAAATTTAGGACTCTCATTGTAGTATCGTCCGATTAGCCATAGTAGCATAAAAGTGATGTTAAACGAATAAACAAACAACAATTTATATTTACCCTCTGTTTTCACTGGTTTCCTTTGAATTATTCTAACACATATATATGTTACTATACACTCATTGTTTTCCTTTTGTATTGATAGTAAATAGATGGTTCCTTAATCTTCAATATAAGTTTAACATAAGAAACCATAAAGAGTCAACGTTTCGGGGGCCTTCCTCATCTTCAAGACTCACTGACAGCCTTGTATGAGTTAAAATTATATCCATTTTAATTAAAATTTAGTCCATTATAAATTATGTAAGTCATTAAAATCTATAACAAATAAAACAATCGTAAACCCACCCTTCTTAACTGACATAGTCTTCTAACTTAATAGTTCTTGTAATTATAAACTTTTAAGGAAGAGAAAGGAAACATCTATTTACTATCAATATTTTTCCTTCCGATAAATTAATTTTATTACCCTTTTGTAAACTTGAGCGGTCCAGGAATCCAGGAAGAAATAAAGTCCCAGTTAAAGGTGGGAAATGCGTGTTATTATTCAGTTGCTAAATTACTTAGCTCGCGGCTTCTATCTAAAAACTTAAAGGTTAGAATTTATAAAACTATTATTCTTCTGATGGTTTTTTACGGATGTGAAACATGGCTGCTTATTTTGAAGGATGAACAATAGCTTAAGGTTTTCGAAAATAAGGTACTGCATAAGATATTTGGTCTGAAGAGAGATGAGGCAACTGGGGAGTTTAGAAGGTTGCACAACATGGAATTGCGGAACTTGTATCCTGTGAATATTATTAGATAGGAAGATGGTTGGGAGTGCAGTCATAAACTAGAAACACACATTTAAAACAAGTACTATTTTAATTATGTGCCGATGTTTCGGCCTGCATTGTGGGCCTTCATCAGGGCTAAAAGAAACAAGATAACAACCAATGTAATTATAGACTTAATAATGTGTTAGGTATACAATAATAATATGACAGTAATATAATATGGGAACATAAATAAAATTAAATGTAAAATGATAATAAGATGACAGTTATAAAGTATGGAAATAAACAAAATTAAGATGATAGTTATAAAGTATGGATGACAGTTATATAAATAATTAATAAGATGATAGTTGTACAGTATGGAAGTAAACAGAATTGAGATGATAATATTGTAATAAGAATATATAAAGTGAGACTAAGCAAAGGAAAAATATGTGAACAATTAAAATTTTAAATATGAACAATTTTGAAGTGATATATGACGGTAATATATTAAAAACATAGTTAAGAGTATAGGTAATATATAAAAAGATTAATGACTATGTTCGTTTTATATATTACCTATACTCTTAACTATGTTTTTAATATATTACCGTCATATATCACTTAAATTGAATTTTACAACTGTGTAAGTGAAAGTGGTGTGTTGCCCGCACCAGAATTTTATTTAGTTGTTATTTTCTTTTAGCTCTGATTAAGGCCTAAAATTTTGGCTGAAATGTGGATATAAAATATATATCTAAAATATGTGTTTAATTTATTTCAACATTAGATGAACCTTACTTCTTAAAGTTTTCACTGCTACTTCAGTTTCTTCTTTTTGATTTTTCATTAAAGCCTTGAAAACGATTCCGAATTCTCCCTTTCCGATAACTTCTTTCAATGTGATCATATTCGACATTAAATCGTATCCGGTGTGTTTTTCTTTGGTTTCCTTCATGTTCTTTACCCCGTCAGATTTGTCCTCCATCTATTTTATTTGATGTTTCGTTATGATATTTTTATTTAATAATTTATTTTAATATTTTAAAAGGACTAATACCTTTGTTGTTGCCTGTATATGCCTCTTTAAACGATTCTGATACTGGGAAAAAACCTGACACGAAATGAGAACAAAACTGGCCAAGACAATGAAGGTGAGAAACATCATCACAATAATTATAGTCCACTTTTCGGTTACGGCGCCTTCCACGGTCTCATTTGCTTTACCTATAAAAAAGGGTGTGGTTAATGAAAAACTTTAGATTTATATTTACTTATTATTTTTAAATAATACCTTCTGTTTTTTTATTATTCGTAATCTTGCATTGATTCTTAATCCTGATGATTGCCGCTGGGCTTTCTTTGTTATTGGCTATCCCTTTCATGTGAATTTCGAAACTCTTGCTGAAAGTGCTAGTATCTGTTTTAAAGCTGCTTTCTTTCTAGAATAAATAAATATATCAGCTTAAATCTTTACATTGTAATATTCTTATTTTTTATTTTCTTATAAATGCTCCTTTAAGGGAAATTAATTATATATAAATTTAACTTATTATTTATTATTATTATTATTTAATTTATTAGGGAGCGGCATGGTCTAGTGGATAGAGCACTAGTCTGCTGTGCTCCGGGTCCTGGGTTCGAATCCCGGCTGTGGCAGAAATATTATTTATTCTGTTAATTCAGTCGGGGGGCGACCCTAGGGTATGGAGACCCTCCTGGGGCAGACCCAGCCTCTATAAAGTGGGTACCCAAATTAATTGGGGAAAAACCTGATTGGGCTGAGCGTGATTAAGGCCTAATCACCTCATTGCACTGCCGTTGGCCTAGAAACAGTACGAATCTCTATATGTACTGAGCCCAAGACCCTTCATGGGTTATATTGGTTCAGGTTTTTTTATTTATTTTTGGGTCTCTGAAGTCAGGCACACTTTTTTATTTAATATCTAATGGTTTCTTCTAATTCCATCACATTCCTGATGAGAATTATGGGATAGGGTCATCACTACCTATATATTGTAATATACCCATTTTTTATAATTATGGTATTTATTTATTTATTATTTGATTATTGTGTATAGGCAGGCTAACAATAGAATAAAAGTGAAATTTAAATAACAGCTCCTATTTGGTTGTTTGTTTACAAACATAGCATCCATTTTGGATGCTTAGAAAAAAGGTCACTAGCAGGTAGGATAGGGTAAAAAAGGTACCTGAAGATATACCTGGAGAGTCAGTCAGTTTTGAGTGGGGACCTGAGGGAAGTAGGAGCTGCTGTCTGAACATGGAGAATAATTATAGTTAGCCTGCATATTGTTTGTATTATTATTTTGTAAGTTATTATTATGATTAAAAAGTTATATAAAAGATTATGTGCCTGATTGTCAAGAACCCATACCATACCCTGAGAGTAAATTGAATATTAATTAAGTAAATATTGTGATAATTATTAATTTTTTCTTAAAAGAATATTTTAAAAATAAGCATATTATAATATATTGTTGTGATATATTAAGTAGGAAAAAATAAAAAAGAAAGAACATCAAGAAGGGGTGAAGTGGATTGGCCAATCAGAAAAAATAATCAAAATGGGCAATAGAATGGGAATTATACGGCATGTTTTCCGGCAATGGTGTTCTTATATCATGAAGCCTAAGAGAGGGTGGACGCGTGTTCACCGGGAATGGATCCTCTGCCATCAAGTCAAGTCATCATAAAGAATAGTGCACTACTACATTGAATATAAGAAAATTGAAGAATAAGGATTAAGAACCAACTGAAAAGAATGAAATCAGATAAACTATGCATTTTTATATTTTAATAATTTTTAGTTAATTTTAGATTTAGATTTTATATCTTGTAACATGTTTCAAATAGAATATAAGTTCTTAACCTTAGCCCAGACTACAAATTAATTTTTAAAATACCCTTATTTATCTATCATTATTCATTATAAATTAATAAATAATAAAACAATATTTTTGTGAGTAGCCACCAGTTGGCTGATGTGTCTCACATAATCGGTGGGAGATGGTGAATGAATCCCATTTTATTTATATTCTTGGTAAAGTCCACCTGGGACTAGGATTCACATTCACAACCTTTGCCATGATAGACTAACACACTAGCCACACAGGACTCTTACTCTATATAGTTAAAATTCAGTTAATGGAAAAAATATTTCAGATTTCTGTTTTTTAAGAAATTTTATTGATATAACTTTAGAAAATAATGCTGATTCAGTGCATGCTACACCAACTTAGGGACTAATTAGTGACTCTGGTAAGATAGGCACTGGAATTTCTTACATAATATCGTAGGCAAACCAGGCATACTACCAGATCACAGTACTAATAGAATCCTTGGCTAAGAAGACCAAGATGTATTTATATAATTCTGTATACCTGACTATTCTCACCTACTGTGGAGTAAACTGGGCTATGCTGGACAGTCACGTAACAGCTGTGGAAATAAGGTTCCTCAGCAGATCGTTGGGAAAAACTATTAAAGACTGCATTAGAAATGGTAGCATAAGAGAGTAGGTGCTACTACAAGAACTCAAAACCACTTTGGAGAACAGACAGCTCAAGTGGTTAAGACCTGGATCCCATTAAAGTATTAGAGGCTCAAACCACAGTTTCGTATCAGGAATTTATGCAGAAGATTGGAGATGGAAGAGGAAAATCCTTGAACCAAATGAAGCTGTTAAGGTTGTGGTTGGGGTGAGTGGATGCTCTGAATAGAAGCTCCTCGATGCTAGAAATGACGTAATGAGGAAGTGAACAAGTGATGAGTTTTATGAGTAATGAGGTCCCACCCTATAACATTAAATATACAAGGTGTTAATATCCATCCAAGTGAGGTTGTTACCTATTTTAATTTTTTCTAATAGTTGTTACCTATTAGAATTGGACCAAAGTTCAATGTTATGCCTCACTTGGACTAATTAAGAAGCAGGATGAGCTTGACTCTTAATGGGCTCAGCCATATAGGGGGCTTTTTGGGGTCTCAGGTACCCAGGAACATTGGCTGTTTACAAAGGAGTGGTTTTGGGTAGCCTGAGGTATGTGTCCCCAGCTTGGAGTCGAAACCTCTCGCACCGAAAGAAAAGTTTGGTTGGCCACTATTCAGCGAATAGCTTTACTCAGGGTCACCAGAGCGTACAGAACTGTGTCTCATGAGGTGGTGCAGGTATTAGCAGGATAAATACCTATAGACCTTCTCCTACTAGAAGATTATTACCGGCATAAATTCAAGAGAGGTCTGGCAGATCTACCGGACACCTTTAGAGTGAGGATCAATGAGGACCCAGCAGATGGAAGAGAATTCTCAGAGAGATCACCATAGAAGAATGGAAGAGTCGATGGGTGACGACTCCAAAGGGTGCTAATTTAAGGAAGTATTTCCCTACCATCGGGTCTAGATAAAAATACTTGGATCCTCCCGGACTACTGGGTTACACAATTCCTCACTGGGCTTGGGGTTTTGTGAGAAAAACTCGCAAAGCATGGCAAAAACATGAGTCTCCTATGTCCCAGTTGTGGGGACCCGGAGACCGCTGAGCATATTCTCCTTGCCTGTACCACTTATGAGCCACTGAGAATGAAGCTCCAGAGGGACACAGGACTCTGCGTCCTCACAGAGGGCGATATCCCTCATCACATAACTAAACAAAACTACCCTTTGTGTACGGGTGAAAGGAACAAGTTGGTCCAAGCCACTTCACCTTGTGTATGACAGAAGAATGAAGAATGCCACCAAACATCTGAAGACCCAATAGTGTTTAGTTTCGTAGCAGCTGTGGGTTGTATC
Source organism: Piezodorus guildinii (assembly GCA_023052935.1). Classification (NCBI taxonomy): domain Eukaryota; kingdom Metazoa; phylum Arthropoda; class Insecta; order Hemiptera; family Pentatomidae; genus Piezodorus; species Piezodorus guildinii. The sequence goes on along the minus strand of CM041294.1, from coordinate 165,024,383 downwards.
TATGGTACTTCCCACAGCTGCAAGTTCACGTATTGCCTCATGGCAGGGGAGGGTAACAAATAAATAAGTGATGAGTTTTGATATAAAATTGTTGCCTCTGAAATGTGTTGATTGAATCGTTAGAACATTATAGCTCATGTTTTGAGTAAACTCAACGAATATAAAAACTAATAAATTTCTTAATGTTGCGTTACCCCATCGATAGTGAATTTTATCTGCGCTCCGTTTGTTAACATTAAAATTTTCCCTGAGTATGAATCAGGAAATTTATGTGGTGTCTTCCAGTTTATGGTTGCTTGGCATTCCTCAAATGTGACGCTCATATTTAATGGTTTTTCAGGTTCTAGAAATAATATGAAATAAAGATAAAAAATAATTAACAAGAGATGTATTTTTTTTAATGTGTATTTATTTGCTTGTATTTAACTCACCACAAATAGTGTAATCATAATTATTTATTTCATTACACGATGGTGTTTTAAAATTCATCAGAAAGTATTCTCCTTTACGTGTGTCCGTTTCAGCATACAAAAGAACTTCATATTCAGTTGAATAAAATAAATTAATTATTTTTACATGATACAAATCTTCTACCTGTTAACATTTTTTAAAATATTTTAAATGTTTAAAATAAATATATTATGAAATTTGAAATTTCATCTTACATTTGGTATTATTTCTTCTATTTCTTGCCTTTCGAAACTTGAAACGACTATGTGGTATCCACAAACGAGTTCTTGAAAAAATAAATGAATTAATAGAACAGAATAGACACAGCAGTCAGTATATTAAATGTTTTTTCTTTATTTGAAAGTTATATTTGTAATAATACAAGTAGAATAATATTAGAATACAAGGTTTTGCAGGAGCTACACATTGACAGCACATAGATGATATTGTCGAAGTATGGTTGTTATGAAAGACAAGAAAGGGTATCAGAAGGGCTCAACAATTGCGTATTCATGCAAGGAAGAGAGTTAGATGGTGATGGTGCTCTCCGTGGTAGAAGCACGTACCACAGCACCAGGTAAGAGGTTACTCCGCCAAGTAGGGGGCGAACCTGCAACTACCATTAACAGAGAGGGACTGGTTAGGATGGATTACACTCCGATTGGTAGAAGCAGGCCAGTAGTGTTGATTGGGAGAGATTTCACCTTGCGTGGTAGTTGCACGACAGTAGCTAGCACAGGCGGAGAGAAGGTAGATGAAGGATGTTAATTAATAATAGACCACATAGTGTTACAATGGCAGAGTTAATCTGACCTAGGGAGATACAAGTTTGGTGAAATGAAAAGGTATTTTTTTTTTTCTAAGCCCCTTGGGGTGGGGTGACATATGGGTAAATAGGGAAGGAGTGAGGGACCTCTTTTACTGCATTAGATGCATTTTAGGAGGGGTTTGAGGATAGGAAAAAATTTCGGAATCGGTAACAAATAGAAGTCTGTTCTAGTGATGGGGCTCACTAGTCTTTCTGAGTCAGTTTAAGTTAATTATTTTTACTCAGTCTAGCCTGAGGGTCTGGACATAGTCTTGCCAGCATTGTGGCTGCCCTGTCGGAGTCAGAGAAATTATACCTTACAGCTCTTGGGGATGTTAGTCATCCATGTCAATAATTGCTGTGAGAGCTATGCTAGCAGACTAGAGTCTTGGTCCTTGGTCAAATTACCTTGAGTGCTTTATTTATTCTCATAAAACAGTTATATGAATATAAATATTTACAATGACCTTAATTAGTAACAATATAAAATATTATTGGATATAGCATCTTCTTATATTTGGCCGGTAACCAATATGGCCGCCGCTAGCGCTATCTGTGAAAGATCGTGTGTAGCATCCGCCACAATATGCTAGTTGTGCAGCCATCTTCTTTTCAGATGTTTCCAAGGATCATTTACAATAGTTTGGGGTGAAAATTTACATACTATTGGGTTAGGATAGAACAGAAGTTTGTGTTTAATGAACATGTGGTATCTACTTTAGACTAAATCTGTAACAAATGGAATATTGAGGTTCTTATGGAGGATATTTTTTTGTGACGTGATAGGGAGCATTAAGTATTTTGGATTTGGAAAAATTTCAATATTTTTGGAACCAAAAATCTGAATTTCTTAATCATAACAAAAAAGCCTGATAATGGTAATGTATACGACCTTTTTGAAATAAGTTAGAAGTTTAGAGCATTTGTCTAGTTTGTGTAGAAGTCAACAAGACTGAAATGGGAATATACTGATTTTCTCATTTCAGTCTTGTAGAAGGATATGTTATATGTCAAATATGAGTTTTGAATTAATCCATAAATAAACTGTTTTACTTAAATTTATTTTATATCATACTAGCTGACCCGACACACAATGTCCTATCTTAACTATTCTTGGCGAAATCGGTCAAGCAATGTTTATAAATATAGATAGAGAGATTATTATTACCTCAAAAAACTAAAAAATAAACCTAACTACCAAAGTAAGTTTTCTCTTTTTTTTTTGTTATGAGATCCTTCTCCTGTCTGTTATAAACACAACAAAAAAATAATTAGTGATATCGGTTAAGCTGTTCATGGGGGATACGATCACTAAAGGAAAAGGGGATTCATTTTTATACTTATAGATAGAGAGATTATTGTTACCATAGAAAAAAAAGAAGAAAACCCCTACCTAAGTAACTTTTCTCTTTTTTTCTTTCATAAGATCCTTCTCCTGACTGATATAAACACAACAAAAAAATAATTGATCAAGCCGTTCATGCGTGATGAGATCACCGAGGGAAAAGGGATTTATTTATTAATAATCTGTACCTCTTAAATCCATAAATGACCTTGGGTTCAGTAAATTTAGTGTTTTGTGCTGTTTCTAGGTCAACAACTGTGCTAGGAATTGATTAAACCAAGAGCTTAGCCAGGTTCCCCCCCCCCCAATTTTGGGGTACCCACTTTTATAGAGGCTGGGTGTGCCCCAGGAGGTTCTCTCTGCCTGAAGTTGTCACCACCACAGCTGAAATGAAAAACAGCTAAAATAATGAATCTGCCTTTGAGGGGGTTTGAATCCAGGATCCAGAGAAATGTAGACTAGTGCTCTATCCACTAGACCACGCCACTCATATTCTCTTATATTATAATGCCATTTGTTTGTTACACATATTAGGTGATTGGGGAAAGCCATGGAAAAATATGAAGGCCTATTTAATGTATTTCCTTGAGAAGTTGTATAATAAAAATGGAACATAATTGTATGTTGTTGTTTTTTTCTGAAAATATCGGTTAATATCACTAATTCTTTTTTTTTTTTGTGGTGTGTTTATAACAGTCCGGAGAAGGATCTTATGAAAGAAAAAAAAGAGAAAAGTTACTTTGGTAAGTAGGTTTATTATTTTTTTTTTTCTGAGGTAATAATAATCTCTCTATCTATATTTATAAACATTGCTTGACCGATTTTGCTAAGAATAGTTAAGATAGGACATCATCTGTCGGGTCAGCTAGTATGATATAAAATAAGTGTATGTAAAACAGTTTATTTAAAGAAAGAAAGAAAGTAAATTTTATTTACACTTTATATTTTATTTTAAACTTCAGTCCCCTAAGAATAACAGAAAAGTACAAAACTGTGACTTGTGTCTGGCACAGAAACAAAAACAAAAGAAATACTAACTTAAGATATAATATTATTTAAAAAAAAAAAAGTTTAATAAATAAATCCGATTACTAGTATGCATATATGTTTATAATTATATAATCATATATGTGTATCTGAAGATATATTACAATAGTGCTTCTTATGGTATAATAAGGTCACCGAGAAAAACAGAAGAAAGAAAGAGAAAGATGAATATATATCTAAAAAATTGTTTACATATTTGTTGTGGTCCTCATTTTAAAATGTAACATGACCACTATTCTAACGTTTTGTTTACAATCAATCTGAAGATGGATGGTTGAGAAGATGAAGGAACAGTTTGCTTTTAAATGAGGTTAAAGAAGGTGCTTTGCATATAGAGGTAGGTATGGAATTCTAGAACGATGTGGCACGAAAACTAAATGATTTTTTAAAGGATGATGTTTGATGGAAAGGAATATATAGGTTAGTGGACTGGGATCTTGTGTTAAATGAATGTACCGATGAACAAGGGATGCGTAGGTCAAGAATGTAGGATGGATTTTTGGTATTGAAAATACGAAATAGAAAAATTCCCAAGAAATACTGTCGCCAGGAAACTGGATTGAGCCACTTCATATACTGGCATACCTGTCAGAAACGCTGGAGCGCCTAGGGACCCCGAAGATGAATCTAATGAAACATAATATTTATGGATTAATTCAAAACTAATATTTGGCATTTAACATATCCTTCTACAAGACTGAAATGAGCAGCAGTATCTTCTCATTTCAGTCTTGTTGACTTTTACACAAACTAGACAAACGCTCTAAACTTCTAACTTATTTCAAAAAGCTCGTATACATTACCATTATCAGGCTTTTTTGTTATGATTAGGACATTCAGTTTTTTGGTTACGAAAACATTAAAATTTTTTCCAAATCCAAAATACTCAATGCTCCCTAATACGTCACAAAAAAAAAAAAAAAATCTCCTCAATGTTCCATTTGTTACAGTATTAGTCTAAATACACATCCATTAAACACAAACTTATGTTCCATCCTAACCCAATAGTATGTAACCTTCTTTCATCCTAAAGTCTTATAAATAATCCTTGGAGATATCTGCATAACCAGAATATGATCTCAGTACTACCAATGTGTAGTTATTGCAAAATTTTATATTATACTATCATTCTTGTATTACTACAGAAAAAAAAAAAAAAGTCTATGAATTAGCTTCCTCCTTACCTAACACTGGTTCCCAAATAATTGTTGTGGTCAAATATTCAAAATTGTGGCCAAGTGTGTTAAAATCTGTAATCGAGGCATTCTTGATCTTGCTTAGCGATGAATTCCCTTCAACATTTTTAGTATAAAAAATAATTTTGCTACTTTAATGCGTGTTTAAACCTTACATTACTTACTTGGTAATGTATGGAATACATCAGATTCCATCATTCTCCCTACTGGCTTTCCTTCTCTGTAAGGACTGATTCGAAATATATAACCGCCTGTTAAGTTCTTTATGGATATCATGTTTTTATCAGCTGTTTTCTTTATCTGTAGGAAAAATATAAAGATTTAAAATATTATTATTTTTTTTAAATTACTTGCACATACTTAATTTTGAGTAATGTTACAGTTTTTTCTTGTTTCCATTTTTCCTCCAATTGATGTCGATATTCGATCAAATATTCTGTTTCATTTTGTTGACTTGCCTGCCAGGATACGACAAGTTTATCCTCGTCTCGACAGAGCAAATTAGGCTTGTTGTTGACTTGAAAAAGTTTTATTAAAGTCATTTTTGAAAAATTGCAGTGTAATGATGTAGATTGAAATTGTTTTATTATTGAAGGGTTTGCTGCAAAAAAGAGGTCCCATTTTCCAAAAAATAAATCTCTTATCATTTAGTGCCAGAGAGATCTAGCTTTTATGAAATTTTACCAAATTAAAAAAAATATTATTACAGACCTCTCATTATCAAAATTTAATTTTTTTTTTTCACAACAGTAAAATTGGGGCTACCTCTTTTTTTCAACTAACCCTCCTATTCATATGATTTAGTCCAGGAAATATAAATGACAAGTTTTACATAATTAAAAGGCTGTGATTGAATTAAGATCCCTACAGATAACAGAACTCTTGTCCCAAATAAAAAATACTTAGAAATCTGAGGATTCCTAACCACCCACCCTATTTGTATGAAATGAATGATGAAAAGTTGTTCTCAATAAAACTATCCGCCGAATATTCTTAGAAATTAATTTTTATTATAATTGCAATTTATTTGAGTGAATAAATCTATTACTAGGTTCTTTTTAAACAAAATGATCCATTTTCACTCAACACTCCTTTATTTCTGTTTTCTTTCCTCCTACCTTTCTGCTTTTGCCGTTTCAAGGGTTCTATCAATATCATTTATTTTAAAATTAAAAGATAATCAACATTACTTTTTATATTGTTATAAAACATTTTACATACCTTTAATCATTCCTTTATATTGTACATATATTTTGACACATTTAAAAAGTATCCATTACAGGCTGAACTAGCTTTGTCAGCTTGTTATCATGTACTGGATTAAAACAAGTTCTTAAAAATATTAAAATTTAATTTTCTGTGTGACGTGCGACACTGTCCTATTTTGAGGAATCGACTTCTTAACCTTCTGGTAAATTTTCCTTTCTTTTATTTGATACGACTAATTTTTCTGTTCAAGTATATATATTTGATTTTTCTCCCTAACCATTGACAATCAGACTATGAGTCATATGAACTTTTTTGTTCCACTTGAGGTCAATTATTTGCTCCCATAATATGGCTGGACATTTACGCAACCCATATTAAGCACAATTTTTTTGTTTTGTTTTTTTAATTCTTACCTCTTCACATCCTTGATTGACAAATGAAGGTATGTTTGTTATGCACCATTTTAAAGCTAATTTAATGAAAACGTTTTTTTGAGATCCAGTAAATTTAAAACCTAAGAATAGAAGAGTAAATTGTCCGAAAATTCTTAGAAATATTAAAATTTAATTTTCTGGGTGATGTTGTGCGACACTTGCTTTCTTATTTTGATGGTTTGACTTCTTAACCTTCTAGACAATTTTATCTTCTTTTATTTTGTGCCACTTATTTTCTTGTGCGTACATCAAGCAGATATATTAGAGTTTTTCTTTTGAAAACCATGGATAACAGCAAAATTCTCTAAATTTGATTTTCTTCACTAATCGTTGACTATGGTTCAAATGCACTTTTTTGTTCCACTCGAGGACAATTATTTGCTCCAACAATATGGCTAGACATTTAAGAGACACATATTAAGCACAAGTTTTCTTTTTGGTCATTTTTTAAAAATTCTTGTCTCCTTGATTGGTCCATAAAGGTAGGTTTGTTATGCACCATTTTAGAGCAAATTTAATGAAGAAGTTCTTAGAAGTATTAAAATTTAATTTTCTGAATGACGTGCTACACTTGCCTATTTTGAGGTTTGACTTCTTAACCTTCTGGTAAATTTTTCCTTTTTTCTTTGGTACCACTTATTTTTATGTGTGTAAATCAACTTGATATATTTGAGTTTTCTTCTTAACCAATCAGAATCAGACTATGGTTCATATGAACTTTTTTGAGGTCAAGTATCTGCTATCACAATATGACTATACGTTTATGAGACACATGATAAACACAAGTTTTTTATTTAATTATTGCCTCCTGACAACCTTGATTGGTCAATAAAGGTAGGTTTGTTTTGCACCATTTTAAAGCTAATTTAATGAAGAAGTTTTTTTGGGATCTGGTAAAATTAAAACCAAACTATAGAAGAGCTATTAGCAGATTGTCTAACTAGTCCGAATATTTTAAGAAATATTAAAATTTAATTTTCTGCATGAAGTGCATGTGACACTTACTTCCTTATTTTGAGTGTTTGACTTCTTAACCTCTCAAGTAGAATTTCCAAAGCTAATTCTGTTTATTACCATATCTGCAACACGGTTATCGGAAAAAGAGAAGTAGCACGGAACGTGAAGTTACACCTGTTCAAGTCCATCTTTCTACCAGTGCTTCTCTATGGAGCAGAGAGCTGGATTATGAATGAAAGGCTACAAAGTCGCATCACTGCCTCAGAAATGAAGTTTCTAAGAAGAATTGTGGGGAAGACTCAAAACAAACGATGGAGGTAAGGTCCTTAGGAAGAAGACCTAGAGGACGCCCAAGGACCTCCTATATCACCCACATGGAGCGAATAGGGATGCATAGAGGTAAAACTCTGGGCGAGATTAGAAACCTTGCCAGGAACAGAGACAGTTGGTACCAATGGCTGGGAGCTCGCCCACGCTGAAAGGCCAATGGGTCGAAGAGAAAGAAAAAAAAAAAAAAGACTTCTTAACCTTCATGGAAATTTTATCTTCTTTCATTTGGTACCACTTATTTTTCTGTGCGAGTACATTAAACATCAAGTAGATATATTTGAGTTTTTCTGATGAAACCCATGGATAACAGCAAAATGCCCAAAATTTGATTTTCCTCCCTAACCGTTGACAAGCGGACTATGGTTCATACGAATTTTTTTGTTCCACATGAGGTCTAATATCTGCCCCCACAATATGACTAGATGTTTATTAGACACTGTATATAACATATATTAAAAGAAGAAAACAGAACTGCACATCATTTTGTAAGGTTTGATGTACTGCTTTTTTTCTTCCTCTATTTCCTGGACTAAATTTTTTTTTTTTTAATATGGGCTTGAAATGTAATTAATATAGTTCTTACCAAATTTATCTTCTTTTATTTGACACTTTTCAATGCAATCTTTATCGTTGAGATCCTGAAATAAAAATTTTAATTCTTTATTTAGTCAGTGCACCAATATTATTGATATGTTTGATATTGATTAATTTTTTATTTTCAAGTGTGTGAAGCCAATAAATAAATATATCAAATAAAAATAATATTGCATATTATTGACTTCTTGGGGACTATAATTGATTTTCTCTACAAAATCGGAAAGATTTTTGATAATAAACTAAGGGATATGTAATTTCTTATGATGAAAACACAATACACATGGAGTGTCTTTGGTTCAATACATATAGAGATTCATACTGTTTCTAGGGCAACGACCATGCAATGAGCTGAAAAGGCATTTATCACGCTCAGCCGCCAGGTTCTTCACTAATTTTGGGTACCTTTTAAAGAGGCTGGGTTTGCCCCAGGAGGGTCTCCATACCCCAGGTCCTCCCCCGGCTGATTTAACAGATTTGGTTATACAACTCTTGTCCGAATGAACATAAGTATTCTACCCTTCTCATACTTATTTTGTAAATAAAAAAAAAAGGATGTCCAAACACCAATAATAATTTTTAATATTGAAAGCATATTTTTGAATTTTCTTTAATATTACTTTTGCATTGAGATTTATATTGAGTTTTTTAAATCTAATAGCAGCTTAACACATTTTCTTATTTGTTCCAAAATAACTAATAAAAGTATGTATCGTTTATGTATTAATGCTAGAATGGAGATTCGGTAGGAAAGTTTTTTTTTTTTTTTATATTAGTCATTTCATTAGTGGCATTTGGCAAAATTTAGGAAGACCTAGATAGGATCTGTAATCATCTGCCTGGGCCAATCTGAACGAATTTAGGCTAAATACTACAAAACTCTGCCAATTATTATTTAGCTGAATTAACAGATAAATATTCTGCCACAGCCAGGATTCGAACCCAGGACCTGGAGAACAGTAGACTAGTGCTCTATCCACTAGACATTACATATGTTTAATTAAGAATAGGAAAGTTCAATGTTTTATAAAATTTAATTTATAACAAACAAATTCATTAATGGAGAGCAATAAAAAAACTTTAAAATTAAGTTATTGCTGCTGTGGTTAATTTATACTTATAAATTAAAAACTAAAGAGAATATGAAAACTTTTGATTCGAAACTGTATGCAATCAAAATTAATTTTAAATAGAGAAGTTATGTGATGTATGCAACAGATTTTTTTGGTAGTTTCAATGAACATTTTATCTTAATGCATAAACAATGTACATAGAAATAAATACATGGTTACCATAGTACATTTCTGAAAACAATGTTGATATTGGAACCATTTAAAAGCAAAGAAGCAGTTCATAGAGAATTCTATTATTTAATTGATAAAACTCACATTATTATCACAAGTGCAAACCAGTGCTTGGCAATCATTAAGATAAATCAAAGCTAAGAGGACAAGCAAAGACATTTTGTATCATGGCCAATGGAATATTGTTTAAAACATGAGCCCTTAATGTTATTCAATGATCGAATATTCTTTTGGTTATCCAACTCCTGTCCGAATGAAAACAAGTATTCTGCCCTACTCATACTTATTTTGTTAATTAAAACAAGTATGTTCCAACACCAATAATAATTTTTAATATTGAAAGCATATTGTTGAATTTTCTTCAATCTTACTTTGAATTGTGTTTTTTAAATCTAATATCACCTTAATACATTTTCTTATTTGTATCAACATAACTAATAAAAGTATGTTTCATTTGTGTATTAATGCTAGAATGGGGATTCAGTTGAAAAGTTTTTTTTTTTTTATATTAGTCATTTCATTAGTGGCATTCTTCAAAATTTAGATAGACCTAGATAGGAGCTGTGCCTGGGCCAATCTGAACGAATTGAGGCTAAACACAAAAAAAAAAACTCAGACAATTATTATTGGATCCAATCCCCTCCATACATCTTTTACCGCTCTCATCCTACTTTACTGATAAATGAACAGCCCATCATTTTCAGTTCCTACATAAAATAAAACTTGGGTATCTTTACTATACATGTATTTTTATTCATTTATATCTAATTTATGACTTTCATTATATAAAAATATTTATATATAAGTAATAAAAATATAAAATATATATATTTGGCTCTGAGTAAACAGAACAAATCTATTTGTTATTTAGTGTTCATCTGTGAATCGTAAAGTGCATACTACTTTGCCAAACACGATTTGAAAATTATATTTTGTGATTTATTCCATATTCATTTTTGTCGGAATGGGAAAAATTGCAAAAAAACAGCAACCAAGAACCAGTTTTATTTAATATCTTCGCAAGTTTTACAAGCGCTTTTTGCAGGCCGACATTCTGTTAAGCAAATTTAATAATCCGTCTCTTAAATTCTTTTTGGAAAAGTGCATTGAAAAAATGTCTGATGAATCCACCTGCAAGTGGCCTAGGATTTTTTAATGGGAATACAAAATCCTTAGTCATGTCCTCCTTCGGAAGTGATGTCATATGGTGGTTCTGAGCCTGTGCAATGTCAGGTACTCGGCAAATATCCTTATCCTAATTAAACCTGAATAGGCAAAATTTAGGACTCCCACTGAAGCATTGTCCGATTAGCCTCAACAGAAAAAAGGGACATTAAATAAATAAACAAAGAAGAAACTAGATCCAAACATTCTGACCTTTACATCCCTTTCCACTGAATCAAAACATATGAACATTCCTTTGTAGCTTGTTCTCCAGCTTTTAGCATTCTCTCCAATCAAACATCCATTCTGCAACCTCTCTTACCATATTCCAATACAATTTTTTTCAGTATCTTCCACTTCCCATAATGAGGATATAAGTAAAATAATGCAATAATATTTTTAACAGAAATATTTGATGTAATTATATTTAAAATAATCACTCCTTCCCCACTCGTACTATCATCCAAACTAGATGCTTTCATTAGCCTGGCTATCTTAATATAGCTCACCAATTACCAACTAAACTATATTATTGGAACAGAGGTATAAACAGAAAATCAAACATTATTATACATAAAATTTTTTATTACAATTGATAAAGATAAAAGTACATAATATATTCTAGATAGTAGCTATACAAAATGATGTTATTACACAATTAAAAATAATTAAATGCAATAAAAGGACAGAAGGAGCTGTATATAACAGCCCCGTACTGTAAACTGAATTAGGACGACAGTTATGGAACGTTGAAGTAACGTTCCTATTGCAAGAGAGCCCTCGGAGATACCACTGGTTTCCTCTCCCTCTTATCTTCTCCAACGAACGTAACGCAGAACGCTTCGTATCGAGAGCTCATCGGTTCAACGATCTTCTAGTAGCGGACCTCATACTCTTCTCGATCTCGAACTGTCGCAGGTCCGCCCTCTGCAAGAAGTCTTGTTTTTCCAAATACCTGAAATCGACATATCTCAGGTTAGATTGGCTACTTTATATTAAAATTAGTTTGAATCAGGTAAATATATTGTTATAATATTAAAGTCAGATGAATTAGTAACCATTCATTCAAAATAAATTAAGACGTTGACTTCCAAAAGGTACTAAACCCACTTAAATTTTTTTTTACTGGAAACGCAAAAATCAGTCATTTATTTATTATTTGGTCAATTCTCTCTTTATTTAAATTTAAAGTTGATTTTTGCTGACAAGAAGAGGATCCCAAATGAGTCTCACCGATTTTGATGAAATTGTTTTGGGTGAAACAAGACATCATTGGTGAAACAAGTTCACGCTGGCACCCATTTTAAATGTCTGCTCCATCAATTATTGCCTGTACACACCTGTATACAAGTTATACGATTTCTAACAGTCTAGTTAATGCTTATTTTGAAATTTGTGTAATTCGTGCAGTTTTTTCATCTCAAGCTCAGATTTCTGCCGGTAAGTATAACTCGAAAGGCAGTTAAAATGTTCTATTTTTTTTATTATTTGGCCCTTAGAGACACTAAATAATATGGATATGGAAATACCTGTATATACGCTGACGTGAACGTGTTAAACGATTAGCATCTGCAAAATATTGGTGGCCAACAACTCTCCAGGAGATGCATAAAAAAAATTGGAAAGTTTGAGCACAAAAACACATTTTATTTAATATTTGGTTATAAAATTATAAAATAAAATAGAATTTTAATAAACATTGTAATTAACTTTTTTTAGGATTGAAGAATCTTAATCTGAGCACAGTTATTAAGAAACCTTTTAAAAGTACTGTTTTGACAAGATTATTTATATTCTATTGCCAAGCATAAAGCTTAAATATTTTACTGACTTATTTTTTTAATTATTCCACTTTGAAATAGGGTAATTTTGACACCAGATATTAAATAAAATGTTTTTTTTTTTTATTTTTGTACACAAACTTTCCGATTACTTAAAGCAGCTCCTGGAGAGCGTTGGTCTAATATTTTCTAGAGTCTAATGCTCTTTTATGTCTAGTTTTACTTAGAATAAATTTCATCAAAATCGGTGAGACACATTTGGGATCATCTCTTTCTTTGTAAATGTTAATTTCAAAGAAACTAAATTAAACTTTATATATGTATTTTAGATAGTTCATTTGAAAAATAAAATAATAATTAACCAAATAAAATGGGAACCACATTATTAATCTAGGATTTTCCCCAACTCATATAGAGTCACATCACATTAAAGTTAAAATAACATAATAAATAATAACCCCAACAAGGACCAAGAAAAACAGAAGATGGATACAGACTGCAAAGCAAGAAAACAACAGAAAAACACGCCAATATCGAGACAGACATCAGGAAAAGAACACTGAAATTCTATGGGGGCATACAAAGACAACCTGAAACAAGACTGACACGACAAATACATGAAGCAACAGCAACACTCAAAAGCACTACAAACTGGGTCAAACAGACACGAGAAGACTTACCATGAGCAGACATAAGACAAGAGGAAATCCAAGACAGAAACACATTTAGAGACAAAGGAATCAAATTGGAAGTAACTCTAGAGAAAAAAAATCAGAAACGATACAGACCCAAATGGTTTGCAGAAAGAAAAGAGAAGTTTAGCCAAAGAATGAGACAATACTGACAAGACAACAAGAAATAAGAAAATTGAGTAATAAGTGCTTATCGCCTTTATTTTAGGGATTTATCGCACTAATAATAATAATAATAACAACCCCACCACAGCTGGATTTGACTACAGCGTCCTAATCATTGGACCATTACATTCCTTTATAAAATTTTAAGATGAAACCTATTGGATAACATAATATAATGTAATGTAATAAATAGTAAATAGAATATTGTAAAAACAAAATCTATAATAATTGTCTTTTATTTTGTCTTTGTTCGAGTTTTCTCCCTAAATAATTTTTTGTCCTAATATGTTCCTTTCTTTCTTTTCCAAGCATTCCTGTAAAAAATTGTGGGTTAGTAGATAAATTAGCGGAATCAAATACACGCATAATAAATTAAAACACACCAAGCTGTCTAATTATCTTGTATTTCTATTAGTACACAGGGTGCCTCATAAATGTCTAGTCTTATTGTGGGAGCAGATAAACACCTTCAGTTAGAGAAAATAATGTATATGACTGATTCCCAACAGTTAGGGAGGATATTAAGATTTTGAGTTTCTTGCAGTTATCCATGGTTTTCATAAGAAAATGTCATATATTTCTCCCTATCATCTGTACCACAACATTCCCATTATTGTCTGAACACAGATGACCCACAAATTTACCTGTCTTTCCATCCTTCTGAAATACTCGAGGCTTCCCATAAAATCCAAGAAGATATCAACAGCATAAACCGCTGGGCTTTGGAAATATAAACTGAGCCTGAATCCAGTGCGACAACAAAGGCAATGCTTATTGGCTCGAAACCATCCCTCTATTCACTTACTTACTAACCATCACTCTTTCTCAATAAAACTCCTATCCATTTCCGAAACTACATGGAGTAACCATATTTCCCAAATTACAAGAAAATCCATCTCTGTCCTGAAACAGCTCCCACGTTTCCATGACTTTTTCCCTAGAAGTGACTTTCCGTCATCTATTAGTGTCTTCTCTCATTCTCCCCCACTTTGACTGTGGATGCCCTAGTATGTGGGGGACTCAGTGGCGAAAACGAGATGAGGCTAAACAGATTAATGAATAGGTTTATAAGATTTATATAGGGCCTCTCTAGACAGTCAAATGTCTCTCACTGGTCGAAGATGGCTCTATCCTGAATCCCAAAGAAAATACCTATTTTGCATCTTCCTATTCCAATCCTTGCAAGGCAGAAAATCTTCCTATATTTTTGACCTTCTTACTCCATGTGCACACCCTAAATACAAGATTCCAACCTACCGATCTATACCTACCCTTCTCATAGAACAGCATCCTTTGAAAAGTTCTTTATCATTCTTTTCTTTTTTAATTTTTTTGGAAGTTTTTCTTAATATAAACACTTAAATGAGCACACATTAACTTCCTTTTGTCAATCAAATTACTTTATTTCATAAGCATTCATATCTATCAACGTTTTGGGGCTGTTTCCCCTTTTTCAAGATATAATGTTCTTATCTAAAAGTTTATCTATTTTTTCTTCAAATTAGATGAATTATTGGCCATATGGTTGGTGGTGATTTCCATATTTAATTTAGTTTATTTAATTTTTTAATTTTTCTTAAACTTTCAGGGAAACAGCCCTGAAACGTCGACAGATATGAAAGCTTATGAAATAAAGTAATTGATTGACAAAAGGAAGTTAATGTGTGCTCATTTAAGTGTTTATATTAAGAAAAACTTCCAGAAAAATTAAAAAAGAAAAGAAACTAAATTAAATATGGAAATCAGCACTAACCATATGACTAATAATTCATCTAATTTGAAGAAAAAAATAGATGAACTTTTAGATAAGCACATTATATCTTGAAAATGGGGAAACAGCCCCGATACATACGTTGATAGATATGAATGCTTATGAAATAAAGTAATTGATTGACAAAATGAATTTAATGTGTGCTCATTTAAGTGTCCTTTATCATCCGTGCTACCATACCAGGGATCTCATTACCCATCTCCCTCCGAATAGTGTCATCCCTAACCACTTTCAAACACCATTTATTCATCTCCTCAAAAATCAATTCTCTATAAATCTAGACTTTGATACATAAATAACCTTATTATCTTTAATTTATATTAACTTTTATAATTGCTTAACTAAATAATTATGTATCAAATGAGGCCAGACCAAGTGGACTTCCTTTGTTCACAGTAAATTATTCTTAGGGGACGAAATGTCCCAGAATAAACATTATTTTTCATTCATTCTTGATGCAGTAGTCCAGTATCTGCTCCCACAATATGACTGGGTATTTATGAGGCACCATGTATACAGCAGAAAGGGATAGTGTCTAGAGAAACAGAGAAACATATTGCAAGAAACATAAGGAAGCATCCACAAACAAGAAAATAGACATTTTGTTATGGGGATAATTATTTTTTTATGATTTGAAAAAAAATTAAACAGAGGGAGAGGTGGGTGGTCTAGTGGTTTAATGCGTGTTGCCGTAAATGCGTGATGACAAACGAAACTTGGAATAAAATAATTAGGAGTTAGCATCTGGATGCAGAAGGGCTTTTAAACTCTGGCATAAATCCTCCATTCCTCAACCCCATCCCGAGAAAATCTCCTTACAGCCTAAAAAGGTGAGGTAAGGGTAATGTGTAATTAGTATCGTTTGAACAAAATTCCATTTTTGAATCATACTTATAAAGGACCTCATCATTCTTTAGATTTTGATAAAACCAAACGGTTAGGATACAAATATGTCAAAAGTATCAAGACTGTCCTATGTTACTTTTTGAAAATCAATATCTTATGTTTATTTCCTAAAGTTAATAAATGAATTTTTTTACGAATTTCATATTTTTACATATTTGTATTCTCATCATTTAGTTTTATCCAAAGCTTCTATATGATTTAATCTAATGAGCTCTCAAGTATTGGAAATGGTATTATTTTCCAAATCATACTAAAACACTTCATTCCATGGGTTTAATATGGTGTTATTAATATAATAATAATAATAATAATAGGCTTACCAAACCCGAAGGTTCGATGCCGATACCACCAAACTTTGCCTGCACAGACTCGTCCAATGTTCGCCGGTCAAACCCAAGCCCCCGAGATCCGCCTTAATGCAATCCTCCCATCGACGCTTCGGCCTACCTTTCGGACGCCTACCAGTCGGTTCAGCGAATACCAACTTTCTCGGAATCCGTTCCTCACCGAGCCCAACAACTTTACGCAACTTATCTTCGCGATGCTATCAACTCAATTATATTCGCATGTTAAAAACTCCGCAATTCCGCGTTGTGCAACCTTCTAAACTCCCCAGTGGCCTCATCTCTCTTCGGACCAAATATTTTACTCAGTAACTTATTTTCGAAAACCTTAAGCCGTTGTTCATCCTTCAATGTAAGCGGCCACGTTTCACATCCGTAAAGAACTGTTGGAAGAATAATAGTTTTATAAATTCTTACCTTCAAGTTTTTAGACAGAAGCTGCGAGCTAAATAATTTAGCAATTGAATAATAACACGCATTTCCCACCTTTAACCGGGACTTTATTTCTTCCTGGATTTCATTTTTTCTTGTTATCATTGAAACTAAATACTTGAATTTCTCTACGTGTTTAAAAGTACGCCCTGAAATATTAATATTATCAAGATCGCCACCATTTCTGCTACTAATCATATATTTCGTCTTATCGGTATTTAATTCGAGACCTATTTGTTTGCCGGTTTTTATTAACACACTTGTATTTAGTTGTATGGTTTCCCTGTCTTCACCTAGCAGCACCAAATCATCGGCATACCCCAAAACCGGAATCTTGTCACCCATATTTAAGCCTTTCTCGGTACACATTACCTTTTCTATGACATATTCTAAAGCTATATTAAACAAAACAGGTGAAAGGGAGTCACCCTGTTTCAAACACGATCGCACCTCAAATCTCTCAGAGTAATTATGCCCGATTCTAACTTTATGAAATGTTCCCGACAAACACATCTCTACTAGGTTTACCAACTTTCTAGGTATTCCCTGTTCAATCATGATGTTATATAGCTTCTGACGGTCTATGGAATCATAAGCCTTTTTGAAATCGATATAGAGTTGATGGACTACACCGTTGTACTCCAGCTTCTTCTCTAATATTTGACGTAAGGAAAATATTTGTTCAATAGTCGAGCGATTCCGCCTAAAACCACATTGGTAGTCTCCGATAATTTCCTCAGCGTATTCCGTGATTCGGCTAGTCAGTATTGACGAGAATATTTTATAGCATACGGGGAGAAGAGGTTGTTATTAATATAGTAAAAAAAATTTTTTTAAGTTGTAATGGGAAAAGAATCATTTCAGTTGTTTTATAATACAGTAATGAGAGATTTTCGCGTTTCCTATTAAATTTCATAGAATGGATATATTACCTTTTGAAACTCAACATCTCAATTCCCGGCTAAAATAAACGAACAGTTTATGCTTGACATGACTCACTAATGCCCCTGATGATGGCTCACATACTTGAGCCGAAACATCGGCAAAATTAAATATTTTTCAGAGGACTGACTCCAGATTATTACTACCTATGATGGACCGACATTGCGGGTCTTATTCAGGGCTAAAAAATAACAAGATACAGTGAGGAGAATCGAGTCAAAAATGGTGGTTTTCTTCCATTTTGAATTATCGGGAAGAGAGTAACAATATTGAAAAGTGTATTTTTTAGTGTGGTAATCCTAGTTACCAGTGAATTATTTTGATTCGGATCATTTAATAAGGAGAATCGAGCCAAAAATGGTGGTTTTCTTCTATTTTGAATTGTATCCTAGTTACAAGATATGTCAAGTGTCAAGAATCCTTTCAACAAGAATGGCGACTTAACATAAAAAAAAAAAAAAAAAAAAAAAAAAAAAAAAAAATTAAACCAGTCCTTTTACAAATATGATGTTTTATAAATATGAAGATCAGGCATATCCTTTAGTATGCTTGAAGTAGAAGATACATTTTTTTTTTACCTTAGCCAAGACTCAGAGTTATTAATTTGAAAACCCTAAATTACCGATCATTATTCATTTAAAAATAAAATATCATAACAATTCATTTCACGGTAAATCAGTGGTTATTCAGTTATAATTAATAACTGAATATATTTTGATATGATAAAAATAAAATCTGAGAGTTTCTAAAAGGAGCTTACCCGTTCCTTCCCTTGTTGTGCCTCTCCAGATCCTCGGCGATGCCCTCGTTGACCTTGAAGCTGTCCCAGTCGAGCTTGCTCTTCTCCAAGGTGCTCAGCTTACCCTTTTTCCCGATCTGGCTGAGGATGGAGCTGATGCCGCCTGTACTGGCTCGACCGCCGCGTCTGCTGGGTTCTCCCGTCGGGGCGGGCTTCTCGATTCTATAATTTACACACAAAAATTAACTTATATACATTAAGAATATTTATACATAGAGAATAATCTATTATATACAAATCTCGTATGACTGTGTCTGTGTTCGCACTCCTCCAAAATGGCTTGACCAATTTTTAATAATTTTTTTACGTATATTCTGCAGGTCTGACAATAGGTCCTTTAGTAAATTTCATAGCGATAGGTGATTCAGGGGTCCTTATCAAGTAATTGTATTTAGTTTCTCCCCCAAAATATTTATTTTATATTATTTGGCATAAAAAAATAAAATAAATAAAAAAAAGCTTTGACCCCAAATTTCCAATCGATTTTGTTCCAAATCGTACTAAAACATTTCATTTCATTACTTTAATATGATATTATTAATCTAGTAACAAAACAATTCTAGATTTCAATGGGAAAAAAAATCCAATGAATTGGTTTAATAATATAGTAATGAGAGATTTTCGCCCTTATAAAATTTCTTCGAATGGATATAGTACCTTTTGGAAATCGAAGTCTCAAATGCCTACTATCTCATTTATTTTATTATTTTTTTTTTTACCCCTAACTCGCCTTCGAAGGCTATATGGGAGGAGAGGACGGGGGATAAATACCGAAATAAAAGTCCCCTAGCACCAAGATTGGAACTCGTAATTATTTTGGTTTCAAATTTTGGTTCTCTGTGGTTGCTAGGCAAAGTGCGTTCAAAGCAACGTGCACTAACCCACTCAGCCACCCAAGGCCTCTTACCTCCATTAACCCTTATATTTGAACCGTATATAAACATAAGGAGAAATGATAATAAAATAACTAATGATCTGAACTCACCGCACTTCCTCCCCAGCGAACGTAAGGACTTGCGTAACTTTAGGCAGGTTCAGGTTTGGGCACGGGCAGGGGTTTCGGTTTGGGCTGGCTTTCAGGCTCAGCATCGCTCTTCGCTGGTTGGGCCGTCTTCTTAGCAGGAGGTCCGCAGTCTTTCATGAAATCTGTAATAACATCAGGAGGATGTTTAGTTTTCTAGGAATCAAAGAGCCAAAAAAATAATTAAAAAAGAAAATCCGTAACACAATGTGATTTTGTATTGAAGTAAATTTAAAAATCGGAACTGCTTAAAATAAAAAAAATGTTGCAAATTATTAAACTATGGTTTATTATTTCCAAAAAAAGTATATTAGTATATAACTGTTTATTTAGCTGTTTACAGGCAATGAACTAATATGAAAAGCAATAAATTAATCAAAGAAAAGTAGTCCATCACCACTACTAATTTCAGAACGATTTTCAACTTATTCTATTTCTGAACCAATTTTAATTTTTTTTTTTTTTTTTTTTTTTTTTTTTTTTAGATTTAGTCTCTATCAAATAGCACTAACAGTAAAAATTTTAGGTATTTATTTCTTCGGACAGAGGATGACCAGTTTTTTTTTTGTTTTTTTTTATGTTGCTTAGCCTATATGTAACGTATCTTGAAATTTTTTTTTTCAGTCGATTACAAAGGTTCTTATTATTGAAAACAATAAACCATAATGGAGGGAAGTAGGCATTCGTTTAATCAAAAAACAAACAAAACTGGAAAGATTTTCTTTTAAAACTAATCCTACAGCTGGATTCAACATGTCTTGTCCTCTATCTAATCATCATATTTCAAGTGTGGTTAGTTAATTGATAATATATATATTAATATATATATTAAATACATGGGGAAAGCATTTTGATTGTGAATATTATTGAAATTGAGTTATCTCGGTAAATACATGTTTTGGGGTACTTTGAGTCCAAATGACCAGTCCCACAAAAAGGTCTGTGTGTGTGTTGAGTACTAAGTTGTATAAAACTGAAAAATTATATTTTAGATGCGTATATGCCTGAGATGTTACAGCAACTTTTTTTATCGAAAATTGGCAAAAAAGATGAACCAATTTATACTTTGCACCTTTTTAAATGTACTAAAAAATGACTAACCATTTTAATTAAACTCGCTAAATGGATGTAAAATTTAATATGTAGTTTTCATTCCTATTACAATTTGTCTGACAGAGCTTTAAATTCCAAATTTTTGAAATGTCTTCCCCTATAGTACCTTTATTTTGTAGATTAAAAAAAAAATTAACCATACCATCTTGTTAGCATTGATAAATAACTGCTAAATATAAAACTTGAACAAAGTTTGATAACCAACTAAAGGAGAAAAAGGCAAACATATTTTTTTAAGATTAATTGTTTTTTTTTCCTAACATAAAATTAGTAATATAGATTTATAATATACTGTTGGAAAGCTAAAAATATGAGAAAAAAAAATTTATAAACAAAGGTTTAACATAATGTAGAGCATAGAGCATAAACATAAGTGATTATTTTATATGACCTTTTTAAATTATTTGATCTAAAACATATGTTTACAACGAAACTGAATGTAATTCAATAACATTTTTTCAACTCTAACATAATTTAAATGTTCTTAATGATTTCAACAACAGAGGTAAGTGAAAGTCGTGTGTTGAATACACCTGATTTTTTTATAAGATGTGATAATAACTTATTAGAGATGTATTCTCTGATAACTCGGTTATTATTGATGATAGAGAAAAAAATGTAAAGTCTTCTGGAATCAGGAAATTTTATTATTGAATAAAAATGGAAGGAAAAAAAAAAAGGAAATAGTGAAGAAGTCTAGTATAAATGCTTTTGGTTTATTATTTTCAATAATGAACCTTTGTAACCAACCAAAAAATAAAAAATTAGCTCCCCACAAAATTTGAGGTCTTCCGTTTTAAAGTAAGTAGAATACGAATAATGAATAAAAAAAAATCCGTTTCAAATACTGACTGTATCTGTACTGAAATATGTATGAATAAATATGAAAAGAAAAAATGAATTTATAATGCTTTTATGTTTCACAAGTAATTCAGCACCATCGCTGCCTCTCTTCACAAACAACCTTAGTTTGTCTCATTTAATGAATCTTTTATGTCAAATTAAAAATACAAACATACAATCTGTTGTTAAATATTAATAAATGGCTTTGAGAGATCACAGTTATTGATTTTGTGAAGACTCTTTTTGGACTGATACAGATGGTCCTAGCATGTATATTTTTAAATAAAATATTATACCTGAAGAATCGACAATCATTTGAATAGGTTTATTTCAGAGATGTATAGTTACCTACGATTCACAATGTGATAAAAATAACTCATTTTTTTTTTGCATTAGAACATTCCAATTTTCAAAACTGTTCAAATAAATAAATTATAAAAAATTCAGTTGTTAGTGATATTTGATAGTGAATTGAATTTTTTACAAAACGAAAAAAGAATCATTGAAATCGGTTAAGAAATAGCATAGATAAAGCATTTGAAATCAGCAGTGGTGATAAGACTATTTTCTTTAAATTTTTTATTGCTTTTCATAATAGTTAATTGCCTTTAAACAGCTAAAACAGTTATACCCTAATATAGTTATCTGGAAATAATAAACCATTGTCTGATAATTTGCAGCGTTTTTTCATACTTGGTATCCTGAAAACTAATTATGTTTTTCTTCTTTTATCTTTATAAATAACTAAGTAATAGAGGAATTCTAGGTTGAGAAGGTTATTAAGAAGATAAGATATGCTTGACCGAGATAAGAGGGAATAAAGAAGTATTGTAATAGAGGCCCAGGTTCTAGCAGAACCGTAGCGCCAAGAATAAATAAATAAACTAGAAGAATAACATTTCTAGTATTTTTTTAGAAACCTTTAATAATTTAGTACTTCCCCTGTAATTTGATAATGGATTGAGTTATGATTATAAATCATCGTTGTGTGCATAGTAATATTGCTGCCAAAATAATAAAAAAATATGACCCAATGATTTCATAGGATACAGTGGATGAATGCATTTTACTTTCACTTACCTATATATAAAATCATTTATAAGGGAAAGAATTGCGATTGTGAAAATTTTATAATTCCAGTTTTCGACAGAAATATACGTTTTAGGGTCCCCTGCGGCCAAATAACTAAGTCCCAAAAAAAGTCTTGTGTCGTGTGTGTATGTGGTAAGTCAAGCGCAAAAACGGAAATTCGTACGAAAATGAAATTTCATATTTAAGCCAACTATACGCCCAAGATGTTAAAGAAACTTTTTCACCAAAATCAGCTAACACAAAAACAGCTATAGTTACATTATTTAATCTAAATCATACGTTTCCAACGAAAATGAATACACGTTTTATTAAAATGAACTTAAAATATTTTTCATATTGAAGTATATTTAATAGTTTTTAAATTGATTTGAACATTCAATGTAAGTGAAAGCTTGCACCATTTTTTTTTTCCAGATGGATTTTACTTATCTTAAGACATTACCGCAAAATTTGATGTGAGAGGAGGTCATAATATTATTTTCTTGACCAGTTACAATGGTTGGTTAATGAAAGTAATAAATTAAAAAAAAAAAAAAAAGAAGACTTGGTGACATTTATAAATACCTGCCCAAAGGGAGTCCGATTTTTTCTTCCTCTCTTCTTCTGTTAATACTTCTGAATTTTCTTTCTCCTCTTCTTTTTCTTCTTCTTCAGATTTAACGTTCTTTATTTTCTTTCTGAAATATAATATATCATTAATATTAAAGTACCAGTATGGTACTAGTAACAAGTAACAACTAGACGATACTAGATTCTTTACAATGTCCCATTCTCTAATTCGTCCTAATTATATTTCGGCACATGTTTGAACTTTGTCTAATCACTGATCTAGGGTCTGTGTTTCAACATATCACCATATCTTTATTTTTCTAATCAATGCCTAAAGCTCTAATAGTTAGGATGTAGTGTTGGAACAAATTTTCTATTCCTAGATTTGCAATCTAGGACATGTACAAAAAAAAAGGAAGTATTTTGCATGATCTGGGAACTTTTTACTGTTGGAAAAACCAACTGTTCCCTTAATAAAATCATTACAGAAATTAAAGTTCCATTAATGTTGAATAGGATCGAGGAGTAATTTCTAAAAAATGGTTCCTTGAAATTTATTTTATGGAAAGTGTTGGTGGAATATTTTTTTTTTTTTTTATAACTTTATTTCTTACCACACCTGTTTATACGTACATATAACAATCAGTGGATTGTCTATCAGAATTACAATAAAAAGTGGCATGTCAGGCATGAGGAAGATGACAATACCCAGTGGTATCTCTTCCGTGGCATGTTTTAATTCAAAAGATTATAGAAGATCTCTCATCCATGACCTTTTCAGTCTTCTCCTGATGTTGTTAGGCATATTGGTTGTTGCCATTTGTTCTATGAGAGGGTTGTAATGTCCTAGTAATTTGTTGTGAAATCGAGAGTAGTGAGTTTGTATGTATTCGCTGACGGTAGGCATGTGTAAGTCTGTATGTAAAGTTGTGTTTGAAACATACCAAGGTGCTTGCGTAATTCGTCTAAGTATTTTTGACTGAAAAGTTTGAAGTCTTTGTATATGAGTCTTTTTTGCAGCTCCGAAAATTTGAGAGGCGTATGACCATATTGGTTTTAGTAAGTATGTGTAGGTGGCAAGTTTCTGTCTTAATTTTAGTTTTGATTGTCGTCTGAGTAATGTGTGCAGCAGTCTACTTCTTTGGTTTAGTGTCTTTCGTTTTTTCTTAATGTGCGGGCCCCAAGTCATTCTCCTGTCAAAAGTTAGTCCAAGGTAGTTGACACTGTCTGTTTGTGGTATTGGTATATTATCGATGTACACTGGTGGGCAGGTTTCACGTCTTAGTGTAAATGCCATATGTTGGCATTTGTCATAGTTTAGTCTTGTTTTCCACAGCTTGCACCAATCCTGTACTTTTTGTAAGTGATGTATAGTCAGTGAGGCTTGAGTGTGATCTTCATGTTTTGATAAGATTGCAGTGTCGTCTGCGTATGTTGCCGTCAGGATGTTTGAACTGTCTGGTATGTCGTGCGAGTATAATATATATAGCAGTGGTGCAAGTATTTTTGGTGGAATATGATTTCTGTAAATTGACACATTGTATACATTTTACAGTCTTATGACATATCACTTTCATATTTAAAAAAAAAAAAGGATAATTATTTGTTTAACACATTATCTTCCTTTAATAAACCCTCCTAGTGTTAAATAAATTTGAAGTTGCATTCTATATTGAGTTTAAAAGTGGAGAAAATCTTGTACATCAGAGCTCAGAAATTTTTGCATTGTCCCCTTTCTCATGAAAACTATATCATAACGATACCAATTAATTTTGTAATATTAAATATTATTTTATTAATTATACCATACATCATGATGTCCACAGTATTCTGGAGAAATAGGTACTATCCAGAATACAAAATTTAATTAGCCAGTAAAGTAAAAAAATGTCTATTAGGATCCATTGAAACATATTCAAAATTATTATAATAAAAAAAAAAAAAATAATAATAAAACATTTAATTTCCTTATTATGTGGACATCTTAAAAGATATGATCTATCAAGTCAAATGTCATAATTCAAGTAAAATAGTTTTATGTGTGTACTAAGTTAGAAAACAAAACAAAAATCCTTCATATCTAAACATAGACATTTTTTATAACAGTAAAAACGTACCTTTTCTTAGACTTAGTGGGTTTTTTTCTTTTCCTGCTATTTTCACTACTTTTTTCGGCGTCGCTACCAGCTTCATCGCGCTTTCGTTGCCAGATTCCTCTTCGGAAACTTCATTATCATGACCTAATTATCAATTATAAATTAGATTAAAAGAGAATTGATTAAATAAATTAATTACAATATCTTAGGGCTTAATACCTGCTGGAACATAGTCTTCATCACTGGAATCACTGTCCATAGGCAATTCCTCTTCCATGTTTCTCAACAAACTACAAATTAAAAATACTGTCAATGTAAGGAGAAACCAAAGAAATGGTTAAAACTGCAAAATAATGCTACTAGCATTGACAATCTTAATGTAAAACTCTTAATAAATAAGAAGAATTAGCAAAGGAATATAGTAGGTTGAAAATCAAGATAATAGCCGGTAGTTACGAAACACTAATTTAACTTTCATCACAAATAACACGAAATATCTGAAATAAAAGTAATACATAAAAACTAACCTAATACACAAACACAAATAAAAGACCACAAATTAATCCCAACACTCCGCAACCTTCAAGAATATTTCAACGATTAGCACTGAAGATAGGGCATGCGCTAGCTGTTGGGTGTCAAACAAAGAGCTATTGATTTATTAAAAATAAAATACTTTTTATTTTTCAAATATGCTCATTAATTATTTCTGTTTGCCATAGTTATATTTAATTAATGATATACAATTTTACTTTACTAGATGAAATATTGTTTTCAACAACTAAAGCAACGCTACACTATACGTTTGTTCTCACCTCAATCGCACTACAAACTGCGCTTGCTCGGTACAGCGTTTAGGGTCAGTAATGTAAAATACGCATGCGCCTTGTGTGAAACTGTGGAAGTGAAAACATGTTTTATGATAGTTTTGGTTGTACTTTCATGATAGTAGTTGGAGAATAGAAATAGTCTGAATATTTTTAAGATAGACATATAATATCATGAAATAATACTTTAAAAATTTCTGATTATGAATATTATTTTTGATTGTTAAATATTATTTTTAATAAAAGTTAAAAAAAACTAATGGTAGAGTTTTTCATAGCAGCTATCAGCTTTCACTTGCCTGTTTCCTTATATCGTCAGCGCTTAAAAATTTATTACGGACAAAAATACGGCTAAAAATAATAAATGAATGCCAATTTTTATTATTTTAAATTTACGATAGGATAGATTTATTATTTTGTATAAATATATATATATTTTTTTATTTTCTTGTGACTGATGACAGGTTCGATTCATAATCGATTCGTAACCGCATCTGATTGAAAGGAGAACAATTTCAATCACTTAATCCCTTGACAGTTGCGCATGTTCTTGCCTTTCATTAGTATTAAACGTTCATTTAGCTATGGTAAATAGTTTAACCTTGGTGTTTAAGAATCAACAGATTAATATTATCTTATTGTTCATTTGAACAATGTTATATTGAAGATGTATTTAGAAGATTTTTGGATTTACTCTATCAGGTTTAATTTTTGTTTGTAAACTAATGATTTACGTTTACTATGACACAAGTGGCACAAACCTGATTTTAAATTTCTTACTATATTCCTGTTCTGTTGATTAAAGTTCTCCATTATCTATTTAGAAGAGATTATTATTATATTATGGAAGGGTTATCGGTGTGAAAATAATTTGTTTGTGTTGTAGAGGGTTCTTAAAAGTTGAGAATATCTACTTCAGATTTATAATGTGAGCTATCACAAAAATGAACGATGAGAGAATTCCGAGACGTACCTGGCAGCTCGATGCCTTCATCGATGTTATTGGTCTCACACCAAGGGCCCCCCTTGTCACATTTCCTGGTAAATGAGTTTATGTATATATAGCATTGTATAATTATTTATGTATTATAAATTTTTTTAGGATTATAGTCTGTTCTTGTTCAAGTGTGAATTAATATAAACAGTTGACCGTTGAGAAATTCAGAAGGGAGATAGATCATGTGATGATCAAGAAAATACAGTGAAATATTCTTAATAGTTACGATTATTTCATTTAATATCAATAATCTATTTTTATGTTGAATGTTAGACTGTTGTATTTTAAGTTAAAGTTGAAATGTAGTTCTATTAAAGTTAGTCTTAGTAGTTTAAACTATTCACTTTTTTGTTCTCGATCGACAATCTAACTTCTTATAGGTGGTAAAAGTTGATATTTTAGGGTATAACAACTTCCTGAATAATAATATTTTTAATTTAAGAGAACTAGATTCCTATGATAAACTACTTTGAACTCTGATCTCTGTCTTTAGGGTTTCTTAGATGAATCAGATTGACTCATTTAAGATTTTCCTTTTCTTTCTTTTTTTTTCATTATTTGTTCTTTAAAATAACAGATTATAAAGGCATTTTGGTAGTCAATGCCAATTGTAAATTACCACATTTTTTATTTTTAATTATGCTAAGAGCCGTTTTAAATACAATTGTCTTATAATGATTCTCTCACATAAATTCCTTAAGTAACTATGGTTTCATAAAAAAATAAAATAATAATAATGAAATAGCCTTTGTTTCATTTAAGAATAATATTTATATTGATTTTGCATTTGCGCTTTGCTAATATATGTTTAATTAATGATTTTAATTACTATCCATAATAATTAAAAATATATACAGTATTTGTTATTCTAATAGTACCTCCTAATTATTGAGACTTGTGTTGGCTTTAATTTTCTTTTTTCAATGAATGAATTTTTATGACCTATAAATAAACTAAAATTACTAGTGATTATTTATAATTTATAGATCTTTTTTAATTACTGTGAACGAGTATTTCATTAGCAAACTCAATTAATTTGCCAAGTTGTATGGATCATTTAATTTTGTTTTCTTTTGTGCTGGGTGTCTGTGTACATTTATTTTATTGCTTTGTTTAATTACATTCTAATTGGACAAGATTAATATTTTCTGGTTTATAGTTTTCATAATTTAAGATGTTATTTTACTTTTGCACTATCCTTAATTAAAATTAGCTTTATTTGTTTATCTTTAAAAGGTTAGTCAATATTGCTATTGCAGATAAGATAATTTTGTCTATTGAATGTCTAATTCTCATAGCCTTGTGAAATTTATTTTTCTCCTTTTTTCTATAATTCAAATTTAATACAATATAATTTTTTTTTTAATATAATATAATTCTTGTAAATTCAGTAATCTGTTGAGTCATATCATATAAAGAGCATTTTTATGTTATAATTAATTTTTAAAGACATACATTTTTAAATAAAAGTATTGGTTGAATATTTTATTTTCACTTTTTATAAAAAAATAATAATAAAATGGTAGCAAATATGAAAGATTGTTTGTTTATTCATTTAATGTCACTTTATGCTATTTTTAATTAGAAGATGCTACTGTAGGAGTCCTAAATTTTGTCTCAATAAAAAAAAAAAAACATTTTCCTCTACAATTCATGAAGGGTCTTATATAGAAGAAGAAACTTTATTTTATTTACTATAATATTTACAATGTACACTCAATACAAATATGTTTGGTTTCATGATTTCAGTGGAGTACATATAGAGATTTGTACTGTTTCAAGGCCTATGGCCGTGCAATCAGGTGACTAGGCAAAGATCACACTCAGCTGCCATGGTTTTCCCCAATTTTGGTTTCTCACTTTAAAGAGGCTGGTTCTGCCCCTGGAGGGTCTCCATACATTAGGGTCGTCCCTCAGCTGAATTAGCAGAAAAAGTAATATTCTGCCAAAGCCGGGATTTGAACCCAGGACCTGGAGAACAGTAGACTATTGCTCTGCCCACTTCCAAATTTTGCCTATTTAGGTTTAATTAGGATAAGGGTTTTTAATGGATACCTGGTATCTCACTTGCTCTGGACCATCTTATTACATTCGCTCTGAAGGAAGGTATAACTAAAGATTTTTTACTCCCATTAATCCTCGGACCACTTGCAGGTTTGAACCCACGACCTTGGGCATAGATTTTATGCTAACCACTACGTTACAGGTGATTCCCTTGAAAGAAAGTATATATAATCATTAAAATGAATTGCTGGTTGTTAAGTTTTATTCTGAATCGATTTTCAAGTTGTTGTTTATTTATTTAATGTCACTTTATCTACTGTGGCTAATCGGACGATGCTATTTTGCCTACCCAGGTATTGTTAGGATAGGGATCTGTAACGAGTACCTGATATCGGACCACCTTTTAACGTCCCGTCCAAAGGACGTCATAACTAAAAATTTTTTACTCCCATTAAAAAATCCTAGGACCACCTGCGGGTTTGAACCCGTGACCTTAGGCATAGGAGGCTGTTATGCTAGCCACCCTGCTACAAGTGATCCCCGAATTTTCAAGTTAAAAGATAAATAAAATCAGTGCCATAATATATTCTATAATTTTATGGTAGCAGTGTGTTCTAGCTGTTAAAGCACTAGTCTACTGTTCTCCAGGTCCCGGGTTCAAATCCCTGCTGGGTCAAAATGATTATTTATTCTGTTTTTTTCAGCTGTTTGGATGACCCTGGGTAGGGAGACTCCTGGGTGACACCCTGCCTCTATAAAGTGGGTACCCAAAATTAAGGAAAAAACCTGACTGCAGTGTGGTTCTGATCCCATCATCTCATTGCATGGCCATTGGCCTATTACAGTACTAATCTCTATATGTAGTGAACCTATGACCCCTCATGTTGTAGAGGTATTGCTTTTGTTGAGCAGACGACAAATAGACAAACTGTTGCCTTTGTAACTTTGTCATTACTTGCGCGATAATTCTTTTTGATTTACTTTTAATATAAATAAATTAAATTATTATTATCGAGTAATCTAAAATGTTGGCATATATGAGGATTACATATGTTGTATTTTTACTGCCCTCCTACCTCTGTGATTTTCACTACAGTCAATCATCAGAATTGTATTTATAATATTTATTTACTATGTATAATAATAATAATATAGGCTTAGCGAACCCGAAGGTTTGATGCAGATACCACCAAATTCCGCCTACACAGACTTGTCCAATGTTCACCGTTCAAGCCCAAGCCCCCGAGAGCTGCCTTAACGCAATCCTCCCATCGACGCTTCGGCCTACCTTTCGGACGCCTACCAGTCGGATCAGCGAATACCAACTTTCTCGGAATCCGCTCCTCATCGAGCCAACAACTTTACTCGCCCATTTGAGTCTCCGCGATGCTATCAACTCAATTATATTCACAGGATACAAATTCCGCGTTGTGCAACCTTCTAAACTCCCCAGTGGCCTCATCTCTCTTCGGACCAAATATTTTACGCAGTACCTTATTCTCGAAAACCTTAAGCCTGTTGTTCATCCTTCAAAGTAAGCGGCCACGTTTCACATCCATAAAGAACCGTCGGAAGAATAATAGTTTTATAAATTCTAACCTTTAAGTTTTTAGATAGAAGCCGCGAACTAAGTAACTTAGCAACTGAATAATAACTTGCATTTCCCATCTTTAACTGGGACTTTATTTCTTCCTGGATTTCATTTTTTCTTGTTATCAACGAACCTAAATACTTGAATTTATTTACTATGTATACTTTATTTTATTTCAGAAATGTGGTACCAGATCTACTTATGGGCATTGTTTTCCTCTCTACTTGTTCACGTGATAGCAGCTATCGTTGCCTTCGGAACACTTAGAAAACATCATTTTGGCAAGTAAGTATATCTTTTTGGTTTTTATATCTGATCACAATATCTCTATTCTTGAGATCACTAGAGTATGTTCTTTATACTAATGGCACTTACAACATCAAAACCAAAGATTTTTTTTTTCATTTTAGTTAATTATATGGAGGAACCCTTAATTCATTAGATTACATATTATTTTTACCATGTTTAAACATTGTTGGCCGTAGTGGTGTGTACTAATGGATAGAGAAGTAGACTAATGTTATCTAGGTATTGGATTCGTATCCTGGTTGTGGCAGTTTAAGTATTTATTCTGTTATTTCATCCATGGGGTAGGGTGACCGTTCTGGGGCACAACCAGTCTCTACGAAGTGGGTATCCTGAAATTGGAGAGTTTTTTTGGTACTTATGCTTCATCAATACACCATGAAACCTCCCTCCTTATCTTCACTATCTGGTGCAACCTCCCTTTAGGACTTGTATGTTTTGTGAGTTGTTTATGTTTATGTTAATGGTCTGTTATTACTTTTATTGTTTTGATTGAAATGGAGAGAGGAACAACTTTAGCATTGCGGGTTACAGAAGAAGAGGCTATTAAATATCTGTCAAAATCATGGAATAATTCCAAAATTAAATATTGTACAAAAGGACATGAAATGCAATTGTGCAAGAAGAAGATATGGAGATGTAATCGTCTCAGCTACAGGACGATGACTTCAAGGATAATAAGGACATGGTTAGAGGGCTCCGAAAACACCTGGAATCATACCTTTTGAATTTTTTAGGCAACCAGTATACAAAAAGAGGACCCCTTCTTGGCTATTTTAAATAGCATTCAAATGTGTTTATAAAAATATTTATATTATTATTTTTTAATTATTATTTAAATTTTTTTTAAGGTATAGATAGATCCTGTAAGGAGAAGGTCTTCTACGAAGCCTCCAAATTTATTTAAATTTTTTTTTTAAATCTAAAATTCCACAATAAATATCATTTTATTATTAGTACATTTATTTTCCTGTATTTAAATTCTAATTAATTTGGAAATGTAGGTATTATAATTAACACATAGGAATAAGTAATATAACGTTCAGGAATTAATAAAAGTGACCTCTGTCAATGTTATCAGTGTTAAGGTTATAAACAATGGCGGGTAACAGTAGGTGTCTTGCTGACCGATGCTTAAGTACCATTTTTTTATTTTTTATAACCACACCTTTAACCAACTTCTCCAATCATATTTATTGTCAACTATTACTCTATCGTTAACAATTCTTGTTTTGTTTTTTCCCTTAGATTTTTCCCACTGCTCATCTTGGTCCTGGGTATGTTCGGACCTCTGGTCTCAGGCGCCCTGTCATCGGGAGCTATTGCGTTCGTCTATCGCTACGCCTCCCTCCAGATGTCGCCGCTGTACGCCTGCCTCTGGGGCATCGGGCAGACCGTAGTGGCAGCTGCAGTAGGCTTCACCAGGATCCTGGCCACGTTATAACATCTTACCACCTGTCGTTTGTATACCTTGTGATATTTTTAGGGATATAGTATACCTCTCTCTGCCGTTGTAGGCGAATAATACTACTTCATGTGATAAGTTTAACGAGATTCGTCTGTAATTACTTTACAATTGTATTTTTTTTCACTTGTTTATTTGTAGCTTCTCCTTTGTAAATATCGAAAAGATATTTAAACATTCGAGATCGTCTTTTGATAGTTAATCGTTTTCCTGAAAGGCAATATAGTCTTAATGTTTCCAATATGAAACATTCTTTATCGGTTGTATAGGCTTATTATACCTCAGTGATATCAGTGTTAGATTGTAAGCTATCATCGCTAATTAAAGACTATTTGAAAAAAAAAAAATAATAATAATCTACCCCAAAGTATAAATAATTATTAAGGTTATTTCAACATACATATGTTGTTTGGATATTTTATTTTTAACCATGTTCTTTGTTTATATGTTTCTTCAATTCGGTGGTTAGTATTAAAATGGTGAGGAAT
Organism: Piezodorus guildinii; assembly: GCA_023052935.1. Taxonomy (NCBI): domain Eukaryota; kingdom Metazoa; phylum Arthropoda; class Insecta; order Hemiptera; family Pentatomidae; genus Piezodorus; species Piezodorus guildinii. Next base: position 164,991,321 of record CM041294.1, on the reverse strand, counting down.
TTTTTTTTATCAACCTCATTAGGTGTATACTTCATCTGGACTATCTCCTTCTGTTATTTAAAATTAAATTTAACATACATTTGTTATCAACATATTCAGTAATGTAGAAATAGTTTTTTATGGAAAAAAAAAAATTCAAAACTATTATATCATTTTAGTTTTTTTTTTTTTCTTACTATAAAAGTTTATAATATGATAAAGACTGTTTAATTTACGTTACCATTTTTCAACTCACTTTGCTCTTTAAATAGAACATTAAAAAAAATTTATTGAAAATTTGCTTGCCATTAGAAATGGAGGTGTTATAAATGTAAATATGTGTATAAAAAGTTTATTAGGAAGCTGAAATGGGGGTGTTTTAACTTGCGACTGATTATAGTAAGGCTGATAAAGAGGTCCTACGTTTAAATTATTTAAGATTAACTTAATGGCAAAACCTAATTACAATATTATTTATATTCCTTAGAATCACTTTCAATATTTAGTATTATTTAAAATGGCCGGTAGTTGGTTATTAGTTTTTTCCCTTAATCCATAGATGAGTTTGTTATTATTCGTTGCTCTGTTATCGATTTTTTAAATGCTTATCAAATTTATTTAAATATTATATTTACTATAGACTTAACTTGCTTGACTTAGTTGTTATTGGATATTTGTTGCTTTATACTTTCACTGAATTATTTTACAATTTATAATAAATGAAAGTTTGTTATTAATATATAGAGGATAAAATAGTTTAGTGTTTTGAGGGTCTTTTCGATTACTAAGAATATATCTCTGATACAGTGAAATCTTTCTTAACAGACACTTCTCAATTGGATAAATTTTGAATGTTCCAGGATGAAAATTTGTTAGTTGTTTTTAAACTTTACTTCCAACATACCTGTCTTTCCTATGGATATATAAAAACCAAAACAAATACGTTAGATGGTTTTTCATATCTTTATTAAATTAAAGTTACAACACAGTCATCACATTAAATAAGTCATTATTTTTTATTGTTATAAGTAGTATTTTGTTTTCTTAGGTGGGCACCACCTTGCATTATGAATAGTTCATTAAGAGTAGGCCCTTGCTATTGGTACATTAGTGATCTCTAGTGCCATTCGCAGTAACTAAAATGTTTTGTAGTTGTCTCTCACATATGTTATATGTGTACATATTTATTATCTGAATTTTATTTTTTAATGTTTTACATTTTATGTTTATTACATTTTACATTTTTTCACACCACAATCGAATTATTTACCTTTTATTAAAGTGTTAAATATTTTCCTGTTCTCTTTTGTTTCTAATTATTAGTATAATTTCTTTTACATATCATATTTATATTTTTCTCTCTTATTACATAATATTCGTAATTTCTCTTTATACTGTCCTAAATATTTTTTTCCCTATATATTATTTTAAACAATTAATTATCTTTTGTTTTTTCATAGCCTTGAAGGTGGCCTAAAATTTAGACTGAAACGCTGGCACAATTAATTAGGTTTGTTTAATTTAAGTGTTTAAATGATTGCTCTCCTCCCCCCCTTTCCCTCAACAAACTTCTTCATCACTATAGTTTACATTAATACTGTTCTAACTAAATACAATTTCAATTTTACCCATATTAGTAACTTAATTAGGCTTTCCAGATTAATTAGGATAGGTATCTTTAACGAGTACCTGACTTCACACAGGTTCGTTCTCACCATTTTAAGTCCCTTCTGAATTATGACTTAAACAAAGATCTTTTACTCCCTTTAAAAATCCTAGGACCATCTACCAGGGTCAAACCCATTACATTGGGCATAGAAGATTGTTCTGATAGCCACTACACTACAGGTTACCCCTATGATGATTATATTTAGTCATAGGAATTGGTATTGTGTGGGGCAAAGATCGGTGCTATCATCCTCTGAATATTGCACTTATTTTTATTGCAATATAGAGCACAATACATATTTATTTTGACCACCATATATTAACAGACTACAATTGTGAGTACACTGAAGTTAATAATCTACTACAAAAAAAAAATTTCTCTTTTTTTTATGAGCTTTTGTCATTTTTTTTACTTTGCATTCCATTTATTTATTATAAAATCTCAAATTTTATCTACAGATTTAGAGTTTTATATAAAGAAAATGTATAAACTACTTTTAAGGGTTATTTACATTGTGATAGTTTCGTTTCTGGTAATACTTTCATAATGGGCTGTAGAATAGGAGAAGGGTAATATATGTTATTCTTGTAAAAGTGGTTTATAACCTTAAATATTTCACTAAAAGTAATCTTATTATACTATTAAATATTGTTTCCAATAAAAACTGAACAATACAGGTACATTAGGGATCACTTGTAGCTTGGTGGCTAGCATAACAGCCTCCTTTGCCAAAGGTCACGGGTTCAAACCCGCAGGTGGTCCTAGGATTTTTTAATGGGAGTAAGAAATCCTCAGTTATGCCATCCTTTGGAGGGGACGTTAAAAGGTGATCCTGAGCCTGTGCGATGTCAGGTACTTGTTAAAGATCCCTATCCTAATAAAACTTGGATCGGCAAAATTTAGGACTCCCAATGTAGCATCGTCTAATTAGCCATAGTAACATAAAGTGACGTTAAACAAATAAACAAACAACATAACCTGTTTTATAGGAATAACTATGTAGTTAGAATAAATGACACTAGAGATCACTACTGTACCATTAGTAAGGCCTATCTACTACACATGTTCATTTATTTTTTAATCATGAAATCCTAAATAGCCACCTCTGATGCTGAAAGATGTTGTTACCTGTTGCTGCAAGGTTTCACTATATTATAGTATTATTAAATTTCATCCACCAAAATGTTCAAACAAAAAAAATACAATTTTGGCAAACACATTTCCTCCTCTATATGAATTTAATTCCATCCATCAGTGTAGTCTTGTTGATTATCTTTTGTGTTGTATCTACATGCTTACTAATTTAATTAATTATAATTTTATAACATCAAAAAATAATGAATTAAAAATAATGTTCCCAAAACCGGGTGAAATTAATAAAATTTAGCTAATACTTAAAACTTTTAAATAAATAGTCGTATGGTTATATTATTTAATGTTCTCAAATTATTTTACATATTATTATATTAGTAATATTTAAGTATCAATTCATGACTATAAAGGGACTATTCTTTTCTTAAGTATCTAAAAGAGAAATTAAGAATTTTGTTTTTGTTTTTTTCTTTATTCTATGATTTTTTTAAAATTGTATATTTATTTTATTATCCTTTTATAAATTATATTTCTCTTAATTTTTATATTATATCTATATACAAACTTTTTAGCTGGTAGTAAATGGATTAAGAGTGTATTTTGTAATGGCAATGTGTATATAGTGTTAATAATTCCTATAAAATGTGAAACTATATTTTCTCTACCATGACTATATTATATTTGATACAGTTAACTGTATTTGATTTGATTTTACCTATTATTTAAAAAAAAAAATTATCGATATTTTATTATTCATTAATGTAATTATTTTAAATTTGGAGTTGAGCAAAGATCCTGTTACTTGTAGAATTTATTAATAGCTTTGTCTAAATTTAGGCTGATTCATTGGGGCTTATAATATTTTATATATATAAAGTATGTTAACATATTTTGTTTCTTTTAGTTTTTATTGTTCCATCCTGTCACTTTATTTATAAGAGGAAAGAATATATGTATATAGTAGAGATCTTTACAACCTTTTCTTAAATTGTATTATTTGTTGGTTTTCTACAACAAGCTCTATATAATCCTGTTTTGTCTTTAGTGTGTTATATGCCTTCATATTATTTGGTGTGAGTTATTAAAGATATATTAGTTCTTTCTGTTCATCACAACTTATTTAAATTTGATTATATTTTATTGATAACTAAAATAAATGATAAATATATTTCATAACCATGCATCTACTAAAATAATATAAATTTGCAACTTTTCTCATAGATAGCGCCACCATGAATATTTAGCAGTATAAATATAAGATTGAACTTTAACTGAGTCGCTCACGATTGTAAAATTAATATAGTTATCAGTTACCTCATGAAACATTAGGATTAGCTCTTAATATCACAGTTACAATTTTTATTAATATTATAATTAAGTTAAATATTACAGGCTTTATTAGAAAACCATTATTTTATTAATTTTTCTTGAAGTAATTCTTTTATTTACCAAATTTTGCTCAACTCAAAAATTGTGTTTTTTTTTTAATTTGTAGTGAAATTATATATCCAGTCAAGTTGTAGTTAATATTGTTATTATTATTTATATAATTCATTCTATCCATTTATTCTATGCTCAACCTGATTTAAAATTTCGAAAGGTTGTACTTTTTACCAATTAATTGTTAGTAATAATAATCGTAAAAAAATCAATGAAAAACTTAATGTGCCTAATTAGCTTACACATAAGGACTTAGGCTTTAGCATTTTATATATTTGTAAATATTTATTTGTGTGCAAACGTATAAATATATGTATATATTGTTGGATATCTATGTGTAAAATGTGTATAACTATAAAGGCGCACACTTAATATAGAAAAAAAACCTATATATGTAATTATTAAATGTTTTTACCTTGTGTAATCAATGTTGATCGAAATAAAATTTTGTATATGTATAATAATAATTATAATATGCACTGTAAAAAATTTGTTTTGGTTACCAGTTTTGAGCTATTAGGTTTAATGTATGTTAGAGTATGCTTAATTTCATGTTCCCAAAATATTGTTTTTTTCTACATTTATCCAAGCCGTTGTTTATCAAAATTCGCTCATTATTTCAATATAGGGTTATACTTACTTTTGTAGTATTTTATACAAAAGTAAAATTTTAAAAATGACTGGTGATCAAAACTGCAATAAGATCTTACGAGCACTAAATAGCAATTTACATTACGCAAAATGTTAGAATTTAGACAAAGTATGAAGTTTTATCTAATAACTTTTTTATTTCATATTGTTATGATTATTTCATTGTTTATTTTATGTTACTGTATTTGATTTTGATTTTTAACTTTTATAAAACTTATGTATCCTTGTTTCTTAGTTGTTTTTTTTCAAAGGCACATATCAAAAGTCTAACTGAATTATTTACTAATTTATGTTTAATTCATTATGAATACAGGGTTTGAAATTAATATTATCTGCAGTATGGAATCTAAGAAATAAAATTAGTTTATCTTTAATTCAATTTAATAATTTGCTATAATTTAGTCAAATAAATGCCTGTAGGCTCCCTTATTCAATATTCTTGTAATAGAGATGTATAAAATAATAATTTTGATATATTATTAAAAATATATTTCTGAATACAGTTTAGGTAATATGGTGGTCAAGCAATTATTACGAAAATTAGTCAAAACTATTTATTGTGATTGTTGGTAAGTCCACATTGTGGGTGTTTAGAGATAAAAGTGACAACATAAAATGTAAGGGTCAGCATACAGGCGATAAATGAATGATTATTGCCATGAAAAATTAAAATAGAAGTAATTAAAAAAAAAAAAGATTAAAAACAGTATTCTGAAAAGTGAAAATAATGATAATTATATCACCTGCACGGTGTGCCAAACCATTGGTTGTTCAATACGTAGTTTTTACTATTTTGGTTATAATTTATTGACCACAACCAGAACAACTCATCATTAATTTACATTGATCTTGATATAACCTAATTTACAAACTGTTTAAGAGAGAGTTTACTGTATTTTTACTGGATTTTTCTTTTTGAACATGTATACTATGTAATTAGAAAAAGTACGCATAGTAAATTTATATCCTTTGTTTTTAAATACCTTTGTGAGACGATTGTAGACAAAACAAAAGTAATACTCAAAATAGTCATGAATTTATTCCAGTTGTTGAAAACTTCTTGTAAACTAATTTTTATACCTTGTGTATTAACCTGTATTAAGATTTTCTGTGTCATTTTCATATTGATGACTGGGGAAAGATATGAGAAGAGATCAACAATATAAGGGAACAAATGCTATTACTTTTTGGGAATTAATGCATTTAACGAACGGAATGATATTTTTACATAAAAAACTATTTACATACCATTGTTTTTAAATTGATTCAGTTGGCATTGTAATATCGAATAAGAAGTTATATAATAAAGAATTATGTGTCGTAATTGTTTTTACTTCCACTTATTACTGTGACATTTGTCCCGAAAACAATGCATCTTGGAGGCTATTTTACAAAATATCATATGAAGTGAAATACTGAAAATACTGTTTAAGAAATTTCTTTCTTTGAACTCTGAAGACATAGTAAGAGTCTAAATATATATTATAAACATCTGGTAAGTAAAACTTTTTATATAATTACACATTTTAGCCTTTTAGGTATGATTTGATTTTGATTTTTTTACTTACAATTACCTACATATTGAATATATAGTGAGGGAAAAAATGATTTTATAGACATGTCTCAGGATGTCTATGTAGACATGTCTATAGACGAAACCCTGTCTCAGGGCGTGTTGTGTCCAAAAATTGCAGGCCTAAAGTCTCCTGATCAGAATAGGAGATCGCCTTGACCAAATAGTTTTGCTCTTTTCTCCTTTAATTGGTTATCGAATTCATTCAACGTGCATATGTATCAGTATTTTAATCGTACTATATTCCTATCATAATATTTCGATTAAAATGAATGCATGGTTCTGAAATATCAAATTTCAGTTTTATAATAAATATCGTTTAGTGAAAGTTATAATTTTACATTTAATTATATTAAACATAATTTAATATTTATATTTATTTTAAGCCAACCAAATTTATAACTTCTAAAGGAAAGGTTAACAAATTTAATTTTTAACTGTGGTTTAGTACATATCATCATTTCTGAAATACAAAATGACTGGATCCTCTAGCAAGCCAAAATGCTGCCTCCACTAACTTAGCTGTGAGCTCACTACTTGATATTCCCTTCTTAATATCATCCACTGTTGCGGCAGTGATATTTCTTTGATCGGAAATTTCTGTTTTCGACGACACCGTTGGACGGATTTCAAATTTGAAAATTGCATTGAATTCAAGATTCTTTTCTACGATTGCCCTCTATCACACTTTTTTGAAAAAAATGCATAATAACGATTTTATACTTCAAAATTTCAAAAAGGAAAGGTTAAAAAAAAAATTAAAAACTACTTTTCCGGAATCTTTTCTTTACTAAAAAAAAAACAATGAATATTTTGAAATAAAAATCTGACAACTATTTCAATGAGATCAGGGGTAAAACAAAATTGAACGAGAGTGCTGCGATCTGTTGTCTCAAAAACAAACTAAACTGTCCTCCCCTTTAGCCTTAAACACATGGCACATTTTGACTGTGTGGATGTCATTAAGCATCTAGAAAAGAGACATGTCCCAGTCTTTGGATTTCAAGTTGAGTATGTCACCTCAGTTTTTTGTTACTTTCACTAACAAATATATGAAATATATAGAAAGGAAAAGTATTGTAATCGTGAAAATGTTTGAGAATTTGAGTTTTCACTGAAAATACACTCAGGTCTCCTGAGTCCAAATGATATAAGTCCCGTAAATAGGTCTGTGTGTGTGGTAAGCCTAGCCTGAAAACATAGTTGCACGAAACTGGAATTTTATAATTGAGACAACTATACGCCTGAGATGCTTTGGCAACTGTTTAATCAAAATCGGCTGACCGACCGGAAGTGCCAATTTATACCATGTATTTTGCACCCTTTTATGATTTTCTCTATTTTGATTAAACTCACTATGTTATGTAAACTTAAATGGACTTCTATATCATGTAGGTTTTATCCTCATCAAAATAGTCCGTCAGGGATAAGAATTTTTTATTTGAAACAAATTCTCTCTAAAGTGTCTTTAATTTTGCTGATTAGAAATATAAAAGGATTTGATTATCACCTGAAGGAGAAAACTACAGAAATATATTTCAAGGTTAATTTTTATTACCTCAAATAAGAATAGTAATATTGATGTATAATATACTATTGTACAGCTCAAAGATTTTAGAATTTGAATGTATAAAGATTTAAATAAGAAAATATCATCTAACATGAATGCAAAGTTTTAGAAGTAAATAAGAGTGACAGGAAAGGAGAATAAGGAAATAGGTAGTGGCTAACAACAGTCTTCTATGCCCAAAATTGTGAATTCAAATCAGGAAGATGGCTTTTTTTTTTTTTTTTTTTTTTAAGGGAGTGATAAATCCTTGGTTATGTCGTCCTTCCGGCGTAAAATGATGGTCTCAGCCTGTGCAATTCCGATATTCGTTAAAGCTCTCTATTCTAATTAAACCTGTATAGGCGAAATTTAGAACTCCAGCTGTAGCATTGTCCAATCAGCCATGAAGTGACATCAAATGAATAAAAAACAAACAAAACTAAAGTTAATAAGCAAAACACAAACCTAACGCTCCCTTTAACATATAATACTTCAGTAATATTTAGGTAAAATCAAATAAAATCTTAAAACAATCAACATTGTTGTAAAAACTTTTTTACTTTTATTTATAAAATTAGGAAGACAAAAACTTCAATAAATAAGAAAACCAAAACATCCAAAAAAACAAATTACAATCAGCTGATTAAAACAAGCATACAAAATATTAAATCTAAATATACAACAGCTGATAGCAAAGCCTTTTTAAAAACACTTCATATTGTTTTTTTTACAATTTTATTTCTAGAATCCCATCAGGAACTAGACACCTTCAATTACTGATTTCTATAATTATTATAATTTTATTGTGATAATTTTTATTTATTTATGGTAAGGTAGTTTTTACCATAATTATGCGCTTTATTAGATTTATTAGATGAGGAAGATGGTTGGGGGTGCGGTCATCAGAAAGAAACACACATTAAAAACAGCAAACAATATCACTTCTTTAGACGTCTCAGAGTCAGTATGTATTTTCTTTCTTATTGATTATGATCTCCTTTCACCGCTTATTTCTTTCTCCCTCTTTCCTTATTCTTATCTTTTTCCGTTATATTTCCTCACATATAATTGTTAGTTTAATATTACATTACTTTAAATTTTTTTTTTTTTTTTCATTCATATTGTTTCTATGATTATGTTCTTTTTATATACTACCTATGTTCTTTACTATGTTTTTTTATATATTACCATCAAATATAACTTTAAAATTGTTCATATTTAAAAATTTTAATTGTTCACATAATTCATTTTTTTTTTTAACATTTAATCATTTGCTTGGTTTCTCTTTAAATATTCTTATTGAAATATTATCATCTTAATTTGGTTTACTTCCATACTTTATAACTGTCATCTTATTATCATTTTACATTTAATTTTATGTTTGTTTCCATATTATATTACTGTCACAATATTATTATTATATACCTAACGTATTATTAAGTTTATAATAACTTAAGACTTAGCCTCCACGCTGAAAGGGAGATAGGTAACTACCAGGCTGGATTCAGAAAGGGTAGATCAACCACGGACCAGATCAGGAAAAAGCAAAGGAATACAGGATGGTTACACACCACCTCTATCTGGATTTCAAGTCTGCGTATGATAGCGTAACACGACCCGAACTCTACCAGGTACTAAAGGAAATGAGCATACCCAGGAAGTTGATTCGTCTAGTAAGGATGACCATGCTGGGCTTGAACAGCATAGTTCGCGTCCGAGCTGACTTCTCCGAACCTTTTGACACGAATTGTGGCGTGAGACAAGGTGATGCCCTTGCATGCCTTCTCTTTAATTTGGTGGTCGAGAGAGCAGTTTCTCGATCGGGAATCCAAACAATGGCCACATTATTCAACTGTATGGTCCAGTTATTGGGATACACAGATGACATATCTGCCAGATCTGAGCGTGCCCTAAAAGAAGCAAAATGTCTCGGCTTGGTTCTTAATGAAGCCAAGACAAAATACTTAAGAATAGGACCAGCAGACGTAGAGGCAGGATTTTTCGAAGTCGGGTTTGAGAGAGTATAAAGTATTGACCAAGATAAGTTTATATAAGACTCTGGTTCTTCCAGTTCTTACATACGGATCAGAGGCCTGGGCCTTCACCAGAAACAGCGAAAACATGCTTCAATTGTTTGAGAGAAAAATATTAAGAAGAATTTTCGGCCCAGTTCGAGAGGGAGATACCTGGAAAAGGAGGAAGAACCAGGAACTCTCAAGGTTGTATAACAATCCCGATATAATAAAGTGGACTAAAATTGGAAGACTCTGATGGGCGGGTAATTTGGCGAGGATGAAGGAGAGTGAGATTCCCAAGAAGACCTTGTTCAAGGAGCTTCACGGCAAACGAAGAGTGGGCAGGCCAAATGTGAAGTGGACTGACTCGGTCGCACTGGATGCACGTGTCCTCCTGGGTGTTAGGAGCTGGAGAGCTGCAGCAGCAGACAGACAAATGGTGGAAACTTTTGGAGTCGGCCTTGACACCTTGACACGGTGACGGGTTGTAGCGCCAAATATGTATGTATAATTAAGTTTATAATTACATTGGTTGTTATCTTGTTTCTCTTGGTTGTTATCTTGTTACATTTGGTTGTATCTTGTTTACATTTGGTTGTTATCTTGTTTACATTTGGTTGTTCTCTTAGCCCTGATGAAGGCCCACAATGTAGGCCAAAACATCAGCACACAATTAAAATAATTACTACTTTTTAATGTGCGTTTTTTTTTTTCTGATGACCGCACCCCCAACCATCTACCTCATCTAATATTCTATTCTCAACAGTCAACTAAACTCCATCATTATCAAGATTTATGGTATCTTAGTTGTACCATAATAATTTCTTAATGACAAGGTAGGAAAGTAAAGATCCATAACACTAAATTAATAATAGTGCCACTATACCTCTAAATCAAAACTTGATTCAAAAAGATTTATACATCTCAGGAAAAAATAGACATTTTAAAATTGAACATCTGTGCAATGCCTAGTTGAAAGTGCTTATAGTATAACAGTCAATTCTACACTATATTTACAGTACTTTTTTCTTTATATATATATATATAAAAAAAAAAAGATAATGTAATAAATAACATGGAATTAACTTTAAATATTTAAGAAATACAAAGAAAAAATGTGTACTAAGAAATTACAATAAATGGAATTTTTTTTCAGAACACAGACTTTTATTATTTATATTGTAAAGTGTCAATCTCTAATAATAATAAAATATTGCAAATAATACTGATAAGATTTTTGATCATTTCACACCAAATTAAGGGCTCGTCAATAACTTTTTCAAGACTTGCCCATTTTCATACACATCCTTGAAGTACATGTATGTACTTATTAAACAAAAATTTAGTATGTTAAGTACTCAAGAAACTTTAATTTTTTTAATTAATATCAATATAAACACCAAAAGTAAATCTTAGTTCTCATAAATGTATTGAGTTATTTTCAGTCCAAATAAATCTATATTCCATATTATTTCACAAGAACGGAAGATCTATATAGAATTTGCACTAACAACAGCGATATATAATGTTAAATAATCCTAGCACGCTGTTTTTTTTTTTTTTCATTCATAAAATACCAACATTTCTACCAAAATTAAATGTTAGGTCTTATACAGACCTAATAATCAATGTTTTTGTATGAGCAATAAAACATTAAAAAAATTTCAATTTTCATTTATTATTGCCAGTATTTTTAATCATATAAATTTATAAACATATTTATAATTTATATATTTTTTTAAATTATGAAAAACCTGATTTAAATATATTTCCGATATAAACATTTATAATCTTCAATTCTCCTTAAATACTATATCTTTTCATTCATAAAATACCAACATTTCTACCAGAATTAAATGTTAGGTCTTACACAGCTAGTGAGTTATCTTCAGACCTAATAATAAATGTTTTTTTTTTTATTCGCTTTAAATAAACAATAAAACATTACAAATTCAATTTTCATTCATTATTGCCAGTATTTTTATTCATATAAATTCATTAACGTGTTAATAATTTATATTTTAAAAATATTATAAAAAACCTGATTGAAATATATTTCCGATATAAACATTTATAATGTTAAATTCTCCTAAAACTCTAATTTTTATCGTTCATAAAATACCTACGTTTCCACCAGAATTAGTTCTTAGGTATTACCACCTAGTGAGTTATCAGGCTAAATGAATCATTTCTTTTATATTTTTATTGGCTTTAAATGAGCAATATTAACATTCAAAATTTTCCTTTTTTTTTTTTTTTTTTTTTTTTTTTTTTTTTTGTTGCTGCCTTTATTTTAAATAATTCTACTTATGATTTATATTTTTTTAAATAAATAGGAAAAACCTAAATGAAAATTTTTTCTGATACAGAAAAAAAAGTCTCTTCAAAAGACAAGAAAAAAAAGATCAATATATAAAAATTTTCTAAATTTAAAATTGACTCTAAACATAAGGAACTAATAATCACAAAAATTACATCAATGTTTTAAAATAATTTTAAAGTTCTGCCCAAAAAAAAATAAAAGAAGTCATGGTCCCAAATAGAATGAATCGACAGTCAAAATTCTAACCTCAAACAACATTTTCCAACAAATAATCTTGAAAATCTACCTACGCACCACAACTTCAGTAATAATCAGGTCACCTCATACCTATTTAGGTATTTATAAATATTCGAACAGAACATTACCGCAATTATTCTAATAAGTTTTCCTGATTTCTTTTAATTTCTGTATGTACTGATCTGCTTTGTCGAGAGTCGCCAATATACCATCTTTATTAACAGGATCAGAGGAAGCCGAGTAGTCGAGATCGTTTCCGTCCAACGTTGAAAATGAGCCTTCCAGCGCCGATATGATTACATCCCCAGCACAGACGTCCCATTTACTGATCTCTGTGTTATGGAGGTAGGCGGTGGCGTTTCCTGTTGCTACCTCCAGGGCCTTATAGCCTGAAAAATAAAATGACAATGAATACATACAACAATGTTTCTTTACTTACATGTTATGTTAGTGCTAGGTAGTATAGCTGTCTGCTATTCAACAGTTGTTTATTCAACAATGAATATATTTTTATAAAGAATAATAAGGAGATAAGATGGAAAATGAGGAACAGCTAAGTTACACATTCCCCATTTTATATACACACCAGAAAATGGGAATATATGCAGTAATAATGCTATAGAGTAAACAGAATATATGATCCACTTCTTCAGTGTATTCCACTTTTTCCATATAATATTATTAAAAATCAATTTATAATACAAGGAGATCTTAAAATGTAAATATGAGGGAATGGTAGGGTTAGGACCATGAAATTTAGCAATGGCAACCTGGCATATTTAGCCTTTAAACTTCAACAATACCAAAAGCCTCCCAAATTGGGTACCCACTTTGTAGAGGCTGGGTCTACCCCAGGAGGGTCTTCATACCCTAGGGTTGCTCCCTGGCAGAAATAACAGAATAAATAATTTATAGTTTATTTTTAAATAAAATGATCCATTTTACACTTAACACTCCTTTTTTTTCTTTTTTCTCTCTCCCTACGTTTCAGCCTTTGCCATTTTCAAGGACCCTTTAATCATCCCTATATATTTTAAAATGTGACAAATATATTTTTTATAAGTGCAATATAAAGGAATGATTAAAGGATCCTTGAAAATGGCAAAGGCCGAAATGAAGAGAGAGACAAAAAAGAAATAAAGGAGTATTGAGTGTAAAATGGATCGTTTTATTTAAAAAGAATCTAGAAATAGATTTATTCACTCAAACATATGGCAATTAAAATAAAGAGAACAAATAATATTCTGCCACAGTCGGGATTTGAAACCAAGACTCGGAGAACAGTAAACTATTGCTCTATCCACTAGACCATGCCACTCTGTCAAACAAATAGTAACTAAAAATATATGATAAATCTTTTGTTCATATTTAAAATGAGCTGTAAGATCAATCATATGATAAACTAATGAAATTTTACCATCCGCTCTGTTCTACAGTTATTTCGGTATTTCTAATGTTACTGAAAGTTATCGCATAACAAACGTTCAACATTTTTGTTAAACAAAATATTATTAAGACATAAAGTAACATCTCAGTGACTTACCTGCTCCTCCAGCAGGGATGATTTTTGTATCTTCCCCAAACACGTCCTCTACTAATGCCTTAACCTTTCCTGGATGAGATTTGGATATCATCACCACCTTTTTGTCACTCTAATAAAAAATAATGAGATAAGAAAAGTCACTTATATCGATTACTTAATTTATTCTAAAACGCTATGAAAATATGGCAATACTTTTGGCTTATTCTGGTTAAGGTGCTTAGACATTCCAATATGAACCCAAGCCCATGTCGTTTTAGGTTCAGGTCCAAACGGTTTATGAATCACACCGATGATAGGATTTCCCTGATAGGCAATACACACCATTGTGGTTACGTACTGGTAAAGACCCTCTGAAAATAAGATAGTACAATATAATAATTAATTCTTTCGTTCAGATGAAAGTTTACATAACATTTTAATTACCTGTATATTCTTTAGTAGCATCTAAAGGATCGATCCAAACTGTTACATGTTCGGGATTCGCCTCAAAATCAGCTAAATTTTCAACACCCGTAGTTTTGGCCAACTGTTCGATTTCCATTGGCGGTAAATGCTGGCATTCATTTTCACCTTTTTTTTCTTCGCTAATCACCTAATAACAAAAAAACATAACAGTAAAGATCCACACAATGATACATCATCCAAAAACTAAATGAAACAAAGTAAGGCTTAACACCATAAAGACAATCTCTTTTAAAACTTTTGTTAATACCTTATTAAAGCTTTCAGGCGACTAAACACCATATTCATCTAAGTTATAAATTATAATTCTAATAACTTAATGAAATTATAATACGTAATTGTCATTTTCCTTTGATGGATAGGGAGAAAATGCTCCCACCAAGTCATCTAAGGGCTTTTAAAAAGTGAAAAAAAAAGCCTGTACCTATAAAACCCGTGAAGGGTCTCTGGTTCTGTACATATATATATTTGTATTGTATCACGGCAACAGACATGCAAGGAAGCTGGGTGTGCCCCATGAGTGTCTCCATACCCCAGGGTCGCTCCACGCCTGAAAAAACAGAATAAATAATTCTGCCTCAGCCAGGGTTCGAACTTGGGACCTGGAGAACTAAGTAGCACACTACAGATCCAATCTATGGTACTTAATTCAAAAGAAAATGAACCAAAGTAAGCCTTAACACCATGAAGACAGACTCATTTAAAAATTTTGTCAGCAACTTGTTATCTTATGTATAAATTGAAATTCTATAAATTGAATTAAATGATAATACTTAATTGCCATTTTCTATTGGTGGATAGGGAGAAAATGCTCCCACCAAGTCATCTATCTAAGGGCCTTTAAAAAGTGATAAGGATATTATATTATCACTGAAATCTTCAATGAGTTACTGATAAATGTTATAAATGAGACATGCCTTTGGGGCATTACGCCTTATGCCTAACACTGAAGTATAAGAATAGTATTGCATAAACTAAATAAATTCCAAATACCTTCACAGAAGGGAAAGTGTTCTTAATTCCATAATACATCACACAGTGAGATTTGTAATCCGCATTAGTTACAGGGACTTTAACACCTTCTTTAGTCTCCCCTTTACTCTCTTCTTTCAAATTAGCATGATTGATCACTTTGACAACTTCCCAACCTCCTTTTTCAGCTGCTTCTATAGAAACTAAAAGAAGTCGCCTCAGATTGACTTTAGCAGAAGATGAGTCGAAAGGGCTACCACTTCTTGGTGACATGTATAATATCATTACTATTATAATTCCGCATACTACTGCGACTCCTATTTTATTTAGTCTAACAGTCCCTCCTAAATGCATTGTGGAAGAAATGAGGGCGATAAAAGCTTTTTAAAAATAATGCAACTATACGTGCATTTCCTCAGAGGGTTATTATGTAATTGTATGTTTGTTTGTTGTCGGTTTTTTTGTTAAAATTAACCCATTTTATTATAATGGCTACTTAAATAATAAACATTTCTTTTAAAAATCCCTTGACTTTTCGTCTCCCTCAGATAGAAGGTTAACACACACACTCACAGCTGTCACCAATGGCAGCTGATCGCACAAAAATATTACTACCTCTACACTTCAGAGTTGCATTCAACATGACGTACCAAATCATTTCGTAACAAGAGTTCTAGTGAGGAAAAATCGTACAGAGCTTCTACCTCGGGGAAAAGAATGAAGTGTCTTATCGGTTTAATTGAAAAAAGTTGTTGAAAAGTTTATTGTTTTCAAGTGATATGTATTAGCTATTGGACAAAGCCAACCCAGCCGATTCTAAAATGGCAAGATTGACACCGTCTGAGGTATGAATTCAGTTTGTTATTTTATAACTTTATTATATAAGTGAAGCCAAATCTCAGTGCCCTTCTCCTAATGTTTATTTAAAGGCAATAACCTCATCAATTTTATATTTAGTATTTATCAGAAAGTTCTGTCGCGCCCGTCAACTTTACCGGCATATTTATCGTTTAGTTTTTCGTTTCCCTACTTATTATTTATATAAACTTATAGTTAACTAGCTACAATAAAACAAATTTGGTTAATAGTGGTTTTTATGTTTTGGTTGTCTGTTGTTTGAAATTTATATATGATTTTTTACCCTCTTAAAATTTAATCATAAATTTAATGATAACACTAGTATCAGAATGATATAATTATTGGTTCTGTAAAGTTATTATCATTTACTTAGGGCTGTAATCAATGATTGCTCAATTAATGTTGATAATGCATTTATTATTGAAGATGTTTTAAATCATATTTTTGTTTTATATCTTAATGAAATTGTATTTATGAAATGGAGTGATATTGTGCTTCCAAATTGTTTTAATTTTAAGATTTCTTCCACTCATAGAGATGCATACTTTTAAAGCTATTTATACCATTTATTATTAAAACAAAAAGTTGTGTAATATTTGTAGGAAAATCAGAATTTTAATATTTACTCATGCATCATTTTATCTGATAAGGTGATCTATTTTAATTCTGATAAAATGTTTCTCTACTTTGCTCATCTGCGTATAAATCATTTTATATTCTATGTTTTATATCATTTTGAAATTATTTAATTATAATGTCATTTAAAACATTATTATTTAATTACTAAAGCATAAATATCTTATTACTATTTGATTTTGTTATCATTTGAACTTTTCGTGAAGTGTTGATCCATCTTAATGATTAAATTAATTGATCTTAAAACTTCTTGAAATGCCTTCTTCAGGACATTATATTACTAATGTTTAGTTCATTATAAGTTAGTTACTTCTCATATATCTCTTATTTAAATGTTAACCCCAAAAGTAAGTCGTTTAATTATCATGTCTACATATTTAGGAATTTAAATGATCTAATCTTATCTAGCAGAATATGTTTTATTAATCCTGTCTTCATACTCAATTAATCCTTTTTATCAGTGTTCATGGTTTTCTTATTAATTTAATGAATATGTTTTATTAGCATGGGGTTGACTGGAAATGGTTTATTTTCTTAACGGTTTTGACGTTTATTAATTGCCATATACTACTGACATTTTTAAAAATTATTTACCAAACATATGTCGCTAAACTTTAAAAAAAAATTTGGTCATTTACTGGAGTATCGACTGATTATTATTTATATATGAATACTAATTATCAAACCTGTTATTTTTATGATTTATGTTGTCTAGTTAAGGATGTATTTTGTTAAATGAAATAGAATATTGTATAGATTTTGAAAAATGATGCTTTTAATAATTATTGATACCTTAATTTTTTTTTTTTTATTTAATATATTACATTAGTCATTATTTGAATTACTGGACTATTATGTAACTGTAGCAAAACAGGAAGTTGTGTTATTAGAGTTGTAGAACTTACCAAAGGTCATTAATTCTTTGTATGTTGTTTACATTTTGAAGTTGAGTCTGTCAGTTGTTGTTTAAAAAAAAAAAAATTATTGTTTTTAATTCACTAATTATTTAATGATTATGATCAGAATATGTATAAAATTGTATTTATTTAAAATGAACTTTCTAAATTTCATTTTTATTGGGAGAGGGAAAACCAAATCTAGTTAATGTGATTGTATCGTCAATTCATTGATAGTGAAATCAGTCCTAAGTTTTAGCAGTCATCCGTTAGCAATTAGTTGTTATCTGATGCTTTGTTTTTTCTTTCATGATTCAGTATTGTTGGTAGTCAATCTATATTTGGCTCCAAATTAAACTATCTGAGGAAAAAAATTATATGTGGGATATTATTTTTCAATTTCCTTTGGTTATAAATTTTGGGGAAAATAACTATTGTCTGAAATAGCATATTTTAAAATATGAAACTCCTTGATGGATGCATCCAGGATTTGTTAGATTAATATTTATTTTTGTCAGAGCTCTGTAACTCATAATTTGAATATTATATAAACTGTTATTACAAAAAAAAAAAAAATTAAATTTTATCAATTCAATTAATAAAATTCAACATTTTCAATTCAATTAATAAATGAAATTCAGTTTCAAATATTTTGACCATAAACAAGAATGCAGAGTATTTGTAATTAGATTATACATAGTTTAAACATATTGATATTGAAATTGTTTTTTATAGTAATATTGACAAAATCATGTTAAAAAAAATGGATGTAACTTTATCATATAAGAACAGTCAACAAAATTACAATATTATAGACATTTTAAGAGAGATTTTTTTTATATTAATTAAAATATTTATTATAAATTGTATCATAAATAGTTAAATTCATCGACTTAAAAATAACATAATAATAATAATAATAAACAATCTTAATCTAACCATGAGCATTAAGCATGACCTAGTAACCTTGGAAACATTTTAAAATTATTATTAATCCTTAAATTATTAAAATAAAGAAGAGATAAGTTTTTACTAATGTTCAGGATAAATGTTACTATTAAGACTTCATTTAAATAAATAATTAACTCGAAAACAAATAATAATATGAATACAATTTTAAATATGCTTGGCCTTATAAATTAATTTGTTTATTATATGGTAATTTTATAAGATAAAATCTGTTTTTTATTATCTAATAATATTGTTCTTGCTGTTTGGCAACTAGTTAATGTATCTGTATTCAGAATTGTAAAGTTTTATTTTTCTGCTGCAATACGTTGTCATTAATTAGTTTTGCAATCATAGACATTTGCTGATGAGTCATTGGGAATTACTTCCATTTGTTATTTATAAAAATAATTTTACACATGTTGAAAAAATGTAGCTCCCATTAATTTTGGCCTTGTGAATTTAAATTTGTATGATACCAATTTAATTAAATCAAAGTATGTTGTATAATAACATGATTACACTCTAGGTTCAATTTAGAAATAACACCAATATCCGATCAGTTAACTTCTGATTAAGCCTTGGTGTTTATACGCCTATGGTCCCATGGCGAATGGTCCCAAGAGGCATAGGTTCAATTCAATCCCGAGTTAGCTAATATTTATTTCATGATGCACCTTTGGGACACTTCTAATCTGTTTGTAATCTCAAGATTATACAGGGTTCAATTGCACAATCTACTAAAATATAGATTTATAATTAAACATGTTATGTTAACATCACATGGTAGATCAGTAATTTTTATTTAAGGTTTGTATTTGTAATACGATTCATACAGGTCAGTTGGAATTCTATATGATAATAGAATTTATTTTCATTATTATATGTTTATTTCGAAGGATATGCCCGATTTTAATTCTTTACGGATTGTTTTAATTATTTTTTTAAATTTCTAGTTCATGTTGCCATTCTTGTTGAAAGGATTCTTAAAAATAGACATATCTTGTAACTAGGATATGATTCAAAATGGAAGTGAGCCACCATTTTTTACTCGACTTCCTTTTAAAATCTAAATATTTTAGTCGTAACTAGAATTACGTCACTAAAGAGGACACTTTTTAATATTTCAATATTTTAATTCTATATCATATAATTGTATAGTTCTAAATTTCATAAAATAATTTTTTTGTTCTTTAGGAAATTCATTGATTTGAAAATAATTTCACTATTATAATTAAAAAAAGTTATAAAAAATAAATAGTTTGAATATAGCCGTGTTCTAATATACGAAAATATTTAAATCTAATCTTTGCTTTTCTTACTGCTAGGGTTGCTATTTAGATATAACTGTTTATTTTCAAGATGTCTACTTTTTAAATTTAGTTCATTATAGCATTACTATGCAGGTTGAAAAATCATAGTTTCAGGTTTGCCGAAATACTTCTATATAAGACATTAAGAATTTATAAAAAGAATTAATAATATTAATGAGAAATGTCCACTGGGTCGGTATTTGTATGGATGTTTATTCATTTAACATCGCCTAACGCAACTGTAGGTAATTGGACAATGCTAAAAGTTGGAGTCCTAAATTTTGGCTATCCAGGTTTGATGAGGATAGGGATCTTTAACAAGTACCTGACATCGCACAGGCTCGGTATCACCATTTTAATTCCCTTCTGAATTATAGCATAACCAAAGATTTTTTATTCCCTTTAGAAAATACTAGGACTATCTGGCGGGGTCGAACCCATGACCTTGGGCATAGAAGACTTACAATAGCTACTACGCCACAGGTTACCCCAATGATGATTATATTTAGTCATAGGAATTGGTATTGTGTGGGACAAAGATAGGTGCTAACGGCCCCTGAATATTGCTCTTATTTTTATTCCAGTATAGAATACATATCTATTTTGACCACCATATATTAACAGGTTACAATTGTGAGTACATTGAAGTTAATAAACTACAAAACTCTTTTTTTTTTCTTTTTTTTGAGCTTTTGTCACTTTTTCTGTTCCCACTCCATTTATTTATTATAAAATGTCATATTATGTGTAGGGATTTAGAGTTTTATATAAAAAAATGTATGTCTTCTTTTGAAGGTATATTATATTGGGTTGTTTCACATGAAATGTCCGCTTTTATAGTTTCTGAAATACATAAAGGTTTTTGCAGCTCTCTGCTGTTCTCTTCCGAATGTTTACATATTAAAAGTAAACAGTTACTAATCCTCTACCTTTGTATTATAGACATTAGCTTCCCAATCAATTACCCATTTTTTAGTATACCTCCAAATATGAACTGGAAACACGCGATTTTCGAGTAAAATTTTTGTACGAGTTTAAACTCGACCATTCAGCAGCTGAGGCCCCTAGAAATATTTGCAAGGCGTTTGGGGAAGTGTTAATAAACGGACCATTTGCCATTGGTTTGCTAAGTTTTCAGCTGGGAATACCGACTTGGAAAACTTGCCCCGAGGAAGACCTCCTCGTAATAGACAATGATGTCCTCAAACATACAGTAGAAGGAAACCCCTACCAAACAGTTAAAGGACTCTCAGCACAACTAAATCAAGTGCATCTACTGTTTCCAGACATTTAAAGTGTATTGGGAAAGTAAAAAAGCTTGATACATGGGTACCTCATGATCTCACTGAGCGGCATGTTTTAAAACATACCGTGTAAAAATTGAAAAAAACTGGGCTACGAAGTTCTTCTGCACCCACCATATTCTCCTGACTTGTCTCCAACAGAAAATGATGATCAAGTGAAAAGTGCATTTTCAGATTTTGTTTCACTTCAAAGCTCAGGGTTTTTCAGTTCGGGGATAAAAAAGTTGGTGTCATGTTGGGAAAAATGTGTAGAAAAAGAAGGTAAATACTTCGAATAAAATTATCTTGTTTTCATATCGTATTTTTAATAAAAATCCTTTACCTTGAAAACGGACATTTCATGTGACACAACCCAATATTATGATAGTTTTGTTTCTGGTTGTATTCTCAAAATAGGCTGTAGAATAGCAGAAGAGGAATATATGTTTATATTAATTTTAATACTAGTTAAAATAAAATAGATAATAAATCTATTTTAAAAATCAATTTATTTTAATAAGTAGGTTGGTTGTGAAGTACAATCTGCTTGCCTTTAACTAATCATTAAAAAAATATTACCAAATCATTTCTCGAGTAATGTTTGTCATATTGTTCATTTTAAAATGTTATCAATTATTATTTTTGTGATTTTGTCATGTATATATGTCAGGGTTCAGTAATTTCTGTATCTCTTTAGCAAAGTGATACAGCAAGTAGCTGTGAAGTACATAAGGATGGGTTTTTATAATTTTTATTTTGAGTAGTTGATACCTTTCACTGTCTCAATAAGTTAAGAATCAATTCAAACAAGAGTGAATTTGTTATCTGAAGACAGTTATATATTATAACAGATAGCAGATATATTAATTTTATTTCTTCTAACAATCTTAATATGCAGTGATAATGTTTTGAAGAGTTGATGTACACATGATTCACTAGTCATCAAACTATAAATTCTAATATTTGTATTCGATTGCTAAGTAATGGTTTGAGTTATTATTCTCACCTATGTCCTAAGTAGAAATTCCATGGGATTCATTACATTTACTCATGGAGTCCTTAGTTTTCTTATATTGTATCCGGCATCTCTGCTATTTTAGTAAATATTATCTGGTATTAATTTTCTATTTAATCAATTTATTCGGTCAGGTTGAGGAGCGAGTTATCTCAGTGGTAGGGCACTGAACTATTGATGTCTGGGTCGAACCTGGCTGAGGCAGGTTAATCATTTATCCTAGAATTGGTAGGCTGATAATTATACTTCACCACTATTTTATTATTGGGTTGTGTCACATGAAATGTCCATTTTCAAGCTAAAAGATTTTTATTAAAAATACGATATGAAAAGAAGATAATTTTATTCATAGTATTTACCTTCTTTTTCTACACATTTTTCCCAACATGACACCAACTTTTTTATCCCCGAACTGAAAAACTCTGAGCTTTGAAGTGAAACAAAATCTGAAAACGCACGTTTCACTTGATCATCATTTTCAAAAAAGTTTTCCTTTGACGAAGTTGTCTAAATTCCTGAACAGGTGGTAATCTGTTGGAGACAAGTTGAGAGAATATGGTGGGTGCGGAAGAACTTCGTAGCCCAGTTCTTTCAATTTTTGCACGGTATGTTTTGAAACATGCCGCTCTGTGAGATCATGAGGTACCCATGTATCAAGCTTTTTTACTTTCCCAATACACTTTAAATTTCTGGAAACAGTAGATGCACTTGCATTTAGTTGTGCTGAGAGTCCTTTAACTGTTTGGTAGGGGTTTCCTTCTACTGTATTATGAGGACATCGTTGACTTTTCATCACTTTCTATTACATTTTAAAAACTTGTGTATGAGATAATATTTTTTCTTAAATCTCAAGCTTTACAACGGTATATCATACATTTATATTACTGTTCTCATGTTCCAAAACAAAAAAATATATTTTTTCAGTTTTTTCCTTTAGTTGTTTGTCAAATTCGCTCAACTTGCATATTTAGCTGTTAACTATCAATGCTAACAAGATAATAAAGTTATTTTTATAGAATCTACAAAATTAAAGGTACTTTAGAAGAAGACAATTTAAAATATTGGCATTTAAGCCCTGCCAGACTATTTTAATCCGAATGAAACCTACATGATATTAAAGCCTATTGAATTTTACATCGATATAGCGAGTTTAAACAAAATCTTTGCATGTTAAAAATGCATAGTATAAAGTTGCTCTTCTGGTAAGCTGATTTTGATGAAAACGATTTTGTAATATCTCGGGCGTACAGTTGTCTTAAATATGAAATTTCAGTTTCATAGGACATTTCGTTTCCTTCCGGGAGTTACCACACACACACAGACACAGACCTTTTTGAGGGACTTGGTTGTTTGGACTCAGGGGGCCCTAGAACGTGTATTTCCGTTGAAAACTGGAGTTCGAATATTTTCACGATCGCAATACTTTTCCTTACTACATATAGTAAGTGAAAGTAAAAGATATAACCAAAAAAAGAAAAGGAAATACAGCAGAGAGAGTCAAATGTAAACTTAAACTTTTTATTATTATTATATTAAATGTTGAGCAAAACCTGTATTAATATTTATTTAGAACAGTTTTAGCATTTCTCAAAAGATTGAAGACGGCGTGACATTGAACTAACTTTTACGTCAATGGCGCAGGAACTTTGTTCCGCTACACGGTAATAACACTCCCCAAACTAAGGCAGTTGGAAAAATTGCGTTTTATGATTTAATCCTTCAGATTTTTTCAGAAATACCTCATGAAATTCAATGAACACAGAGATAAAGTTAAATAGATATGAGCTGCTTTAATGCACTACTATTTTATCAAATTCTCCTACATTTTTTTTTTTAAGTATCAAAATATTTCCTAGGAACATACCTTTACCAGATCATCAACTCCCAACACCCTCCATACATTCACACTCTCTTGAAACTAGATCACGCCATTCTGACCTTTACATTCCTACCTACAGAACTAAATCTTATTGATAATTTCTTTTATATCCGCTCTGCAGCCCTCAGGAATTCCCTTCATAATCATATTCTCCATGCTTCTTCCCTTGTCTCAATGAAATCCCATATTTTCCAACATCTTCTAGCATCCAAAAAAGACGCCCACCAAATGTAAAGATTGTAAACCCACTATCCTACTTTTAACGTAAGACATAATTATTTATTTTACTAAAATCCTAGCGATATGGAATAATTTGTTTATTCTATTTATTTGAAAATGTTTCATACATATGTATATAAATTTTTTTTAAAATAAATTAGTTAGGTAATTTTGGAACAATCTCTTTTTCTTTTTTTTTAACAGACATTCATTTATTCTTTATACATAATTCGACGTTTCGGGGCTAATAATGCCTCATTATTGCTCATAGGCTCGTGTAAAATTGTTAATAGAATATGGATATTTTAAAGAAAATGTTAAAGTTGTAGCAATCAATAGACATAAAAAAATGACCATTATTAAGCCAAATAAGGATTTTTAATTTTTTAAAAATTGACAATATTAGGAGTTGTTTTTATTTTTGACTAAAAGATTCTGAAGATTTGGCATTATTAGCCCCGAAACGTCAAATTATATATGAAGAATAAATGAATGTCTATAAAAAGAAGAGATTGTTCCAAAATTACCTAATTAATTTACATTAAAATACTCTTCAAAATAGGATAATCTAAAATGTTTTTTAAAAGAATTTACATGCCTTCATTACAGAAAATTTAATTTTCATAACTAAAGAAAAACTTTATTACACTATGTTTTATGTATACATTTTCAGAAAATATTGTCCTAAATAATAGTAAAAACAGTATCGAAATCCGTTGCGTGGTTTAGAAGAAGTTGTGGTTTCCGCGAACTAGAGTTTTGATATTTTTTTTTTTTGTAATTATAGTAATATGTATGATATATACCATTGGAAAGGTAATGATTTTAAATAAAAAATATATCTAGCTTATAAACTTGTAGAATCTTCCAAAAAGTATGTGTGATGCACTTACGTGAATTTAAAAAAAATATATTTATTGGTATTGACAACTGTATGATAAAATACATTAAGTAAATGTGATATAAGATATGTTGACATGATTTATATGTAGCGATACTACCCATTGGCAGCTCCCCAAAGACTATGTTAAACTAGAAGGTCTCGGGGCCATCTTCTTTTCAGACGCCTCGGAGGATTATCAGGGATTGTAGAGGAAGCAAGGATTGAAACGAGTGGGTTAGAGTGGGAATGGAATTTGTCATGAAAGGAGTGGTACCTGGTTCGAGCCAAGTCAGCAACAAAGGGAATATTAAGGTCTTTATGGATGAGTTTATTTGTGACAAAATAAGGAGCATTGAAGATTTTGGATTGTAAGGATTGGAGATGTGATGAATTTGATGGTTTAGTAGAGCCTGAAATCTCTATTCCGTAAGTCCATATTGGTCTTATGATAGTCATGTAGATGAGTCTTTTGTACTTAAGTGGAAGGTTTGAGCGTTTGTCATGTAATTGTTTTGAAGTAGTCGAAAACGTCGAGCGGTTTCTTGTCTTTTCAGTCTTGTATGAGGGTTACGTGAATAACAATTTTTCATTTGAGACGGTGTAGAAATACTTCTGACCCTGACTGTACCTCGTTTCTCAACTAATGTAAACTCCACTTTAGTGTCCACTTTATCTAATTACTACGATACTCTGACAAGCTTTGCCCTATAATCACGTTTAGCATAAAATCTATTTGATGGTAGCGCGCGCCTTGATATAGAGCTTGTATTGAAGCATGGCTTTGTTGTTTAGTGTTCCCTAGCGCCTGACTTCCTCTCAGTTATTGAATTAATTTTTGTAAATTGAGCCTCCGTTTAATGGATTTGATTAGTTTTATTAAACCCTAACGCTGTCATAATCCACTTGTTTTATCGGATTTACGCGTGTCCATTTACTTTACCTCATAAAAACCACTAGTAACGATACATTCATATATTACTACGTTTTTGCGCTAGAGTTACCACACACACACACAGACTTTTTTGCGGGACTTGGTTATTTGGACTCAGGGGATCCTAAAACGTGTATTTTCGTTGAAAACTGGAATTCGAAAATTTTTACGATCGCAATACTTTCCCTTACTATATATTTCATCTATAGCTAAGTGAAAGTAAAAAAGGCGCTAGGTACTGTCTCTATAGAGATATTTTTTCACAGGTTTTAGACGTTAGTTATTTGAAGGGATGTATGTCAAAACGGAGGGAGTGAAAATTTATGGAACATAATAATAATAATAGGCTTAGCGAACACGAAGGTTCGATGCCGACACCACCAAATTCCGCCTACATACTCGTCCAATGTTCACCGTTCAAGCCCAAGCCCCCGAGATCAGCCTTAACGCAATCCTCCCATCGACGCCTCGGCCTACCAGTCGGATCAGCGAATACTAACTTTCTCGGAATCCGCTCCTCACCGAGCCCAACAACTTAACTCGTCCATTTGAGTCTCCGCGATGCTATCAATTGAATTATATTCACAGGATACAAAATCCGCGTTGTGCAACCTTCTAAACTCCCCAGTGGCCTCATCTCTCTTCGAACCAAATATTTTACGCAGTACCTTATTTTCG
Source organism: Piezodorus guildinii (assembly GCA_023052935.1). Lineage (NCBI taxonomy): Eukaryota > Metazoa > Arthropoda > Insecta > Hemiptera > Pentatomidae > Piezodorus > Piezodorus guildinii. Next base: position 164,964,277 of record CM041294.1, on the reverse strand, counting down.
AAAACCTTAAGCCGTTGTTCATCCTTCAAAGTAAGCGGCCAGGTTTCACATTCGTAAAGAACCGTCGGCAGAATAATAGTTTTATAAATTCTAACCTTTAAATTTTTAAATAGAAGCCGCGAACTAAGTAACTTAGCTACTGAATAATAACACGCATTTCCCACCTTTAACCGGGACCTTATTTCTTCCTGGATTTCATTTTTTCTAGTTATCATTGAACCTAAATACTTGAATTTCTCTACGTGCTCAAAAGTATGCCCTGATACATGAAGATCACCAAGATCGTCACCGTTTCTGCAACTAATCATATATTTCGTCTTATCGGTATTTAATTCGGGTCCTATTTCTTTACCGGTTTTTATTAACACACTTGAATTTATTGGTATGGTTTCCGGAAAATTTATGGAACTGCTTTCGATTATGTAAAGCCCATCCGTATAATTTGTTACTAGTTTTTGTTTTGCTTTAATGCCTTCTAAATCACCCGTTTTAAAGAAATTTTCCCAAAAATTCTTTTTAAGCTCCAGAAGGAGCCAATAAATAAAAACCATCAACTTGTTTTCCCTATGATTTTGAATCCACCAAATAATTGTGAGGTAAATGAATTATTTATTTTTAATGGAATTATTGCAGAAGATATACACCCTTAGCCGCTTTCAGTTGAGTATAGCGGATAAGTTGGTAATTCATATTTATATGAACCGGTTTTTTGTATTAGTCTCGTTGAAGTGATTAATTTACATTTTAAGCTGCATCTATGAAGTATTGTTTGTGTTTTTTCATGTTTATAACTGTAATAAAAAGGAAAAAGACGGATCTGAATGGATTGTTTGTATCTGCATTTAAAATGGTAATACTAAGTGTCGTAATACGTTTCGACCGTTTTTTTAATCCGGAAAATGAGGAAATATTTTTAGGAATCTTAAGTTATATTCAAACAAGACAGAATTACTCGTTTTTTTTTGTTTTGTTTTTGTATCATGGTGTTCATAAATACTAAAAAGCTTCTGTAGCAAGATTTTAGTAATGAAAAACACGTACTTCGCTGACATAAACAAGACTAGATGATTAAAAACCAATGTTAGCTGCTGTATTCATAGGTTCTTTGGAACACGGTTATTTGGCCGCCATTTCCGCCAAAATATATCCTGGATTTTAATTAAACTCGCTATGATAATGTTTGTTTGTTTATTTATTTAACGCCACTTTATGCTACTATGATCAATCGGCTACAGTGGGAGTCCTAAATTTTGCCTATCCAGGTTTTATTTGGAAAGGGATTTTTAATGAGTACCTGACATCGCACAGGCTCAGGACCACCTTTTTACGTTTCCTCCGAAGGACGGTAACTTCAGGATTTTTAAAGGGAGTAAAACATCCGAGGGCCACCTACCGGGTTTGAACCCGGTTACAGAACCGGATATAGAAGGCTGTTATACTAGGCATTACAACACAGGTAACTACCATTTCCTAGACTTAAACACTCCCTCCCGCTCAAAATATGATTTGAACGTTATTATTCTAGTAGATAGAGCACTGGTATGCTGTTGTCCGGATCCTGGGTTCGGATCCCGGCCGTGACAGAATATTATTTATTCTTTTAATTGGCCTGGGGGACGACCTTAGGTATGGAGGAGACCCTCTTTGGGGCAGATGTAGCCTCTTTAAGGTGGGTATCTAAATTGGGGTAGGATCTGGCGGCTGAGTGTGATCTCAGCCTAGTCACCTCTAGCTTTTGAAAGTTAATAGAGAGTGATGAAAAGAAGATAAAACTAACTGATTATTTTAGATAATATATCATAATAATATCATAATATAAAAATAGATTTTTTTAATAAAACACATGTTTCTATATAAATTCAATTTAATTAATTATTTAATAGTTTTACGCATTTTTATCTCTAACTGTATTAGAAAATTCTTTCATTGGTTTTAAAAATGGAGGTAAGTGAAAGTGTGTGTTGCCCGCACCAGATTTTTATAATACGTTTGTCTGATACTTGCCAGTGCATTAAGCATTTTATTTGCTCTAGATTTTATCTCATGCTTGTCCGACCCATTTGTATTGATAATTTCCTTTCAAATATTGAATTCTTTAACTTGTTTGATTTTGTCATATTTTGTTTGCATAAACTTTGTTCCTGAGGTATTATCGCTTGTCGTTGGTTCAGTTTTTTCGAATAAGATTTGTAATCCGTTTCTGGGAGGGAATTAATTTGTTCTATTGCTTAGGAATATAAGGGAGAAGGATTACGGACAAATGGGTTTGTGTGAGCTAGGAGATTGGAGTGAAAAGAGTTATATCTATCACGGGCTATGTCTGCAACAAATGGGATGTTTAGGTCATTATGGAGGAGTTGATTTGTGACAAAATAAGAGGTATTTAGGATTTTGGATTGTAAGAATTGGATGTGGAAGGAATTAGATGGCTTGGTAGAGCCCCAAAGCTCGATTCCATACGTCCAAATAGGTCTGATAATAGTGACGTAAATGAGTCTTTTGCAATATACTGGAGGTTTTGAACGTTTGTCTAGTAAGTGTTGTAGTAATCGATATCTTCGAGCAGTTTCTTGTCGTTTCAGTCTTGTGTGATGATTCCAAATAAGGCGCTTGTCAAGTTGGAGACTTAGGTATCGGATTTGTTCTACGGGAGTAAATGTGATATTATTAAAGAAAGGATAAAACATAAAGTAAAAATTAGTTTATTTATTTATTTTTTAAAACTTATAATGGTTCTAATTTCACCGGTTAAAGCTGAATGAAAGAGCACTTCCATTGACGTGAAAAAGTGCTCGGGATGACAAGAATCCAGGAGACGCGGGTGACGCAGAGCGGGTAGAGGGGAGAAGCCTTAGCTTCTTCCGAGCGGCGGAGAGTCCCATTCAGTTGGTGCTAGCTCCTCGGTAGTGATTGTGTAGCTCGCTGGCCTGTGGCTGAATACGTCCTTACTGATCGATCAATCACGTATGTTAATAGTCATTAGAGAACTTGAACAATCTTTTTATTTATATTATTTTCAAGAGAAAACGGACTTATCGAATAAATTAGTGCTCATTTTAACTCATTTCATGCTATTTATTAATTGGTGTTAATTTCTTTTCGGAGATAATAATGAATTTATTACGAAAATAATTAATTGTTGAAAAATATGTAAGTATTTATTTCATGCTTAGTTAACATCTTAAGGATTGACACATTGTCAATATGGTATATCTCGGTAATATAAGACATTTTTCTTTCCAAATTGATCATTTGCCATATTTCTATAATTATACGTTTACCTTTATCTAAATCCGTTATCCAATTTTATTTAAAAGCACATTAGTTCTTTAAAAAAAGAGTTTACAAATCGAAATTTCTTTTAACCAGGTACTAAATGCACAGTTGATATACTAAAACATTTCCATCTTTAGTGTAAAAATTATTTATTAGTATCGTTTCCAAGAGAAAACGGACTTATCGGATAAATTAGTGCTCATTTTAACACATTTCGTGTTATTTATTAATTAATGTTAATTAGTTACGGAGATAATAATGAATTTTATATGCGAAAACAATTAATTAATAAAAAATAGTAACTAATTTTTCCATGCTTAGTTAACATCTTATGGATTGAGCCCCTGTATCTATAGTATGCTAAGGTAATTTAGGACATTTTCCCTTTCGAAATAGACATGTTTATATTCTCATACGTTTAGCTTTATCTAAATCCGTTATCCAATTTTATGTAAAACACATTAATTCACTAAAAAATAATTTATAGGAATCGAAATTCTATTGAAAAGGTACTAAATACACAGTTAATATCATACTAAAACATTCTCTTCTACAGCATAAAAATAAAATTATTAATATAATAAAAATCTGGTGCGGGCACACGCGACTTTCACTTATCTCCGTTTTAAAAATCGATTAAAGAATTTTCAAATACAGTTGGAAATAAAAATCAGTAAACTATTAAAGAATTAATTAAATTGAATTTCTATAGAAATATGTGTTTTATTAAAAAATTATTATCAAAATCATCAGTTAGTTTTATCGGCTTTACATCACTGTTTATTAACATCACTAATATAAACAAACTCGTGTATAAGATAATATTTTTTTCTAAAATATTTATCTTTCCAACGGTACATTGCATATGTATATTACTGTTCTTATGTTCAAAAATAAAAAATTGCATTATAAAAATATTTCAGGTTTTTCCTTTAGTCGAATTCATTCAATTTATATATTTACCTGTTTTTCATCAATAGTAACAAGATAATATGGTTATTTTTATAGAATCTACAAAATTAAGGTACTTTAAAGGAAGAGAATTTAAAATATCGGCATGTAAGCCCTGTCAGACTATTTTAATCAGGATGAAACCTACGCCCATTAAATTTTACATCGATATAGCGAGTTTAATCAAAATCGTCGGAACCGTTTTTGAGAAAATCGAAAAAAGGTGCAAAACGCAGGGTATAAAGTGGCTCTTCTGGTAAGCTCCTTTTGATGAAAAAGGTTTTGTAACTTCTCGGGCGTATAGTTGTCTTAAATATGAAATTTCAGTTTCATATGAATTTTTGTTGTTGCACTGGACTTGATCACACACACACACAGACCTTTATTCGGGACTAGCTCATTTGGACTCGGGGGACCCTAAAATCAGTATTTCCGTTGAAAACTGGAATTCGAAAATGTTTACGATTTCAATACTTTTCCTTACTATATATAGCAACTGAAAGTAATTGATTAAGTAATTGGTAAGTGGAAGTAACACAATTATTTATAAATCGAAATTCTTTTAAAAATATACTAAATACACAGTTAATTCCATACTAAAACATTTCCCTTCTACAGTGTAAAAATAAAATTATTAATATAATAAAAATACAGTTCTATATGTTGTTACAAAAAGAATCAAGTAAGAATTTTTGAGAGATTCATTATACCGATTAGATATTATCGTATTAAATTTTTGACGTTGATTTTCTTAAGACACTGAAGGACATTTTTTGCGAAATCAATATTTTGACATATTTTTATACTAATCTGCTATCCGATTTTATCTATAGAACTCTTAATCCCTTTGAAAACACCGTTTAAAAATGTTATGATTTAAAAAAAAAAAAAAATAATGGCTGATATTTGATCTTTCTGAAGAATTTGCTCGATAAATATAAAAATATATTAATATTATAATTTTAGTAAAAATTTATATAGTAGCTATTGGAAATATAATCATGTTATGTCATTTTAAAACTTATAATTAAATTACAAGACCCCCCCCTAAAACATTCCCTTCTACAGCATAAAAATAAAATTATTAATATAATAAAAATCTTATGCGCGCAACACACGACTTTCACTTACCTCCGTTTTAAAAATCTATTTAAGAACTTCTAAATAAAATTGGAGTTAAAGAAAGGATAAAGAATTACATTGATTTTCGATGAAAACACGTGGTTCTGATTAAGTAATATGACAATAGAAATTATTACCTACAACAACCACTTTTATCACTTTCCATTCTGCTACTTTGTGTAAAATACAATATTTTTACGAGGTTACCTGTAGCATAGTGGTTAGCATAACAGCCTCCTGTGACCAAGGTCCCGGGTTCGAACTCGCAGATGCCCCTAGGATTGTTTAATGGGAGTAAGAAATCCCCAGTTTTGCCGTCCTTTGAAGGGAACGTTAAATGGTGGTCCCGTGCCTGTGCGATGTCAGGTACTCGTTAAAGATTCCTATCCTAATAAAACCTGGATAGACAAAATATAGGACTCCCACTGTAGTATCGTCCGATTAGCCATAGCAGCATAAAGTGACGTTAAATAAATAAACAAACAATATTTTTACTAAAATATCCGTTAGCTATCTAACGATAAATTTTACACCTAAATTACGATTCTTAAGTTAAAAAAAGTAATAAAATATATTCTTTTCTTTTCTTCTTTAGTTGGTTTTAAAATTCGTTCAAGTTGTAACTTTACTGTGTTTTTTTATTATTTCCATAAACAAGTAATTTTTTTCAAATCTACAAAATTAAATGTATTTTAAAGGAACAGAATTTAAAATATCGGCATTAAGTCAAGATGAAACTATGTGCTAGGCAGTACACCAAAGATAACCTCCCTATCAACTATAGTTTCTAATATGCATGTATATATACTATGAATATGAATATGAAACTACATTAAATTAAAGCCCATTACATATCACACCGATGTAGGGAATTTAATCAAAATCGTTTAATCCGTTTTTTATCTTTTTCGTATTACCTCGTGTAAATCTGACCTTCACGTATATAAAGGTTTTTAGTTGTTTTGTTTTTTAATTTTAATTCAATTAGAGACATATAAATAACATTTTCATCGTTCGAAAATAATCTTTTAAACAAACAAACCCTGGCTTGATTTTTTTTTACTTTCCTGAGCAATGCGGTAATGCCTCCGGTACCAACCACTTTCCCTGGCGCCTTCGAAATGTCAATCTTTCCAAGTTCTTTATCCGTTTTCTTTTATTTTTATTTTCTGTTATAAGTTGTTTATTTAAAGTTTAAAATTATCATTTCATTATAGAAACGTATTTTACTTACAAAATTAACATTTTCCGTTTACTTTGGCATGTCACAGGCGATATGTTTATTTTAATATAAATCACAGCTATACTAGACGCATCTCTTTCAGTCCAACCCGCTGAAAATTAAAAATATATAGGTATATATATAAATGAATCACCTTCTCCCTTGGTCATGACATCATGCGTGAACGGCTTAACCGATTTCTCTAATTCAATTGTTGTTATGTTTATATGAGTATACGCATCACGTGTCTCTAATTATTTATTTTTTTTTTTTTATCTTTACATCAATCAGGAGAAGGATCTTTTGAAAGAAAAAAAAAATGAGAAAAGTTACGTTACTTTCGTAGATTTTTTAAAAAATATTTTAGATGTATATATATATATATATATATATATATATATATATATATATATATATATATATATATATATATATATATATTATTTTATTTTATTTATTTTTTTAATGTTTATATGAATCAGCAGATGGATCTTATGAAACTAAAAAAGACAAACATTACTTGGTAAATAGGTATGTTTTTTTTTACTTTCCTAAGGTAATCTCTTTATGTACATATATAAAATGAATCCCTCTTTTATTTGGTAATCGCATCACGCGCGAACGGCTTGACTGATTTCCATAGTTCAGAGTGGACATCATTTGTCGGGTCAGCTAGTATATTATATAGCATTTCCAAGTCAATTGTAACCTTTTCCAAGTCAAATGTAACTTTTTCCAAGTCAAATGTAACCTTTTCCAAGTCAAATGTAACCCTTTCCATTTCAAATGTCACCTTTTCCATTTCAAATGTTACCTTTTCCAAGTCAAATGTCACCTTTTTCTTCACTTCTAGCCTTAAATATTCCGTTTTATTTATTTATTTATTGAAAAATAACTAGTTTAATTAAAATTATGACTTTTTTAATAATTTTGGCATATCATATCACTGTTTTTTTTTGTTGTTTTTAGACATTTGATATCAAGTTCCGTTTTTTACGAACTAATATTTAAAAAAATATTTAGTTTTAAAATAGTTGTTGATTTTGAGTTTTTAGAGGGGAGGGATAGTTTTTGGGAATAATTAATGTGTTTTCGGATATTATAATTACGTTTTTCGAGATGTATTTTTTATCGCTCGCGTGCATATTAACTCGCATTTACTTTTAATGTTTTTTTTATTGATATAGGGATTAATTAATGTGTTTTCGGGTATTATAATTACGTTTTTCGAGCTGCATTTTTTATCGCTCATGCGTATTTCAACTTGCATTTACTGTTAATTTTTTTTATTGATATAGCGATGAATTATTGTGCATTCGGGTGGTTTTGATTACGTTTTTTGAGCTCCATCTTTTATCGCTCATGCGTATTTCAACTCGCACTTACTTTTAATGTTTTTTATTGATATAGGGATTAATTAATGTGTTTTCGGGTATTATAGTTACGTTTTTCGAGCTGTATTTTTTATTGCTCGCATGCATATTAACTCGCATTTACTTTTAATGTTCTTTATTGATATAGGGATAAATTATTGTGCATTCGGGTGGTTATGATTACGTTTTTTGAGATGAATTTTTTATTGCTCGCGTGCATATTAACTCGCATTTACTTTTAATGTTTTTTATTGATATAGGGATTAATTAATGTGTTTTCGGGTATTATAGTTACGTTTTTCGAGCTGTATTTTTTATTGCTCGCATGCATATTAACTCGCATTTACTTTTAATGTTCTTTATTGATATAGGGATGAATTATTGTGCGTTCGGGTGGTTTTGATTACGTTTTTTGAGCTCCATCTTTTATCGCTCATGCGTATTTCAACTCGCACTTACTTTTAATGTTTTTTATTGATATAGGCATTAATTGTTGTGCTTTCGGGTGGTTACGATTACGTTTTTCGAGCTGTATTTTTTATCGCTCGCGTGCATATTAACTCGCATTTACTTTTAATGTTTTTTATTGATATAGGGATTAATTAATGTGTTTTCGGGTATTATAATTACGTTTTTCGAGCTGTATTTTTTATTGCTCGCATGCATATTAACTCGCATTTACTTTTAATGTTCTTTATTGATATAGGGATAAATTATTGTGCATTCGGGTGGTTATGATTACGTTTTTTGAGATGAATTTTTTATTGCTCGCGTGCATATTAACTCGCATTTACTTTTAATGTTTTTTATTGATATAGGGATTAATTAATGTGTTTTCGGGTATTATAGTTACGTTTTTCGAGCTGTATTTTTTATTGCTCGCATGCATATTAACTCGCATTTACTTTTAATGTTCTTTATTGATATAGGGATGAATTATTGTGCGTTCGGGTGGTTTTGATTACGTTTTTTGAGCTCCATCTTTTATCGCTCATGCGTATTTCAACTCGCACTTACTTTTAATGTTTTTTATTGATATAGGCATTAATTGTTGTGCTTTCGGGTGGTTACGATTACGTTTTTCGAGCTGTATTTTTTATCGCTCGCGTGCATATTAACTCGCATTTACTTTTAATGTTTTTTATTGATATAGGGATTAATTAATGTGTTTTCGGGTATTATAATTACGTTTTTCGAGCTGCATTTTTTATCGCTCATGCGTATTTCAACTCGCATTAACTTTTAATTTTTTTTATTGATATAGGGATGAATTATTGTGCTTTCGGGTATTATAATTACGTTTTTCGAGCTGCATTTTTTATCGCTCATGCGTATTTCAACTCGCATTAACTTTTAATTTTTTTTATTGATATAGGGATTGATTATTTTGTTTTTAGTTCTCATTATATCGTTGCTGGAATATACATCATTTAGTTTTATTTATTTATTTGTATTTTATTATTTTCATTATTATTTTTTTACAAAAGGATTAGTTTTATTTCCTTTTCTAGCGTCCTTAGTAAGTTTTTTTAACTAAATATTTTATAATGGACCCACTTCCTTACTTGTTCTTACAATTATTTGATAATTTAATTGAGGAATCGTTTATTCTATATTCGGATGTTCTTGTAACATTATTTGAACCTTATTTGTTATCGGTTTTACTCATTTTAATTTACTGTTCCTATTTCATAAATATTTGATAGAGGGATCGTTTATTGTGTTTTGGGGAATACTAATGGAGTTTATGATATTTTATTATAGCTAGTGCACATTTTAACTTAAATAAAAAGTGATCTAGAACAATGCGCAATCGCGATGTAACATCCAGTTAAAAAACGTAATGAGAACGTGCAAAAACACTATAAATAATTTTTTCTTCAAATTATTACATAATATCTACGGTATATAGAAATTCCCAAGCGCATACAATTTTCAAAACACGTAATCAAAATCCCCTAAAACAAAAACAAAGAAAGACCACTCTATCAAAATATAAAATGATATTAGCACGATAAAAGATGGAGCTCAACCACAATCATAACCACCCGAAAGCACAATAATTAATCCTCCCTATATCAATAAAAAACATAAAAAGTAAATGCAAGTTGATATACGCATGAGCAATAAAAGATGGAGCTCAAAAAACGTAATCATAACCACCCGAATGTACAATAATTCATCCCTATATCAATAAAAAAAATTAAAAGTTAATGCGAGTTGAAATACGCATGAGCGATAAAAAATGCCGCTCGAAAAACGTAATCGTAACCACCCGAAAGCACAACAATTAATCCCTATATCAATAAAAAACATTAAAAGTAAATGCGAGTTAATATGCACGCGAGCAATAAAAAAATCATCTCAAAAAACGTAATCATAACCACCCGAATGCACAATAATTCATCCCTATATCAATAAAGAACATTAAAAGTAAATGCGAGTTAATATGCACGCGAGCAATAAAAAATACAGCTCGAAAAATGTAATCATAACCACCCGAAAGCACAATAATTAATCCCTATATCAATAAGAAACATTAACAGTAAATGCAAGTTGAAATGCGCATGAGCGATAAAAAATACAGCTCGAAAAACGTAATCATAACCACCCGAAAGCACAATAATTAATCCCTATATCAATAAGAAACATTAACAGTAAATGCAAGTTGAAATACGCATGAGCGATAAAAAATACAGCTCGAAAAACGTAATCATAACCACCCGAAAGCACAATAATTAATCCCTATTTCAATAAAAAACATTAACAGTAAATGCGAGTTGAAAAACGCATGAGCGATAAAAAATACATCTCGAAAAACGTAATTATAATACCCGAAAACACATTAATTAATCCCTATATCAATAAAAAACATTAAAAGTAAATGCGAGTTAATATGCACGCGAGCGATAAAAAATACATCTCGAAAAACGTAATTATAATACCCGAAAACACATTAATTAATCCCTATATCAATAAAAAACATTAAAAGTAAATGCGAGTTAATATGCACGCGAGCGATAAAAAATACAGCTCGAAAAACGTAATTATAATACCCGAAAACACATTAATTATTCCCAAAAACTACCCCTCCCCTCTAAAAACTCAAAATCAACAACTATTTTAAAACTAAATATTTTTTTAAATATTAGTTCGTAAAAAACGGAACTTGATATCAAATGTCTAAAAACAACAAAAAAAAACAGTGATATGATATGCCAAAATTATTAAAAAAGTCATAATTTTAATTAAACTAGTTATTTTTCAATAAATAAATAAATAAAACGGAATATTTAAGGCTAGAAGTGAAGAAAAAGGTGACATTTGACTTGGAAAAGGTAACATTTGAAATGGAAAAGGTGACATTTGACTTGGAAAAGGTAACATTTGAAATGGAAAAGGTGACATTTGAAATGGAAAGGGTTACATTTGACTTGGAAAAGGTTACATTTGACTTGGAAAAGGTTACATTTGACTTGGAAAAAGTTACATTTGACTTGGTAAAGGTTACAATTGACTTGGAAATGCTATATACAGCCTTCAATGGTCAATGTCGTGGGTTCGAACCCGACAGAAGGCTCTTGCCTTTTTTAAAGGAAATTAATAATCCTTGGTCATGCTATTTCGTAGTAGACGTTTAATGTTATCTCCCTAGCCTGTGCGATGTCAAGTACTCGTTAAGCATCCCTATCCTAATAAAACCAGGATAGGCAAAATTTAGGATTCCTACTGTAGCATCGTACGATTAGTGACAGTAACATAAAGTGACGCTAAATGAATTAACATAATATGTAATAAAAGTTATAATTGCCTAATGCATATTAATAATATCCAATCCCCTTTGGTTTAGATTAGCCTTTCCTTCGTTTAAATATCCAGGTTTAATTAGAATATGGGATCTGTAACGAATACCCGCGCAGGCTCAGGTCCAACTTTTTACGTCCCCTCCGAAGGACGGCGTAACTAAGAATTATTTACTCGCCTTCTATTCCTTGACCGTTTCTATAAACCTGAGTTGACGTTTTGCTCTAAACGTAGCATGTAAAAATCCCATGTTGGTTCCGCTGAGGATAATAACGTTTCTTAATATCAGTTTACGGGTCGCCGTTTTCATAAGCGATTACCGTTTGGAAATGTATAAGGATAGGTTGCGACAGTTTCGACAATCTGTCGAGTACAAGGCTGGGGCAAGGTGGAACTGTGCCATCGCCGTTATAAGAAGGACATCGGGATTTCTCTCCTGTATTGTAGGAGTTTGTGCATTTAATATGGTTAAGTATATGTTATTAATTTTGTATTCAGTCCTTTTAGTTTTTAGAGAAAAGAAAAAAAACTGTACCAGTACAATCCAGGTATAGGGTAACACTTACACTCAAAGATATGATTAGGATAAGTTCACAATTACAAGGAGAGGATCCCTTACGTGTCTCACAAATTTTGATGAAATTATGTTAGGTAGTCTTTTTTTTTCTTTTATAAGATCCTTTTCCTGACTGTTATAAACTCTAAAAAAAAAAAAAAAAAAAAAAAAAAATCTGGTGCGGGCAACTCACGACTTTCACTTACCCTCGTTGTTAAAATCAATTAAAGAATTTTCAAATATAGTTAGAGATAAAAATTAGTGAAACTATTAAAGAATTAATTAAATTGAATTTCCATAGAAACATGTTTTATTAAAAAATCTATTATATTATTATCTAAAACAATCACTTAGTTTTATCGGCTTTTTATCACTCTCTACTAGCTTTTAAAAGCTTGTGTATGAGATAATATTTTTTCTAAAATCTCAAGCTTTACAACGGTATATCATACGTGAATATTACTGTTCTTATGTTCAAAACAAAAAGTTGCATTAAAAAAATATTTTTTCAGTTTTCTCCTTTGTGGTTTTTTTAAATTCGCACAACTTACATATTTAGCTGTTATTTATCAATGCTAACAAGATAATATGGTTATTTTTTTAGAATCTAGAAAATTAAAGGTACTTTAGAGGAAGACAATTTAAAATATCGGGATTTAAGCCCTGTCAGACCATTTTAATCAGAATGAAACCTAAATGATATTAAAGCCGATTAAATTTTACATCGATATAGCGAGTTTAATCAAAATCATCGGAACCGTTTTTGAGAAAATCGAAAAAACGTGCAAAATGCATCGTATAAAGTGGCTCTTCTGGTAAGCTTATTTTGATGAAAAAGGTTTTGTAACGTCTCGGGCGTATAGTTGTCTTAAATATGAAATTTCAGTTTCATAGGACTCTTCGTTTCCGCCCGGGAGTTACCACACACACAGACCTTTTTGCGGGACTTGGTTATTTGGACTCAGGGGACCCTAAAATGTGTATTTCCGTTGAAAACTGGAATTCGAAAATTTTCACGATCGCAATACTTCCCCTTACTATATATATATATAGAAATTCGTTCGATGGACATTTTTTTTAAATAATAATCTAATAATATAGTTGTTAGCATGTATTCATTCCCGCTCGAATTTTACGTTCCTCCGTGGAAGGAGATGGCAGACTTTCTCCTGAATGCACCCCGATCAACTGAGTCATAGCTTTCACTCACCCCCGCATGGTTGAGGACTGTTGGGCTCTGTACCCGGGTGTAGAGTCAAGTTCAGTAGTTTTTTTTTTATTATTAACTATCACGGTGTAGTCTGGAAAAGGTTAACTTGGGAAGCACCTAAAATTTCGGAGTCTATCTTTTGTAAAATATTTATACAGGATATGTCATTTGTCTTGGGGGTCTGTAACTTTCATTGTGTTATGTTCTTTTCACCTTTCGACACGCTTCTAGCTTTGTTGGTGTTGCTAGGTCGAAAGTTTGACGACAGTTACCCTATCAGATATTCAAAGATTATTTTCATATAAAATCTGTCGAGAGGACCTACCATTTAGGAGGTATATTGGTGCGAATGAAAAAAGACACGTTTTGCCTACATTTATTGCGTATTCGAGCTTTATTGACACACTCTGCCTCAAAAAAGTTCTCTTGAAAAGAAAAAAAATTTGAATATCATCCATAAATACGCTCATAACTCAGTTATTTTTGAAGATGGAGTAAAATATGTATAATGTTTTAGAATCAGTAAAGGAGGATAAATAAAAAAAAATCAGAAAAAAATATCCATTTTTATATTCAAGTAACAAATTATAATATTTGGTTGTATCACATGAAATGTCCGTTTTCAAGGTAAAGGATTTTTATTAAAAATACGATATGAAAACAAGATAATTTTATTCGAAGTATTTGCCTTCTTTTTCTACACATTTTTCCCAACGTGACAATTTTTTACTTTCACTTACTATATATAGTAAGGGGAAGTATTGCGATCGTGAAAATTTTCGAATTCCAGTTTTCAACGGAAATACACGTCCCCTGAGTCCAAATAACCAAGTCCCGCAAAAGGTCTGTGTGTGTGTGTGTGTGTGTGTGGTAACTCCCGGGAGGAAACAGCAGGTCTTATGAAACTGAAATTTCATATTTAAGACAACTATACGCCCGAAACGTGACAAAACTTTTTTCATCAAAATGAGCTTACCAGAAGAGGCACTTTATACCATGCATTTTGCACCTTTTTTCGATTTTCTCAAAAACGGTTCCGACTATTTTGATTAAACTCGCTATATCGATGTAAAATTTAATGGGCTTTAATATCATGTAGGTTTTATTTGGATAAAAATGGTCTGACAGGGCTTAAATGAAGATATTTTAAATTTTCTTCCCCTTAAGTACCTTTAATTATGTAGATTCAATAATAATAACTAGATTATCTTGTTAACGCTGATGAAAAACAGGTAAATATATAAATTGAATAAAATCGATACCCAACTAAAGGAGAAAACAGAAAAAATATTTTTTTAATGCAATTTTTCGTTTTTGAACATAAGAGCCGTAATTTACATGTATGATATACCGTTGGTAAGCTAAAGATTTTAGAAAAAATATCATCTCATACACAAGCTTTTAGAAGTTAATGGAGAGTGATGAAAAGAAGATAAAACTAACTGATTATTTAAGATAAATATATAATAGATTTTTTAATAAAACACATGTTTCTATATAAATTCGATTTGATTAATTCCTTAATAATTTCACGTATTTTTATCTCTAACTGTATTTGAAAATTCTTTCATTGATTTTAAAAATGGAGGTAAGTGAAAGTCGTGTGTTACCCGCACCAGATTTTTTATCCCCGAACTGAAAAACTCGTTTGAAGTGAAACAAAATCTTAAAACGCACTTTTCACTTGATCATCATTTTCTAAAAGTTTTCCTTTGACGAAGTTGTCTAAATTCCTGAACAGGTGGTAATCTATTGGAGACAAGTCGGGAGAATATGGTGGGTGCGGAAGAACTTCGTAGCCCAGTTCTTTCAATTTTTGCACGGTATGTTTTGAAACATGGGGTCTTGCTGCCGCTTAGTGTGGTAGGGGTTTCCTTCTATTGTATGTTTGAGGACATCGTTGTCTATTACGGATTGAGGTCTTCCTCGGGGCGAGTTTTTCAAGTCTGAAAACTTAGCAAACCAGCGGCGAATGGTCCGTTCATTAACACTCCCTTTCCCAAAATCGATTTCATCGATTCGATCTATCGATTTTAAAAACGGAGGTAAGTGAAAGTCGTATGTTGCACGCACCAGATTTTTTTATTCACTTAATAACCCTACCTGGCACAATATGCAATACGGGTTATGGCAGCATTAACTTGCGGATTATTAAAAGTTACTATTTCATTACTAACTCGGTCAAGAAGCTTTAAAAATTTTTGGAGATAGCCTCTCACTAATGAATGAAATACCTCGATAGTTGTTGAAAGGAGTAGTAAGTCTCGTACGACCAGAACACAGCTACGGTTGTTGACCCAACTTATCGCTGCGGTTGTTCCCTCCGCGAATACCAGGAGCGGTAATTGCTCTAGGACGATTCACTATCGGATTTGATCTGCTAGTTACCTTGTCTTGTCCGACTATCTCAATATTTTATCCTGTTGTAAAGTATATCTCAGCAAAAGATCAAAACCCCTGCTCAAAATTTGAGGGCTTACGTTTCAAGATGCGTAGAATCCGAATAACGAAAAAAAAAATCCGTTTCTCCTTATAAATAAATGAAAAAATATTTTTTGGTGTGAGTGCCATTTGATGGAGAATTAAATTTTGGACCAAATGCAAAAATAATCATTGAATTTAGTTAACAACTAGCTTAGATATTGCGTTTTGAAATCAGTGGTAGTGTTATGATATGATGCTTTGAATTAGTGCTTTTTAAATCACTTAATTGCCTTACCAGAAGAGCCACTTTATACCATGCATTTTGCACCGTTTTTCGATTTTCTCGAAAATGGTTCCGACTATTTTGATTGAACTCTCTATATCGATGTAAAATTTAATGGGCTTTAATATCATGTAGGTTTCATTTGGATACAAATGGTCTGACAGGGCTTAAATACTAATATTTTAAATTTTCTAATAATTTAAAATTCTTCCTCTAAAGTACCTTTAATTTTGTTGATTCTATAAAAATAACTATATTATCTTGTTACGGCTGATGAAAAACAGGTAAATATTTAAATTGAATGAATTCTATACCCAACTAAAGGAGAATACAGAAAAAATATTTTTTTAATGCAATTTTTTGTATTTGTACATAAGAGCAGTAATGCACATGTATGATATACCGTTGGAAAGCTAAAGATTTTAGAAAAAATATTATCTTATTTCTCAGGCTTTTGAAACTTAATAGAGAGTGATGAAAAGAAGATAAAACTAACTGATTATTTTAGATAATAATATAATAGATTTTTTAATAAAACACATGTTTCTATATAAATTCAATTTAATTAATTCTTTAATAGTTTCACGTATTTTTATCTCTAACTGTATTTGAAAATTCTTTCATTGATTTTAAAAATGGAAGTAAGTGAACGTCGTGTGTTGCCCGCACCAGATTTTTTGTATTACTTATTACGCCAATAGGCGCGACATATATACCTTGTGATTCACGATGATTTTGATAGGGTAAAGTCCATTGCAGATTACGTCTATATTTGTCCGTCAAATCGTCAATGGTCGGCTGACGGTTCGCACTGTAATCGCTGGAGGTTGTGAGCGAATGCTCTTTTAATTATATTCTTGAAATAAACTCTGACTTATTTTTTGTAGTATTTTAGTTTCTTTTCTTTTTAATTTTTCTGGAAGTTTTTCTTAATATTAACACTTAAATGAGCACACCTTAACTTCCCTTTGAAAATCATTTACTTTATTTCACATCCATCAACGTTTCGGGGTTGTTTCCCCATTCTCAAGACTGAAACAATTCTTTTTAAACTTTGATTAGTAAATAAAATTACATTATTTAAATATTTGTCCTTGAAAAATTATCTTCTCCAATTTGTCAAAATTAATTTAAAACTCACTAATATTATTTACCTTATTTTTTTAAAAACATTTTCTCACATATAACCCACCACTTCACTCCATAGCTTCACGTCCACAAGGAATACTGGAAAGATACATAGTTTAAAATAGGAAAATAATAGAAACAGTAAGCCAATGAACACCCATGAGGATAATAAATAAAATAAGGATTTTACTATTTATTTTATGTATATAGGTAAGTGAAAGTATGAAATATCTATTCTATTCCTACGAATGAATGTAATTCTACCGAATTAAAGTGATTTAACTTTTTTGCATCTTATCGTATTGTTCTGAGGACTTATTTTGGCCTCGGAAGGAACTTACTTTTATGATTGGCATTTGCTG
Organism: Piezodorus guildinii; assembly: GCA_023052935.1. NCBI lineage: Eukaryota > Metazoa > Arthropoda > Insecta > Hemiptera > Pentatomidae > Piezodorus > Piezodorus guildinii. The sequence goes on along the minus strand of CM041294.1, from coordinate 164,946,566 downwards.
AGGATTGGGGCAATTTGGTCTGAGCAGGAAGTCTGGGTCGAATGTTTGTAGTCAGGTTTTGTAATATCTTTGTTGGCTAAGTTGAAGGTGAGCGATTGAAATGGCCCACAGGAAGTGGGGGTACTGGTAGCAGTTGTCAGGTCTGCTGGTTGTTTCTTACCTGTCCCTCAAGCCCAACTTCATTTCCGAGTCCTTGGCGTTTAAAGTCACTGGTGTAAATAGGTCTTCTCATTGCCGCATAGCTCCCTGTATTATATTGAGTTGTAAAATAAGTTAAGCGTTTTTAAATATTTAAATTTAATCCTTTCTGTGTTTATATCATGTTTGCTTGGCCAATAATGTTTATTTATCCCAAAAAAGGATTAGTTATAGTTAGTGCTTTTACGCATTATTTTCAACCGAGATTCCTTATCTTTAAGTGGTATTTTGCATGTTCAAAATGAAAGATAAAACAAAATCATTTTCGTCAATTGATCATTTTTAATTTCCGAAAAGGTAAATCCGCTGCATAGACGATTACCAAACTTTTCTGGGTCAATGGCGATGATGTCTTAAGAGAAAGCGCCCTTAAGTGGTTTAATTGGTTCAAAAATTGTAATTTTAAGTTGAAAGACTCGAAGAGTAGAACAGTAATTCGTGGATTGTTTGCAATGAGCGTCATAATATCGTCGATGTCAAGAGTTGAACACCGGCCAGAACAGAGTTGGTCTTTCAAATTGAATCGCTGCCATAAACGACAGTGTGTAAACATAGTTAATTCCATGAGGATTAAAGGCATTTTAATAAAAATTAGCTTTGTGATTCATTTTTAGTAGAAAAATTAAAAGGTAAATTTTATTTTTGAAATCTCTACGAACTTTTAGGACAACCCAGTATATACTGAAACCCGCGGTTTAACTAGCGAATGTTTTATTTTTAGTCAGAATTTATTTTTAAAATATTGCTTATTTACCGGTCTATCAGTTACGTATTTAACTATTTTTATGTATAAAGAATAAACTTATTATATAGCGTAAGGTCCTAATTTAACAAGTTCACGCCTGCGCGGGACACCTGTGTCCTGCACTAATCTATTTTATCGGGCGGCGTGTACCACCGGTATTTATTTAAAGATGAAATGACCTCACGAAGTACACAGATAGAGAAATAGGCTCTCACTTGACTGTTTGCAAACGTACAACTCATATACAGGTCTGAACAGGCACTAATAGATGAAACGCACCATCAATTCGAGCGTCACCTCACTCAACATCCTTTATTATTTTCAGGGCAACCCAGTTCGAACCCACATTATATTTGTAGGTAGAATTAGGATAATTTCAGTTAGTTGTTGCCAGATCACACCGGGCAGGACCGGATAGTACGCGCTGAGTAATCTTACTTAGCAGGCTGTTATTAAAGAATTGATGCAGCCAGTAACAAGGCTTGTCGTACAGTTTTCGTCCCCAGGGTTGAGAGTATGCTAAGAGCTTTGAACGGCAAGCGAATAAATTTAGGCTTTGCAATATAGATGTTATTGCGGTGGGGGCCCGGGAGTGGATCTAAATTTAATTTAGACGGGAGGGGGCGCCTAACACCGCTGACATCTGAGGTATCTCATAGCAACGAGGGATTATCACGACAGTTTCTGCTATGTCTGAAATAAGACTGCGTTTTTACATCTTAATAAGCAGTATAGCTGAATCAATATTAAAAATTAAGATTTTAATTTCATTACTTTTACAGTTTCTCCTTTTTATGGAAAATCTATAGTAAGAGGGAGTTTTGCTGTTTTAAATATTTTCTAATTCACGTTGAAAGGTTAAGATAAAAACCATGAATGAATTTGATGATCAAATTCAGAAATAAGGCAACATGAATGAACAATCACTCACGATGAGAACGTTGGTTTTATATATATATATATATATATATATATATATATAGAGATTAGATTAGATTAGATTAGATTTTTATTGTCTTAGGGCCTGAGGCCCTTTCTTACAGACAAAGTAATAATTTTTACAATAATTAATGTGCCAAAAAAAAAAAAAAAAAAAAAAAAGACAGTTTTAAACAATACATATATAACCCTTTTTTCTTTTTAAATAAACATAAAACAGTAAATATTTTAAACTATACAAAAAGAAAATATTAATTATAATAAACAAAATTTATGTAGACTATTTAAAATAAAATAAAATAAATATTAATGATAATAATAACTAACACTGAGGGAAGAGATTAAGGAAAAACAATCAAATAAAGTAAAAGGAACAAAGGGATATTGGAAAGGGAAAGGAAGTATCTTCATGTTTGTTCAGAGCCTCAAGGTGCACTCGACGAGTCTGCTTCAAAGAGTAGTCGAAGGCAAGCCTTACGGAAAGAGGATGAAAACCTGACTTCCACCGGTAGCTAGTTGAGCTCTCTCGCTGCCGCGGCGTGGAAAGAATTCCTCAAGGCCTCAGTTCTGCAAGCAGGTAACTGGAATACGCCCTGCAACCTCTCACTCCGCACCTCAACAAACTCACGCCTTAGGATTTCTGGAACTCCGGTATCAAGCACTTTACGGGCTAGGCACATTAAATTGAGGCGGCGATATTCTTTTGCTCGAAGCCAACCTAACTCCTTTATAAGTGGACTTATATGTTGGTCCCTTTTAATACCAAATATAAATCGGATAGCTGCGTTGAGCGCTCTCTGTATCCTGTAGTCCTCAGCTTCCGATATATCTATATACACGGAGTCACAATACCATATTAGTGGGCGTACCAGTGCTGAGATTATTTTTCGCTTGGCATCGGCTGGCAATAGCCGTTTCCACCGTGAGAGGGAATGCAAGACACCGTAGACTCGGCTCACCACCAGTCCAGCATGATCGCGCCATGACAAGGATGTGTTAATAATCACACCTAGGAGTTTCATTTTGTCACAACGTGGGACAACCTGATCGTGAATCACCAGTGGAGGCAGCGCGATGTCTTTTTCAGCCTTTACTACCAGTTTTGGGCTGCCAATCAGCATCCAGCGAGACTTCCGGGCGTTGAGGTGAAATCTATTAGTGCGGGCCCAGAGCTGAACCCGGTCTAGATCATCATTAACCCGCTGCAGGGTAGAGACCATATCCTCAGGCAACGCAGATGCCCAAATACATATATCATCAGCAAACATATGAATTCTGCAATGCCTGAGTGTATGAGCTATATCGTTGACATAACCCAGGAATAGTAGTGGTCCCAGAACCGAACCCTGTGGTACACCACAGCTACATTCCATCCATCCAGACACGTCACTTATAGTCTTTACTTGCTGTAGTCGTCTAGTAAGGTATGACTTGAGCCATTGCAAGACTGGTTCACCGACACCAAAGCTACCGAACTTCTTTAAAAGCGTGGCATGGTCGACCGAATCGAAAGCCCTTGTAAAATCTAATGATGTGAATACAGTTATCATTCGATCGTCCATAGCTCTTCTTATATCAGTTAAAATTGTGTGAAGTGCAGTGCAAGTGCTGTGTCCTTGTCTGAATCCCGATTGGTGTGGTGACAATAAATAGTTGTCCTCCAGGAATTTTCTCAGATCCCTCTCAACTATCCTTTCAAGAATTTTGGATAGAACAGGCAAGACTGCGATCGGGCGGTAATCTGATGGTTCTTTAGGCTTTGACTTTTTAGGAATCGGTCTGACGATAGCTCGTTTCCACGCATCAGGAAACCTGTATTGCCGCAAGGATGCATTTAAAATATTGGCAATCACTTTATTGTTATTAACCTTGCCTATAGAGAGAGAGAGAGAGAGAGAGATAGAGATTATTATCATCTTGGAAATTTTAAAGAGAGAAAAAAAAAAAAAAACTTACTACCTGAGTTACTTTAATCTTTTTTTCTTTCATAAAGAAAATCAATTAAATTATTTTCTCTATTCTAAGAAAACTTTAACATAAATATGGTAAAAACAGTTCGTATGTTTTTGATAACTTTCTAAATATCTAATGTCTGGTGAAATTGATTTTTTTTTTTCGTATTAGCTAATTTTGTTAAGTACCTTTTGGATCTTTTGTATAATAGTCTGTCTTATCAATATTAGATAAATCGTCTTTGATGTTGATTTCTTTTGTATATCCTTCTCCTGACTTTTATAAACACGGCAAAAAAAAAAAAAAAAATAAGCAAAACGGTCAAGCCGTTCAAGCGTGATGCGATCACCAAGGGAAAAGAGGATTCATTTTTATATTATAAGAAGATATTTATATATATATATATATATATATATATATATATATATATATATATATATATATATATATATATATATATATATATATAAAAAGAAATTTTATTCTATGCCACTGTGGCTGATCGGCGATGCCAAATACTGTTTATAGGCAATTGACTAATACGAAAAGAAATAAATAAATCAAAGGAGAGTGGCCATTCTCTTTGTTGTTTATTGTTTATTTATTTAACGATACTTTATGCTTCTGTGAATAATCGGACGATGATGCAGGCTCGGGACCCCTCCCGATCTTATGCAAAGGATGCCGTTATGTTAGCCACTACACACAGGTGACCCGAATTTTCTCACACGTGTTTATAAATATATTAGTAGCCGTGTTTTATCTTACTGTAAAAAAATACTTACGTAATACTCTGTTCTATAAATAATATATATATATAAAAAATCTTATAAGTTATTCATCCATGTTTTGCATGTCTGATATGAATGCACACAGAACTCTTTGCGCCATTATTTATTTAAAAGTTACACTTTCTCGCTGTATGAGGGTCATCATGTTTTCATGTCCACTAAATCATTTATAACCTCTAATACTTATAATCGTCCTGAACAAGGACTTCGTAAAACCAATAAAGCCTCAGCTCCACGTGTCAAAAGGTCGCCGGTGGTCGATGATATTCGAATCTGGCCTGGAGGTATATAAAAAGTAAATTTCAATATTTCATAGCAGTCCTACCTATTGAATCCCGACCTCTAACCATTCTGCAAGCCGTTCTGTTTGCCATAATTGGAATATGGAAGGACATTTGTTACTAGGAAAAAAAAAAAGATTCCACGTGGCGCGGAAGGTAAAAGTCCAATTCGAACCTTGTTCTCTGTTCGAATAGAATGTTTTTATGATCGATGTGTCTTATATTATAAATAAATATCACCGACAAATCTATTTCCACTTCCACCCCAAACTATTAGTCAACGAACGTCTCCATCATTTTCGCTTTTTTTTTTTTTTTTTTCAAAAATTAAATTAATAAATTTCTGTCTTAGCATTGAAGATAATAATTTTCGCTTATGCGATCACAAGATCTTCTATAGTCGTGAGGTTCTAAGAACTTAATAGTAATTAAAAGTTTGCTTTCTTCTATAGTGACAGAGTGATAATTTAGTCAGTTCTGTCAGTCGTGGTGCGTCTCTGGGTTGGGATACTCTTCCGGGTTAACGCGATTATACCCCAATCGATTATCTCGATCGATACCTCGATAGAAAACTCATCATGGGTTGTAGAGGTATATTTATATAATAATAATATTTATTTGTTTTCGGGGTAATCCCCATACAACAGTACAGTTCATATGTTATAAATACAAAAATAAAAAAACAATTGGAGATTATTTACAGGCATTGTGAATATACAATAAACAAGTAAAGCGTATTTTTTAAATTCAAATACAAAAATGAAAAACAAAACAAAAAAATGCACATACCAAACAAAAAAAAAGAACAATTGAGGAATTTAAAGTTATCCTTGGTGAAAATGTAAATGTTTCAAATTTATAATGTTGTGTAAATTATTCTAAACAATGCTAATCAATATTACTAGTAAAAGAAAAAAGAAATAAACACAGTAATCTCACTTCACATTTTAATAAAAATTTAATGAGGCATTAACCGGAAAATCTATATCATGAACCTTATTCATTTATTATAAACGATCTAATTTTTAAACTGATAAAAAATAGTAAAAAATGTCATTTAGTTTCTGCACAGTATCAATTGTTAGTAGATTTCCTAAAATTGAATTATTGTTCTCATTAATATATTTATATATATAGTGCTTCCTAAGATCTTTATACATTGGGCATTCTATTGTAGAGGTATATTTTATAGTTTTTATTGCCTGTTTTACACAAAGTAAAGCACTATCTTTATATATATATATATATATATATATATATATATATATATATATATATATATATATAATCATAGAAGCCTCGAACTTAGTAGTGCAATTTTTTTGGCCTGTTGCTTTTCTAAGGCAGCGGTACCTTTAAAACAATATTAATTAATGTATTTATATACTGTACTTTTTGGAACCATTGGAGTTCTTTTCCATAGGTTTCGTGTTAACCAATCACATTAGGTATTAGGTGGCATGAAAGGGAAGTTAAATGCAGCCCACGGACAAGCCAAGGAAATTCCCTTTTGAACTTTTGCCGACAAACCATATTAATATTTATGTAATTAATATAATAATTATCTAATATTAAATCTATACCCATTAGTATTCTCAATACATAACAGTAGTTTAGATACTCTTGTAATAAGATGCTTTACCCTGGGGTCACTTATAGGTGACAGGTATTCGTTTAAGATCTCTATCCTCATTGGACCGAGATAGACAAAATTTAGGACTCCCACTGTAGTATCGTCCGATCAGCCATAGTAGGATAAAGTGACGTTGAATAAATAAACAAACAAAGACGCTTTTCCTGTCTTTAATTGTTTTATTTCCTCCTTAGATTGTTTTAGTTATCATCGTTACTAAATACCATACCGCATGCTGGGATCACTTGTAGCTGGGTGGCTAGCGTAACAGCCTCCCATGCCAAAGGTCACGGGTTCAAATCCGCAGGTGGTCCTAGGATTTTTTAATGGGAGTAAAAAATCCTTAGTTACGCCGTCCTTCGGAGGAGACGTTAAAAGGTGGTCCCGAGCCTGTGCGATGTCAGGTACTCGTTAAAGATCCCTATCCTAATAAAACCTAGATAGGCAAAATTTAGGACTCCCACTGTAGCATCGTCCGATTAGCCATATTGGCATAAAGTGACGTTAATTAAATAAACAAACAAACCATACCGCATGCTCAAACGTATCTCTTGATATATCAATATAACTGATACTATCACCGTTTGTTTAGTGTTTATTTATTAATCAATTTTAATAATAATTTTAAGGTTTTATCTTTAACGAGTACCTGACATCGCACAGGCTCGGGACCTCCTTTTAACGTCCCCTCCGAAGGACGGCGTGACTAAGGATTTTTTACTCCTATTAAAAAATCCTAGGACCACCTGCGGGTTTGAACCCGTGACCTTTAGGATAGGAGGCTGTTACGCTAGCCACCCAGCTACAAGTGATCCCATACTATCACCGTTTATATTACTAATCATATGTTTCGTCATATTCTTATTCATTCGAAGCCCTATCTCATTACCGGTTTTCAGGTCATTAAATTACATGTGTTTATTTTGATCATGTCCCGGTCTTCATACAACAGTACTAAATAGTCGGCTTATTCTAAAACCGTAATTTTACCACCCAGATTGAGAGTACGTGTCAGTTGGTTCTAGACATGACCTTAGGAAAGGAGACTGGCAGACTGTTGCTTGGACTATCACTCGAACAGTTGATAATAAATTACATTGCGAGCTAATCGGAAGGAATTGTAACTCGACCAAGGGCGCCCGCCTTCCGGCCCTGGGCGTATGCTCCTTTCGTTCGCTGCAGGAAGGAACAGAACGCTCGTTCCTGACTCCCATTATCTGTATGCTAATAGCTCTAGCGCCCTCTGTGGGAAGGCTCTCTATTAATGTTATTATTCATGAAAAGTATGTTGATTTTTAGCTCATAGCTTCTGCGTCCTTCTTGGGAGAAGTTATCCACCTTAACCTGAATTAATTTCGGTTTTAATAAGTATCCTACACGATGATGGAGATGTAGCCTAGTGAAAGCTTACAGTGTTGGTAGTATAGGACGGCTATAGTGATGGTACCACACAAATATAATTTTCTTATATTTTCTATTCCTTTTGGTTTATTATTTTCAATAATGAACCTTTGAAAACGTCAAAAAAAAAAAAAAAAAAAAAAAAAAAAAAAATTAAATCCCTTTATAAATTTTTATAAACTTTATAAGTTTCAAAATGCGTAGAACCCAAATACCAAATACAAAAAAATCCGTTTGTCCGCCGTCCTCGACATTTCTCCGAAACTAGTGAACCAATTTTTTTTTTTTGTATTCGCCACAAAAATACTAGTCCATGCAACGATGATCCTAACGCCTACACTTTAATATCAGCTAGTTGTTTTAAATATGACGGCCGATTAAAAGATATTTAATTCAATAACTCAGTTACGTGTATTTTTTTAAGACAAAGATAAAATTTATGAGTTTATTTATTTAAAGTCACTTTATGCTACTATGGCTAATCGGACGATGCTACAGTGGGAGTCCTAAATTTTGCCTATCCAGGTTTTATTATAATAGAGATCTTTAACGAGTATCTGACATCGCACAGGCTCGGGACCACCCTTTAACATCCCCTCCGAAGGACGGCATAAAATTTATTAGTGTTTATTAACCTTAAAACCGCAAATAATTATAAAGAAGAAAAGAAAACAACTTTTTTTTTTTTTTTTTTTTTAACATCATTTATTGAAATTTACAACTGTACTTCAAGGTACAACAAGTAAATGTGACAAAAGTTAAATGGCGTGATACAAACTTGAAGAAGAACTACCCAATGGCAGCACTCCTGTAACTTTTCTACACTAGAAGGTCTCGAGGCCATCTTCTTTTCAGACGCCTCGGAGGATTGTCAGGAATTGAAGAGGAAGAAAGTATTGAAACAAGAGGATTAGGGTGGGAATGGAGTTTGTCATGAAAGGAATGGTATCTAGATCGGGCCAAATCAGCAACATACGGAACGTTGAGGTCTTTATGGATAAGTTTGTTGGTGACAAAATAAGGAGCATTTAGGATTTTACGAAGGATTTTGGATTGTAGGGATTGGATACGGGAAGAATTCGATGGTTTAGTAGAGCCCCAAAGCTCCACTCCGTAAGTCCATATCGGCCTTATGATAGTCATGTAGATGAGTCTTTTGTAGTTAAGTGGAAGATTAGAACGTTTGTCTAGTAAGTGTTGAAGAAGTCGAAAACGTCGTGCAGTTTCTTGTCGTTTCAGTCTTGTGTGAGGGTGGAAAAAAAAAAAAAAAAAAAAACTTGAAATTTTATCCTTATATACGCTCATAACTCTCTCTTCGTTATTTTCGTAGTAGAGAAAAATTTATTTTGAGTTTTTGAATCAGTTAAAATCTGTTTCTCCTAATTAATGAATACCTTATTTGGTGCTATTTTTTCTTTATTTTATTCTGGTGCTAGAATAAAATCTCTACGAAATGAAAAAAGAATCATTGAAATTGGTTCAGAACTAGCTGAGATATAGCGTTTTGATAGCAGTAGTGATAAGCCATTTCTCTATGAGTTATTTATTGCTTTTCATATTACTCAATTGCCTATCTACAGCTTTATAAACAGTTATACCATGATATTGTTACTTGGAAATAATAAACCATTGTGTAATAATTTACAGCGTTTTTCATCTTTTTACACTCACTTTTTCTAATTATATTTTTCAAATTAAATACACGCTTTAGTGCCCTTTAAGTCCGACTTCCGCAAAAAGTACTGTCAGTGTGTGTTTACGGTCGAGTTTCATATTTTAGTTGGGTATATGCCTGAGGGCTTTAATACGGATGTTTTAATTATATGCATTTTAATCGAAAAAATTGCCATTTTATGTTGTTAGCATTGATGAAAAATCTGGTGCGGGTAACACCCACCTTACTTCACTTACCTCCGTTTTTAGAATCGATCAAAGAATTTTCAAACACAGTACGAAATGAAAATGAGTGAAAGCATTAAAGAATTAGGTATATAGAATTTTTATAAAAACATGTGTTTAATTAAAAAATCTATTACATTATTATCTAAAATATCAATTTATATATTTACCTGTATTTTATCAGTGGTAACAAGATAATATAGTTATTTTTGTAGAATCAACAAAATTAAAAGTATTTTAGAAGAAGAAAATTTAAAATATCGACATTTAAGCCCTGTCAGACTATTTTAATCAGAATGAAACCTACATGATATTAAAGCCCATTTAATTTTACATCGATATAGCGAGTTTAATCAAAATCGTCGGAACCGTTTTGGAGAAAATCGAAAAAAGGTGCAAAATGCTTAGTATAAAGTGGCTCTTCTGGTAAGCTCATTCTGATGAAAAAGGTTTTGTAACATCTCGGACGTATAGTTGTCTTATATATGAAATTTCAGCTTTATAGTAAAGCTAAAGATTTCGGAAAGAAAAGTTTTAACCCACAGAACTGTAAAAGATAATGGATAGCGACAAAAGCTTATTAACTTCAGTGGTTGTTAAAGATAAAATAAATATTTAAACTAAAATCGAAACAACATAATTTTCTTCTTAACTTTGTCTTAAAAATTCCGTAATTAATTTTAACTACTAATGTAAGTGAAAGGCGTGTGTTGTGCAGTAAAATTAGGTTTTAACCGGAACATCTAAAAAACAAAGCCCTAACCTGTCATTAATTGTTCAGTTCCCTTTCCTTATTTAGTGGTTAAAAGTCCCAGAGTTATCCTTCGTCGGGTTTTGTAGATGGGAGTGGCAGTATAATAAAAATTCAATTTATTTAGTTTATTGAGAATATCCCAAAAAGTATGACATTTATCTAAAACACTACTCTGTACAAAATGTAAGTCTTCAAAAATGATCATGTACCTGGTTTTGCAAAAATGAATAGTTATAGGAGATATTGAAGGGGCAATATTTGGCAAAATAGAGTAACAAAATATTGATCTATAATTTTTTACTGAAAAAAAGTTTTAACTTAAAGACCTTTATCTCTAAAACTATCGAACGGTAAAATTACTATTCATATTAGGGGTCACCCATAGCGTAGTTGCTAGCATAACAGCTTTCTATGCCAAAGGTCGCGGGTTCAAACCTGCGCGTGGCCCTAGGATTTTTTAATGGGAGTAAAAAATCCTTAGTTATGACGTCCTTCGGAGGGGACGCTAAAAGTTGGTCCCGAGCCTGTGCGATGTCAGGTACTCGTTAAAGATCCCTATCCTAATAAAACCTGGATAGGCAAAATTTAGGACTCCTACTGTAGCATCGTCCGATTAGCCATAGTAGCATAAAGTGACGTTAAACGAATAAACAAACAAACTACTCAAATTAAAGATTAATCATGCTATGATTTACTTCATCTACAAAATTTTCTCAGTAAGTACATTTTTATTTCCATATTTCTTAAATAACAATTAAATCTTAAAATAACAAAATGTCATGTTTCGAGGTTTTGAAAAATATAATCTTGTTATCAGCGAAGAAAAAGGGGTAAATATATAAGTTGAACGAATTCGATCTTTAAATAAAGGAGAAAACTGAAAAAAATATTTTTTTAATGAAATTTTTCGTTTTTGAACATAAGACGTACAATATACTGTTGGAAAGCTAGAAATTGATGGAAATCCCATAAAACTAGCTGATTATTATTTCAGATGATAATATAATAGATTTTTTAATAAAACACATGTTTCTATAGAAATTCCATTAAATCAATTGTTTAATGGTTTCACTCCATGCAAAATTAAATGGGCTTTAATATCATGTAGGTTTCATTCTGATTAAAATGGTCTGACAGAGCTTAAATGCCGATATTTAAAATTTTCTTCTTCTAAAGTACCTTCAATTTTGTCGATTCTAGAAAAATAACTTTATTATCTTGTTACCACTGATAGAAAACAGGTAAATATATAAATTGAATGAATTCCATACCCAACTAAAGGATAAAACTGAAAAAATATTTTTTAAATGCAATTTTTTGTTTTTTAAATTAAGAACAGTAATATACATGTATAATATACCTTTGAAAAACTAAAGATTTTAGAAAAAATATTATCTCATACACAAGCTTTTAAAAGTTAATATAGAGTGATGAATAGCCGATAAAACTAAGTGATTATTTTATAGATGTTTTATAAAACACATGTTTCATTTTACTAATTCTTTAACGGTTACACTCATTTTTATCTCTTACTGTACTTGAAAATTCTTTAATCGATTCTAAAAACGGAGGTAAGTGAAAGTGGTATGTTGCCTGCACAAGATTTTTTTTAACAGCATTATTATTGTTACTGTAAGCACTTATTAAGAAAAATCATTAACATCTAATCTAAAAACAACAACAAAACAAAAACAATCTAAAAATCTCTAACATAGTAGAGTACACTGTCTACTATCACTTTCCTTCCTCTATCATCGTATAACAGTATCCTTAAGATAAAGATCATGAGCTAACCCCGGTGATACCCCACGTAGCTTCCAGGGTACTACCATTTCCTGTTGAGTCAGCACTGATTATTTTATATTATTTTTCTTCCAACGCCCTGCCATATTGCCATGTTGTTTAATCTCCATGAATTTACAATAGCTATCATATCGATCCTAGTATAGATACCCTATTTCCGTGTTTTATTAAATACCACGCCCTTCCTGATCCTGTCTTACGTGATTTAACTCTCTTAATATTCTAAAGCTTGACTATGATAGTTCGGAATCGATATTAAGCCTGTCATCACTCATACTATCTAAACTATTAATGGCCTCTTAATTTTCTCTACCCCATCAGTTGAGATCGATCGGTGACCGGTCGTATTCCTACCTCCTTGGAAGTTTCGGTCGACCTACTTTTCTGCTCCAGGCTTTGTAGATTATCTTGATGAGTCGCTCTTGCGTAGCCTGCCTTCCCCGCTCAGCATATTCTAAAACCTCCTTGTCACTCCTTACTGTAACGTACCCTATTGCCTACATTGCTATTGAATGTTTTTCGACATCCCGAGTATTCTTTTCAGTTATTAACTTCCTCCCTTCCGCTCAAAAAAAAAAAATATATATTTATATATAGAAGAAGAAAACTTTATTGTGGGACTAAGTCCCCTAAGTATAACATGAAATTTAACATAATAAAATATTCACATCTGGCCAAGATACAAAATTAATGAGGAAATCACAGCAAAAAAAAGAAAATAGTTCTTACATAAGTATAAAGAAAATAAATTAATAAAAATAATGATAAGAAATAAATACATTAGGATCACTTGTAGCTGCGTGGTTTAGCATAACAGCCTCCTATGACAAAGGTCTTCAAGGTTCAAATCCGCGGGTAGTCCTAGGATTTTTCAATGGGAGTAAAAAATTCTTAGTTATGCCGTCCTTCGGAGGGGAAGTTAAAAGGTGGTCCCGAGCCTGTGCGATGTCAGGTACTCGTTAAAGATCCCTATCCTAATAAAACCTAGATAGGCAAAATTTAGGACTCCCACTGTAGCATCGTCCAATTAGCCATAGTAGCATATAGTGACGTTAAATAAACAAACAAACAAAACACTAAAAGTATTGACTATCATCTAAAAGTACAATTATTATTGTCAGCTAGCGTCATTATGGGAAGTGAGAAGATACTGGAACAAAAGGTATTTGAAAATGGAGAGAGAGGTTGCTCGACGGATGTTTGTTGGGAGAGAATTCCAAAAACTGGTGGAGCAGGGTAGAAAGGAACGTTGATATGTTTTAGCTCTATGGGAAGGGATATAAAGGTCGGATTGTCGGACTATATATATATATATATATATATATATATAATATATATATATATGCGAGATTAACACGCTAGCCACTGAGTGACGGGCTCCCCTACAAATAATAATAAGATACATATATTGTTAGGTATTCGTTGAGTTTATTCATGATTTATTGATGTAAACCATAGGTGAACTCATACTTTTGACAGATAGTATATATATATATATATATATATATATATAATATATATATATACTTTTAATCTGAAACTTAGTCCTTTAAGGATAGAAAGTATGAAGTAAAAATTTTGATGAGGTTTAGGGAAACAATTCTGATGCGGGCAACACACGACTTTCACTTACCTCGGTTGTTGAAATCAATTTAAGAACTATTAAATAAAGTTAAGTGTTGAAAAAAGTTTGAAGAACTATATTTAGTTTCGTTGGAAACCCAAAGCTCTGCAATTAAAGTGTAGTCTACAATTAAAGTCCATATCACGATATGGACACAAACCAAGACTAAACAGCCTCCTATGCCAAAGGTCACGGGTTCAAACCATATTTAATGGCATTTTCAACCAGACTAGGATTTTTTAATGGGAGTAAAAAATTCTTATTTATGCCGTCCTTTGGAGGGGACGTTAAAAGGTGGTCCCGAGCCTGTGCTATTTCAGGTACTCGTTAAAGATCCCTATCCTAATAAAACCTGGATAGGCAAAACTTAGGACTCCCACTGTAGCATCGTCCGATTAGCCATAGTAGCATAAAGTGACGTTAAATAAATAAACAAACCAAGACTTAATTATTTGAAATCTTGGGGCCTAATACGGTGTATTTCAATTGAAAGATTATATTTGAAGCTTTTCAGGATCGCATTACCCTGCCCCTTTCCTCCTCCTTATATACTTCTTAAATTGGAAAGTGGAAGTAGGTGTGTTTTAAAAAATCGCATGAAAAATTTAACTGTGTCATAAAGTTTCCAGAAGTAGGTCTGCAAGTTTATAAATAGCGTCTCTTCATTTCTTTTTTTTTTTTTTTTTTTTTAAATAATGCTTTGGAATGCGGATCCGTCCGGAACAGGATCATAAACTGAAACTGGATTCTTTTGATGGGAGGACTGTCTTCGGAAAAAAAGTAGGAAGTACGAAACCTGGCGGTTGGAGGTCGTCGGGTACTTTATGATAGCGATATAGATAAGGATCTCAAGTCAAGAAGAATGCAATACAATGTTTGCAGCAGCTACTGTATGCCTTTAGCAAACCATTAATCAGAAAATATTGCAATGTTATTTTTAGGAGTTAATGAAAATTAGAATTTCACCTGAAATTCTGCATCGTTTCCGGGTTATCTGGTGAATTATGTTGCTTGGTATGAAGAGGAAATTCTGAAAGATAAGGAGGGACCTGCCTCGGGCGAATAAGATATGCCGAAGAGTGGCAATTTCCAGCGGAATTATATTTGTAGGTTAGGATTGAGAAATGTGTTATTTCGTTTTTGGATTATTGCTTTTACTATAACTTGCTAAATAAAACGAAAAGTGAGTTGATGTGGCTCTCCATATTTTTACCTTTAGGAAAAATAATTTATATTTAAACCACTAGATGATCCTAACTTTGGTAGTTTGTTTATTTAATCTACGTTACTTGTATGCTATTGTAGCCAATCGGACATGCTACAGTCGAAGTCTTTAGTTTTGCCTTTTCTGGTTTAGTGAGAAAAAATGTTTAAAATTATATATATATAAGTATATATATATATATATATATATATATATATATTATATATAAATAAATAAATTAGCTCTATAATCTTTATATCTAAAGTTAAATTTTCAAATATTTGATCAAAGTTGGTATTGATTGATATGTTGACGTAACGAGGTGATGTGTCCAATAATGCTTTGTTATTTTAGTTTTTTATCCATTATCCCTAAACTTTAAACCTTATCGTGGTCAACCTTGTCATTGATCACATAAAATTTATCATTGCAACATTGCGGAATTCCAACTCATCTAAATTCCTGTAAAGTAAAACTACTCTCTAAAACTTGCATATTCTTTTCGCTATTTGGTTTTTAGTAGGTTCTCAATTATAAAGTTTTGTTGAAATTTATACCGTATAGTATCTCTATGCCTGATGGAGGTAACTATGTGCTTACATAAATTATTAACCTGGATGTATGTTTAATAAATAAATTTCTCAGAAAATGTTTTTTTTGTGAAGATGGATGTTTGTCTATTTGTTTTTTTAAAATTTATTTAACGCCTATTTATACTAATGTGGCTAATCGGACGATGCTTCAGTGGGAGTCCTGAATTTTTCTTATACAGGTTTAATTAGGATAGGGATCTTTAACGAGTATCTGACATCGCACAGTCACGGGACCACTTTTTTACGTCCTCTCCGAAGGACGGAATAACTAATGATCTTTCCATTAAAAAATTATAGGAACACCTGCGGGTTTGAACCCGTGAACTTTGGCATAGAAGGCTGTTGTGATATCCACCATGCAACAGGTGATCCCTCCCTAACGAAGTAAGGCATAAACAAGGATTTCTTAATCCGTTTAAAAAAATCCTGGGCTATAGAATGATGTTATACTAGCCACTTCACCTCTCTAAACTTAGATGGGATTTAATAGGTAAGGTTGTGGAGATGAACAATAAAGGATAGTCTCAACTATATCTTTGCTAACATTTCCAACCATATTTTAGGTCTTCATCTGGATGTTTCTTGGTAAATCAGTTAAGAAAATACTTTAAACTCTTTAAAAAAACTCTTAACTCATTCTTACTAGCACCGTTGTTACTATCTAACATTTCTCGCGGACTCATTCATGCAATCATTTCAATGACAAGAACTCTAAAAAATTCTAAAAATATAAATCCTGAATACTAGATATTTAGAGAGCCTACTCTGTATCACATACATTTAATGCGAAATGACCGCGTATCCTAGAAATGACCAACGAAATCTGCTCAACATTGAATTACTCAAATTTAAAACTAATACAAGATAGGTATTAATTTAATTAATAATGAAGAAATATTGTTCATTGTCTTCTGCGAAGTTCCATCTGTCATTTAATTCTATTGTATCCATAAAGTTGTACAAATTTCAATAATAATAATAGGCCTACCGAACCCGATGCCCATACCACTAAATACTGCCTACACAGGCATTCGTCCAATGATCACGTTTCAAGCCCAAGTCTCCGAGATCAGACTTGACAAAATCCTCCCATCGACGCTTCGGCCTACCTTTCGGACGCCTACCAGTCGGTCCAGGGAATACTGACTTTTTCGAAATTCGTTCTTCGCTGAGCCCAGCAACTTTACACGTCCATTTGGGTCTGGTTTCAACTCAATTATACTCACAGGGCACGAGCTCTGCAATTTCGCGTTGTGCAAAATTAATATGAAACTCATGTAAATTTCAATAAATCAATAAAATAGACTGGGAAGTTTATCTCCCTGACGGAAATCCTACTTCCTCTATGTTATTATAGAGTTATTAGTTAATGATAGAATAATTCTAATATACATACATTTTTTACTGTCACGTGAACGACTACAATAGTCAAGGACGTACTTTTTTTTTTGTTATTACAAAATTATCATAGACTTGTCCTCATAATTATTACATTATCTAATGAAGCATCACGTTACGGTTCTCGGTAATTGCCAACTAGCGATTCTACAGAATTGACTGTATGAAGGGGAGGTGTAACTTGGATGATTAATATTCAGGAATATAGTTTATAATTTGTTTAATTATTTAATAATACCTTTTAATTCGAACATATACTGGCCATCTTGACATATAATATCAGCGATATCGTTGAAATCTAAGATCTACAAGAGATTGGAATGCCTTCCTCGTCATTTCTTTCGAATTCATGAGGAAAAACAAATTCTAAGAAAAAAATCTTAAGGAAAGTCTTAATTTAAATTGAAAGGCGCATGGACGATCAATAATCTGATTTAAAGAAAAATTATCACGCCCTTATACTTGAAAAAATATTCCCATATCTGTGAAGCTCTCCTTCAAATGCCCTGAAGAAGGAATACAATTTAGGCCAAAACGTCTGCACCAGTAAATTAAGTTTATACTTATTTGTGTGTTCTTTAGACTGCACCCTAAACTAACTTCTCCCTTATATTCACACTGTCAACCATTCTCACTTCACGATAAACTTAATTATTATTAAAAAAAAAAAAAAAAAAACCTAGTCCGGAGCTTTCAAATACCTAGTACATAGAGGCCAGATTTACAAATGTTATTAACTTGTCCGTAATAGCCAATAATATATTTGATTCTTTATAAATGAAATATTTCATTAAAATAAAATATTATAATGTATTATTATTTTTCGACGATGCTACATTAGGGGTTCTAAATTTTACCTATCCAGGTTTAATTAGGAAAGGGATCTTTAACGAGTACCTGACATCGCACAGGCTCGGGACCTCCTTTTTACGTCCCCTCCGAGAAGGACGGTATAACTAAGGATTTTTTACTTCCATTAAAAAATTATAAGAATATCTGCGGGTTTGAACCCTTCACCTTTAGAGTAAAAGGCTATTATGATAGCCACCATACTACAGGTGATCCCTCCCTTACGAAATAAGGCATTAAGAAGGATTTTGTAACTCCCTTTAAAAAAATCCAAGAGACATCTACCTCGACCTTGCCAACGTTTCGAACCATATTTCAGGTCTAGATAAATCAGTTAAGAAAATACTAACTCTTAACTCATTCTTCCTAGCACCGTTTGTTGTTTGTTTGTTAATTTAACGTCACTTTATGCTACAGTGGAAGTCCTAAATTTTGCCTATCCAGGTTTTATTAGGATAGGAATCTTTAACGTGTACCTGACATCGCACAGGTTTGGGACCACCTTTTAACGTCCCCTCCGAAAGGCGGCATAACTAACGATTTTTTACTCCCATTAAAAAATCCTAGGACCACCTGCGGGTTTGAACCCGTGACCTTATAGGCTCAGGACCATCATTTTACGTCCCTTCCAAAAGACGGCACAACCAAGGCTTTTTGATACTATTAAAATATCCTAGGGCCATATACATGGTTTGAACTCGCGACCGTGTGTATCGAAGGCCACTAAACCACTGGTAACACCACACATTTTGTATTTCTTTTACTAAATTGTGTAATTGGACCATGGGATTTGAACGTTATTTAAATAGGTCAAGATCTCTTACATGTTGTTTGGGTAATCGTATCGTATTGTTTTATATGAATTAGGTTTTTCTCATATCCCTCATGATTTTAATTCAGAGGTCATAACTAAAAAATAAAGTTTCTATCCTGTAACCATTTCATTTATTGATGTACAATTTAAAAAAAAAAAAATATTATTTTTGTATTTCAAATCATTGTAAACCCAACGATGTTTATTAAGTTCGTTAATGATTTTATTCATTATTACTGTTATATTATTAAACTATAATTCATATATATATATATATATATATATATATATATATATATATATATATATATATATAATATCTAAACAAGATAAGGACAGTATAAACCAAGTACTACTCCATTACTTATAAAAATGGTGATATAATTAACAGAGGCTATGATATAAATATAATTGATGATCTCTGAAAAGTGACTGCTGTTGCGAAATGACAATCTTAAAATTGCTCATTTTCTAAAATAAGAAAATATTTTTTTAGGACGGATGTGTGACATAAGATAATGAACTGTATTCGTTTTCCTTTTTTTTTTTTTTTATTTAAAAGAAATACATATCTTGTATTACAATTAATTAAAAAAAACAATGTTTTGCGGACTAAAGTTAACTCCTAGACCCTGATTCTTTTTTTTTTTTTTTTTAATTTTGATTACTTGTTCATTTAGGGAGCGGAGTGGTCTAGTGGATAGAGCGCTTGTCTACTGTTCGTTTTCAAGACCTAATCACATAGGGAAAGTATTGTGATCGTGTAAATTTTCGAATTCTAGTTTTCAACGGAAATACACGTTTTAGGGTTCCCTGAGTCCAAACAACCGAGTCCCGCAAAAAGGTCTGTGTGTGTGTGTGTGTGGATAACTCTCGGGCGGAAACGAAAAGTCTTATGAAACTGAAATTTCATATTTAAGACAACTATGCGCCCGAGACGTGACAAAACTTTTTTCACCAAAATGAGCTTACCAGAAGAGGCACTTTATACCATGCATTTTGCACCTTTTTTTCGATTTTCTCGAAAACGGTTCCGACGATTTTGATTAAACTCGTTATATCGATGTAAAATTTAATGGGCTTTAATATCATGCAGTTTTCATTCGTATAAAAATGGTCTGACAGGGCCTAAATGCCGATATTTTCTTTCTCTAAAGTACCTTTAATTTTGTTGATTCTATAAAAATAACTATATTATCTTATTACCACTGATGAAAAACAGGTAATATAAATTGAATGAATTCGATACCCAACTAAAGGAGAAAACAGAAAAAATATTTTTTTAACGCAATTTTTTGTTTTTAAACATAAGAGCAGCAATATACATGTATGATATACCGTTGGAAAGCTAAGATTTTAGAAAAAAAATTTATCGCGTACTCAAGCTTTTAAAAGTTAATAGAGAGTGATGAAAAGAAGATAAAACTAACTGATTATTTTAGATAATAATATAATAGATTTTTTTAATAAAACACATGTTTCTATATAAATTCAATTTAATTTATGCTTTAATAGTTTCACGTATTTTTGTCTCTAACTGTATTTGAAAATTCTTTCATTTATTTAAAAATGGACGTAAGTGAAAGTCGTGTGGTGCCCGCACCAGATTTTTTAACTCGCAGCGCTAACTCGGGTTGATAAAAACTTCATTCAATATGGATGGAATATTGGTTTGCATTGTGCCTATATTTGTTTACAGATACGATCGTAGTTACAGGCTATTCGGTTACGTATAAAAAACAATTGTGACACAAGTTACATGAGTATATAAAAAAAAAAAAAAAAAGCTTACGTAATACTTTGGTCTTGGAGATAGGTAATACGTTAAGAGTTCAATTAATTATTAAGGACCTTGCCTCGTATAAGTTAGGAGATCTATTTTGGATGGCCTGATAAACTGTTTTGCTCCATTAACCATTTACAAGAGAGGTTTTGGCCTTTGATTTGTGATGCGGTACAAGTGTCGCCCCCTATGCCGCTAACAGGTGTCAGATCCTTCTAGCCGTGGAATATTGATGGCTATATCAATCCATCGATCCACTGCTACCATGATAGACCGCTTTCCGTTTCGTCGAGCAGTAATTTTTCATGTATACTATATCGTTTATTTATAAGTTCCTACATCTGTTTTTACCGGGAATAATGATTTTATGAATGAAATAATAAATTTATAACTCTCTGAGAATTTCGCACAACCGTATATATTAAGCCTAGGCTGGATTTGTTTATTTCCAACAACTATACCGGTATAATATATATATATATATATATATATATATATATATATATATATATTACATTTATTTAGCAGTATCTCGATTTTTTGTTATCTATTGTCTCAAGGATTGATTCAGTATTCTGTTAATGCATAGCAACTCAGCCAAGTAAGCAGGGGATCTAATTGGGGATTTCTCTCTCGGTAGGAATTGTTAGTATGATAATAAAAGTCTTTTGGGATCACCTGTTGTAGAGTGGCTAGTATAACAGTCTCCTATGACAAAGGTCACTGGTTCAAACACGCAGGTGGCCCTCGGATTTTTTAATGGGAGTGAAATATCCTTAGTTATGCCGTCCTTGGGAGGGGACGTATAAAGGTGGTCCCGAGCCTGTGCGATGTCAGGTACTCGTTAAAGAACCTTATCTTAATTAAACCTGGATAGGCAAAATTTAGGACTCCCACTGTACATCGCCCGATTAGCCATAGTAGCATAAAGTGACGTTAAATAATTAAACAATACAAGACTACTTGCAGAGATTAAGGAGTCGGATTTTTTTTTTTGTCTTTTAAATTTAACTCTAGTATTCTGCTAATTTTGAATTCTGCGAAACGCCTAATTTTGAAGGTGGTTTATTTTATTTTCCATTGAAAATGACGATGGATGATGCATTACAATTATGGCCCCTAGATATTAAAAAAATAAATAAATATTTGTTACTTTTGGCTGTCACTATTTAGAATCTCAATTTAGAAGGTTACAAAACGCGGAATTCCGGAGCTTGTATTCTGTCAGTTTAATTGATTTTAAAGCATCGCAGCGACTTAAATGGTCGTTAATGTAAAGTCGGTTGACTTAGTGAAAACGGATTTGTTCGTAGAATACGTTAGTAGAATAGAATAGAAAATAAATTTTATTCTGGGACTGTGTCCCTTAAGAATAATAAATTTGTACAGTTTATAATATACATGTCTGGCCAACAGACAAAATGAACATGATTAACTGATATTTACAATTATGGATAAATATATACATAATACAAAATAAAATAAAATTAAATTAATTAAAATCAAAACAATCTTCAGAAAATAATTGTGTTGAACAAAAGAAGAAAAAAATAATTGAATATTTACATCATTCTGATATTTAGTCTTCTAAGAATAACATAAGCTTTACAATAATAAAGGATCTTTAATTGGCTAAGAATTAGTAAATGATAAACTAATTAAGACATGAATGAAAATAATATACTACAAAAATAAGAAACAAAGTCTTCTAATTACAATATAAAAAATCTGGTGCGGGCAACACACGACTTTCACTTACATCAATTTGAAAAATCAATGAAAGAATTTTCAAATAGAGTTAAAAATACGTGAAACTATTAAAGAATTAAATAAATTTAATTTATATAGAAACATGTGTTTTATTAAAAAATCTTTTATTTTATTATCTAAAATAATCAGTTAGTTTTATATTCTTCTCATCACTCTCTATTAACTACTAAAAGCTTGTGTATGAGATGATATTTTTTCTAAAATCTTTAGCTTTCCAACGGTATATCATACATGTATATTACTGCTCTTATGTTCAAAAACGAAAAATTGCATTAAAAATATATTTTTTCTGTTTTCTCCTTTAGTTGGGTATCGAATTGATTCAATTTATATATTTACCTGTTTTTCATCAGCGTTAACAAGATAATCTAGTTATTTTTATAGAATCAACTAAATTAAAAGTATTTTAGAAGAAGAAAATTTAAAATATCGGTATTTAAGCCCTGTCAGACCATTTTTATCCAAATAATACCTACATCATATTAAAGCCCATTAAATTTTACATCGATATAGCGAGTTTAATCAAAATCGTCGGAACCGTTTTCGAGAAAATCGAAAAAAGGTGCAAAATGCATGGTATAAAGTGCCTCTTCTGGTAAGCTCATTTTGATGAAAAAAGTTTTGTCACGTCTCGGGCGTATAGTTGTCTTAAATATGAAATTTCAGTTTCATAGGACTTACCTTTTTCGCCCGGGAGTTACCACACACACACAGACCTTTTTGCGGGACTTGGTTATTTGGGCTCAGGGGACCCTAAAACGTGTATTTCCGTTGAAAACTGGAATTCGAAAATTTTCACGATCGCAATACTTCCCCTTACTATATATAGTAAGTGAAAGTAAAAATACTATGACGATTGAAACAAAAGAAGTTTTCAAGATAAAAATACTGAAAAATCATAAATAAATACTTCTAGAAATAAAAATCATAGGAATATTGAATACAATTTTATTGAAAATGATTACATTGTCAGGTAGCGTCATTTTGGGATGCTAAAAGGTAATGAAAGAGATGGATATTTGATGGAAGGGAATTCCAGAAACTGGTCGAACGGGCCAGAAAGAAACATTCATATTTTTTTGTTCTGTGGGAAGGGATATAAAGGTTGGACATACGGGGTCTCGTTTCTAGTGGATGAATTGAGGGTTTGAACTGCAGGAGATTATAGATATAGGGAGGATGTTGGGAGTTTATGGTTCGGTATAGGAAAGATCCAAGGAAGTATAGTCTACGGGTGTGGGGAAAAAGCCAATTTTATTCGGTATAAAGATGGGATACATGAGGCGGCCTCCTCGTGCCATAAAATAGTATGCGCTACTCTTGTATTATTTTTTGTTCCCATAATTTATATTGTTGGAAGCATGCGAGACTTAAATAGTTGTTGTAGATAATAATTTATATAATATTATTTAATTAATTAATCGAGACTATATGTAAACTTTTTAAATTTAATTCAAGTGGAAGACAAGGGAAAGTCGTATGATGTGAGGACTATATATTGTTTCATTGTTTTTATTTCAAGTATTGCAGAATCATTTAGAAAATGAAAGTTGGTCTTCTGTTGAGATGATGAATATGGTTTTCAGCCATGCATGATTCCATGTAACCTTAATTCTGGTTCTTTAGACCGTGTCTCTACTCTTTTGTTTAATTTGCTGCCGTTTATTTTTACCTTCTTTGGAGAAATCGTTAAGATATTTTTACATATATTGAGGTGTAACCTCCCACGAGTTGAGCTCACAATGTTGCTACTTGATAATCCGTAAGATATGTTGTATATTTATATGAAATTATCAAATTTTGAAAAAGTTAATTAAATATGATCAGTATTGATGAAAAATGTGGAATAAAAATGTTTATTTTGATGTTGACGTAGACATGTTTATGAGCGGGGAGTTTCTAACTTTCATCGTGTAAGGTTTTTGTCATCATCAGTATGTCGCGCTCTTGTCCTGTTAGTGTTCTTCGGATGGACAATTTAACGACAGTTACCCTTTCAGAGATTGAGTACATAACATTTTTAGATATTATTTGTCGCTAGGCCTACCATTTGAAGTTACATTGGTTTAAATGGAAAAAGTTACCATTGCACCAGTGTCTAAATGTACATAAATGATTTTTTATTTTTGTATTGATATTTATAACTACTCTTACCGTCCAATTTCTCTATTACCTATTATGGGTAAAAACTTTGAAAAACTCCTTCTGATTATCCCTGATCATCAGTTCGGATTCCGAACATCCCACTCCACTATCCAGCAATGTCATCGTGTGGTGGACGTTGTCTCTTCTGCTTTGGAGCGCGGGTTGTACTGCACGGGAGCCTTTCTCGATGTAGAACAGGCCTTTGATAGAGTCTGGCACCCAGGACTGTTGTACAAACTCCGTAAATTCCTTCCTCCCACATATTTCCTGATTCTTCAATCCTACCTCTCTGATAGATTCTTCAAAATTAATCACAATAGTTCCTATTCATCCCTTTTTACACAGACTGCTGGTGTTCCTCAAGGCAGTATTCTAGGACCCATTCTATACACAGTATATACAGCTGATATCCCAACCCATCCTAACACTTTCCTTTCTACCTATGCTGATGACACCTGCGTGTTATCAGTTCATAAAGATCCATTTGTTGCTTCAAATACCCTTCAAGCCCACATCAAAGACCTAGAAGTATGGTGTCAGAACTGGAGAATAAAAATAAATTCCAACAAATCCCATCAAATAACCTTTAACCTTCGCTGTAAACCTTTGACTTCCTGCCCTAAAGTATCCTTTAATAACACTTAACTAGTTCCTGTTGAACAGATCCGATACCTAGGACTTCTTCTTGACAAACGCCTAACTTGGAATCCACATACACGACTAAAACGACAAGAAACTGCTCGCGGCTTTAGGCTACTTCAACACTTACTAGACAAACGATCAAACCTTCCTCTTAACTACAAAAGGCTCATCTACATGACTATTATTAGACCAATCTGGACTTACGGAGTAGAGCTTTGGGGCTCTACTAAACCATCAAATTCTTCCCGCATCCAATCCTTACAATCCAAAATCCTATGTAAAATCCTCAACGCTCCTTACTTTGTCACGAATAAACTTCTCCATAAAGACCTTAATGTTCCCTATGTTACTGATTTGGCCCGGACCAGGTATCAATCCTTTCATGACAAACTCCATTCTCACTCTAACCCACTAGTTTCAATCCTTTCTTCCTCTTCAATTCCGGATAATCCTCCGAGGCGCCTGAAAAGGAAATGGCCCCGGGACCTTCTAGTTAAAAATATTTTTAGAGTGCTGCCACTGGGTAGTGTCTCTACATGTTTTTCATGACAGTTTTGTATATTACCATCACATTTACTAGATGTATTTTTATTTACAGTTGTAAATATCAATAGATATGTTAAAAAATAAATATTTATAACTGTATTGGTTAATACCTCTAGTAAATTAGTTGTTTTATCTATACATGAAAAAGACATGAAGAGAAACTTCCCATTGGCAGCACTCCAATAGGTAATCTAAACTAGAAGGTTTCGAGGACATCTCCTTTTTAGACGCCTCGGAGGATTGTCAGGAATGGAAGTAGGAACAAGGATTGAAACTAATGGGTTAGAGTGGGAGTGCAGTTTGTCATGGAAGGAATGATACCTGGTTCGGGCCAAATCAGCAACATATGGAACATTAAGTCTTTATGGATAAGCTTATACGTGACAAAGTAAGAAGCGTTGAGCGTTTTTCGAAGGATTTTGGATTGTAAGAATTGGATACGGGAAGAATTTGATGGTTAAGTAGAGCCCCAAAGCTCAACCCCGTAAGTCCAGATAGATCTTATAATGGTCATGTAGATGAACCTTTTGTTGATAAGTGGAAGGTTACAGTGTCTGTCCAGTAAGTGTTGAAGTAACCGAAAGCGGCGAGCAGTTTCTTGTCGTTTCAGTCTAGTGTGGGGATTCCATGTTAGACGCTTGTCAAGTAGGAGTCCTAAGTATCGGATCTGTTCAACTGGGACAAGCGGAATATTATTAAAGGATACTGTAGGGCAGGATGTCATAGGTTTACGACGAAGGACATAGATGACTAAAAATAAATTTTGTTAGTAGATTATTTTTTTCCTTTCTTTACCTTCTATACCGCCCGGAAACTCAATTTTTTCCTGACGGAATGAGAAGTAACTTATACAATAGATAGAAAAGTGCGAGAGAAATACGAAAATCATTTTTTTTTTTTTTAACACCAGTATCGAGTACCGTATTTTCTTTCGTTGCAATACTTTCATAATATAATAATAATAATTTTGTTTCAAAATAGCTCCCTAACTGAGGTTTACTTATGGGCTGACTATTTGAGTTCTTTTCAAACATTGGAACATAGGCTCGAGATACGTGATTAGTAAAACTTCGAGCATGCACAGAACTGTAATAATGTTGGAACAGGCATTTCAGCGCAACTGAGAAAGGCTAACAATATAAAATCAGCTGATCCGAAAAAAAATTAAAAAAAAAAAATTATTAATTATTAATTGTTACTTGTAGGGAGCATTGGTGAGCTATGTACCCAATTAAACTTTCAGCATCGCCTTATTCATGCCGCACGGTAGAATATACTGTCATATATATTAACCTATTCCTGAAATAATAACTTTATTGTCAATATCCAAAAGGCAGTGGGCGGAAAATCGTCAAAGCCTTCTATATCTGGAAGCTCTATTTATAACATGATAAAGGGAACTTGGTCCCAAGGTGATCAAGTTTTCAAGTGTATCCGCGCTGAAAGGGAAACCATCTGTTGCATTTCCTCATCTTAGTTCCATGTTATCCTTCGTTTGAAATAAAAAATGGTGTCATACAGGTTTTAAATGTTCATGACTTAATTATTTTCCTGTATGATAGCGTATTTTTAACTTGATTATGATTTAAAAAATTTCATCATGTATTTCATCATACAAGACCTTTCATTTCTGTTTAATATTATTCCTGTTTTCTTCCAAAAATTTGAGGTTTCACGTTTAAGGTAACGTATAAGTCAAATGTGAAAAAAAAAAAAATATAATATGTTTATGGGTTTCTTTAGTTTAGCCAAATCTATTTAATATTTAAAAAAAAAAAAGTTAACTTCAATCATTTGGTTTCAAAATGGCGGCAGTAGCATATGTTTAACCGTTACTACTCGAAATTTTATAAATATAGAAGAAAAATTCGATGAGTTTTTCACCGAGAAATAAATTATTTAAAAATATGAAATTTTGGTCCTCTTTACTTTTAATTAATGATATTCGACAGGTGATTAAATTCCTTGCAAAAAAATATATTCATTTATATGAAATAAACATTAAACAGTTTATGGCGTTTTTAATTTTACAGTCATGATTTCTAAATTGGGACGATGAGTCGGGAAAGGTTCTGTATCCATTTTTAGTAATTTTATAGAAAACGTAAAATTATATTCCTCAATTCATTTTGGTATAATGATCTAGAATTGTTTTGTTTCTATATTGATTACTTTATTACTTTCACTTATCTATTTATGGAAAATAGTAACGGAAAGTAATGCTGCCTTGAAAATTTTAGAATTCCAGTTTTCACTGGAAATACACGTTTTAGGGATCCTCTGTGTGCAAATGACTTTTGAAGTTTCGCAAAAAGGTCTGTGTGTTGTATATGTGCTAAGTCTAGCTGGATAACAACAAGTTTTCATATTTTAGTACGTTATATGCTAAATATGTCACAGAAACTTTTTCAACATAACGTACGCTCGGGAAGCGCCATTTTATACCATGCATTTTGCACATAACTACGATTTTCTCGTGAACGACTCTAAAAATGTGTATCAAGTCGCTATAAAGATGTATAATTTTATATGTTTTAATATCATGTAGGTTTTATTCTGATAAGATTAGTCTGGTAGGGCTAAAATGCCGATATTAAAAAAAAAAAGTAAATTAATTTTGTGTATTCGAATAATTAATTAAAGTTCATTTAGATTCATCTGGTTAGCGGGATAGAAAAAAAAAAAAAATAAACGGATAAAACTAAATTATTATTTTAGATAGTAATTTTTATTTTCACTTACTATATATAGTAAGGAAAGTATTGCGATCGTGAAAATTTTCGAATTCCAGTTTTCAACGGAAATACACGTTTTAGGGTCCCCTGAGTCCAAATAACCAAGTCTCGCTAAAAGGTCTGTGTGTGTGTGGTAACTCCCGGGCGGAAACGGTAAGTCCTATGAAACTGAAATTTCATATTTAAGACAACTATACGCCCGAGACGTGACAAAACTTTTTTCATCAAAATGAGCTTACCAGAAGAGGCACTTTATACCATGCATTTTGCACCTTTTTTCGATTTTCTCGAAAACGGTTCCGACGATTTTGATCAAACTCGCTATATCGATGTAAAATTTAATGGGCTTTAATATAATGTAGTTTTATTTGGATAAAAATGGTCTGACAGGGCTTAAATGCCGATATTTTATCTTCCCCTAAAGTACCTTTAATTTTGTAGATTCAATAATAATAACTAGATTATCTTGTTAACGCTGATGAAAAACAGGTAAATATATAAATTCGATACCCAACTAAAGGAGAAAACAGAAAAATATTTTTTTAATGCAATTTTTCGTTTTTGAACATAAGAGCAGTAATATACATGTATGATATACCGTTGGAAAGCTAAAGATTTTAGAAAAAATATCATCTCATACACAAGCTTTTAGAAGTTAATGGAGAGTGATGAAAATAAGATAAAACTAACTGATTATTTAAGATAATAATATAATAGATTTTTTATCTCTAACTGTATTTGAAAATTCTTTCATTGATTTTAAAAATGGAGGTAAGTGAAAGTCGTGTATTGCCCGCACCAGATTTTTATTGTTGTATTATTCTCTCTGAAAACACATGTTGCCATCGAAACTCAATGTAATTATTTAAACTCTTAA
Source organism: Piezodorus guildinii (assembly GCA_023052935.1). Taxonomy (NCBI): domain Eukaryota; kingdom Metazoa; phylum Arthropoda; class Insecta; order Hemiptera; family Pentatomidae; genus Piezodorus; species Piezodorus guildinii. The sequence continues at coordinate 164,917,189 of CM041294.1, read as the reverse complement.
AACTTTTTAGTGGCATGTATTAAAAATGGAGGTAAATGAATATCGTGTTTTCGCATACCTAATTTTTTTTTCGTTCCAAAATACTCGAAAACATAATTCAAGGACACAGGCCTTTCTTAAGTTGATTACTCGAAATCCGCACCTCATTATACTGGATATAAATGATTTCCGTTTACGAAAATAAATTAATTTTCTTATTATAATAACTAATTATAACAAATCTGAAATAGAAAAAATTTGCGTTTCGAAATTTGAATATATTTTTTTTAAACAGTGAATTATTCTAATTACAGTAAGCAATAACTGTTGCCGTGACGACATGAGTTGCTATTGGAAAGATCTGTCTCACGGCGACCTATATATTTGAAATGTATATCGATTAGACCACTGATATAACTGTGATAGAGCCTTGCTACAGCTCCACTGCTACCAGATAATTAATTGTAACGTTCACGTTGGCTAACCTATTTCGGATCAAGATGGTCGTTATTGTGGTGAGATAAGTATTGTTTAACTGATCCTTGATCATCGTCTGTTGATTTAACAGCTGTTTGAAAATCAAGTTAAAATTAAATATATATATATATATATATATATATATATTATATATATATATATATATTATATAATATAAAGGGATGTAACATCATTGTAAATTGAGAATTTAGCATTATGTAAATGATATGATAATCTCTTTATTTAAATAGATATATAAACGTGTTATAATAACGTGTATTAGATTATTATCTTCGACAATCAGTTAGTTTTATCGGCTTTTAAGCACTCTCCATTAACTTTTACAATAGTATGTATAAGATAATATTTTTCCTAAAATCTTAAGCTTTCCAACAGTATATACATGTATATTACTGTTTTTAAGTTCAAAAACAAAAATTTGCATTATAAAAATATTTTTGCGGTGTTTCCTTTAGTTGGATTTCGAATTCGGTTTATTTTAGTTAATTAATTATATAATTTCAGTTTCATAAGACTTTTTGTTTTTTTGTTGGGGCTATGACACACACACACACAGAACTTTTTGCTCGACTTGGTCATTTGGACTCAGGGGACCTTAAAACGTCTATTTCCATTACTGATTCCATAAGATTTGTGACTATACGGACCCGAAGGTTTTCCTGGCCTTGCGTTTCAAACCCCCTAAAAATTTACCATTTTCCAGATTAGACATTATATAAGGCCACGCGGGATCTATGCTAATTTGTTTACGTGTCGTCATGGCAACTTCGAGCACGTGCTAATGAACCTTCGAAATGTCTGTGGGGAGTGAGACTCAAAAGAGATAGTTTGTTATTTCAAAGGTTATTGTATTTTAGGTTTAATCCTAAGTGAAGCTCCTGAGTATAGTTAGCTTTATAATAATGTAATAGGAATTATATTTTAGAAGAGGAATTGACCCGATTGAGGTGTGTTAAAACGGTCCTTCCCTTTTTAGGATTGCTGAATCAGTCCAGGATTGGTTTGTCTTCTTTTTAGTTAACGGTAAACCGGGACTTGGCCAAGCAGGTCACCCTTCTTATCTTAATTTTTAAATTTATAATATATATATATATATATATATACACAAATATTTATTCATAAATCAATGGTTATAACAATCAGTGTATGGTTTAGTAACATAGAGAAATGACATGTTAGGGAAATCAAGAACCAGCGCAAAAGAATCCCTGGTCTGATATTAAAATAATTAGTTCCCTCATCTAACTCCTGTGTAGCCTAGTATGGGATGAGCACTTGTGATCAGTTGGTTTACAGTTAATATGTGATGCGGTTAATTTGTCAAGTATAGGATCATCTGTGGCGTTGTGGCTTGCATGGTTGCATTGGTCTCCTATGCCAAACTTCGCGAGCTTGAATCCCGCAGATGGTCTTTAAAGGTTGTAAAAATCCTTAGTTATGCCAAGCTAAGCCGATGTCAGTTACTTGTTAAATATCCCTATCCTAATTAAACCTGCATAGGAAAGGGATCACCGGTAGGAGGTGAAGGGTTCAAACCCGCAAGTGGTCCTAGGACTTTTTAATGGGAGTAAAATGCCAACTTAATGCCTTAGTTATGCCAACCTTTGAAGAAAACGTAAAATGGTGGTCCCGAGATTGTGTCATGTCAGGTACTGCTTAAAGATCTTTACCCTAGTTAAACCTCGATAGGAAAAATGTAGGACTCCCACTGTAGCATCATCCGATTAACCATAGTAGCGTAAAGTCGAGTGAAATAAATTAAGAAACCATGCAACTATGGGATGACATTAAAAAGGAATCCAGCTCCTCTTCAGCGTTTTATGAGTGTTACCTGCTAGGAATCTTCTATATTTCGTTTATCGTTTATATCGATTATATATAAGTTATGTATGTATAATCGTTTATAGCTCCTCCAAATCCTCTCGAAGTATTTCATTCTTGAATAAGAAATCACTGTATTATCTCATAAGGGGCGGTTCTTGATTGAAAAATACAAACTTAAACAAAGTATTATTAATTTATTTGATAACATAGAGACCTTTGTTTTCATAAAAATCATGACTTACGCCCATTTTTTCCGATCACCAGTGTTAAATGAGTCTGTTTATAAAACGTAAGATAAGATTCAGTAAGTTGCTTTATGTACCCTTGTTATTCTTAAGTCAAACAATAAACAAAAGATTGTTTAATGTCTGAGAAAACTATTGGACATTAATTGATTGATTAATTTTTAAAAAAACAACGTGATATATTATTTTTAATGGTTAGGTGAAATAGTTCAGAGAATACCAAGAATTTGTCTTCGATCTATTATATCCATAAATTTGTCATTTTTTTTTGTATTAAGATCTGTCTATAAGCTGAGTTCCATTAGCGTTTTTTTTAACCTATGGCTTACAAATGCGGTGTAAGAATGTTAAATGTCCTCTGATGAGAAAAATATTGGCCTCCTTGAACTTCTTGGACTAAGATCCAATGCATTTGGAACGGGACCAATTTCCTCATGCCGTTCTGAACTACTGCGCCAACTGCTGAGCTAATAAATATTATCAATTCTAGTTTTATATAAAATGTATTGTATTTTAGAAATATATATATTACAGTCATATAGATCCATTTAAAAGTTGTATTCATGGTAAATAAGTTTTCTGTAACCAAGACATCAACAGTTAATTTCTAAAGTATTTATAGTAATATAGAATATAATATAACGTCGGAAAGTGCAAGATTTTAGAAAAGTTAATATGCAATAAAATAAATCGTACAAGTTAATATAAAGTTGTTGTAAGCCCATAAAACTTATGAACATATGTTAAAAACCTTGAAGTTACCTTTTACCAAAACCTATCTTGGAATAACCATGTATCCGAAATATCCCGAAAATCCATTTCCATACTCAAACAGCTCTATAAATTCCGTGAATCCTTACCTTTGAAAACCTGTCAGCTACTTGTTTCCTCTATTATCTTCCCGAACTTTGGGAAACTGGTGTATGGGGTACCAACTGATGAACTAGAAATACAATTAAAACTACTTATGAACTGTTTTATAAGAATTATTTTCCGAACCCGTATACATGACCATATTTTTGGCTATTATACCATCTTAAAATGGTTTTATCCTTCTGTACGACGGCAATATTTCCTTGGTTCTTACCTATTCCCAACGTTAGAAAACCTCCCTACATAACTGAGCTCCTCACCCTCCGATCTGATATCCATTCTTTAAATACCAGGACCAAATCAATCAATATTTATACTCTATCACATAAAACTGCATCCTTTCACAAATCGTTTCTCGTTCGTTCCTCATCCTTCTGGAATTCCCTGCCCATCTCTATTCGTAAAGCCACCTCTCTTTCTTTCTTCAAAGATCAACTCTTCCACTACCTACTCGCATCTCAATATTCCATGGGATCACTTGTAGCTGGGTGGCTAGCATAACAGCTTCCTATGCCAAAGACCACGGGTTCAAACCCGCAGGTAGTCCTGTTATTTTTAATTCAGAGTGAAATATTCTTAGTTATTCCGACCATCAGAGGGGGCATAAGAAGGTAGTCCTGAGCCTGTGTGAAGTCAGGTACTCGTTAAAGAACCCTATTATATTTGTAGTATTAACAACATAATACATTGACACTAACTTATAATTATTTGGATCACCTGTAGCATAACAGCCTTCTATGCTTAAGGTCGCGGGTTCAAACCTGCAGGTGGCCCTAGAATTTTGTGATGGGAGTACAAAATCCTTAGTTATGCCGTCCTTCGGAGGGGACGTTAAAAGATGGTCCCGAGCCTGTGAGATGTCAGGTACTCGTTAAAGAACCCTATCCTAATAAAACCTGGATAGGCAAAATTCAGGACTCCCACTGTAGCATCGTCCGATCAGCCATAGTAGCATTAAGTGACGTTAAATAAATAAACAAACAAAATCTCAATCTTCCGTTCCTATGTAAAATATAGGTATATATATTATAAATTTCCAAATATTTGTAGATATAATGAATATTTGATCTTTTATATGTATACATATTTTTTCAATTATATATATATTTTTTATAAATATTTTCTTTAAGTAACCAGACCATAAGGATTTATTTTTGTTCATTGTTTTTTTATTCTAAGGGGACTTGATACCAGAATATATTTTTTTTCTATTTCATTTCATATGTTATGTACATATTGTTAAAGAAGGAGGTTATGATAGTTAAATGTTGCCACCGTCTTACAGGATCGTGCGTTTTATTCTTACATTTAGTACGCTAATACTACTACTAGACAAGAGAATTTCAACACAACATCCGTACTATTTCAAACATCTGTGATCAGTAACAGTTCGAGCATGAGGATGAATGTAATTTGAACCGGTGTTGGTAGAATGGTGGGTTGAAAAGGAGCTAATAAATAAGACTAATATAATACTAGATCCGGATTGAGGAGGCAGTTGCCGGTTGTGGGACTTAACCGCTAATGGCGGAGGCAGAGCAGCTTGCGGTTTTAGTAGAGGTTATTGTACTGCCTCTTCCTCACTCCACTGCCTTCATGAATCACTCTTCTTTTCTCGGATAGAAACAATATGTGTTTCGATGAAAAGAATGTTCTCGTATAATCATTATTATATTTGGCTATAAGATTATAGAAACGATTTATATTTTAATATCAATCCCGGAAATTTGAATAATCTTTCGATAGTTCGCTTAATGGAAACGCTGCGAATTTTTACATTCAGGTTTATGTTTGTTCGTTTATTTAACGTCACTTTATGCTACTGCGGCTAATCGGACGATGCTATAGTGGGAATCCTAAATTCTGCTTATCCAGATTTAATTGGGATAGGGGTCTTTAACGAGTACCTGAGATCGCACAAGCTCGGGACCACCTTTTTACGTTCCTTCCAAACGGCATAACTAAGCATTTTTTTCCCCCATTAACAAATCCTAGGACCACCTACGGGTTTGGCATAGAAGGCTTTTATACTAGCTACCCTGCTACAGGTGATCCCACACTCGGGTTTATTATTATAAACATTGGATTGTCTGGAACAATTGCAGAATTACAGCTTTAAAAGAAAAATAGAACTTATTGGCACGGCAATTACCTAGTTTTATCCGTTTTTTTTCACTCTTATCCTATACAATACAACCCATGAAGGGTCTTGAGCTCAGTACATATCTAGGCCAACAGCCGTGCAATGAGGTATTAGGCCTTGATCTCGCTCAACCGCCAGGTTTTTTCCCCCAATGTGGGTACACACTTTAAATAGCCTGGGTTTGCCCCAGGAGGATCTCTATACCCTATGGTGGTTCCCCGGCTGAAATAACAGAATAAATATTATTCTGTCATAGCCGGGATCGAACCCGGGACCCGAAGAACAGTAGAATAGTGCTCTATCCGCTCTCCCTACCCTAAATAAAACTTGTTAAGCACAATTTGCTTCGTTGCATCGTCCGATTAGCCACAGAAGCATAAAGTAATTAATTATATTAATTAACCAACAACAACAACAGTTAGGAATATCCGTAGATTAATTTTTCCCAAAAATAAAATACTCAAGTTATTCCCATATTGGCTAGTGTGAGTCAAGGCGTAGTAATCTTAGCGACCTCAAAGTCACATTGTCCAGGTTGGAATCCGGTATGTGGCGGTCCCATGGAATGAATCTCGTGTTAAACATTCTCGTTAAAATTGAATCCATCCTGTTTGCTGTTACCGGATAGCGAAGGACGTAAAGCTCTTGAGAGAGGGTTAAGGAGAAAAATGGTCTAATTTTCTGGTCAGATCACAAAGTCAAAATGAACAAAAAAATAAACCATAATTTAAAAAATCTTCAACCTTTAAGTTGAGATCTATGTCATGTAATTATTCCTATTGAAGACGAAGAGAATGAAACATGGCTATCCTTGCCGCAATACCCCCTGTCACTCTCATTGCCTTGTTATCGACTTTAACTGCTCAAAAGATAAAATATTAGTCGTAGGATGACTAAAGGTGCGATGGATAAGTGGCCGATGAGTTGGCTACTCACAATGGCTGATCTAGGGCAAGGTTAATGTTCTTCCTATTGTGTTATCTCATCGATAGTAGCATTTAAAGAAGAAAAAAAGATCTTTTGGTCTTCAGGCAAATAAAAAGCAGGTAGTTAAAATTATATTAATTAAAAACCCGGCGGCCCAGCGCTGTGGCGTATTCGACGTCTTTCAAAAAAACCGATAAAACTAACTGATTATTTTAGATAATAATATAATAGATTTTTTAATAAAACACATGTTTCTATAGAAATTCCATTTAGCTAATTCTTTAATGATTTCACTCATTTTTATCTCTTCCTGTATTTGAAAGTTCTTTAATCGTTTCTAAAAACAGAGGTAAGTGAAAGTCGTGTGTTGCCCGCACCAGATTTTTACATTTTATGAGATACTTACCAGGACTGCCGCACAAACTCCGAAAATTCCTGCCGTCTAGTTACTTCTTCGTTATTCTGTCCTACCTATATGACAGATCCTTCAAAATAAATAACAATAGTTCTTATTAGTCTATTTTTACTCGATCTGCTGGTGTTCCTCAAGGTAGTAATCTAGGACCCATTTTTTATACTGCTGATATGCCATCCCATCCTGATATATTCCCTTCTACCTATGCTGATGTCACTTGTGTGTTACTAGTCAATAATGATCCAACTATTGTCTCTCCAATGCCACATCAGAGACCTTGAGGTGCCAGAGTTTGAGAATTAAAATAAATTCCAGCAAATCTCACCAAATTACGTTTACCCTTCGTTGTAAACTTATGTCATATTGCCCTACCGTGTCCTTCAGTAACATCCCGCTTGTCCCAGTTGTACAGATCCGCAACCTAGGACTCCTATTTGACAAAAGTCTAACATCGAACCCGCACACTAGACTGAAACTACAAGAAACTGCTCGCCGCTTTCGGTTACTTCAACACTTAATGGACAGACGCTCTAACCTTCCACTTAACAACAAAAGGCTCATCTATACCATCATTAGGCCTATCTGGACTTACGGAGTTGTGCTTTGGGTTGTACTAAAATATCAAATTATCCTGTCTTCAATCCTCACAATCCAAAATCCTTTGAAAAATCCTCAATGCTCCTAACTTTGTCATGAATCAACTCGTCCACAAAGACCTTAATGTTCCATATGTAGGAGGTTAGGCCCGAACCAGGTACCAATCTTTCCATGAATACTCTATGCCCACTGTAACCCACTAGTTTCAACCCTTGCCTCCTCTTCTATTCCTGACAACCCTCCGAGGCGTCCGAAAAGAAGATGGCCTCGAGACCTTGTTAATTTAGATTACCAACTGGAGTGCTACCAATGGGCAGTTTCTCTTCATGTATTTTTGACGTATATTATCTCATAGCTTATTTACTTTTATTAAGCAATAAATTTGTAAATATCAATAAATAAAATAATGAGATACTTGACCTACTATTTTTGATCCTAGCCGATTTAGGTTTGCGGACGTTCATAATCACGGTTCGTTCGGCTTACACGAATACAAGTTTATTTAAATATGATATTATCTTATTTTTTCCCCTTTTTGATTGCGGACTGTGTAAAGAGATATTTGTGGATGTTTCCCTTCTTCTCAACCTTTCTTAAGGACCATTAAATTAGCCGCCTATTGAAGGTATGAAGTCCAGTCTAAAAGACAGGTTCATTTGCAAATATGGTGGGATATTGAAGGGGCAACATAAATAACATTGGATCGATGTTGCCCTGGTAACCAGCTGTTTTATTCCTGTAATTTGTTTCCTCAGTCTAGTTAATCTAAGCCTTCTAGATAATTTTATACTTTTATAACATCTTATTGAACGATATTCTTGATGTATTAGAAAAATATCGAGTATTAAATGGATTGTAAGGGAGGATGGTTTCGGTTGGCGTTCAATAATTTATTACAAAAATCTGGTGCGGGCAACACACTATTTTCACTTACCTCGACTGTTAAAATCAATTTAAAAACTATTAAATATACTTCAATTTGAAAAATATTCTAAGTTGATTTTAATTAAACGTGTATTCATTTTCGTTGGAAACATGATTTAGATTAAATAACATAACTACATAAAATTTTATTAATTCCCTATTCTTCACTTTATATTACCTTTTAACCACCAGATACCACAATCAATCACAGTAACGTACATGGGACTTATTTTTGACAAAAGGTTGACATGGGGCCCACACGTCAAGACTAAACGTAAAACTCTAAATTTCTGACTGAGACTATTGTATTCGATACTTCATAGACATTCTAAATTACTTATCAGACAGAAACTTAACGTATACACTTATTTATTAAAACCAATATGGACTTACGCTTGCCAAATATACGAACCTGCTAAAAAGACACACATACGAAAAATAAAAACATTTCAATCGCAATTTTTAAGACAGGCAACGAACTCACCACCATATGTTTCAAACGATACCCTTCATACAGACTTACGTATTCCAACTACAACAAACCACATTCGATCGACTTACAAGCGATTTCACGACAAACTAAATGGACTCATAAACAAACTTGTGCAAAACATGGTTACGACTGACATACCATCCATAACTCGGCGTAGGCTGAAAAGGAGTTGGATGAGGGACCTCCTGACCTGAAAATGTAGTTGTGCTTAATGTCAGGAGAATGCACCACTGGGTGCTGTCTTCCTCATGCCTGCCCACGCCATGTTTACTTTGATTTTAGCACATTTGCTGATTGTAATTTTTTTACAGGTGTAAATAAAATGTTAAGTGAAAAAAAAAAAAATATATATATATATATTACCTTTTACAACTTTGTGTATCAGATAACATTTTTTCTAAAATCTTTCTCTTTCCAACGATACATTATACGTCTATATTACTGTTCTTAATATAAAAAAAAAAAAAAAAAAAAAAAAAATTACATTTAAAAAATAGTTGTTCTCTTTTATCCTTTAGTTGGTCATCAATTTCGTCCAACTTGTATATTTAGCCGTCCTTCATCAATGTCATTAAGGTGATATGATTAATCTTTTGGAATGTACAATATTAAAGGTAGGTTAGAGGACTATAAACCAGTTTCCACTCGCCTACTATACGCCCTGATGATGACCCACAATGGGGGTCGAAACGTTGGCAGAAAATAAATGACCCGGACTAATTTCGTCTAGTGAGTCTCAACGGTCAACTAATTATATATAATGTAATTGTAATTGTTTAAGGTGACGTGTACCGAGAAAGACTTAAATATGGGTGACAAGATTCCTGTTTTGGGGTATGCCTATGATTTGGTACTGCTAGGTGAAGACACGGAAACCATACAACTAAATACAAATGTGTTGATATAAACCGGAAAAAAAAAGGACTCGAATTAAATACCGATAAGACGAAATATATGATTAGTAGTAGAAACGGTGGCGATCTTGGTGATATTGATATATCAGGGCATACTTTTGAACACGTAGAGAAATTCAAGTATTTAGGTTCAATGATGACAAGAAAAAATGAAATCCAGGAAGAAGTCCCGGTTAAAGGTGGGAAATGCCTGTTATTATTCAGTTGCTAAGTTACTTAGCTCGCGGCTTCTATCTAAAAACTTAAAGGTTAGAATTTATAAAGCTATTATTCTTCCGACGGTTCTTTACGGGTGTGAAACGTGGAAACTTACTTTGAAGGCCTAAGGTTTACGAAAATAAGGTACTGGGTAAAATATTTTGTCCGAAGAGAGATGAGGCCACTGAGGAGTTCAGAAGGTTGCACAACGCGGAATTGTGGAGCTTGTATCCTGTGAATATAATTGAGCTAATAGCATCGCAGAGACTCAAATGGGCGAGTAAAGTTGTTGGGCTCGATGAGGAGCGGATTCCAAGAAAGTTGGTATTCGCTAATCCGACTGGTTTGCGTCCGAAAAGTAGGCCGAAGCGTCGATGGGAGGATTGCATTATGGCTGATCTCGGGGGCTTGGGCTTGAGCGGTGAACATTGGATGAGTCTGTGTAGGCGGAATTTGGTGGTATCGGCATCGAAGCCTATTATTATTATTAATTATAATTGTTTATAGCTATTACAATTACAATTAAATAGTTAGTAATTGTCATTGTTGACTAATATTACGATTACACTGAACTTGTTATTGTTGATCTTTATTACAATTACAATAAAATAGTAATTGTTATTATTTACCACTATTCGAATCACATTGAGCTGGTAATTGTAATTCTGTATCAGTTACTATTACTTGTATTGAAAATTTTGTTTTGCCAGATTGTTCGTTTTGAACCAAGATACTAAAAAGTTTGTAATTCTCTTCCGGAAGGACACGGTATAAACACTTTTTTTCTTCTTCTTTGTTTAGCTTTCGCCCGCATAAAAATAGAGAAAGTATAGAGATGTCTTTGTGGGCTAATGATATTATTAACTTTTGTTAGTTGGCGCGTGTGTATTGTTGCTCCACTAATACCTGTATTAAGAAAAGAATCCACCTTTTTTTTTTTTTTTTTTATTGGAAATTCTTATAATACGCCTTCTGGCGTTTCCTTATGAATTATCTTTTGTTATATTCCCATTATTTGGGCACGTAAAGATGTTTGGCGTAATGAAGAACGAATATCAGCTAAACCGACTGCTAGTAGAAGGCTTGGCTTGTACCGTGATGATCAAGTGGACACGTGGAGGCAAAAATTGGTTGCCCGAAAACCATAAGTTTTATAGAATTGAAATTTGTATGCAATCATATTCTAGAAGCGTATATGCCTTCGATTTTCAAAAGTCTGGTGCGGGCAACACACGACTTTCACTTACCTCCATTTCAAAATCAATGAAAGAATTTTCAAAAACAGTTTGAGATAAAAATACTTGAAACTATTAAGGAATTAATTAAATTTAATTTATATAGAAACATGTGTTTTATTAAAAAATCTATTATATTATCATCTAAAATAATCAGTTAGTTTTATGTTCACTTCATCTCTCTCACTTTCAAAAGCTTGTGTATGAGATAATATTTTTTCTAAAATCTTTAGCTTTCCAACGGTATATCATACATGTATATTACTGCTCTTGTGTTCAAAAACGAAAAATTGTATTAAAAAAATGTTTTTTCTGTTTTCTCCTTTAGTTGGGTATCGAATTTATTCAATTTATATATTTACCTGTTTTTCATCAGTGATAACATGATAATATAGATATTTTTACAGAATAAAAAAAATTAAATGTACTTTAGAGAAGAAAATTTAAAATATCGGCATTTAAGCCCTGTCAGACCATTTTAATCCGAATGAAACCTAAACGATATTAAAGCCCATTAAATTTTACATCGATATAGCGAGTTAAATCAAAATCGTCGGAACCGTTTTTGAGAAAATCGAAAAAAGGTGCAAAATGCATGGTATTAAGTGCCTCTTCTGGTTAGCTCATTTCGATGAAAAAGGTTTTGTAACATCTCGGGCGTATATTTGTCTAAAATATGAATTTTCAGTTTCATAGGACTTAAACCGGGAGTTACCACCCACACACACACACCTTTTTGCGGGACTTTGTTATTTTGACTCAGGGGACCCTAGAACCTGTATTTACGTTGAAAACTGGAATTCAAAAATTTTCATGATCGCAATACTTTCCCTTACTATATATAGTAAGTGAAAGTAAAAAGAGCATATATTTTAATACGAGTATATCATGTAATATTATAATTATTGTTTACTTTTTTTTAATAAGAACAGTAATATGGATGTATAATATACTGTTGGAAAGCTAGAGATTTTAATAAAAATATTTTCTCATACACTAAGTTGTAAAAGGTGATAGTGATGAAAACCCTACAAAACTAACTGATTCCTGCTTATAATAATATAATAGATTATTTAATGGAACACATCTTTCAAATCTCTACATAATTTCTGTACAATTTTTCATCTTTAACTTTATTTTAATATTCTTGAATTATTTTAACATCTGAGGAAAGTGAAAATCGTGTGATGTTTTAAAACAACGATGAACTATTAATTATAATTGATGGCCTCTATTACAATTACATTGCACTATCAATTATAATTGATGCCCTCTATTTCAATTACATTGAACTAGTAATTCTAATTGTGGACCACTTTTACAATTAAAATAATCTAGTAATTGTAATTGTAGACAAGCTTAATATTTAAACGGTTCTAAAGTAATTATATTTACTTATTACTTTTATTTCTATTTGAAATGTTGACATAGGTATTATTATATGTATTAAATACAACAGGTGTTTATTAAAAACAGCTGTTCTAATTGTAAGAATAAAAAAGTGCTAATGTATGTTTTGTGTTTACTTATTTAACGTCACTTTATGCAACTACGGCTGATCGGATAATGCTACAGTGGGAGTCCTAAATTTTACTTTTACAGGTTTTATTAGGATAGGGATCTTTTACGAGTAAAAAAAAAAAAAAAAAATCTTAAGACCAACTGCGGGTTTGAACCCGTGACCTTTGACATAAGAAGCTGTTATGCTAGCCACACGGCTACAAGTGATCCGATAATGTATGGTTTCTTAGTGTGTAGTTATTTAATAGCGTTCCTTATCGCGTAGTCAACTCTGGGTTTGAAACCTTTCCGGATTGTTGTAGTACTGGCTTTATATTCATAGTTTCGAATTATTTTCAGCAATAGTGAAGATATAAAACAATTAGTGGAATATAGATGTACGCATTTATATCCTCGAATGCTTTATCGAAGGACATCGTGTATTTAGAAATTTAAATGATGTCCTATTGTAGTGGATAACCGCTGCCAAATGAAGAGATTCAAATCACTTTTTGCGAAGCATTCGAAGCGTTTAACTTAACAATTCCACGACAGAGTACTCAAACGGACGATAATGCTGTCCCTATTCAAAGATCGCTGAAATAAATGTTGTATGTACATACTGATGAGTTCGCGGGAATATGTTAGCTTTAGTGGTATCTTTCAAGCGATTTTTTCGTTGTAGACTGAATGATATAGTGGTTAATCGGACGATGCTACAGTGGGAGTCCTAAATTTTGTTAATGCTATACACGGTGTACACTGCTGATATCCCAATCCATCTAAGCACTGTCCTCTCTACTTACGCTGATGACACATTTGTGCTATAGCGTCAATAATGATCTCATTATTGTTTCCCAAATCCTACAGAGCCATTGAAGAATGGTGCCAAAACTGGAGAATTAAAATAAATCAAATCACCTTTACTCCACAACGTAAACCTATGACTTCCTGTCCCGTTGTTTACTTTAATCATACCCCACTCATCACTGTTCAACAAATACGATACCTTGGACACAATCTTGACAAACGTCTTACATGGAATCCTCATACAAGACCTAAATGACAAGAAAACGATCAAAACTCACTCTTTACGACAAAAACTCATTTACATAACCATTATCCGATCTATTTGGAGTTATGTCATTGAGCCATAGAGGAAAGCTAGACCATCAAATTCCTCCCACGTCTAATCCTTGCAATCCAAAATCCTCGACGCTCCTTACTTTATTACCAATAAACTCATCCATAGAGACTTGATTATCCTACTAGTTGTAGAAATAGCCCAAAAAAGATACACCTCATTTCATTCCAAATAACCCGCCCATACAAACCCGCTTGTCGATCGACAACTATTCCCAATAATCCTCCGGAGTGTCTGAAAATACGGGGCCTCGAGACCTTCTGATCAAAAAAACATTGAAGTGTACCGCTGGATACATTCTTCTCAAATATTTTTCAAGGCAATTTTCTGTAGTTAGCTCAGTTAGTTATTGTACTATGTACAGTTGTAAATTACAATTACAAATTACATTTTTATTATTTTTTAATAAAATAAAATTTGCGGACAGGCTAGGGGAAGGGAATTTTACGTTCCCTGGGAAGAACGGCATAACTTGTTGTGTTGAGAATTGTTTACTCATTTTAAAAAATTCTTGGGCATCTGCCAGGTTGATCCCACGACCTTGGGCAAGTTATACCCTATGTAATGCCTCTACACTACACCTGACCCCTTTTCTAAATATTAAATTAGAAGGATTTGTATAAATATTTTCCTTTATTATTTTTATACTCTCCAATCCCACCTCAGAGACCTTGAAGTATGGTGTCAGAACTGGAGAATTAAAATGAATTCCAACAAATCCAACCAAATTACCTTTAACCCTTCGTCGTAAACCTATGACTTTCTGCCCTACTGTCTCCTTCAATAATACTCCTCTTGTCCCGGTTAAAAAGATCCGATATCTAGGACTGCATCTTGACAAACGCTCTTTACTTGGAACCCTCATACAAGACTGAAACGACAAGAAGCTGCACGACGTTTTCGACTACTTCAACACTTACTAGACAAACGTTCTAATCTTCCACTTAACTACAAAAGACTCATCTAGATGACTGTCATAAGACCGATATGGACTTACGGAGTTGAGCTCTGGGGCTCTACTAAACCATCGAATTCTTCTCGTATCCAATCCCTACAGTCCCTACAAAATCCTTCGTAAAATCCTCAATGCTCCTTACTTCGTCACCAACAAACTCATCCATAAACACCTTAATGTCCCATATGCTGCAGATTTGGCCCGTACGAGGTATCAATCGTTCCATGACAAACTCCATTCCCACCCTAATCCTTTCGTTTCAATCCTTTCTTCCTCTTCAATTCCTGACAATCCTCCGAGGCGCCTGAAAAGGGGATGGCCCCGGGACCTTCTAGTTTAGAATATTTTTCCAATCGGGAAGCTTCTCTACATGTGTTTCATGCCTTTTTATATTTCATTCAAATTTACTTGTTATACAGTTGTAAATTACAATAAATAAATATATTTTTAAAAAATATTATTTTTATTATTTATTTTATATTACTTAGTTAAACTCCTGTGCTCGCGCGCACCAGATTTTTATTAATGTAATTAAAAAAATGTCTATAAAAAAGAAATCATTTTTTATTTTCCTCATCATTTTCGTAATTGTTCTTTTGTTTGAATATTTGTTCGATAAATATTAGGCCGTTTTACAAAAGAAATTCTTGGATATATATTTTTAAAGCAATTTATTTAATCCAGTCATCGCGACGTTTCAGCCTCTAGGGCCATTATCAAGCTTCTGTAATCAATTAAAGTTTCATTGCATTTATACATTTTCAACAATTCAATTACAACACATAATAAATTATTTTTAAAAATTATGTCACCTACCATGCATATCCATCTTAATTATCTTTTCATTTCACCGCTTTTCAGCAGCGTCGTCATAATTTTTTTTTAAATATCATTTTTCAAAAAAACCTGTATTCAAAAATATCATATTATTTTTCATCATCAATTGAAAACCCCACCCCAAGTTCAGTCGCGCACGAGAACACCTAAAAGGCGGCCGAAAACTGTTAAGTAAGTTGGAAAAAATGTTTCTTTTCTTTTTTTAATAAACAGATCCCTTTTCAATTGATGATGAAAAATAATATGATATTTTTGAATACAGGTTTTTTTGAAAAATGATATTTTAAAAAACATTATGGCGACGCTGCTGAAAAGCGGTGAAATGAAAAGATAATTAAGATGGATATGCATGGTAGGTGACATAATTTTTAAAAATAATTTATTATGTGTTGTAATTGAATTGTTGAAAATGTATAAATGCAATGAAACTTTAATTGATTACAGAAGCTTGATAATAGCCCTAGAGGCTGAAACGTCGCGATGACGGGATTAAATAAATTGTTTTAAAAAAATCTGGTGCGGGCAACACACGACTTTCACTTACCTCCGTTTTTAAAATCGATTAGAGAATTTTCAAATATGAGTGAAACCATTAAATAATTAGTTAAATAGAATTTCTATAGAAAATGTGTTTTTTTAAAAATCTATTATATTATTATCTAAAATAATCACTTAGTTTTATCGGCTTTTCATCACTCTCTATTAACTTTATGTATGAGATAATATTTTCTAAAATCTTTAGCTTTCAAACGGTATATCATACATGTATATTACTGTTCTTAGGTTCAAAAACAAAAAAATTCATTAAAAATATATTTTTTCAGTTTTTTCCTTCAGCTGTTTTTCAAATTCGCACAACTTACATATTTAGCTGTTATTTATCAATGCTAACAAGATAATATGGTTATTTTTATAGAATCTACAAAATTAAAGGTACTTTAGAGAGAGCAAATTTAAAATATCGGCATTAAAGCCCTGTCAGACTATTTTAAATTGAATGAAATCTACATGACGTTTAAGCCCATTAAATTTTACATCGATATAGCGAGTTTAATTAAAGTAGCTATTCTGGTAAACTCATTTTGATTAAAAGAGTTTTTTAACGTCTCTGGCGTATATTTGTCTTAAATATGAAATTTCAGTTTCATAGGACTTATCGTTTCCGCCCGGGAGTTACCTTATTTGGACTCAGGGGACCCTAAAACGTGTATTTCCGTTGAAAACTGGAATTCGAAAATGTTCACGATCGCAATACTTTCCCTTACTATCTATAGTAAGTGAATGTAAAAATATATCCAAGAATTTCTTTTGTAAAACGGCCTAATATTTATCGAATCATTTTTTATCTTGTTTTATCGGTAATTATCAGTGATTTAACTTAACGCTCTCTAAGTAAAAAAAATCTTATTATGGGAACCCTTTGTTGTATAATGATGAAGAGAAACAATAAAATTTCTCTGGATGTTTGAGGCAATCTATTTGGTTCCTAAAACATCCAAAGAAATTCGATTTCATCGGATCTATCAGGCATTTTGTAACGAGGCTTGTTGAGAAGGGTGGTGTGGCCAATCGTGTCGCAGGTCTTACCTTTAGACGGATTTCGTATAAAGAAATAACGCCTATTATATTTATTTTTTTCATCGAGATTATAACAAAAAAAAAAAGATGGAGTTTCTTCTTTCCGAGGCAGAGAGGAAGGCACTCCAAGTGTCGATGCCCACATCACTCCAGTCACGGCCTATAATCGGCTCTCCCAGCTGTTTACCAAGCGTGACTTATTTTACGAAATCGCAGTAAAAGCGTTCTTCGAGAGAGAGAAAAAAATTGGGCATTTCCAGGTGAAGGAATTCGATACAATGTTCTGGTGCAAAAGACAGACTGTTATGGAATGGGAGTGTATTTAACATTCCCCGATTAAAGGATTTTGTTTTTTATATATATTTATTTATTTATCCCCATCTGTCTTTCTATATTTATAAAAGAAAGTGCCATTTTATTCGATTTTCGACTATGGTTGTGAAGTTAAAATTTCTCTTGGAGGTTCGTCTTACCGTCTAGATGTGCAATAAGGCTGGGTTTGGGAAAATTCGTTCTCTATGTGACTTAAAAAAATATTTTTCTAAAACTATATTGAGGATGTATAGTCGACTGTAGAAACTATTATAGGTGGAATAATCAGGAATCAGTCAATTTTTTAAACAATTTTTACTTTCACTTACTATATATAGTAAGGGGAAGTATTGCGATCGTGAAAATTTTCGAATTCCAGTTTTCAACGGAAATACACGTTTTAGGGTCCCCTGAGTCCAAATAACCAAGTCCCGGAAAAAGGTCTGTGTGTGTGTGTGTGTTTTGTAACTCCCGGGCGGAAACGGTAAGTCCTATGAAACTGAAATTACATATTTAAAACAACTATACGCCCGAGACGTGACAAAACTTTTTTCAACAAAATGAGCTTACCAGAAGAGGCACTTTATACCATGCATTTTGCACCTTTTTTCGATTTTCTCGAAAACGGTTCCGACGATTTTGATTAAACTCGCTATATCGATGTAAAATTTAATGGGCTTTAATATCATGTAGGTTTTATTTGGATAAAAATGGTCTGACAGGGCTTAAATACCGATATTTTAAATTTTCTTCCCATGACCTTTAATTTTGTAGATTCAATAATAATAACTAGATTATCTTGTTAACGCTGATGAAAAACAGGTAAATATATAAATTGAATCAATTCGATACCCAACTAAAGGAGAAAACAGAAAAAATATTTTTTTAATGCAATTTTTCGTTTTTGAACATAAGAGCAGTAATATACATGTATGATATACCGTTGGAAAGCTAAAGATTTTAGAAAAAATATCATCTCATACACAAGCTTTTAGAAGTTAATAGAGAGTAATGAGAAGAAGATAAAACTAACTGATTATTTTAGATAATAAAATAAAAGATTTTTTAATAAATCACATGTTTCTATATAAATTAAATTTATTTAATTCTTTAATAGTTTCACGTATTTTTAACTCTAACTCTATTTGAAAATTCTTTCATTGATTTTTCAAATTGATGTAAGTGAAAGTCGTGTGTTGCCCGCACCAGATTTTTAATTTTGCCAACGTTTCGGCTTAAGCTTGTGAGCCATCATCAGGGCTACAAACATCAGAACAAAAGAGATACATATTAATATGATAATGAAAATTTTCTTTTGAATGTAGTGGCAATGATAACATTTGAAATAAGACAGAAAATATACCAGCATACTTAAATATTATAGATACAAATAACGATAATATGATACACAATCTGATGACTACGAAATGAAGCCTCAGATAAATTTCCATCAACTACACTATCTACCGTGTCCTGAGTTCAGCGAGGCTGGTGAATGGCATCTTCCATTCTTCTCAGCGACGGAAGGCTCAATGACGCCACGGATTCTTGTGAGGAAACGCAGCGTCATTCCGAGAACCTATTCTTTGGAAACATTCTTCTCTCTCCTTGGGGCGTTCTCGACTGATGAAACTTTACGATAAAAATTTCGGGGAGAAATAAAGTATATCAGGAAAAACTAAACTGCACATTGAAAGTATCTTTTTGGATTCTGTCCAAAAAAAATAGCAACATCTTGGGAATATGTATAGTATCCAGCAATTTATTCATAGCGGAAAAATTAGTTAGCTTATTTATTTAACGTCACTTTTATGCTACTGTGGCTAATCGAACGATGCTACGATCCAGGATTAATTATTATAGGGATCTTTGACGAGTACCTGACATCGGACAGGCTCTGGACCTCCAAATGAAGGTAAAACTACAGTACTTAACTTCCCTCTCATTAAAAAAGGCCATCTGCCGGATTTGAACCCCTGAACATGGCAGTTCTGCTAGCCACTACACCACAGGTGGCCCCTGCTAAAAATCTTTTACAAAAAACTTTAACACAAGTTTTAATATAAAAAAAATTTTTTTTTACATTTTACAAGGATATGCTTCGCAATCGGGGTGTACAAATACCATCATTTAATCCAGAAGTTTTCTCTTATTTGCATCATATATAACCGAAACCACACAGAGACTGCCACAAAACCAAATATCATATTACTGACATGTAAAATAAACTTTTGTATATAAACAAGAAAAACAAAAGAAATAATAAATATAATAAGGAAAAATGTTTTAACGGAATCATATAATATATCCAATTCTTCTAATTTAAAATTTAAAAAAGGGGTCAGCTGTGGTGTAGAGGCACAACTTCCTTTCTTATACAACAAAGACAACAGAATTTATTTTATTTTTAATATTATTATTTTTTTTTCTCTATTTTGTGTCTCCTTTCTCTCTCATTTACATAATTTTATTCTTTTCTCTATTTATTTATTTTTATTTTAATTTACCAATTTTATTATTGTTATCATTTTTTTAAATGTTAATTTTGGTACCATAACCTAAGTTTTTATTAAATCATGCCAAACATGTATTGACCATACAGGATTTGGTTTCATAACTTCAATCTCACTTGTGTAAATAAATTAATATACAACACAGTGTTTCCATAATTAACTTTTTTATTTAAAGATCATTAAATCACTGATAATTACAGATAAATAAAGATAGTTAATTATTTCTTCTAAAAAGAAAATTCTTCTTTAATTACATCAATGAAAGATCTGAATTTAACTTACCTCCTATGTTAAAATCAACTTTATATTAGAGCTATTAAGTTAGAATTTAAAATATGTTAGAGAATTATAATTATAATTCTTTAACGAGTAACTGATATCGCACAGGCTCGGGACCACCTTTTTACGTCCTCTTCGAAGGACAGCATAACTAAGGATTTTTTACTCTCATTAGAAAATCCAATACCACCTGCGGGTTTGAACCCGTGACCTTCGGCATAGAAGGCTGTTATGCTAGCCACCCTGCTACAGGTGATACTCTATTTTATGTTATTTATTTATTCCCAACATCGCTATAAACCGGTCCATTAGATTATGTTCAGAACATGTTTTCTTTCTACCACGTTGGAAACCAGAAATCAGACATAAAAATCAAAATAAACCTATCCAACAGGTTTTCCAAAGTTTTCGCATAAACAAAAAAGACACGTGCAAATATTATACTTTAAAACTAAGATTCGTGTTCAGTCGAATTCCGAAAAAAATTCACGATCTTTTTAATAGATCGACATCTACGTGAGTATATCGATTATTTGCGCATCCAGGTGACAGAGAGAGTGGTGACTTAGCATGAACCCGAAACGCGAAGCCGAGAGGCCCAGATAAGAGTTGAGATAGCAGAGCACATAACGGAACATTTCTCTCTTAACGGTCTGTATTAAATACACATCCTTACTGTTTTCGGTCTGCTGCGGCTTTGAGGAGTTAACGGTTGTAGCATTTTTAAGGATTTTTTACTAATAAATATTTATTTTCTCGTTGTTTTTGTATGTTTCTCATATGCTCTTTGTTTTTAATTGGTAGAGAATAGCCCACAATAAATTTACCGCTCGAGGTGACCCAATAGCACAACGTGGAGCACATACCATTGACCTAGCAACCGGAACGTGTGTTACCATGAAAAGGATTAGTATCAGTCTGTGGTCGGGTTTTTAGTTGAATCGGTTTTCTGAATGACTTGTCACTCTTCTTGCTTAATTTGGTAGTGTCGTTCATGTTTAAGAAATCACTGTTTGACCGATTAGAGAAGAAGAGGTTTTTATAAGTTAAGAGGATTATTACAACTTTCTATAGCCTTTTTCGTATTCCTATAACCTTGTACCGTCTGTAGGTAAAGCGCAGATATAGAGCTTGGAATAAATACAGCTAAAACGAAATATATGGTTAGTTGTAGAAACGGTGACGATCTTGCTGATACTGATATATCAGGACATACGTTTGAACATGTGTATAAATATATAAAAGGACTAATTTACTATTTTAAAGGATATGCCCGATTTTCATATTTTAAGGACTGTTTTAATTTTCGTTTTTTTTCATTCTAACTTAAAGTCGCCATTAAATATGAACAATAAATGATAAATTTTTCAATCCTTTTGAATTGATATTTGATTTGACATTGTCGAGCGTCTGTTTGCAATGACAGTAGGTTTCTACTTTAGGATAACTAGGATTTACGCCCGACAAGGACTAATTTACTATTTCAAAGGATATGCCCGATTTGCATATTTTAAGGACTGTTTTAATTTTTTTTTTTTTTTTTTTCATTCCAAGTTAAAGTCGCCATTCTCGTTGATGAAAGGATTCTTAACAATTGACTTTTTTTGTAACCAGGATACGGTTCAAAATGGAAGAGAACCACCATTTTGACTCGATTCTACTTTTAAAAGGATACGAATCGAAATAATTCACTGGTAACTAGGATTACCACACTAAAAAGGACACCTTTTAATATAGAAACTCTCTTCCCGATGCAAGAAGCGGTCCGAAATAACTTAAGTCTAACTGTCTATATTAGGGTGGGTGAGGTGGATTTAGGATAACTAAATAGTAGATATTTTAGTACCGTGGTGTTTTCAGATTCAGTAGAATATTTCCATGTTTGTAATAACGTTGTTTAAAAGGTGTGTTAAGATCGGTACCTGCTTGCTAGAGGTCCCAGTGGCGTTAACCTTGGTGTGGGAGTATGCTCTCACGGCGGTCGGTTAGTTCCCGCTCAATCTTCTTCATACTCGTCTTCGAAAACCTCTACTATTTTATTGATTCAGAAGGGGTCATTTCCTCTCATCGATCAAAGAAAAGTGAATTTTCCGCGGTTCTACTTACTTATGACGCGTTACCTTATAGGTAAACAGCCTATTCTCACCTGAGGGGATCTTTCAAGTGTTAGCAATCCACCATTTAACTGGTTCTTAGGGTATCATTCCTGCCTTGTAACCCGACAAGTTATGCCCACCTTCATGGAGGATGTAAAATGGTGGTTCCAAGCCCCTGTGCGGTGTCAGATACTCGTTAAAGATTCTTAACCTAAGTAAACCTGCATCAACATAATTTAGGACACCCACTTCAGCATCATCTGATTAGCCAAAATAGCATAAAGGGGCGTTAAATGAATAGGCAAACAAACCATTTAACTCGAGTTCAATCGATTGTAAATAAACTTTTTTTTTTTTTTTTTTACTTACCTTCTTCGCCTGTTTTAACTCTCTTATCAGACAAATGCTTCCAGTTAACTACTAAAGGTTCATCTATACGATTATGATAAGGCCAATATGGACTTAAAATTGAGCTCTCAATAGCTTTGGAGCTCTACTCAACCATCGAATTCTTTCCATATCTAATTCTTAAATCCAAAATCCCTCGTAAAATCCTCAACGCTCCTTGCTTGTCACGAATGACTACTCTACTATGATATACTAACTCATGATCTTAATGTTCCATATGATGCTGATTAGGCCCTAACAAAGTACCACTCCTTTTATTACAAACTTCATTCCCAACCTAACCCACAAGTTTCAATACTTACTTCATCTTCGTTTCCTGATGATCTTCAGATGCTTCTGAAAAAAAGATGGCCTTAAGGTCTGGACCTTAATGGTCTTACTGGAGTGTTTCCAATGGGTAGTTTCTACATATATGTATATATATTATAAAGCATACTTACTTGAACAGTTAGCAAGCCTATAGTTTGAGATGTTTGGCCATTTTTTTTAAAGTACATTTTTTTGCAATTTACAGCTGTATTAACAAGTCATCAAGTAAATGTGGGGTTCACTATAAACAGACATGATACACCAAAATATATTCTAAACTAGAAGGTCTCGGTCCATCTTTTTTTCAGACGCCTCGGAGTATTATTAGAAACTAAAGAGTAAGCATGGATTGAACCTTTGTCATGAAAGGAGTGGTACCTGGTTAGGGCCAAATCAGCAACGTATGGAACGTTAAGGTCTTTATGGATAGATTTATTCGTGACAAAGTAGAAAGCATTTATGATATTAAGAAGGATTTTGGATTGTATGCGAGAAGAATTCGATGGTTTAGTAAAGCCCTAAAGATCTACTCCGTAATTCTATATCGACTGTCATGTAGGTGAGTCTGTTGTAATTAAGTGGAAAGTTTGAGTTTTTTTAGTAAACGTTGAAGTGGCAGAAAACTTCGGACAGTTTCTAGTCTTGTACGATACCATAATTTTAAAGGTATATTTTAAAACATTAGCTTGTTAATTTTTTTAATAGTAAAGAAAAGATCATTCGATTGATAGTTTTTAATGTTAATTTTTTAAATAAATGAAAATTCAAACATTTTGCTTGTTATATATGCATTTCCGGAGATGATAAATACATGTTTTGTCACCTGATAATCTGAAGGTAACGGAAACAAAAAAACCAAACAAAGAGTTAATTCTTTATGCATTGATACGTACTTATACTTCCTAGTATTGAGGTCGTGAAAATGGTGGTCCCGTATATCGATCTCAACTCAGCGGGTCCCTAATGTGACGCCGTGTTCCGACGAGAAAAACTAATCTGTCTAGTCTCTTTGTATATGTATCTTCGTATCTCTTTGTGTATCTCATGACATCTTTAACAATATGTTTCCTTTATATTGTCTGTATCTGAATAACAATGGCAAAGATGGACATTTGCTTAGGTGGCATTGTTTGAGGAAGGAAGAAAAGAATTTGAATTACAAAAAGATTTTCCTTTTAATACAAAATCCTACGAATTCATAATACTCCTTATTTTGTCCAAAAATAAATCTTCTAACAACACTTCTCGTCAAGCTCAGGAAATCCACTTGTCTGCAACATTTTATCTCAATGAGGCGTTTGAAAAAAATATGTCCCATTATCGGGGTACAACCAAAGCTTTTTACTTTCACTTACTATATATAGTAAGGGGAAGTATTGCGATCGTGAAAAGTTTCGAATTCAAGTTTTCAACGGAAATACACGTTTTAGGATCCCCTGAATCCAAGTAACCAAGTCCCGCAAAAAGGTCTCTGTGTGTGTGTGTGTGTGTGGTGGTTCCCGGGCAAAAACGAAAAGTCCTATGAAACTGAAATTTCATATTTAAGACAACTATACGCCCGAGACGTTACAAAACATTTTTCATCAAAATGATCTCACCAGAAGAGGCACTTTATACCATGCATTTTGCACCTTTTTTCGATTTTCTCGAAAACGGTTCCGACGATTTTGATTAAACTCGCTATATCGATGTGAAATGTAATGGGCTTTAATATCATGTAGGTTTTATTCTGATTAAAATGGTCTGACAGGGCTTAAATGCCGATATTTTAAATTTTCTTCTCCTAAAGTACCTTTAATTTTGTATATTTTATAAAAATAAACATATTATCTAGTTAGCATGGATAAATAACAGCTAAATATGTAAGTTGAGCAAATTTGAAAAGCAACTAAAGGAGAAAACAGAAAAAAATATTCTTTTAATGCAATTTTTCGTTTTTGAACTTAAGAGCAGTAATATACATGTATGATATACCGTTGGAAAGCTAACGATTTTAGAAAAAATATTATCTCATACACAAGCTTTTAAAAGTTAATAGAGAGTGATGAAATGAACATAAAACTAACTGATTATTTTAGATAATAATATAATAGATTTTTTAATAAAACACACGTTTCTATAGAAATTCCATTTAACTAATTCTTTAATGGTTTCACTCATTTTGATCTCTTACTGTATTTGAAAATTCTTTAATCGATTTTAAAAACGGACGTAAGTGAAAGTTGTGTGTTGCCCGCACCAGATATTTTCGTTTTTGAACATAAGAACAGTAATATACATGTGCATATATACGTTGGGAATATATTTTGGAAGTTTAGAAAAAAATATTATTTAATACACAAGAGCTTGTAAAAGTTAATAGAGAGTGATGAAAAGCAGATAAAACTAGGTGATTATTTTAGATGATAATATAATAGATTTTTTAATAAAACATATGTTTCTATAAAAATTCCATTTAATTAATTCTTTAATGGTTTCACTCATTTTTATCTCTTACTGTACTTGAAAATTCTTAAATCGTTTCTAAAAACGGAGGTTAGTGAAAGTCGTGTGTTGCGTGCACTAGATTTTTTTAACTTGTCCTTATACCTTTATAATAATTACTTACTCAGTATTTAATTTCATTCATATATAAATGATACAAGTTGAGGTTGTTTGTCCGTGTTAATTGCTTGATGGCCGCTAATGGCTGGAGATGCACTTCCTAACCTAGAGTAGGGCCATATTGGGATGAGGATGGAGGAAATGAAAGGACACAGTAGGAAACCAGGAGAGTCCTTGACCTGACTCCGTACTTTCCTCTCTCCAGCTTTTGTCGTTCTAGGTGTGTGTTGTGTCTGTCAGAATCATTGCCGGATCTATAGGTTGCCTTTTTGCTTGAAAACTACTGATTTTTGGATAAAGAAGTTTTAATGTACTTAGCAACTTTAGCTAAGTCAAACATATTACATTATATTACAGTAACTCACGAGTATTGGCACTTGGTGTTTTTTTCATTTAACATCACTTTTGGTCATCGTGGTTAATCACACGATGCTACTACAGCATGAGTATTAAATTTTGCATATGCTGGTTTAATTAGAAATCGGATCTTTAACGAGTACCTGACATCCCATAGGCACGGTTCCTCCTTACCCGATCTCTTGGAGATTCGAATGTTGACAATAAACACAGACCCAATATCCATGAGCAGTCATAACATACGCAAAAGTGTAACCGATCAGAAAATAGGATGTTGAAAAGAACCTGTTATATTCAAATGAAACGACATCTTGGTGAAAGAAGTTGTGGAACAGGAAATCGTGGGAGAGGATTTCAGGGAGAACGTTTTTTTTTTAGAATTGATTTTGACCTTTCGCAATCTAGGTGGCGTTGGTAATTAGGTCGAAACGAATGCTTTTAGCAAATTCAATCAAGATGTATAATTTGAAATAATTTTGGGAAAATAAGACTACTTTCTAAAACAGTTTGTTTGTTAATTCATCGAACTCCAGTTTGGCTGTTCGGGCTATGTTACAGTGGGAGTCCTAAATTTTGCCTATTTTAATAAGGTTTGATGTGTATAAGGTACTATAACGAGTTCTTGACATCGCACAGACACGGAACCACCATTGTACATTCCTTCCCAAAAAAGGGAAAAAATCGTTGAACCATCAGCGAGTTTTGAACCCGCGACCTTGGTCATTAAAGAGCTGGTACGTTAGCCACCACACCACAGGAATACCAAATGTATAAGTATAATATAAGTTGGTAAGCAAAAAAAAAAAAGACTCTACTCGTAAGAAGAATATCTAATAAGACTGGGGGTTATTTGATTGTTATATTTTGGGAGGATAAATAGATGTTTCCTCATATCCGTTGATTATATTTTTTTTTATTGATCGTTCAATATTATATAATTCATTCACATATGTATTTGGCTTATAGCACAAATATAATTTTAATTATCCAAAGAAAGTGTTTAGAACTTATTAAAGATAACATTAAAATATATAAATTGGTTAGAGCATCACAAAATATAAATACATTTCAAAAACTATGCCTATAAATATATCTGGTTTAGAAGAAGAGTTGCGATGGCTATTAGACAGTCTGGAACCTCAATAATTGAATTAAATCATCCGAGACCCTTGAACAACTCTTTAAATTGAAATCAGCCTACCTTTGACATTCTCTTCACTCCTAGTATTTTCAATGGTTTTACCTTTTTAAAAGTGAAAACTATGATAATAATTTTGGAGCCATGATAATAGTAAGTTTGTTTATTCATGTAACGTCACTTTACGCTACTGTGGCTAATCGGACAATGCTACAGTGGGAGTCCTAAATTTTGCCTATTCAAGTTTAATTAAGATAGGCATCTTTAGGTAGCTGACATCGCACATTTTGGGATTACCTTTTTACGTCCCCTCCGAAGGATGGCAAAAATAAGGATTTATTACTCCCATTGAAAAATCCTATGGCCACTTGCAGGTTTAAACACGCGACCTTAAGCATAGAAGGTTATGCTAGCCACTACGCGACATGTGACCCCAATAATTTTTAAGTTGGTATGTGGTTAATCTGCTCAATTTAAAAGATGATTCCTATCTTTTATGCTGTTTATCCGACACAAATAAATAGCTGGCAGATCATCATGCATCAACACGTCCTAGGCCAGCAATCAAGGAGGTAATCAATTATTTGTTCTAATACTTTCTACTTCCGAAATGTTAAAGACTTGCGCACGTGTTGAAAACCAAAGGCATGCGCAAACCTTGGAACACAGATACAAGATATATAATCACTCAATGGATGTTAGACTAAACCTTTTTATAACTATAACCACTATCATATTCTTATTAGTTAACATTAACGTCACATTATGATACTGTGGCTAATCGGACTATGCTACAGTGAGAGTCCTACATATTTCCTATCCAGGTTTAATTAGGATAGAGATCTATAAGCAGTACCTGACATCGCACAAGCTCGGGACCACCATTTTACGTTTCCTTCAAAGGACGACATAACCAAGGATTTTTACATACACCCTTTTCAAAAATACTAGGACCAATTGCGAAATTCAATCCCGCGACCTTGGGCATAGATGACTTTATTATAGCCACTATACCACAGGTGACCCCATATGGACCCATTATAAAATACTATCACATAGTAATGCGCTCTGAAATAGTCACAAGATTCATTCCTGTAGTACTAACCAATGATAGGCTGCAAAGGAGTTGGATGAGAGACCCTTTCTATTAATGTCAGTACAGGAATTTTATCTCCACAGTCCCAGGACTACTATTTTATGTTTCCTTTGAAGTACAGCATAACTAGACATTCTTACTCCCTTTAAAAAAATTTCTAGGACCAACTGCTGAGATTGTACCCGCGACCATTTAAGGCTATTAGCCTAACAAGAAATTTAATCCGGCTTCAATAAAAATTTATTTCCGCCAGCCAGTAATTAATCGTTTTTTTTTTTTTATGTATCTCTTAATTTGTTATAAACTATTTAAAGTATATTTTATTCAGTAAAATATGTATACTAGGTTACCTTGCCGCTTCTTTACTCCTAGGTTTTTGATAAACGTTTATGGTCTCTGCGTATCTATTCCAAGGTTCGTCCTAGAGTTATGTCAAGGTGCTGAAAGATTAGTTCCGTATCAAATTAGCTACCTAAAACTGATTTAATTTCACTTATTAGTTTTTATTGTTTTGGCTATTTCGAAATTATTTAAATTTACAAATATATATGTTGCACAAATTTAATGAAAAGTATGAGGATCAGACGAGGAGACATAAAAATAGGTTTTGAAAAACTACCCGATTATAGTATTTCAATGGATAGCCAAGAAACAGTGACAACTATAGGGTTATATTGTAATCGTAGAATATGTTTAAATATTTTATTTATTTTTAATTGTAAAAGAAATTTGTCGAATAAATAATTAGAAAATCATTTCTTGAACGCCATTCGATCTAACCAGGGGAGGATCCCAAATGTGTCTCACCGATTTTGATTAACATTTTTTAGTTGAAACGAGATATTAAACCATTAAACTCTGAAACAATATTAGGGGCCAACGCTCCCCATTAGTCTCATAAATAAATCGGAAAGTTTGCGCGTGAAAAACACATTTTATATAATATCTCTGGTTCTAGTAAACGTAGAAAAATAAGTTTGGTGCCAAAATTGTCCTCTTTTAATGAGGAATAATTCCAAAAGTAAGTCATTAAAATATTTAAGTTTAAGTTTTATGCTTTTACGGTTTTCCTCATTACAGTAACACTGCAATGGGTGCATTTATTTCTGCGCGTACCATCTTGCGATACGACGCGTATTTTTATTACATAATATAAATTAAGTTACAGAACATATTTTATAAAAAACTGTATAATAATAACTGGTAAATAAAACTAATAAATATAAACTGATAAATAAATCATTTGCTAACAAAATAATACTAACTAATTAACTAAACAAAGAAACCAACAATAAATAATAAATAATTCGTTATAACTAATTAACGAAATAATACAAACTAACTAACTAATTGACTAAACTAAGAAACCAGCTACTAACTAATTAATTACTTTATTATAAGTATTAGAAACAGTGAAAGTAAATAAAATAAAAATTAATAACGAGTTATTGCCTGTTGCTATTTCTCTAATTCTGCATAGTCCACCCGGTCCACAAATTCATCAAATTTTGAAAAATATTTTGTAAGAAGGTCAGACTTGGAAGGCGGCCATTGGTCTCCGTTAAGTAGGACTGTTAAGATCAGTTTGTCCAGTTTACTGCAATCCAATAAAAGATGGTCGTATG
This sequence comes from Piezodorus guildinii, assembly GCA_023052935.1. Classification (NCBI taxonomy): domain Eukaryota; kingdom Metazoa; phylum Arthropoda; class Insecta; order Hemiptera; family Pentatomidae; genus Piezodorus; species Piezodorus guildinii. The sequence goes on along the minus strand of CM041294.1, from coordinate 164,887,173 downwards.
TCTGTTCGCTTTTACCGTCACACTTACAGATTTTGTCGTCTGTTAGTTTGAATCGAAATAAATAGCTTTTGGCTCCTCCATGTCTCTTGAGGAATTGTGTCAGTTTGTAGGATATTTTTTTAAATTCAGTTCGATCGTCAATTGTTTTTATGAAGTCATTGGTGTATGATATTTTGTTGAGATGGCCCATTTTGTATTCCACTTCTGCCTTTTATGCTTTGTTATTAACAATAAAAATATAAATAATCTCTTTAGAACAGTACTTTTAATAAGGTTTCTTAAAAGCTGTGTTCCTCACCCCTTAAAAGAAATCTTAATCTGAGCACAGTTTCTGGTTCGTTCCGTGCGCGAAACTCCGGCAGTTCAAAAGTTGTGTTGGAACAAACTCTTAGTTCCTTGATTTCTAGAAATGAAATAATGGAATCCTAGTAGTGTTGGAAAGAACCTGTATCAAGTCTGTTCCCACTCCACCTCTTAGGACGATTCTAATTACCCTTTCTACGATTGCGCGAACGTTCACTGGGTCTATGCTTAACCCTCTGGTAAATGGAAGGTGTGATGGAACAAACGTCTGACTCCTTGAATTATTGTCCACAGGTGTTGGGAGGTAAAAAACTTATTGCGCATGATCTGTCTTATCTTGAAGCAATGAGGGAACAAACCTCCATTTCATTCGATTCCATTAGCCAGTTCATCAAATCGAACCCGGATTATCGATATTTAGGAATAGAGGAAATATAAGGCTTCATGATTTAACAGCTGTTTGTGCTATCTATGTATTATTTTTCTCTATGAATTAATCGAGTGGTATTGGTTAAAATTATTCAAATCAAATCAAATTCTCCCCTGTTGCGTTCCAAAATGGACATTATGATGGACTACAGATTCACAGTTCCCTGAAGTTCCGTGTAATTATTGAAGAGGACAATGTTCTCAACAACGAAGGTAAATGTTAATGTTTTATCCACCTTATACAGAGCGCCGACACGAAACTGTAGCGGCGGATTTCAATATTGCATTGTTAAGTAGAATCGATTGTAATCGAGCAAATCTAGGAAGCAGTGGCTCATTGTTTATTTAGTCTGTTTCTTTTTTTTTCGCAGGTCATTCTCTTTTTATTGTTCTTACTGTTGTTAAAACAAGGTCTCTTCCTACATGACTTAATCATCATACAAGAATGTAGTTATGATATTTTTTTTTTAATTTTTAATGTTGGGATTGTTTTTCTCTCTGCATTGTTTAATTTATCTGTCTTCAATACCACGGCCTGTTGTTATAAATTATTTATTTAATTCAGTTGATAGTTGGTTCTCTACAATACGAATATTCAAGTATTCAAGCAACACGGTTTGGAGGCGAAACGGTTGTACTGCGCATGATCAGGCCGGCTAATATTCTTGTTGGATAGAACCTGGTAATAAATAATAATCGATAACACAGAGTAACTGTCAAAATTAATAAAATATTAGAAAATCATAAAATAAAATTCTGTATACTTAATTATTGCTGACGTTTTGGGATTTTAGGGCATCTCCAGATTAAAAAAAAAATAATTTCAAGTATGTGAAATGATATTTTGATTTGTTGACCAAAAAACTTAATATTGAACTGTCAAAACCATCCCTTTTTCTGGTTTTCATTCCTTCATTCACGGGAAAAACAATACAAAAAATCTAATTATGGCTTGGAGTTGCTAAAACCTGCTAATAGATGTATTTTATACCATTTAGAAAATTCTTGAAATGATAGATTGTAAAACTTTTGATTCGGAGTAGTGTCTGAAAAAAATTATGTATTACCCAAAACGCTAAAATTCTTTGTAATGTCAAAGACTAGAAGGATTGATGAAACAAATCCTACAGACAAATCCTTGGGGGTTATATAGTTTTTCGTTATTGAATATTTGGGCATATATTTACAAATTCCTAAATTAACTCTACAGGTGAGATTACAATGTATATTCAATAACGAGTTTGAATATATAATGTCTTACCTGTCTCAGTATTGTCCATTGTTAAATAAAAGCAAAAAGACTTCGCTCTAAATACACCTTGAACACAATAAATGACCATCTAGAGATAATCCCACTGCCGGTTATTAGGGATTTGTGTGAACAGGAATGATTCATTCATTTACTATTTGTTTGCAAACACGGTATAGCTAGGAATATTAGTATTAAGGGTCTTGCCAACTAATAATAAAAAGGTGAAGCACTGAAAAATTCCAAACTTTTGACTTGACTTTTGTCCACCTACATTGGTGATTTTGTCCCCTGTGCGCCGGCAATTCTTTATGTTATTTTTTTATTTTTTGTTTGTCCTTCTCTCAACCCGCTGTACCTTAGGGCAGCCCTATACCAGCGGTTCGTTCCAATTTCTTATTTAAATTTAATTTGCGCGCATTTACATAGGCTCGGTCGTCAAGATTGACAACCGAGCGGGCACAGAACTCTGACTAGCGACACTTAGAAAGGGGGCGGGGTAGCTGAGCGGGTTAGCGCGCGTTGCCTAGCAACACAGAGGACCGATTAATTTGAAACCCAAAAAATTACGAGTTCGAGACTCGGTGCTGTGGGGGACTTTTATTTCAGCATGTATCCCCCGCCCTCACCCCCTGGCCCGAGAAACCCCCCCCGTATAGCCTTCAAAGGCGAGGTAGGGGAGAACAAAAAAAAAAAAAAAAAAAAAAAAAAAAAAAAAAAAAAAAAAAAAAAAAAAAAAAAAAAAAAAAACCGAGCGGGCAGGACTGCACTCAAGTTGATCCCAAAAATAATTGAAAACAACGTTATACATATTTTCATATTTTGCAAATTTTTAAAATGGGAGTCAATCACGGTTTCTAAATTTATTGGGCTGTTCGCAACTGGAGAGCTGTTCCCACCAAACAGGGCTCCAGTAATTTCCTATCTATGTTCAGTGGGTCTACTTAAAATATATATATTTATCTATTTACTATTAAAAATCACTAAAACTTAAAACAAAACTAATTAAAATATATTAACAACCTATAACCAGTATTAAAAATTTAAAACTAATAATTTAAGCCTAATATAAATAATTAAAAATACTTCCTACACGCTAAGGACCAGTTCGACCGGCCCTTTCTTCTTTCTGTCAGAAGATATTCCTTGCATATCTCTTGAAGCCTTCTAACATTTCAGGTGTTGCCACCAGCTCGTCCAGAGATCGAGGAGGCCTAGGAATACTCCCAGCAAGCGCGAGTCGGTAATTGGTGTATAGTGGGCAATCAAATAGCAGGTGCCTTACGTCTTCTATAGAACCACATCTACAATTCGGCGAGTCTCTTGCTCTAATGCGGTGCAATCTTTCATTTATATTGCCGTGGCCCGTCAGGAGTTGTAAACACCAAAAGTCCGGCTGGAACTTATGGCCATTTTTCAGTCTTCTTCGGACATCAGGCAAGAATTCGTGGGTCAACCTTCCAGTTTCCCCCGTATCCCATCTTCTCTGCCATTCAGTGTAGATGGTGTCCTCAACTCTGCCAGCCACATCTTCATATCTCCCATTGGGGCATACAAACATGATATAACATAACATACTTTATGTTAATAATAATATAAACATAACATACTTAATGTTATCATGGAGGCAGTTGAAGATGCACGGACACCCGGCTGGTTATGTAAATGATTAGTCGGATCACAAAGGCTTTGTCTCACTTCCAAGGCTTTCCTCTTCCTAATTCACTCCTTTAATTATCTCCCCCATGATACGATTCTTCTATTATTCCCCTTCACTAATCATCGATTTGCTTTATTTTTTAATTATATGTTATGGGATTGTGTTTGATGACTCATTCTACCGTACGTTTTAACGACTACAGGCAGTCGGTCGTAAAACATGAAAAACTGACAAAGAAAAAAGAACATTTACGAATGTGTTTTATGTTTGTTTTCTTACAAGATTTTACGCTCAAGCAGCAGTCTCTTATACTTTATATTTACCAACATTATATTAATAAAACAAAGCTAAATATTCCATCAACAACCTATGAAATCAGTGGTAAGGAATCCGGTGCTACCAAAACAAAAATAAATAACAGAGACCATGTTTTACGGCCGAGTGCCTAATTTATGTAGAACGTTCGTAAACGCTGATGTATTTATTTTGTGCTGAGATTTCGTCTGTTATTTTCTTATTTTTTTCTGACCTCTACGCTCGATCTTTTCAAGGCTACAAATTGAATGTGAACTTTAGAGGACTGCAGGCTATTGAATGTAAAATAAAATAAAGTTAAAGTTTATTTGGGTATGTTGATTCATTTATCATCACTTTAAGCAACTATGCTAATCGGACAATGATACGGTAAAAATTCTAAATTTTTCATATCCAGATTTAATTAGTACAGGGATCTTTACCGAGAACGTGTAATCTCATCTCACCGTTTTACGTCTCCTCCGAATGATTGCACAACCAAGGATTTTTGATTGTTTGTCCATTTAGTCAACGTCACTTTATGATAGTGCGGCTAATTGGACGATGCTACAGGGAGGGTCCTAAATTTGTCTTATCCAGGTTTAATTAGGATAGGTCTAGTGGATAGAGTACTAATTTACTGTTCTTCGGGCATTGTGACGACTTTGGAGTGTTGAGACTCTCCTAGGGCACACCCAGGCTCTGTAAAGTGGCTATCAAAACTGGGGAGAAGCCTGAAAAATCTCTGCCTGATCACCTCATTGTAGGGCCGTTGGCCTAGAAACAGATTTTGTAGGGGAACAGATTTTTTTCGGAGGATGCTACAGTGGGAATCCTAAATTTTGCTTATCCAGGTTTAATTAGAACAGAGATTCTTAACGAGTACCTGACAACGCATTGTTTCGGGACCACCAGTTTACGTCCCCTCCGAAAGGCTGAAAACCAAGGAGTTTTTACTTCCTTTAATTTCAAAAATCCTAGCGCAATCTACTGGGTTCGACCCTTCGACCTTGGGCTTAGAACGTTGTTACGCTAATTCCAGCACTTCTGATTTTTGGTACGTATTGTAATATGTATTTCGCTTTTTTAGATGTATTTCGCTGCAGTACACATATTTTTGTTTTCGGTGAGCAAAACTAATATTTTTTATTCAACCTAAAAATAGTTTGTTTATTTATTTAACGTCACTTTATGCTACTATGGCTAATCGGACGATGCTACAGTGGGAGTCCTAAATTTTGCCTATCCAGGTTTTATTAGGATAGGGATCTTTAACGAGTACCTGACATCGCACAGGCTCGGGGCCACCTTTTAATGTCCCCTCCGAATGACGGCATAACTAAGGATTTTTTACTCCCATTAAATCCTTAAAAAAATCCTAGGACCACTTGCGGGTTTGAACCCGTGACCTTTGGCATAGGAGGCTGTTATACTAGCCACCCAGCTACAAGTGATCCCACCTAAAAATGGTTTTTGAATGTAATCCTCCGATTCCAAATACCTCTTAACCTTTTCCCTTGCTGCGTCGTAAGGTTCTAAAGGGTCCTAACCAATGGTGCGTTGCCTTGCTCCAGATTAGGGTGGAATATAGGAGCAAGTGTGTTGAAATCAAATTAAAATAGGTTATATTTTTTCTGACACCTTATCAGGGATACACAAATTCTCACAAAAAAAGTACAAGTACTCTACTCAATAGTTTAAAATTAACGATTTAAAAATTTATAATGTGAAAAAAACATGGCCGAAATAAATTATTAATAGTCCTCAAAATAAACAGAGGCAAATTCAACTGGTTGATTATTTTAGTACAGTACTCGTGGTTTTTTGTGAGTTTTTGCCCAACTAGAGTTTAAATGTAACCTACTTTAAATGTATATATACTAGAGTATATATACATTTAAAGTAGGTTTTTCGAAAGTAACGACAGTCTCTAACTGCATATTTTATTCTAAAACCACATTTCATTTTTATAAAAGTTATTCGTCCAAGCAATTTAAGAGAGGAGGCTACAGCTTATTCCTGCCTACCTCCATGGTATAAGATGTTTTGTTGTTCATCCATGTTTTGACATTTTATTCTTGAAGGTTAATTGAGTTAACATGCGGTTGAAATTCGATAAATGCTAATTCAGGAAGTTTCTTGAGTAGTTAATAGAGTATATATATATTGTGCAGATTCGATCCGCAATTCTTCTAAATTCACCTTTAGCTGACTGACACTCGACACGTGTAGTACTGATAATAAAGAGAAAGAAGGTCTGATCAGCTATGAATTGTTTAGTTGTGGCTTTCCAATAGCGAAATCCCATAAAATAAGTTAGGCTGCATTAGGTATGTAATCTGTTGTGCATGGCAGAGGTAGTGCAGACCGTCGTACCGTGTCCAATCCTGCTGAGGAGGATCAACTACAATGGAGGAGAAGGCAGAAGAGGTTGAAGGGCCTGGTTAGCCACAATGGATGCGTCCGCTCACAAAGGGGTTTTCTTTTCAATATGGATGGTCCGCCGATCGCGCGAGGTTCGCTAGTTAGTTCCGCGGCTAAACTAGACAGGATAAGTAGTCGGGTGTATAATGAACGATAGGGTGAATCAAGTCTATGGCCACCTGAATCTGTGCTAGTACGGTTTACCAAGGAATATATAAGTTTTATTTCATATATTTTTGTAAAAGCAAGTAACCATCGAGACTTTGTGGTAATCGTAGAGTACCTCCAAAATTTAATGCATATCAAGCTTATTTTTTATTTAACATGTTAAGCAATTAATGTGCAAAATTTTTTTGTTGGGAACTGTTATATCTCTAAGCACATGTGACAGTATCGATTATCGGAACATATGTTATAAATATAATTAGAATTAGTATTGAGGTTATTCATTGTTATTAAAATGTTCAAAACAAATAATACGTTCTTTGATTCTTAAATATTAATGACATAACAGGAACCACTGATCTAGAGCATTCTTTCATAAATTTTTATTAGTATTATAAAATTTTCTGTAATCAAGGCACCAAAAAATGTTTCCTGAAAAATAAGTAGTAGTAAGGATTTATAATATACCATTGGATTTTACAAAAGTTGATATATATTTTTTTTTTTTCTAAAGAAACAAAAATAAGTTAATATTAATTAGTTGTTTTCGTTCCTGTGAACTGATTATCCCAAATACATAAACTCTAAATCTCTGTGAAACAGGGTTGGGTGACAAGTACTTATATAAAACTTTTTCTAATTTTAATTAAAAATTTGAAAATTCATTAATTAAAATATATATTAAAATATTTTGTGAAATAAAGTCCCGGTTAAAGGTGGAGAATGCGTGTTATTATTCAGTTGCTAAGTTACTTAGTTCGTGGCTTCTAGCTAAAAACTTAAAGGTTAGAATTTATAAAAATATTATTCTTCCGACGGTTCTTTACGGATGTGAAACGTGGCCGCTTACTTTAAAGGATGAACAACGCCTTAAGGTTTTCGAAAATAATGTACTGCTTAAAATATTTGATCCGAAGAGAGATGAGGCCACTGGGGAGTTTAGAAGGTTGCACAACCCGGAATTGCAGAACTTATATCCTGTGAATATAATTGAGTTGATAGCATCGCGGAGACTCAAATGGGCGAGTAAAGTTGTTGGGCTCGATGCGGAGCGGATTCCGAGAAAGTTGGTATTCCCTGATCCGACTGGTAGGCGTCCGAAAGATAGGCCGAGGTGTCGATGGGAGGATTGCGTCAGGGCTGATCTCGGGGCCTTGGGCTTGAACGGTGAACGTTGGACGAGTCTGTGTAGGCGGAATTTGGTGGTAATTAAAAAAATCTTATACTGGTCTCAGTATTTTTGCTGTAATTTGACATTGTCTTTTTTTTTTTTTTTAATTTATTTATTGATCGGTCAGCTACATAATTTATGTTATGTATGTTCTTGTTTTTCTTTTAAGAGAGTTCTTTCATATGTGCAAAAAAATTATAAACTAAATTGGAAAAAAATTAATAATTTAAAAAAGTAATAATATTCTTAATATTGTAATTATTTAAAAAAATATTTCTAATGAAATTATAGTATGTTGTGTAGTAAGCAACCCAATATAGTTGGTATTATCTCTCTTGTTACCGTTACTGACTTGATGTGCAATAATACTGGGTTCGATAAATTCGTCCTCTTAAATGGTTGAAATTTATTTTTATTTATAAAACCTGTAAAAAATTGTTTTTAGAATAATTCAGAAACTATTTCAAAACTCCTTAAAAATATAAGTACTAATCTAAAAGATTTTCAAAATTTTAAACCAAATGACTCTAGTATTAACAAATATACTTAATTTGTAACAAATATATTTAAGCATATTGAGCTTTATATATAATTTTTCTGTGCAGATCACTATGGAAACACATTCAATTGTTATAAGATTTTTAGTGACACATCTGTTTTCCTTTTACCGACCTCTATAAACCATAACACGTTAAGTAATCCGTGATTTAAACTGTAGCTATCTTATGCCCGTCATTTCATTTTATAATACTATATATGTTCATTAAAAACAAATTAATGTTTCCGCTGTTACAATCAAAATGAACTATAATAAAGATTCTACTTAACTCCCATCATATGTCGGTCGCCATACTTGTTATTGTTTGTAACCAAGTGTCTGTTAGTATTTTGATAGCGCCACGTGTTCATTGTATGCCTTCTAAATCTTATTATATTAGATAATTAATATAATACATTAATAAACAAAATATTGCACATTATGTCAAAACAATTAAATAAATCATTCGATTAATCAAACTATTATATATAATATATCAAGACCGAGGTTCGTTGCGTTGTATTATGACTTTATTATGGGATTCGCTTTTATTTGGACAGCATTTTGAAGATTATAGTGAATGACATTCTAATAACCAATCCAGAGCTTATTAACAACAATTACGTCAAATTGAAAAAGAAAAATGTAAGGTTTAGTGATAAATTACAGTAGTTGATTTTAAACTGAGTAGAAATAAACGTTACAAAACGAAAAAGGTGATGAAAGAGTTGCACGAGAGGTAAATTAGTACCTATTGGAAAACAAGCAGCTTAACTTCAATTCGACCAGTTTCGCTAACTGGTCGGTAATGAGGACGACTTGTAGGATTCTTCTTAGATAATAAATAGCAGTATATAATTTTAAATATGCATATCTTAAATATATATATTTTTTGTACAAGGGAGATAAGGTTATTTTAAGCTTTTGTTTGTGTGGAGCAACTATTTATAACGTCATCAATACATATATAGGTAGGTAGGTTTGTTAATTTCTTCATTTAATGTTATCGCATGCTACTTTGGGACGATGCTACAGTGGGTGTCCTAAATGCGGCATATCCAGGTTTAATTAGGATGGGGATCTTTTTTGATTACCTTACTTCTCTCACGGAGCACCACCTGAACATTCTCGTCGAAGGACGGCATAACCTGACATTTTATATTCCCTTTAAAAAGCGGTCTGAACCCGCTAACTTGTGTATAGAAGAATATTATGCTAGCCACTAATGCACGGGTGACCACAAGGTTGCAAGTTCAAACCCGGCAGATGATCGTAGGTTATTGTTAAGAGAGTAAAACATCTCCCTTCAGATTACATAAAATAGTGGACCCCAGCCTTTGTGATGCCAGGTGCTCGTTTAAGATCCCTATTCTAATTAAAACAGAATAGGGAAAATTTAGTACTCCCTCTGTATCATTGCGGTGTCGGCATGGTCTAGTGGATATATTACTAGTCTACTGTGCTCCGGGTCCTGGGTTCGAACCCTGTTTATGGCAGAATTATTTATTCCTTAATCTCAGATGTGGAGCCTGCTACCTCAATAAAGTGGGTTCCCAAACATTGGGGAAAAATCTGGCGGCTGAGCGTGATCTTGGCCTTATAATCTCCTTACTTGGTTGTTGGCAATGAAATATTACGAAGTTGTATAAGTGCTAAGGGTGGGCATAATCGAATGATCGTCTTAATCGAATGATTGAATGATTAATGTGCATCCTGATACACAATATGGCACAATTTCCCTCTCTATAATTGGTGGCCTGGCTGAGCCTAGATGCAAATGTGCATATAATTTATGTGATGAGAAAAAAAAAATTATCTGAACCCCTTATAATCCCTCTATTATCGTTAAGAAATTCAGTTCGAATGGTCATTCGTTTCCCTAAACCAATTATTTCAATAATCGATTAATTCGAAAGATTGAAATTATCGAATGATCTGATAATTGTCATTCGATTATGCCCACCCCTAATAAGTACTGAACCCAAAAACCTTAGGTTGCCACTGTAGCATAAAGTGATGTTAAATGAATAAATTGCCATACAATCCATATACAGGTGTGTATTAAATACTAGTGGTAAAAAATCGAATCGAACAATGGCGTGTAGTTATGGTCTACGGAGTCCTAAAATCATCTCTATTCCAGCAGTTCCAATTTTTGTAATTTGAGTGATAGCCAGTTCAGTTAGGCTAATACTAATATACAAGCGATGAGGTCAAACAAGTATTGTAAGAGTGAAATCGGCCAATCGGAAGACAGGACGTGCTATTGCTCACGTAACGACTGCCCCGAGAACGGCAAGCCTTCAGCCCAGCCAGGCTGCCAACTTGCCAAGTTCATGGCTCATGAAGTAATAAAGGACATAGATGTACGGTGATAGTTTCAGGGAAGAGTGATAGTAGTTGTGACAGTGCAAGATGTCCTTAGTATACCTTAAACCAGTATAGCTCCAAAATGATGGTTTCTAGAGTCAAATATTATATAACAATTATTAATTTCTGATATGAAAGTGGTCCGCAAATTTTCAAAACTAACAGAGCTAGAGCGTTGCAAACTTTATACATTTTTGATGGTGAAGAAAACTTTAGACGATAATAACTATAGAATCCCAGTTCAAAGGCTTACCCATACAAAATATTTCTTAAATATTAAAAATTAAGAATGACGATAAGAAATTATCGTTGGAAACGGTTTCATTCTCAATCGTGCACCTAATTTTCAAATTTATATTTATACAGACTGCATCCAGAAAAAAGAAATGTGATATTTTCGACCACCTTGCCAACCTCTTACGAAAATCTTGCTTTTTAGCCTTTCTTTAGATAACAGATTACTTCATAAGTATACATGCTGTTTCACTGATGTTTAGGCAAAAATCTTGGAATGTGAAGTTTACAGTTTACAGCACTATTTGGCAAAGTTTTGAAAAATCATTTTTAAATCTTTTTTTTTTTTTTCTATTCAAAAAACACTATATCATCTCCTTAGGGTCTGTTCTTTATAATAAAATTCAAAATTAAACAAATTATTGTTTATTTGAAAACATTGACACTTTAATTTCATAAAAATTATGACTTAAACCCTTTTTGCCCAAACACCAGTGATATTATATGAACAGCAATACCTTATAATAATAAATAAAATTTTTATTATCCTGGGACATGTCCCTTTAGAATAAAATATACAGAATGTACAAAAAGGGCTTTAGGTCTTAGAGTAAATTAAATGAATATAAACAAGCTAATAATTACTGGTATAAAATAAACATTTTTAAACAGCAACAACAAAAATAAAAAGCTTATTTACAATTTTATTGAGCCTGGATATTCATTAAGTGATTAAGTATGCGGGATTTGAAAGTAGAGAGTTGGAGTGACGGATGGAAGGAGGAATGGAATTCCATAGGATTGTGGAACGAATCTGTTGAAATGTGCTGTTCGGTGGGCCGTACTGTATGAATCTGAAGGCCTGGGCGTGTACAACGAGGATGGACAGAGGATATGAATTGTAGGTCAAAAATGTATGATGGACGGCGGGATTGGATAGCTTGGTAAAGGAATGACGCAAGGAAATACTTGCGACGATTGGAAGGGTAAAGCCGATTCAACTCGCCATAAAATTGGGATACAGAGGTTTACCTAGGGACCTCGAAGATGAATCGGACAAAGCAATTAATTAAGCGTTTAATTTTTACCTCGAGATCCTCAGAAACACCATCGTATACCGTACAGCAATCGAGAGTGGGGAAATAGAGAGGTAACGAGGAGTTTTCGGGTTTCATGCGGGAATAGGTGACGGAGGGAATACATTCGAGTTAAGGTTGAAAAGGTACGACGGGAGATTTCGGAAATATGATTTTTAAAGGATTGTTGACTTACATGAATGTTTATTTATTTATTCATATAACATCACTTGCATGCTACTGTAGCTGATCGTATGATGCCACTTTGAAGAGTCCTATAAATTATGCCTATCCAAGTTGAATTAGGAAAGATGTCTTTAAAGAGCACCCGACATCGCTCAGGCTTGGGTTCACTTGTAGCTGGGTGGCTAGCATAACAGTCTCTTATGCTAAAGGTCACGATTTTGGTCCTAGGATTTTTTATTGGGAGTAAAAAATGTTTACTTATAGCCGTCCTTCGACAGGTGGTCCCGAGCCGGTGCGATGTCAGGCACTCGTTAAAGATCCCTATCATAATAAAACCTAGATAGGCAAAATTTAGGACTCCCACTGTAGCATCGTCTGATCAGCCATACTAGCATAAAGTGACGTTAAATAAAATAAACAAAAAAAACCATTTTACGTCATCTAATACAGACGGTATAACCAATGATATTTAATCTTTTTAAAAACATCCTACAACCATCTGCCGGGTTCGAACTTGCAGTCCTCTGGCCTAGAACACTGTTGTGTTAGCTACTATATCACAGATGACTCCTGATGTAAATGTAATTATTTGGAAATAATAAACCGTCGTTTAAAAATTTGCTAAACTTTTTTCTACTTTAGTCACTCTTATGGATTCATCTGGATTTCAAACGTCCTGGAAAAAAAATTGTCCCATGTATCTGAAAAGGAAACTGTCACTTCAAATATAGATCAGAATAATGGCTAAATATATATATACTGAGGAAATTCATGTCTATATCAAGTATGACGTTGTTGGGATATTTGCTGTTTTTATCAATCGTGGATAATCCCTCTGATCGCTGTTTGTGTTTGCTTTGGCAACATTAATTTTCCTCTGTTGTAGTTAACACCTTATAAATGTGGCGTAGCATATTTTTAATTCCCCGCTATAATTGCCACGTTAACCATTTTATATTAGCTCTTTGTGTTAATAATCGATATTATCATTTCTTTTATAATTATCGATTATTCCGTCAATGGCTTATGAATATTCCCATATCCAGGACATAAAAAGTTACTTTTTTACATACTATATATGAAATATATCGTAAGTAAGTTGTATTGCCAACGTGAAACTTTTCGGATTCCCGTTTATAACGGAAATACACGTTTTAGGGTTCTCTGAGTATATGTGTCTGAGATTACGTATGTGTGTTTGTGGGTGGGTGGGTGTGTGTGTCGTTCGTCTAGCAAGACGAAAATTAAAAAACAGTCGTACGAACTGAAATTTCATATTTTAAACAACTAAACGCCATTTTTACAACTATAGACCAATTTTTCCACCGAAAACGGCTCTAACGATTTTTATATAACTCGCTTTATCAATGTAAAATTTCATTGGCTTTAACATCATGCAGGTTACATTCTAATTGAAATAGTCTGACATGGTAGTTTAAATGCCGATATTTTAAAATGTAATTGGAATATTTTACAATTAAATAAAAGTAAAACACCTTTAATTTTGGGTAAAAAAAAAAAATTACTATAGCATGTAATTGACATTGATAAAAAATGGCTAAAAATACAAGTTTAACAAATTTGGTGACTAACTTTGGTCTTTTGTTTTGTTTTTTTTCCACAAGAGTAGTAATATAGATGGATAATTATATCGTTGAAAACCTAAAAAAAAAAAAAATGTTATCTCTCCATTTACGAGGTGTATTCAAAAAATGAGGTGACTTTGTATTTTTATGTCAAAATATTTATTTATTTATCAATATTTATGTTGTCCCCTTCAAAGTGATGCCCCTCAGATACAATACACTTATGCCAACGGTTTTTTCAATCCTCAAAGCACTTTTCGGTATAGCCTTGAGCTCTTCCAGCGATGCAGTCTTTATCTCCTCAATCATTGCAAATCTCCGTCCTTTCATAGTTCTCCTTAGTTTTGGGAACAAGAAAAAGATACATAGGGCCAAATCCGGTGAATATGGTGGCTGAGGCATGATTGTAGTGTTTTTGGCCAAAAAATCTCTCACTAGGAAAGATGATTTTCATGGCAAATTCAAATTTCATGGCACGAGCCAAGCGATATACCGACATCCTCAGCGACTTCTCTGATAGTGATTCGACGATTTTCCAAAACAATTTTCTTCACTGCTTGAACGTTTTTATCAGTTGTTGACGTGCTTGGGCGTCCAAAGCGAGGCTCGTCATTGGCATCTTCCCGGCCATCTTGGAAGAGTTTGTACCACTTGTAAATATTTTTTTTACTCAAAACAGTTTCACCGTATGCCACTGTCAACATTTCAAGTGTTTCGGAGCACTTTATTTCATTTTTACTTTCACTTACTATATATAGTAAGGGGAAGTATTGCGATCGTGCAAATTTTCGAATTCCAGTTTTCAACGGAAATACACTTTTTAGGGTCCCCTGAGTCCAAATAACCAAGTCCCGCAAAAAGGTCTGTGTGTGTGTATGTGTGTGTGTGTGTGTGTGCGTGTGTGTGTGTGGTAACTCCTGGGCGGAAACGGTAAGTCCTATGAAACTGAAATTTCATATTTAAGACAACTATACGCCCGAGACGTGACAAAACTTTTTTTCATCAAAAAAGCTTACCAGAAGAGGCACTTTATACCATGCATTTTGCACCTTTTTTTCAAGTTTCTCGAAAACGGTTTCGACGATTTTGATTAAACTCGCTATATCGATGTAAAAATTAATGGGCTTTAATATCATGTAGGTTTTATTTGGATAAAAATGGTCTGACACGGCTTAAATGCCGATATTTTAAATTGTCTTCCCCTAAAGTACCTTTAATTTTGTAGATTCATTAATAATAACTAGATTATCTTGTTAACGCTGATGAAAAACCGGTAAATATATAAATTGAATAAATTCGATACCCAACTAAAGAAGAAAACAGAAAAAATATTTTTTTAATGCAATTTTTCGTTTTTGAACATAAGAGCAGTAATATACATGTAAAGCTAAAGATTTTAGAAAAAATATCATCTCATTCACAAGATTTTATAAGTTAATAGAGAGTGATGAAATGAACATAACACTAGCTGATTATTTTAGATAATAATATAATAGATTTTTTAATGAAACACATGTTTTTATAGAAATTTAATTTAATTAATTCCTTAATAGTTTCACGTATTTTTTATCTTTAACTGTATTTGAAAATTCTTTCATTGATTTTAAAAATGGAGGTAAGTGAAAGTCGTGTGTTGCCCGCACCAGATTTTTTAAACAAAATTTGATACAAATCCTTTGATCCATATTTTCCGTTAGCCAAAAATCGCCGAGCACGCAAAACACTTAAAACCTTTACGCCTCTCACAACCAAACAAAAAATGCTATACGCTTGAAATTTGGTACAGATGTTCGGGAAGAGTGTAGAAACATAACAAAACAAAATCGATAATCGAAAGTACGTTGCTCGCGAAATTTGAAAAGTCACCTTACTTTTTGAACACACCTCGTATACGAAATTTTGGAAGGTAATGTAAAGTGAAGAATAGGGCAAAAACTTTAGTAATTAATGCACAATTTTATATTTTTATATTATTTGAGCTAACTGATATGTTTCCAACAAAACTAGATACAATTGAAAATTTAAACTTTAACTTTATTCCATACTATTTAAATTGATTGTATTAACTGAGCTGAGGTAAGCAAAAGTCGTGTGTTGCGCGCACCAGATTTTTTTGTTATCATTTTACCAAACCCAGGCTTATTGCACATTTTGATAGTAAGGAGAGCTTCTATTAAAAACTTTAGCTTCATAAGGGTTGTCGTCTTTCGGATACTGCGATGGCCACATATGTGAGTGAATGGTAACTTCCTTTTAGAAATATAGGTGAATAATTAACCGGGTTCGAACTTGGGACCTTTGCTACCCTGCTCACACTGTTGTAGAGTACCGTCAAGATAACATATATAGTAAAATAGTTAAAGTTATAGTTAAATAACATATATAGTATCGCCTGAATACTACAACAATGGAAGTGAGCATTGATATACATATATATATATATAATATATATATATATATATATATATATGCGTGACACACTACGACTGTTACCTAAGGCACACTTACACTCGCATGCTTCGTCCCATTGTCCAGCCAGATGTAGCTAATTGGCTAGCCCAAAGTGTTATGTAACCGCACTGCTATCTGGAACGGCTGCCTCTATGGCTCCAACTTCCTAGGAAGTAGATGCCTTGTGAATATATAGTAGCCGAATGCTTCCTTACCGATCGTCGTTCAAGTGTTCTAATCATCAACGATGTACAAAGGTTCATTTATCAAGCAAGAATGTTATACTTGGTAGTCAGTTTTTATCGGGTTGTGTCACATGAAATGTCCGTTTTCAAGGTAAAGGATTTTTATTAAAAATGCTATATGAAAACAAGATATTTTTATTCGAAGTATTTACCTTCTTTTTCTACACATTTTTCCCAACGTGACACCAACTTTTTTTATCCCCGAACTTAAAAACTTTGAGCTTGGAAGTAAAACAAAATCTGAAAACTCACTTTTCACTTGATCATCATTTTCAAAAAGTTTTCCTCTGACGAAGTTGTCTAAATTCCTGAACAGGTGGTAATCTGTTGGAGACAAGTCGGGAGCATATGGTGGGTGTGGAACAACTTCGTAGCCCAGTTCTTTCAATTTTTGCACGGTATGTTTTGGAACATGGGGTCTTGCTGCCGTTCAGTGAGATCATGAGATACCCGTGTATCGAGCTTTTTTACTTACCCAATACTCTTTAAATGTCTGGAAACGGTAGATGCACTTGCATTTAGTTGTGCTGAGAGTCCTTTAACTGTTTGGTAGTGGTTTCCTTCAACTGTATGTTTGAGGACATCGTTGTATATTACGGACGGAGGTCTTGCTCGGGGCGAGTTTTCCATGTCGGTATCCCCACCAGAAAACTTAGCAAATCTAAGGCGAATGGTCCGTTCATTAACACTCCCTTCCCCAAACGCCTTGCAAATATTTCTAGCGGCCTCAGCTGCTGAATGGGCGAGTTTTAACTCAAACAAAAATATTACTCGAAAATCGCGTGTTGGTAAGTTCATATTTGGAGTTATACTAAAAAGTGGGTAATTGATTGGGAAGCTAATGTTTATAATACAAAGTTAGAGGATTAGTAACTGTTTACTTTAAATATGTAACCATTCGGAAGAAAACAACAGAGACCTGCAAATTCCTTTATGTATTTCAGAAACTATAAAAACGGACATTTCATGTGAAATAACCCAACATAATACCATTGAGGTACGCAGAGTTTTCGTTTGTGTGGTTTACTTATTTGGCATTGTTTACGAGGGAGAATAATGAATGGTTTAAATTCAGATTTACATATATGTAAATTCAGATTTTATATGTTAATGTAAAAATACTCTAAATATATAAAAACGTAAAGTTACAAGCGTTTCTAATGAACATCTTTTCGAACACAGATATACCGAGGTTGTAGGAATACATTAAATGACGCCATGTTGAGTAATCGTTTTCAAGCATATTACCTAACTAGTCCTAAAGATGTCCTGAATTGGACAGATTGTAATATTGCTCAATAAATAAAAAAAAAAAAAAAAAAAAAAAAAAAAAAAAAGTCCTAAAGCGGTGGCAGAATTTAGTAGCAATAGGTTAAGAGTGAAATAGGTTGTAGTTTTATGTTGTTTATTCATTTAACGGCACTTTATACTACAGTAGGAGCGGAGTGATCTAGTAATTGTGGCACTAGTCTACTGTTTTTCGGGTATGGTGGCGACGTTGGAGTATTGAGGCTCTCCTGGGGTACACCCATGCTCTATGAAGTGGGTTTTAAAACAGTGGGAAGAAACCTAAAAAATCCCTGGCTGATCGTGTTTATCTTAGGCCGTTGGTATAGAAACAATACAAGTCTGAGCCCAAGAATATTTGTAGTTTGTAGAGGAACAGGTGTTTATTTTACTTTTTTCATTTTAAACTGTGGCTAATCGGACAATGCTACACTGGAAGTACTAAATTTTTCTTATCCAAGTTTAATCAGGATAGGGATCTTTAACAAGTACTTAAGCTCAGGACTACCATTTTACGTCTCCTCTGAAGGACGGCATAACTGACGTTTGATTACTCCCTTTAAAAACCCTAGGTTCATCTGGCGGGTTTGAACCCACTACCTTGGGCATAGAAGGCTCTTATGCTAGCAAATATAGAATGGGTGACCCTAGGATATCGTATTTATTTAAATAAATAAATTCTTTATAATCCTGGGATAAGTCCCTTTAAAATAGCATATATAGAAAGTAGAAAATGGCCTTTTGAATATAAACAAAACAAGAAATACTAATAGGAAATATTCATAAGCAAATGAGAATAATGAAATAAAACCTTATTTACTATTCTATTGTGACTGGATGGTCATGAGATGATTAAACAAGCGGGATTAGAAGGTAGGAAGAGCGTTGTAGTGACGGATAGAAAGAGGAATAGAATTCCAAAGGATTGAGGATCGGATAAGAAAAGATCGGTCGAAATGTGCAGATCGGTGGACCGTAGTGTATAAACCTGAAGGCCTGGAGCGTCTATAACGGGAATGAACAGGGGATTTGAATTGTAATAATAATAATAATAGGCTTAGCGAACCCGAAGGTTCGATGCCGATACCACCAAATTCCGCCTACACAGACTCGTCCAATGTTCACCATTCAAGCCCAAGCCCCCGAGATCAGCCTTAACGCAATCCTCCCATCTACGCTTCGGCCTACCTTTCGGACGCCTACCAGTCGGATCAGCAAATACCAACTTTCTCGGAATCCGCTCGTCATCGAGCCCAACAACTTTACTCGCCCATTTGAGTCTCCGCGATGCAATCAGCTCAATTATATTCACAGGATACAAGTTCCGCAATTCCGCATGGTGCAACCTTCTAAACTCCCATTGGCCTCATCTCTCTTCGGACCAAATATTTTACGCAATACCTTATTTTCGAAAACCTTAAGCCGTTGTTCATCCTTCAAAGTAAGGGGCCACGTTTCACATCCGTAAAGAACCGCTGGAAGAATAATAGTTTTATAAATTCTATCCTTTAAGTTTTTAGATAGAAGCCGCGAACTAAGTAACTTAGCAACTGAATAATAACACGCATTTCCCACCTTTAATCGGGACTTTATTTCTTCCCGGATTACATTTTTTCTAGTTAAAATTGAAACCAAATACTTGAATTTCTCTACGTGTTCAAAAGTATGCCCAGATACATCAATATCACAAAGATCGACATTTGAATTGACATCGGATTTGAATTGTAGTAGGTCTAAAATGTATGATGAGCGGCGGGATTGGATAACGTGGTGAAGGAATGATGTAAGAAAATCCTTGTGTTGCGATGGTTTGAAGGGTAAAGCCACCTCAACTCGTCACAAAATTCAGAGGCGGAGGTATAAGCAATGAATGAAGCGTTTTATTTTTACCTCGAGATCCCCAGAAATACCACAGGTCGTTTGGATCTATTTCATCAAGATATCATCTGATTGAGTTGCCAATAGAATTATGAATATATCTACAAACGACACAGTGTTTAACTGGCGAAGATATAATATAACGGTCTTGTTACATTAGAGATCTGTTGAGTCGCGAAATTATCTATTCCGGAGCGCAGACTGGTTTGGCCCCGCGCAGACTACAGAGAAAGTGGCGCCTGAGATCGTAAACTGGACTGCTTTCTTGCGTCTTGTCCCATATTATTATCGTTTCGTCCTTCCTTGGCAACTTTCTTCAGATCATATGTTAAATTCACTTAGAAGGCATATGTTATTATTATTTATCTAGTGGCCCCGCAAACGTTGTTCTGCCATATAAATTATTTCTTGTGAATATTTTGGTTGTTAAATAAAAAAAAATAACGAATGTATTGTATGTCGAATGGAGCGCTGTAGACAATGACCGCCGATATAAATAACCAACAACCAACACAACCATTGTTTGATCTCTTAAAAAATAAAGGCAAAGTGAAAAAATCTGGTGCGCGCTACCTACTTCTTTAACTTACATCCGTTGTTAAAATCAATTTAAGGATTTTCATATCCTTTAAGAGATGTAAAAAATTGAAAGTAAAAAGTTAAAGACTTAATTACATTGAGTTTCAATAGAAACATGTGTTTTATTAAATATTCTATTATATTATTTTCTAGAACAATCAGTTAGTTTTATCACCCCCATTTAATATTTTTTCTAAAATCATAAGCTTTCCAAGGGTATTTAATACATCTGTATTGCTGTTCTTAAGTTCATAAAAACTTTTTGTTTTTTTTCTGAAGTTTGGTGTGCGTGTTGTGTAAGAACTGTTCCAAAACTAACTAACGGCTGAAACGACAAGAAACAGCTCGCAGATACCGCTTACTACAACACTTACTGGACAAACGATCAAAACTTTCCACATACTACAAAAAATTAATT
Source organism: Piezodorus guildinii (assembly GCA_023052935.1). Lineage (NCBI taxonomy): Eukaryota > Metazoa > Arthropoda > Insecta > Hemiptera > Pentatomidae > Piezodorus > Piezodorus guildinii. Next base: position 164,866,630 of record CM041294.1, on the reverse strand, counting down.
TATTTTACCATCATTAGGCCTATTTGGACATATGGGATTGAGTTATGGGGATCCACCAAACCATCCAATTCTTCCCGCATTCAATCCTTGCAATCCAAAATCCTCCGAAAGATCCTAAATGCCCCTTACTTTGCCACCAATAAAATAATTCATAAAGACCTAATTATCCCATTAGTCGCAGATCTAGCCCGAACTAGATATTCCTCCTTTTATTCCAAATTACCCGTCCACTCCAACCCACTCGTCCGCAAACTCTATCTCCTATTCCTGATCATCTTCCTAGGCGGCTGAAAAGACGATGGCCTCGAGACCTACTTAGCTGAATAAACTTTGAAGTGCTACCACTGGGTAGTTTCTTCACATGCCTGTATCACGCCCACTTGATCTATTAGCACATTTACTTAATGTATTTTATTGTAATACAGCTGTAAATTTCTTTTAAATAAATAATAAAATAAAAAACTAACGGCTGTGCAAACATGTGATCTGGTGCTTAAATATATCAGAAAAGATGCAAATTTATTTTATTGTATCAATCTTGATTAATTTTTCACTTTCACTTACCTGTATATGAAATACATAGTAAGAGAAAGTTTTGCGATCGTGAAAATTTTCGAATTTCCAGTTTTCAACGGAAATACACGTTTTAGGATATCTTGAGTCCAAATGACCAAGACCCGCAAAAAGGTCTCTGTGTGTGTGTGTGTGTGTGTGTGTGTGTGGTAACTCTCGCGCGTAAACGAAAAGTTCTATGATACTAAAATTTAATATTTACGACAACTATATGCCCGAGATGTTACGAAAACTTTCTCATCAAAATCAGCTAACCAGTAGAGCCACTTTATACGATGCATTTTGCACCTTCTTAGGATTTTCTCAAAAAATGCTTTAACGATTTTGATTAAACTCGCTATACCGATATAAAATTTAATAGGCTTTTATATCATGTAGGTTTCATTCTGATTGAAATAGTCCGATGGGGCTTAAATGCGGATATTTTAAATTTTCTTCCTCTAAAGTACCTTTAATTTTGTTTATTCTATAAAAATAACCATACCATCTTATTACTATTGATAAAAAACAGGTAAATATATAAGTTGAACGAATTCGATATCCAACTAAAGGAGAACACTGAAAAATATTTTTTAATGCAATTGTTTCACCGCTTGGTCACTGGATGGCGCTGTCATCTCCGGACGCTCCAAGTAGTTCTAACACGGAGTGATGAGAGCCGAAAAAAAAAAAACTTTCTGAATTTCCTAGATAATATTATTTAATAAAACACATCTTTCTATAAAAATCAAATGTAAATAATTCTTTATATCAATATGTTCTAAACACGGAAGATCTCATTTAATTATTAAGGTTGATTTAGGGCTGAATAATTCTTTCATTAATACTGATAAATGATCAGTATTAATGGAAGAATTATTCAGCCCTAAATCAACCTTAATAAGTAAATAATTCTGTAACAATTTATTCCCGTTTCTAAATTTGATCCAAAATTCTTAAATTGATATTAATAACAGAGGTAAGTGAAAGTCGTGTGTTGCGCGCACCAGATTTTTTGTTCTGAGTTGATAGTTGATAGCTATTATCTTTATTGATGTGGGTGTGAGAACTGCTGTAGCACGGTTATAGAAACGAAAAACATGATAATAATAATTACAATAACCGTTTTAATGACTGCTTGATCGATTAGATGCGCATGATTCCAATCGCCACGAACATGATGTTAGTGAACGGGAGATAGGTTATCTTTAGGGTCCTTGTCTTTGTGAAGGTGTATCAATTACGGATGTTTGCTTTCTTCAACAGCCAATAATTAGGATGTTGTAAAATTTATAACATTAACATTAATTCCATTATTTGAAGAAGAACAGACAATTTCTTGATATTAGTTACATCCGGTTTTTTTTTTGGTTTTTTTTAATTCATCCGATATGTTGGTGATTCATAGGAGTGTGTTGTTAAGCATACTCCATACTAGTAGATATTTTTAGTCTAAGAAAATCTTTAATTTAGAGTTTTAGGATCGGGATGCCTAAAATATATTTAATTAAAAATTTAAAAAAATTGGAATTTTGCCTATATATAAGCCAGTAATTCACAATAAGAAAATTGTGTATAGAGATTTTAAATTAGCACCCAACGATTGATTAACTAATAGAAAATAAAATTGAAAATTACTAATTAATTTTAGGTCTTGCGTTTCGAGATACGTTGGCTCCTAATAATGAATAAAAAAAAAAAAAACTTTTATAAAGTCTATGAAATATCTTTTAAATTATGTCATAAGTCTATGTTCAGTTGTTTTTTATTTTTTTATTTATCCGTCTTGTGTTTTAATATAACGATCTCTCTCTGTTTTGCACGAATCTATACTAATATTATAAAGCTGGAGAGTTTGTTTGTTTGTTTGTATGTTTGTTTGTTTGTTTGAACGCGCTAATCTCAGAAACTACTGGTTCAAATTGAAAAATTCTTTTTGTGTTGGATAGTCCATTTATCGAGAAAGGCTATAGGCTATATAACATCACGCTGCGACCAATAGGACCGAAGAATCAGTGGAAAATATGGGAAAAAACAGGGAACATTGACCTCGAATCCCAACGATTCCAAATGATTTACCTTTTAATTTTAAAATAATTCAATTTCCCGTTAATTTATCTTTTGCCATAACAATTAATAAATCACATGGACAAGCATTTAAACACGTAGGATTCGATTTACGTCAAGATCGGGTCGCGGAGAAAATCAGTATTTTCTTCTGACACAAGAAAATAAAACCAAAAATATTATTTAAGCAGAAATACTTTAAAATATTGGGTCGTCCGAAAAGTTGGTAGAGGTTTTTAAAATAAAATTTACCTTCTGTTTTTTCTACTAAAATTAATCACGAGGCTAATGTTTATTTATATGCCTTTAATCCTCATGGAATTAACTATATTTACACACTGAATTCGTCTTTATGAAGGATCAGTAGAGTAGTTTATTGCAATCCAACTTGAGTGACGATTCAGTTCATTTTCGAAATAATATGCTGTTCTTTTTTAAAAGAGGGAAAAACGTAGCCCAAACTGCAAGAAAGATTCGTTCCGAGTATGGCAGCGATTCAATTGCTGACAGCACGGTTCAGAAGTGGTTTTCGCGGTTTAGAGGGTCTTCAATTTGGAAGACCAATCCCATTTGTGTAGATTAAATAAACAAATTTTAAGCTGTCCAATTTTAATTGTCCAAATTTTTCTACGAACTTTCCGGACAACCCAATATATTCTTTTAAAAACGTCTTAATAGCGATCATAATAACTGAAATTGACGCAGACGAAGTCGCGCGCAACAGCTAGTGTTAAATATAATTTTACGATATAATTATTTAGCAATCACATATCAAATGCCAGTAATTGTTTACCACTCCATCGTCTGTGCATGAATAATCCTTAGTTTTATCGTTAAAATCGTTTTAATTTTGAAGTAAATTTGTTTTTAGAGATATATTTTATTGTATATGTATAATAAATGTACTACAATATGCTTTATGACTAATTTCGTTCAATGATAGGAAGTCTTGCGAAAATTAGTTCTTATTGGTTTGAAGCTTTGACATTTCCATATTGCTAAGTAGGTGGGATATTGATCGATCGCAAGCCGATACAATCGATTGTTCGAAGGTGCCTTCTATATCATTATTGGCATGACTCATCATATTGTCACTCTATGTGGCTATGACAGGGAATTATAACCAATAGAAGCTAGTGTGCCTTACAATCAGAGGAAGATATTATTATCTTAATATAATAATTTAAAAATAGAAATAGTTGGAAGTGGCAGTGCAGTTTTAGTTCTTCCCTAGCATGCGGCCGCGTGATGTAGGGATCAACGATGACGCTAACTTGAGCAGAGGTCGAATAGGGTTTCGGATAATGTTATTAGTGCTTCTGACAATAAGTAGGTTTCTGGGAGGTCTTCGCTTGAGTTATTAATATCAGTCATCATTTTAGAATCGCCTCTATTCTGCGGTAGGGTTATAATGATGTTCAACAAATCAATTTCATCTAGATATAAAAATTATTACTTTCACTTACTTATATATGAAATATATAGTAAGGGAACGTATTTCGATTATGAAAATTTTTGTTGGAAGGAATTAGTCCGGGTGGCGGTCATTAAATGAAACAACTAAATAGTTTCAACTATTTATTGTTTGCCAACGTTTCGACCCCCTTTGTAGGTCATCATCAGGGCTAAAAAGATACAAAAGAATATAATTTCAATGACATTACATACAATATTATATAACCTATTTAGCTAGAGAACGTCGGTATTAAAATATAACAGAAGAACTGTATATGTAAAAGAAATTAATTAAAATACAATGGCCATAATACAATAATGAACGTTCTATCTTTGGATTCCTTTAACAGAATTAGGGACAATTAAGTTGGGAGGTACAATCAGTTTTTCTCTATATACATCTTCCATCACTGTTCTTACTATTATATAGGTGATATTTCAAGAATTAAAGTAGAATTTTTTTTTTTTTTTATCCTGTATCATTATTATAATCATAAGTTAAATTTAATTGATTCTTTGTATGGTAGTATTAAGAATTTTAGTCATTGTTGTCAGACCCTGTCCATAAATCGGTACGTACTTACAATTCTAAATACCCCCCATCTACCAAACAGTACCTAGTTTCCATTCACCCATCATGCGGTACGTATCTCCACCCTACTTAATATTTTTATATTTCATATTTCAGGTAATTTATTGATACCTGTGTAAATTTTGTTTAGTGAACATTTTTATTTGTTCTGTATAACACGTTCATTATTGTACTATGGCCATTGTATTTTAATTAAGTTTTTTTACATATACAGTTCTTCTGTTATATTTTAATACCGACGTTCTCTAGCTAAATAGGTTATATAATATTCTTTTGTATCTTTTTAGCCCTGATGATGACCCACAAAGGGGGTCGAAACGTTGGCAAACAATAAATAGTTAAAACTATTTAATTGTTTCATTTAATGACCGCCCCCCGGACTAATTCCTTCCAGTAATTCTCAACGGTCAACTAATTACATCCACAATGAAAATTTTTGAATTCCAGTTTTCAATGGAAATACACGTTTTAGTTACCTAATGATCAAGTCCCACAAAAAGATCTGGGTGTGTGTTTGTTCGTGTACCTGTGTATGGTAAGTCTAGCTCGAAAACAAAAAATCGTACGAAACTGAGATTTTATATTTAATACAACTACAAGCCCGATGTTACAGCAACTTTTTCAACAAAATCGGTGAACCAGAAGAGCTACTTTACAACATACGATTTTCACATAACCGGATTTTAATTAAACTCGCTAAATAGGTGTGGATGTTGGTTTCATTCTGATTGAAATAGTCTGACAGTGCTTAAATGCCGATATTTTAAATTTTCTTCCTCTAAAGTAACTTTAATTTTGTAGAACCAAAAAAATTGACCATATCGTCTTGTTAGCATTGAATAATTTAACATATGAGTTGAACGAATTCGGTATCGAACCAAAGGAGAAAGAAAAAAAAAATTGTTTTTTTATGAAATTTTTGTGTTTTTGGAGAGTGCTTGTACTCAGGTATAAATGAAGTTGTTTTATCTTGGCGAAATTGAAATGGGTGTTTACGCCAGTTATTTCATTTGTCCTCAATTTTTATTACGTATTCTAAATTCCTCAGAAACTTTCTTCAATCACTATTTATATTACTTATCAAGTGTTTCTGATTATTTGTATCAAAAAAGAAAAACATATGTTCTGTACAGTTGGAACGGTGTGCGTTAAAAAGTGTGTGTATATTACCTTATTGTTTTTGTTATTACCTACTTAGTTTTACCTAATACCTTGTACCAGATTTACCTATAAAGCATTTTAGAAATTACTTATTTATTTATTTCTTCGATCATCTACTTATCTATTCGGCTATACATAAATTAATATCAAGAAATGCAATGCATGGCCATTGTTGGGCATGCAAAGCTGTTAGGCTTAGTAAAGGAACTATTCTTAAAAAGTTATTATGCGCTGAACTGACGGAAAGAGGTAGGGCGAGACGTAGGTGGGAAGATTGTGTTAAGTCTGATTTCGGGGGATTGTTCTTGGACGATATTAATTAGATTGTACTGTGATGGCAAAGGTTGTTATCGGCATTGAACCTTCGGGTTTCCCTAGTCTCGTGTTATTAACAGTTTAGTGGAAGCTTTGGACGTCCGTCAAGTAAGTGATGAAGTAACTGAAAGACTTTTGTTGTCAATAGGGTAGTTAAAATTCAGAAAGAGGTCTCAACAGGTTCTTCGTTTCATGTAAATGGAGAAGAAAAGTCAGGTCATTATTAATGGATAGTCATTATTAGTGAAATTTGCATAAAATGAAATAAGTAACCATTGCAGGCTAGGGCGTAAGTTGGACTTTCGTTAGAGGAGGGACAACTATTTTTAATAGTTTGAAAATAGTTATGTCTGGAAGGAGATAAATGGGGATTGAAAATGTCTCTTGTTAAAGATTTTTATCCTAATTAAATGTGTATAGGCTAAATTAAAGAATCGCATGGTATCATCGTCCGATTAGCGATAGTAGCAAAACTTGTCGTTAAATGGATAAACAAACAGTACTAATAGACGTTATACAGTGCTTTTTCAACATCAAGCTTAATTATTACAGTAGGTAACATCTTTGACATCATAGTAAAAATTAATGCAGCTTTGGGTAATAGTTATTTTATAGAAGAATAAATCACTTACACATAAATATTGTCTGCAGTGTAAGTTATTTTTTCCCCAACACTACCTAAATATACATTTGAAAATAAATTTCGTGTTTGGAAGTTTGGATCATTCTGTAGCCTCATCTTTTTTCTCAAGACTTAATTATATTTTATCTTTTATCTTAATCGCAGACTCCAGTGACCCACTTATACGGCGAGTTGCAATGGCCTTCCATACTGAGATAATATTTCCCTGAATCATACCTTCACCAATTCGTTAACCCCTAACATCCTCCATACACCTACAGTTGTCCATACCCAATTCAAATCCTCTATCCACTTATTTAAAACTAGATCAAGCCATTCTGACCTTTAAATTCTTTATGTCAGAAATAAAACTATTGATCGTTCAATTTTCTTGTTCGCTATCGTATTCATCATGCTTGCTCCCTTCCCTCTTTTCCAACACCTTTTGGTATCCCTAACAGACGCCCACCAAATATGAAATTGCAATTCAATTGTCCCACTTTTATCGGAAGATATAATTATTTATTTTGCTCAAATTCTATTTTTATGAAATTTAATTATCTTTCTTATTTGTTTGCTTATACTCCATGAGGTTTGTTTTACTCCTTTGTAAATAAAAATTAATTTTATTGTTCTCTTGGCGTGACATCTTATAATTAAAGTGTCTTTAATTAGTGTACAACATTATTATTCTTTAGGGACACAGTCTCAGAATAAATTTCTTTTTCGTACTTCTTATTATTTTATTCATATATAAGATATATTTTCGTCGGGCTCCCTGAGCTTTCCACACGTCCATATTTGCAGGTTGTGTTGATACTGAAAGCAACATTTGTACCTCTTTGCTGACATAATCGATATCCTTCCTACGACCACCTGACATGGGATCCTGTTACTGTACCAGGAAGCCCTCTCGGAACCTAGACACGTTCGGGAGTTAGGTGTTCGTCCTCGCCGCTTCTAGGATTCGGTGCCGTTTATGGGTTCGATTTTCACGGGCATCACGTCTCCTATCATGATTGGAATTCATAGGAGCTTCGGCATCAAGATGTTACCTGCGGAGCCTTAAGGACGTCCTATACGATGATAGTTTAAGTTCTGAAAGTACTTTCACTATGGTTTTGACATACTAGGAGATAATTTTTTATCAAGTTGTATTATAACATCTACTATAACCTGTGAAATATCTTAGCGTATATTTAACTAATCTTTTTTAATAAATGACGGATTCTAACTAATGAATACTTATCTCGTTGGTAATTACAGCATTTAAAGGGGAATGATGGTGTTATTAAAGGAATTTATTATACATAATACCGTTTATTACTTGTATATATTATATATGACTAGCGAAAAACTTGTTATATTGTTAAATGTTATTACTTTCACTTACTATATATAGTAAGGGGAAGTATTGCGATCGTGAAAATTTTCGAATTCCAGTTTTCAACGGAAATACACGTTTTAGGGTCCCCTGAGTCCAAATAACCAAGTCCCGCAAAGAGTTCTGTGTGTGTGTGTGTGTGTGTGTGTGTGTGTGTGTGGTAACTCCCGGGCGGAAACGGTAAGTCCTATGGAACTGAAATTTCATATTTAAGACAACTATACGCCCGAGACGTGACAAAACTTTTTTCATCAAAATGAGCCTACCAGAAGAGGCACTTTATACCATGCATTTTGCACCTTTTTTCGATTTTCTCGAAAACGGTTCCGACGATTTTGATTATACTCGCTATATCGATGTAAAATTTAATGGGCTTTAATATTATGTAGGTTTTATTTAGATAAAAATGGTCTGACAGGGCTTAAATGCCGATATTTTAAATTTTCTTCCCCTAAAGTACCTTTAATTTTGTAAATTCAATAATAATAACTAGATTATCTTGTTAACGCTGATGAAAAACAGGTAAATATATAAATTAAATAAATTTCATACCCAACTAAAGATGAAAACAGAAAAAATATTTTTTTAATGCAATTTTTCGTTTTTGAACATAAGAGCAGTAATATACATGTATGATATACCGTTGGAAAGCTAAAGATTTTAGAAAAAATATCATCTCATACACAAGCTTTTAGAAGTTAATAGAGAGTGATGAGAAGAAGATAAAACTAACTGATTATTTTAGATAATAATATAATAGATTTTTTAATAAAACACATGTTTCTATATAAATTCAATTTGATTAATTCCTTAATAGTTTCACGTATTTTTATCTCTAACTGTATTTGAAAATACTTTCATTGATTTTAAAAATCGAGGTAAGTGAAAGTCGTGTGTTGCCTGCACCAGATTTTTTTTATTTGAAGTTTAAAAAATGTTAAGGTTACATCTAAGCAAACAGTTGTTATTCACGCATTATGGAATCAAGATTTTTAAAATCCTCACACAAGACTGAAACTGCTCGAAGATATCGATTTCTACAACACTTACTAGACAAACGTTCAAAACTTCCAGTATATTACAATAGACTCACATACATCACTATTATCAGACCTATTTGGACATATGGAATCGAGCTTTGGGGCTCTACGAAACCATCTAATTCCTTCCGCATCCAGTCCTTACAATCCAAAATCCTTCGCAAAATCCTGAATGCTCCTTATTGTGTCAAAAAGCAACTCCTCCTTAATGACATTTAACATCCCATTTGTTGCAGACATAGCTCTCCTCTTTCCATTCTAAACTCCCGGCCCATACAAACCCACTTGTCCGTAATTTATCTACCTCAGATATCCCTGATAACCCTCCAAGGCGACTGAAAAGAAGGTGGCCTCGGGACCTACTGTCTTAAAATAGTTAGTGAATTGCTACCACTGGGTAGTTCTTTCTCAAGACATTTTCATGACTTTTTATTTTCATTTTACATATTTACTTATTGTATTCTTTAATACAGTTGTAAATTACTATAAATAAATTAAAAAAAAAAAAAAGATTTTTAAAAATTGAATACTTTTATAATAAAATGTTTTAAACACCGAAGCACTCTAACAGGCCGAATCCTTAGGAAGAAAACATACAAAGGGAAAGAATGATGAGATATTGGTTCGAAAAAAAAGGAAAAAAACTAACTATTCGTAAATAAGCGATGGATTTAACGTGTTGCAAGGTTCCGTTGAGGTGGCGGGGAAGGAGTTTTTCTCAATGTTGACACTTCTTTTTTTCCTAGAAAACAGGTTTTAGAGTTCAATAAAACTTTATCTGAATAATTTTTATTCCTATAATATGGAGCGACGTGGTGTAGTAGTCCCAAATCCCGGCTGTGGCTGTATATCATTTATCCTGTTATTTTAGACGTGGAACGACCCTCCTGGTCTAGAAACAGGACAAAATTATTTGTACTAAACCCAAGAACCTTCAGGGGTACTAAAGGTACAGGGTGTTTGTATTGTTGTATGTCGGCACGAACGATGTGTACATAGTTATAAGAAAGCATATGTAAAGTAACAATTTATCTTGGGTCGAATATTTAATGTTTGATAAATTAGATAATCACTGATTACTTAAAAACAAGTTATGGTTTATCTAGGTCGGGGCCAAGGAAAATTCTGTCGACCCATGATTAACTAATTTAAATTGGTTAATTTACAGTCAACAATGGTCCACCATTGTAACTAATTTAAAATTGAAAGAAATCGAATCATATAAGTAAGTCAGTAGGATTTGAGATGACCTGAAAGATTTAAATACAGATGTGACATTTTCTATTGTAAGGGTCGGAAGGAGACTTTGAGGAAGATATATGTAGGATGGGAAGGCATTGAACGACTAAGACCGGTCTGGGCGGTACCAAACTCTTCCTTTTGTTATAGGACTCTTATTTTATTATCCCCTCTGTCCTACCTCTTTGGGATCGTTTGTTTTTATACTCTTATACTGCCACTTCCTATCCTACGAGTGATCGTTCATGAACTATCTTAACTTATTAAAGGTTATACATATTTTATTTTTTATCCTTGATCTGTGATCATTTCTTTAAATTGCCAGCGTATATAGATAATTTATATATTACTATTTTCAAATTAAGGAGTAAAATTAATTACGTTGAGTTTCGACGGAAACATTTGTATTAGACTAAATAATATAACAAAAATCTGGTGCGGGCAACACACGACTTTCACTTACCTCCATTTTTAAAATCAATGAAAGAATTTTCAAAAACAGTTAGAGATAAAAATACGTGAAACTATTAAGGAATTAATTAAATTGAATTTCTATAGAAACAAGTGTTTCATTAAAAAATCTATTATATTATTATCTAAAATAATCAGTTAGTTTTATGTTCATTTCATCACTCTCTATTAACTTTTAAAAGCTTGTGTATGAGATAATATTTTTTCTAAAATCTTTAGCTTTCAAACGGTATATCATACATGTATATTTTACTGCTCTTATGCTCAAAAACGAAAAATTGCATTAAAAAATATTTTTTCTGTTTTATCCTTTAGTTGGGTATCGAATTTCTTCAATTTATATATTTAACTGTTTTTCATCAGCGTTAACAAGATAATATAGTTATTTTTATCGAGTCTACAAAATTAAAGGTACTTTAGAGGAAGACAATTGAAAATATCGGCATTTAAGCCCTGTCAGACCATTTTAATCAGAATAAAACCTACATGATATTAAAGCCCATTAAATTTTGCATCGATATAGCGAGTTTAATCAAAATCGTCGGAGCCGTTTTCGAGAAAATCGAAAAAAAGTGCACAATGCATGGTATGAAGTGGCTCTTCTGGTGAGCTCATTTTGATGAAAAAGGTTTTGTCACGTCTCGGGCGTATAGTTGTCTTAAATATGAAATTTCAGTTTCATAGGACTTACCGTTTCCGTCCGGGAGCTACCACACACACACACACACAGACCAGGACTCAGGGGACCCTAAAACGTGTATTTCCGTTGAAAAATGGAATTCGAAAATTTTCAAGATCGCGATACTTCCCTTACTGTATATAGTAAGTGAAAGTAAAAAGTATTATCAATAACAATCACTTCGTACCTTTAAACACTCATTCCACAGGTTTGTTTGTTTGTTAAATTCTTTTTATTTTTTTAATATTTAGTATTTCTACGGTATATAATATAAATGCCATATTACTTTTATTATTTAAATAAATAAAACTTGAAAAAAATATTTACTTTCTTCCACTCCTTAACAAATTATTAAAGACTTTTATATTTTAAATCATTACTTATAAGAGATGATGAATTTTTTTTTTTTTTAATTAAGTTTCTTTTGAGAGAAATTTTGCTTTTAAGCCTTATCAAACTTTTTAAATCTTCAGCTTTCAGACGTTATATTTTACGTCTATTTTAGCATGGTTATTTTAGGGCTAGTTAATATTTAACCTGGAAAAAAAAAATCTGCCGTCAGTTAATTATAAAAGTCTCTTATATTTTATATTTCTCTTTTTTTTTTTTTTTTTTTTTTTTTTTTTTGTTATTTCTAGCTTTGAGAATTGCTGAATCTTTCAAATCAACGAAATTAAAGGTGCTTTAGAGGAAGGCATTTTTATAATTTGGCATTTAAACACGTCAGGCTATATTCAATGAGAATAAAAGCATTTCACATTGCTGTCAATTATGAATTTATAGAATGAGTTTAATAAAAAACGTTAAATAAGGTTCATCAAAAATGCATGTTCATATAAACATAAGATGCATCCGCAATACATTGATTTTGTTCGAAATTTTGCTTAACATCCAACGCATAGACCTGTATTAAATATGCAGTTTCAGTTTTGTACGACAGCGTTTTCGTGCTCGACTTGCTGCATTCTGGCTCACACTAGAACACCCTGACTAGACCTTTCCAGAAAACTTGGTTATGGACTCAAAAGACTTTAAAACGTATATTTCTTTTGAAAGTTGAAAGTCTACTATTTACAATACTTTTCCTTATCTATGTATATTGCATATACAGGGTAAGTGAAAGTAAAAATATATCTCATTTAAATAAAAAAAAAAAACACTGTTTATGTTCAGAATATTTTAAAAATTAAAATTCAACGACCCAAATTTTTATTCGAATCAGCTGATAATCATATCTGAAATAGTCGTTACTGACTGCGTACTTATCGCGTTGTTCGTTAGAGAGTTTTAAAATATACATACTTCATTCCATTTAAGTTATAGTTCATGTTCATTAAAAATATTAATTCGCTCATAGCAAACTATGCTATGAGTAATGTATATGTATATATGTAACTACATGCATATTAGTGCGGTCAGTGCTTGGTGATTACATGGTGTAAAGAGCAGAAAATCCATATTTTATTCCATTTTTATTTCTTGTAACTTTTTATTACTTTAACCTAATTGAAATATTCACCTTCTAACTTGGCGTAGTATATTATACGGTTGAAGTGTAATTATTGATTATACAGTCTGTTGCTGTCTTTATATTTTAATCAAATAAATCAGCTTAACATTAAAAATATTCTTTTTTATTACTTACATTACATTATAAACATTTTTAACCTTCTCTACATAATTGATTAATCGAATCGATAATTAGATAATTGTTATCAACATTATTGATAATATCTAATGTTACCGTACAAGTCTAAATATTAAATGAACTAGCGCGAATTGATTTCGGTTGATGTACTGAAAACATGCAATGCATATGTTGTTTTTTTTACATGACATATGATTAATAATGAATTCCTTGAATTCTTTTGATTATTTTATATAAAAGAGTATTTTAATAGACATTTAAAATATAACGTTTTCCTGAAATAAAATCTTAAAATCCCACAAGGTTAAAGGGCAGGTCGATATAATAGAACAACCAGCTGACCCGCTGCCGTGGCGACCGCTCGTCAACACAGAGGCAGTTGTTGGGGCTTAGTACAGCTGCGAGGATGTACATGCACGCCTACTCCGTGAAGGATGGCGATTACACCAAGGCCATCTACACGATGATCAAGGAAGGCAGGTACCAGGACGCCATTCCGCTCCTCACCAACCAGCTCAAGAACAACGACCAGTCGCGGGCCTGCCTCTCCCTCCTCGCCTTCTGCTACTTCAACTGTCAGCAGTTCCTCGAGTCTGCCGGGTACTACGAGAGGTTGGTGAAGCTGTTTCCCGAAGAGAAGGACTACCGCCTCTACCAAGCTCAAGCACTCTACCAAGCCTGCGAGTTCGAAAAGGCGCTCAAAACGTTAGCGGCCCTGGACGACCCACAGTACCACACGTCAGTGACTAAGCTCAAAGCGGCCATCAAGTACGGGGAGGAAGACCTGATCAGTGCCAGGGCTCTGCTGGAGAACATATCGGAAGAGGACCCGGACATGGATGTGAACCACGCTTGTATCCTCTACAAGGAGGAGCGCTACGCGGAGGCTTTGGCCAAGTTCAACACGGCCCTCATTACGGTAGGCTACAGCCCGTACCTTTCCTACAGCGTGGCGCTCTGCTATTACCGCATGAAGGAGTACGCCCAGTCGATGAAGCACATCGCCGATATCATCGAGCGCGGGATCAGGGATCACCCGGAGCTGAGCGTAGGAATGGCCACCGAGGGAATTGAGGTGCGGAGTGTCGGCAACACGTTGACCCTTCACGAGACGGCCCTCGTCGAAGCCTTCAACCTCAAAGCCGCCATTGAGTTCCAGCTCGGAAATTTGGACGCGGCGAAAGACGCCTTGACGGACATGCCGCCACGGTCAGAAGAGGAGCTGGACGCAGTCACTCTACACAACCAAGCCCTCCTCAACATGGAGATCAGGCCCACTGAAGGTTTTGAGAAGCTTCAGTTCCTACTTCAGCAGAATCCGTTTCCTCCTGAAACCTTGGGAAACTTACTGCTATTATACTGCAAATATGACTATTACAATTTAGCTGCTGATGTGATGGCTGAGAACCAGCACCTGACGCAGAAATTTCTCAGTCAGTATTTGTATAGCTATTTGGATGCACTCATAACACAACAGACCTCTCCTGATGACGCCTATAGGAAGTTCGATGAGATTGCTGTCAGACATACTGAGAGCCTGCGCAAGTCGACGAAACGTGTCCAAGAAGCCCGAGCTATGCAAGATGATGCTGCGGTCAAAAAAGCTGTTGCCGACTACGAAGAAACCCTTGAGAGTTACATACCTGTTTTGATGGCACAGGCAAAGATATATTGGGATTTAGAGCAATACAGCCAGGTAGAAAACATATTTCACAAGTCTGTAGAGTTTTGCAATGAAAATGATGTCTGGAGGCTTCATGTTGCGAATGTTCTTTTCATGCAAGACAACAAATACAAAGAAGCAGCAGGATTTTACGAACCCATCGTCAAGAAATACTACAACAATTTATTAGGAGTCAGCCCGATAGTTCTTGCCAACTTGTGTGTCTCGTACATAATGACCTCCATGAACGAGGAAGCGGAAGAACTGATGAGAAAGATAGAAAAGGAAGAAGAGCGCCTTAACTACGAAGACCCTGATAAGAAAGTTTATCATCTTTCCATTGTTAATCTGGTTATAGGGACACTATATTGTGCGAAAGGGAATTATGAATTTGGGATATCTAGACTCATACGTAGTCTTGAGCCTTTTAATAGGAAACTGGGTACTGATACCTGGTTCTATTCAAAGCGATGTATGCTTTCGTTGATAGAAAACCTTGCTAAGCGCATGATCATTCCTACAGATGCATTTTACCATGACTGCCTCGAGTTCTTAGACAATTGTGAGGCCTACGGCAAAGACATTAAAACCACTCCGGACAATCCTTTGGAAGAGAGTCTCGGACAGGAGGGGAAAAACACGGTCACTTACGAAGCTCGTGCTCTTAAAGCTCTTTTACTCAAAGTTCAAATACCAAATGACTTTCTCTAATTTATTCCCTCGAGTCCGTTTTCTCTGGAAGTTAATTTTTGATGTATGAATTGTTTTTAAAAATATTTTTAATTTTTCTTTTTTTGTTTTTGTATATTACAGGGGAACTGCGGCTATGATAAAGTCACTGTGATAGTAGTTTGTTATTTTTTTAAAAATAGACTCTATTAGATTGTATTATATAAATAGGAGAAATGGCACTGAGATTTTCTAAAAGTAAGCATAACACCAAAGTCATCCTCGATGGAGAGAGGTGGGAGGTCAGTATTAAAACTGTAAGGTTATTATTATTTATATAGTATTGATGTATCATAAACAAAACATCATTAGATAAATTTATATTTTAATTAAGTTCAACTGATCAACTTTGTATACCAAGAATTTGTTAAATATACTATTAATCTTCTTACTTGATTTACATATTTTATTTATTAAAGTTTAATTTTGACACCTTGTGAAATTCTTCATTTATGAAAACCTTATTTGTTTATAGTATTATTAAGTCAACAGTAGGTAGTTGGTTCCATTATTATAGATCTAAAGAGCTGTAATTATTAATTGTTCAAAATTATTTCACATATTGAATCAGTTGTTTTACCATATTGCTTATACAACAATAATAAGAATTAGTATTCTTTATTCAACACTAAGGCCCTGTTTATACCAGAAGCAATTAGCAAGGAGTGTAAACTGAGATCACTTGTAGCTGGGTGGTTAGCATAGCAGCCTCCTATGCCAAAGGTCACGGGTTCAAACCCGCAGGTGGTCCTAGGATTTTTTAATTTGAGTAAAAAATCCTTAGTTATGCCGTCCTTCGGAGGGGACGTTAAAAGGTGGTCCTGAGCCTGTGCAATGTCAGGTACTCTCTAAAGATCCCTATCCTAATAAAACCTGATAAAAACCTAATAAAAAAAAAGGACTCCCACTGTAGCATCTTCCGATTAGCCATAGTAGCATAAAGTGACGTTAAATAAATAAACAAATGAGTGTAAAAAATGGGAGTCAGTTAGAAGGTATAGGTTATGTTATTATACAGATCGATAATAATTTTCTTTTAGTTATCATTGTGAAAGAAGTAATGAATTTTCACTCATAAATTTAACAAACACTCAACGGAAATTATTATTAATTTCCGTTGAATGTTTGTTTAATTCATGATGGTTAACAAAGAAAGCTGAATAGTGACAAATCTCTCCAATAGCTGAAAACCTAACCTATACCTTCTAACTGACTACTACTCTCTAACATCCTAACTATCGCTTCTGGTATGAAAAAGAAGTATTATTTAATTAGTTTATTGACAATTTAAATTACTGGACCAATATTAATAAAAATCTAAACACATGGAGTTTAAATCTTGTTAGGCTATCGCATGTATGTTGGCTCCACAAAAGTAATTATGTTAAATATCTTACAAGAAATACAATATTTGCCTGATTGCCTTCTGGGTATTCGACATGAAAATGTTTAAACATTTATTTTTTATTTTTTGGAAAAATATGTCATTCTAAGAGTTTGAAAAATATATTTCTAAAACCTTAAAAAAAATTGGTTTTCCAATAACTCAAAAACTACATGTCTTCTGAAAAATTATTAGTATTCAGATTTCTTACCACATGAAAAAAAAAAAAAAAAATTTCTTGATCTGACCACCATTAACAAAGATTTTAAATATATAACAAATATATTTTAGCAAATAGGGCTTCTTATCAATGTTCCCATGGAAACATGTTAAAATATTGCTTTTTAAAAATAATTTCAAGCGGTCAAAATGTTTCATTTTAAGAATGTGTTAAAACTTATTTCTGTATTATAAAAAAAAAAAAAAAAAAATGCAGGTTATCGAGGTGGAAAAGTTCACCCATGAGATGGTAAAATTCCCATTTAAGTTGCAAAGGAGTTATGATATACAAAGGTTATCTTTAAAAGCTAAAAAGTATCGAGTAATTATGGGTCTGTCTACTTCTACTGGTGTGTTGTGAATTTTACAGAACAACATTATCATTTGGCACTAAATAATAATGCTATTCATTGTACATTAAAATAGATTTGTTTATTTATTTAACGTCACTTTATGTTGCTGTGCCAATCGGATGATGATACAGTGGGAGTCCTAAATTTTGGCTATCCAGGTTTAATTAGGAAAGGGATCTTCAACGTACTACCTGACATCACACAGGCTCGGGACCACATTTTAACGCCCCCTCTGAAGGACGGCATAACTAAGGATTATTTACTCCCATTAAAAAATCCTAGGGGTTTTGGACAGATTGCCTTATCCTATTTATTCAAACCACCTACATAAGTTTTAGTAGAAATATGTAAACTTATTATTGTCACTTATGGTGTAGTGCCTAGCAAAACAGCCTTCTATGCCCAAGGTTTTCAAACCTGGCAGATCACCCTAGGATATTTTTTAAAGGAAGTGAAAAATCCTTGGTTATGCCTTCTTTTGGAGAGGAAGGAAATGGTGTTCTCGAGCCTGTACGATGTTGGATACTCTTTAAAGATCTCTATCCCAATTAAACTTGGATAGACAAAATTACGGACTCCCACTGTTAAATTATATTTCAGATAGCTTTAGCAGACGGACATGGTGGGATCCTGTCCATTTTCTTTTTTACAAAATGACAAATAAGCACAAGCTTAGTATATTTATTCTATAAAATGACAAAAAAAATGATCAGATAAATATGGTACATAAGACGCCGAAAGCTACTTAATTAAGATTAATTGGAACGAACTGTTGAGTGAATTACTGAAATCTTACTTAAACTATAGATAGCACAGTCTACTTCTCGGATAAAATCATGTTTTTATCCAAAGGCAATCATTCTGACAAAATTCTATTTATATTGACTTTTTTATTGTAATTATGTTTTAAGTCATTGACTCAGATCTCACATACACTAATAAGTTGGATTCAGTCTATGCAATATGTTTTCCTTGGAGGAATTGTTTTTAATAAAACATCTTGTAAGAGCTATCTCTGTTGTGATTTTTGTCAAAGCTATCAACATTAATTGGGATAATAATTGAACTTTATTGGATAACAATTGTTTATTATGTAATAAACTCCATGTTTTTGTTGTTGTTTTTCATATATACTAATATTGTACGTTTTTCTCTGCTTACAGAGGCGATTACAGAAAGAATTAATGTCCCTGATCAAGGAGCCACCACCAGGTGTCGTTGTCGATTCCGATCAGGGAGAGAACCTTAGCCTGTGAGTATTATATGTAGTCTTTTATTATATAAAAATAATTTGTACTTAATGCTGCTGCATACTCAGCTTGCCAAATTGTGGAATGAAGGGGATGATTTGGATAGGCTCGCCTATGTTTGAGACCAACTGATTTGTTTTGGAGGAAATGGTTATGCAAGCTCTAGTATTGCATGTCAACATTTTTGTATTAATATATTTATATTTTTTTGTTTTTATGAAATATGAGATGGTTTGGGTAGCAGTCTTATAAATTAAAAAGAAAAAGAGTCAAAACTTGTAAAAGGGAGCAGCACAGTCTTGTGGGTATAGCGCTAGGCTACTGTTCTCCAGGACCTGGGTCCGAATCTCGGCTGAGGCAGAATTATATATTCTGTTATTTGAACCGTGAAGCGATCCTGGGGTATGGAGACCCTTCTAGGGCCTACCCGGCCTCTATAAAGTGGGTACCTCAAATAGGGGGGGTCGGGGACTTGCGGCTGAGCATGATCAATGCCTAATCACCTCCTTACACGGCCGTTAGCAGTAAAAATTTTTATATATACTGAACCTAATACCCTTCATGGGTTTTAAAGGTACAAGTTTTTTCTTTTGAAAAAGCAATCCTGCATTATTTTCTGGACAACCCAGCATAGTCTATCATTTTCTTTTTTTTTTTTTTTTTTTTTAAATCTATTTTGAAACCAATGTTTGATCACACAATGCAGGGTTCATAAGGGCTAAAAAGTTGTTTGATACTATCCTATTATGAAGAGTATATTAATTTTTTTTTTTTTTTTTTTTTATTTATTTATAGTAATTTACAACTGTACTAAAGAATACAATAAGTAAATATGTAGAAGGAATATAAAAAGTAATGAAAATGTCTTGAGAAAGAACCACCCAGTGGTAGCACTTCACTAACTATTTTAATACAGTAGGTCCCGAGGCCACCTTCTTTTCAGTCGCCTTGGAGGGTTATCAGGGATATCTGAGGAAGATAAATTACGGACAAGTGGGTTTGTATGTGCAGGGAGTTTAGAATGGAAAGAGGAGTATCTATCACGGGCTATGTCTGCAACAAATGGGATGTTTAGGTCATTATGGAGGATTTGATTTGTGACAAAATAAGGAGCATTCAGGATTTTGCGAAGGATTTTGGATTGTAAGGACTGGATGCGGGAGGAATTAGATGGTTTCGTAGAGCCCCAAAGCTCGATTCCATATGTCCAAATAGGTCTGATAATTGTGATGTAGATGAGTCTTTTGAGCGTTTGTCTAGTAAGTGTTGTAGTAATTAATTATGTTAATTATATTAACTTATTATGTTATTTGGTTAGTTTAATAGTTCAAAGAAGAGACTGTTCCTAAATAACCTAATTAAATTTGTTTGATACTTTTTAGCATCTTTTACCTAGTTTAAAGTACTATTTCCTATTTTTTGTAATCATTTATTGACCACCATCCGAACCATATTTATCATATACATACGGTCAACTTCTCGATATTCAATATTTTTATTTTGTTTAAATACATTTTAATTATGGTTTTTAATGGAGCACAAACTGAAATTTTTTCATTGTTCATTAATTTCTTGTAAGGGTTATAATAACATCCTTAAGATCAGATCAGATTAAGAATTATTTATCAAAAGTAGTGGATCAGTATGACGTTATATACACATAAGAAGAAGGCTGTTACGGGAACGAACAGAGGATTTGAATTTAAGCAGATCCGAGATGTAAAACGAACACCGGGATTGGATAATTTGGAAGAGGATGGATGCCAGGAAGTACTTACGGCTGTATGATGTGTAAAGCCACTTTAACTCTTTATAAAATCGCCTATCAATGGTAAAATAGAGGTGTATCTGGATATCCCAAAAATTAAACATATAAAGCAGTTAAACATTTGTTTCATTTTTGCCTTGAGATTCCCAGAGACACCCCCATACACTGTGCAGCAGCAGTGAAAGTGGGGGAATATTAAAGAGCTAACCAAGAGCTTACGGGTTTCAATTGGAAGAAGACGTAGGTAATTCAGAAGCTTTAAGGAGGAGAATGTCCAACAGGAGATTCCGGAAACATGATTTTTCCAGAAAAGGGTTTTATGAAAGGTGATTCAGAGGTTTCAAATGGATTGGTGTAATTGTATTTGATTGTTATTCAGAAACAGAGTAGGAATTGGTGGAAGAGGCTTAAGGAGGAGATTGCAAACTATAACGATTCCCTTTGGTTTTCACAGCGTTTAAGTTGAGTTAGTTATCAGCTGCCCAAAAGCTGACTTGATTGAGATTCTCTTGAAGTATTTCTGTGGCTAGTAATAGATTAAAAGGATAGATAAAGTTGAAATTCATCAGCATTGAATGTTATTGAGAGTGATTGATCTGGAGGGGAAGGTCATTAATGTAAACAGCAAATAAGTGTGGTTATTCGTTGAGAGAAATATGAAATATTGGCTATATATAATGCTAAATAAATATTTAATAAATGGCAGCAACATTTTAATAATATTTCATTGTATTTTTTGACCAATATTTGCTCTGTGTTTATTTTTATCCATATGAAACTAAATTTCACTACAAACTTATAAATAATTAATTTACAAAAATATTTGTTATTAATATGTTAAAGCCATTTAAATGTTTTTATCAACCTTACAGCTGATTTATCTGTGTGAATGAAATTAATTATTTCACATTCAGACTAGGTTTATACCAGATATAAAATTGTTTTTATAATATTAGCAAATTAACATTTGAAAATCTTATATATTTTTTATTTATTTTCTTTATTTTATATTGTTGTTTTTTCTAAAATAAATTAACGATAAGCAATTATTCATTTTCAGTTGGACTATTAAAATGCGCGGAGCCGAAGGGACCCTGTACGAAGGTGAAAACTTCACGCTGCAGTTCAAGTTTAGTCCTAAATATCCCTTTGATTCCCCAGAGGTATGTGCATTAATATATATCTATTGTTTATATGTTATGTACAAATTAATAAGTTGTTTGAAAGATAATGCAAAATTTTAGTTTCAAAAGAAAGATTTAGTATTGTTTTATTTAATGAAATAGTCTCCACTACTATTAATACATTTCTGCCAATGTGTTAGTAACTTTTGCATTCCCTTGGAATATTATTTTCCATCTTTAGAATTGATAAACTCCAAAACTGAACTGATCCCAAATGTATTGATTATCATGTTTACTATGTCAATTTTTATGTATTCCTAAAAAAAGATTATTTAAGGTCCTTTTGTGCATCAGTTTTAACCAAGATTCATCTTTAAGTGGTATTTTGCTTGCTCAAAATGGAAAAAAAAAAAAATCATTTTCGTTATTTAATGATTTTTTTATTTCCGAAAAGGAAAAAAATCTACTGCACAGCCGATTAACCAATATTTGCAGTGTGCATGGGGATGATGCACCTTAGAAGAAAGCACTGCCCATAACTGGTTTGCTTGGTTCAGAACCAGAAAGGGCCTAGCCGGATAAGCATGTGAAATCTGCTCCTGCGCGTATTAGAACCAAATTTATACCATTGAGTCACACCTATGAGAAACAACCTAACGCAAATTTTTAGCCCCTTAATCCTAAGGGGAGGGAAGTTATGGAGGGGGAAAGGAAAAACAAAAAAAACTGTTTTCTCCTGAAAAGCTCAACCGATTTTCACAAAAATAATATATGTTATGGATTTTACAAATAGGTTTCAAAAAATATTATTTTAAATTTTTTTCCACGAAAATCCTGGTCAAAAAATTTTTTTGAATTTTTCAAAAAAATATTTTCTGTTTATGATGGTTTGGTACACCTCCAATTTTTCGCTACTTTACTTTATTGGAAGATCCTCCATAACATATATTTTTTTCAATTTTATCGCAAGTGTACCCCATAGTGAAAATAAAAAAAAAACAATTTTTTCTCCTGAACGGATCAACCGAATTTGACGAAAAAAATATATGTTAATGGTATTCTAAACGAGTTTCAAAAAACGTTTTTTTAAATTTTTTATTTTGAAAACGTGAGTCAATATTTTTATTTTTAATTTAATTTATTTTTTTTTTAAATTACATTGGTTTGGTACACCAACAATGTTTTTGGTAATTTACGTCATCGGAGGGTCCTGCACAATATATATTTTTTTCGAGTTGATCTAAAATGTACCCAACAGTGAAAAATCTTAGTAGTAGCTAGGCACGCATGATGATTAGGGATAGAGCTGTATGATCGTAATGTCATTAGATATTACTTGCACACTATGCACATACATACTATTTATTATACCTATCATTGTAAATATCTTATATTGGATGGAATATATTTATTTTTTTAAATTTATTTTATTGTTTTTCCTTGGAAATTACATCCAGTTGAAGATTTCTAATAATATAAATAACAGTATTTTTCGCTACTTCAGGATATTTACATAGACAGTTGATATTTAAAGAATAAATACTTTTTAATGTTCGTGAAAAACGGATAAGTTCATCTGGGAGACGAATGTAGTGACATTAGTGACAAACAAAACTTTTTTGATTAACATATAATAATATGAAAAATTATATATTAAAAAAATCTTTGTAATTATGTTTAATATAAATATAGCATATAGTGCTATGTTGTAGTTATCCAAGTCAAAAACAATAAAATAAATAAATATATTCCATTCAATATAAGATATTTACAATGATAGGTATAATAAATAGTATGTATGTGCATAGTGTGTAAGTAATATCTAATGACATTACGATCTTACAGCTCTATCCCTAC
This sequence comes from Piezodorus guildinii, assembly GCA_023052935.1. NCBI lineage: Eukaryota > Metazoa > Arthropoda > Insecta > Hemiptera > Pentatomidae > Piezodorus > Piezodorus guildinii. The sequence continues at coordinate 164,843,058 of CM041294.1, read as the reverse complement.
TCTTCATGCGTGACTAGCTACTACTAAGAGAGCTGAAAAAATGGTGCTTCTTTTATTTTTCACTGTTGGGTACATTTTAGATCAACTCGAAAAAAATATATATTGTGCAGGACCCTCCAATGACTTAAATTAGCAAAAAATTGTTGGTGTACCAAACCAAAGTAATTTGAAAAAAAAAAAATTTTAATTAAAAATAAATATTTCGACTCACGTTTTCAAAATAAAAAAATGTTTTTTGAAACTCTTTTAGAATACCATTAACATATATTTTTTTCGTCAAATTCGGTTGATCCGTTCAGGAGAAAAAATTGTTTTTTTTATTTTTCACTATGGGGTACACTTGCGATATAATTGAAAACAATATATGTTATGTAGGATCCTCCAATGAAGTAAAGTAGCGAAAAATTGGAGGTGTACCAAACCATCATAACCAGAAAATATTTTTTTGAAAAATTCAAAAATTTTTTTTGACCAGGATTTTCGTGGAAAAAAATTTAAAATAATATTTTTTGAAACCTATTTGTAAAATCCATAACATATATTTTTTTCGTGAAAATCGGTTGAGCTGTTCAGGAGAAAACAATTTTTTTTGTTTTTTCTTTTCCCCTCCATAACTTCCCTCCCGTTAGGATTAAGGGGCTAAAAATTTGCGTTAGATTGTTTCTTATAGGTGTGACTAAATGGTATAAATTTGGTTATAATACACGTGTTGGCAGAGTTCACATGCTTATCCGGCTAGGCCCTTTAGAAAAAGCAAAGCACTTGGGTTGTCCTTTAACTGTTGATGACCTAATTCTAAAAATTACCTGAAAGATGGCAACATGTATTCAAAATCAAAATGGGCCCTATATAATTGATTAAAAATATTTACAAGAATCTGAAGTTTAAATTGAAATCACCAGAGTATAAAAAATGCTGCAAACTTATTTTACAAACCAATCCGTTTCTGAAAAATTTTGAGATGGAGACTTCCGCCTGGAAGAAGGTCGTGGTGGAACTTCTTCCCTTGATGACCATGTCCTGCGAGGTTTGATGACATAAAATCGCATAACAACTGTTTAGTTGTTGTACATCAAGAACCTGCAGGGAAACTCGATGCAAGGTAATCAACCATGGATAATCACCTTGAGGTGATTAGAAATGTGAAAAAACAGTTGGGTTCCTCATTCATTAAACATCTGCCAAAAAAAAAATCTGAAGACTTTTGAAATTTGTGTCTTACTTCTTTGCCAAAACTGCTATGATCCATTTCTGTCCACACTCACCCTGGCGGGTCCAGAGAATTCTGGACCTGTCATGAACTGATAATCATTTTTTTAAATACCTAGATCATGTTTTATGGAGTGTGGTCGACTAAGATGTGCAGGTCGAGAGGAAGAGGAAGGCCAAGGCACTTTTAGGCGTTGGAAATTGGAGAGCGACTGCAGAGGACCAAGCTACTTGGCGAAGGCTCATTGAGGAGGCCAAGGTCCACATCTGGCTGTAGTGCCATTAAAAGAAAGAAGAAAGATCACATTTCACTAAATAATTAATGATCAAAGAGACTTACTCTTAAATTTGACTAGTCTACTGTTCCAGATCCTGGGTTCAATCCATCTGTGGCAAGATTATTTATTCTGTTATTCCAGCTGTGGAGCAACCCAGGGGTATGAAGCCCTTCTGGGGCACATCCCGGCTCTGTAAAGTGGGTACCCAAAAATTGTGGGGGAAATTTGGCGGCTGAGTGTGATCTTGGCCTAATCACCTCTTACTGAACAGAACGAAGATCTGTATATAGCGGACCTAAGACCCTTCCTAGATTGTAGAGCTACAGGTTTTTTTTCTTTTGAAACAGCAATCCTGCATTATTTTCTGGACAATCCAGCATATATTCTATGACAACTCTTTAAAGTATGTATGTATATATTTTTTGTTTTCCAGGTGACATTTATCGGTCCTAATATCCCAATCCACCCGCACGTCTATAGTAACGGCCATATTTGCCTTTCCATCCTGACGGACGATTGGAGCCCGGCACTGTCGGTGCAGACTGTCTGCCTATCCATCGTCTCCATGCTCTCAAGTTGTAAAGAGAAGGTGAATATTTTGTTTTTTTTTATATCTTTACAGTAATTGTATCATGTGGGGAGGGGATGTTAATGAAAATATGGATGAATGAAGGCTATCACCCTAATACTTATAACTTTAATAATAATAATAAATGAGGAAGATGGTTGGGGTGCTGTCATTAGAGAGAAACACACATTAAAACATAATGTTTATTATAATTGTGTACCGACATTTCAGCCTACATCAGGGCTATAAGAAACAAGATAACAACCAATGGTATTATAGACTTAATAATACGTTAAGTATATAGTTGTATACGCTGGGCTATCCGTGAAAGAATAGTACTTCCAAGTGACAACTCAAAATTGAGGGTGGTTCTATTGAAATAAATAAGTGGACTGTATAGATTTAAAATAAATAAAAATAATGAAAGCAAATGACGAATCACAATACATTTAATACACTGAAATACATATAAACAAGATAAGAAACAAATTAACCTAATACATTTATATAAGAAAAAATTAACCTCATTATAATTAAACAGCTGTAAGAAAATGTAGGAAACAAAATAAACCTAATTAAAATATTGTAAAAAATAGAAGAAACCAACTTAACTTAATTAATGCCTAAAGATGTAAAAAAAAATAGTTATCAAAATTAAACAGTTTCTTGAATAAGAATTAAGAAATTAAATGTTCCATTAATAGATAAAAATAGGTTATATCCACGTAAAGTGTTGAAGAAAACGACCGCAGGGCGGCTTGGACGAAGTCGTCTTGAGTATTGAAGAAAATTACCACAGGGCGGCTTGGACGAAGTTCTCTTGGGTGTTGAAAATGACCGCAAGGCGGCTCTTCCAAGTTCCGAGGGGAACGATGAGAAGATGAAGAAATTCGTTTCCAAACGTTCAAACGTTGAGAGGAATCTTGGGTCTATATACGGCACATCTTCACCGCTCAGACGCTAGCTTAAGACTCAACTGGCACGAGGCAGTCAAAAAACAATTGAAGTACAATCGTCTTCTGTCTTTCTCTTCTACTGCTCTCGTTTAAAAACTTTTAATTATATTTAAAATAACTATTTTAAAAGAAATCAAAAAATAAAGATTTAAACAAAAAAAATGATCTTATTATAAATATCATAAAAATTATGAACTTATCATTTTTCGATTGAAAAACTATAAAAACCTTATCAGGCCGTAACATATGGCGTGAACATAGTAATAATATGGTGACAGTAATATAATATGGGAACAAACAAAATTAAAAGTAAAATGATAATAAGACAACAGTTATTAAGTATGGAAGTTAACAAAATTAAGATAATAGTTAGTTATAAATTATGGATGACAGTTATAAAGATAATTGATAAGACGACAGTTATAAAGATAATTGATAAGATGACAGTTATAAAGATAATTGATAAGATGACAGTTATAAAGTATGAAAGTTATTAAGATGATGATATTTCAATAAGAATATTTAAAGAGAAACTAAGCAATGTTTTAATTTGTGTTTCTCTCTAATGACCGCACCCCCAACCATCTTCCTCATCTAATTTCTCAACTAACTAAACTCCATCATTAATAATAATAAGATTGAGGGATAAACTGACCCACAACAGACCTGATATCATTGTGATTGGTGATAATAAAAAAGGAGCCGAGATTATCGATATTGCTGTGCCCAATGATAGGAATACTAATTCTTTGTTCGCTGAAAGAATCCAAAAATACCAAGCCCTTATAGCTGAGCTAAAGGAACTGTAGAGGCTGAATTGAGTTTTTGCGAGGCCTATCGTGATCTCCAACAAAGGTCGGATAGTGAAGTCCACCATGGAAGCCACCGAGCGGCTGGGCTTATCTACAGCTATCATCAATGATGTTCAGGAAGTTGTACTGTTGTACGATGCAAGGATAATGCGGAAATTTCTTAATATCCAATGGAAATATTTAACATAATAGATTTAATTAGTTGACCGTTGTGAATTATAGGAAGGAATTAGTCTGGGTGGCGGTCAGTAAATAAAACAATTGAATAATTTCAACTATTTATTGTCTGCCAATGTTTCGATCCCCATTTTGGGTCATCATCTTAGCCATGATTATCATCATAATAGAAAAATTCAAGAGTTATATGAATTATTGAAAATTACAATAACATATGGAGATATTTAACATGTAGGAAATATTTAACAAAATTACTTGAAAAGGTTGGAGTTAGATCTACTTTTCAGGAAAAATCTTTTGAAACGTAACAAATAATAATAATTTCTTTATTTATGTGGGACTAATCCCTTTAGAATAATACAGAGCAAAATAAGTCTTTAGTGCCTTCAGTAGTAGTTAAAAAATTCAGTGATGAATTAAAAAAATGTAAAAAACCTAGTTTATAAAATTCCTGATAATTTTATTTTCTATAAATTGTATGACTTTTTAACTTCCCATGTAGCATAATTTATATTTATATATATTTTTTTAATTTACAGAAAAGGCCACCTGATAACTCATTTTATGTGAAAACATGCAATAAGAATCCAAAGAAAACAAAGTGGTGGTACCATGGTAAGTTGATTTTATTATTATTTTTTTTTTATTATTACTATTTTATCAGTAATAATAAACCAAAATACAATAAGCTTTATTGTTTTTATTGATGTGTAACATCTTACCTCTCGCTTTCCTGCAATTTTGGGAGTAATTGCACGAAAAGGGGCAAAAGTGTGTAACTGGAAGTGCAGGCTATTTAATTTGATCAATGAGCATATGTAGTTTTGAATTCTGCCACCAGGTTGTTGCTATCAGCTGTACTCTTAACCTACAGTGTTGTGTAGAAAATTTTATACTATAAATAAATAATAATGGCTTACCAAATCAGAGGTTTGATGCTGATAACACCTAATGCTGCCTACACACATTCGTCCAATGATCACCATCCAAGTCGTTGTCGCTAAGATCAGACTTAACACAATCTTCCCATAGACTCTTCAGCCTACTTCTCAGAGGCCTAACAGTCAGTTAAGCACATACAAACTTTGAAGGAAATGAAAGATTGCGGAGAAGTGGGTTTGGGTGGACTGATAATTGGGAGTGAAAGGAGATATATCTAATTCGGGCTAAGTCTGCAACTAATGGGATATTCAGTTCTTTTTGGATTATTGTATTGGTGACATTATTGCACTGCCAAAACTGCGGAAAAATGGCAGTCATATGTATTGACCAGGAATAATACCAAAGAGGCCGTAAAAACTGCAAAAAGGAGATCTTGGGAAGAATTTGGAGAGAGATTGAACCAAGATCATGGTGAAAACATAAAGCTATTCTGGAAAAAAATCAAAGCACTGAGAGGCCGAACAGTCAAGGGAATCAGGAATATTAAGGATGAGCTAGGAGAAATGGTCTCAGAAGATAAAGGCATCCTAGAGGTATGGAGGAGACATTATGAAAAACAATTCATAAATAAATATGTGTGTCCTTTGGACAGTCAAGAAGGGCGCTGGAATGAAGCTGAGTTCGATGAGGTCATCGAGGAGGAAGAAGTTGAGCTAGCTATCGAAAAGATCAAGACAGGAAAAGCTCCAGGACGGGATACTATAGTTGGAGAGTTTGTAAAGTATGGTGGAATGGAGTTAATAAAGTCTCTCCAAATACTTTTTCAAAAAGCCTGGGATGAGAAAAAGATCCCTACAGAATGGGAATATAATGTGATAATTCCCATACATAAAAAAGGCAGCCAGGCTGAATGCTCCAACTACAGACCTATATGCCTGTCTCCAGTGGTATACAAGTTGTATACAACCATCCTGCATAATAGACTGAAACCTCTAGTTGAGCCGTTTATAGGAGAGGAGCAAGCTGGATTCAGGCCAGGACGTCAGACGCAGGACCATATATTCACCCTAAGGAATATTATGCAAAAATCATGGGATCATGATAAAAATTTATACCTTGCCTTCCTAGACCTCCAAGGTGCATTTGACTCGGTCCCAAGAAACGAAATATGGGAAACACTAAGAGCCAAGAATGTTCCAAGAAGCCTGGTGGAAGCTATAAAATCCGTATACCAAGATCCAAAGGGTATAGTGAGACTGAATGGGCAAGAATCTGACCATTTTAGCATAGCTAGAGGGGTTAAACAAGGGGATAGCTTAAGCCCATTGCTATTCACATTATATATGGATGAAATAGCTGCAATCTGCAAAAGGCGAACAGAAAGGACTTTCCTAGGGCGAAGGAATCTGCTTCCAGTCGTGATACAGCTTCTCCTGTATGCGGACGATATTGTCCTGATTGCAGATTCTGTAGAGAAATTGCAGCAAGCAGTTGACGAATGGAATGAAGAGCTCCGCAGGAAGGGCATGACCATCAGTACCAGCAAGAGTAAGATCTTACAGGTTGGAAGGGTACAGGAAGATGTTTTGGTATACTGCAATGGAGAGGCGATGGAAGAGGTGTCAGATTTCACCTACCTCGGCACTGTTATGCATAGATCTGGGAAAGTAGACTCAGAAATAGTGAACAGGATAAGCAAGGCCAACGCTGTATACTACCAGATCTGCAATACAGTGATCGGGAAGAGAGAAGTCAGCAGAAATGTGAAACTGCACATCTTTAAGGCGGTGTACCTTCCTGTACTCCTTTACGGTGCAGAAAGCTGGGTGATGACTGGCAGACTGGAGAGCAAAATCATTGCTGCAGAGATGAGATTTCTCCGAAGAATCGCAGGGAGAACAAGACGGGACTGCATCCGCAATGATAGGATCAGAGAGGATTTAGGAGTTCCCTCAATGAAGGATGTCCTGGAAACTCGGCAGCTCAAGTGGTTTGGACATGTTGTCCGGATGGAGGGACACAGAGATCCATTGAAAACCATGGACTATATTCCCATTGGTAAAAGACCCCGTGGCCGACCAAGAATGTCGTACCTGGAGTACGTAGACCGTTTGTACAAGAAACGAAATAAAAATATTCGCCAAGCCAGAAATCTAGCATACAACAGAGAACATTGGCAATCCTGGCTAAACGCTCCCCTACGCTGAAAGGCACTACAGGGTGATGCAAAAGAAGAAGAAGTATTGGTGACAAAGTAAGGGGCATTTAGGATCTTTCGGAGGATTTTGGATTGCAAGGATTGGATGCAAGAGGAATTGAATGGCTTGGTGGATCCCTATAGTTAAATTCTGTATTTCCGAATGGGTCCAAGTATGGTAATATAAATTAGTTTTTTGTAGTAGGTGGGAAGTTTTGAACGTTTGTCAAGTAAACGTTGTAATAAACGGTATCTGTGAGCTGTTTCTTGCATTTCAGTCTAGTGTAAGGATTCCAAGTAAGACGTCTGTCAAGATGCAGTCCAAGGTACCCTGTTCAACTGGGGTGAGTGGACTATTGCCAAAGGATATAGTGGGACAGGCAGACATAGGTTTTCGACGAAGGGTAAAGGTAATTTGGTGGGATTTAGTAGGATTGATTTTGATTCTCCACTTTTGACACCTTTCTTCTATGTGTGCAATGTAACTGAAAGATTGAAGGGTTTGGGAAGCAATAGTTGGGTCATTGTTTACAGATAACACACATATGTCATCCGCGTAAGTAGTGAGAACAATTTTGAAATAAACTAAAGTAATTTATTTCTTGTAATTTACAACTGTATTAAAAAACACAATGAGTAAATATGCAGTATGAAGAAAAGTGATGAAATTGTCTTGAGAAAGAACTACCCAGTGGTAGCACTTCGCTAATTATTTTAGGGCAGTAGGTCGGGACCCTCGGGAGGCCACCTTCTTTTAATCACCTCGGAGGGTTATCAGGGATACCTAAGGAAGATAAATTACGGACAATTGGATTTTTGTGGTCAGGGAGTTTAGAATGAAAAGAGGTGTATCTATCACGAGCTATGTCTGCAACAAATGGGATGTTTAGGTCATTATGGAGGAGTTGATTTGTGACAAAATAAGGGGCATTCAGGATTTTGCATAGGATTTTGGATTGGAAGCGGAAGGAATTAGATGGTTTAGTAGAGCGCCAAAGCTTGATTCCATATGTCCAAGTAGGTCTGATAATAGTGATGTAAATGAGTCTTTGGTAATATACTGGAAGTTTGGAACGTTTGTCTAGTAACTGTTGTAGTAATCGGTATCTTCGAGCAGTTTCTTGTCGTTTCAGTCTTGTGTGAGGATATCATCAAATATAAAATTAAAATCACATAATCCAAGTCTGATGTCGCAAAAATTATGGTTCCGATTGAACGACCTCAAAATTAAATATTTCAGTCTTGTGTGAGGGTTCCAAGTAAGGCACTTTTCAAGATGAAACCTAGGTATTGGATTCGTTCTACAGGAGTAAGGGTGATGTTATTAAAGGATACTGGGGGGGCAGAAAGTCATTGGTTTGCGATGAAGGGTAAAGATGATTTGTTGAAATTTATTTTAATCCTCCAATTATGACACCATCTTCAATGCCCGTGATATGGGGCTGAAGGGTTTGGGATGCAGTAGTTGGATCATTATGGACGGATAAGACACACGTGTCATCAGCATAAGGACCTAAGATACTACCTTGAGGCACTCCAGCAGATTGGGAAAGTATGGATGAGTAAGAAAATGTATGGTTTACCTTAAAGGTTCTGCCAGTAAAAAACTAAAGTCAAATTTTCAAATTGAGCTGATAAATAGAAGTTAGGGTTTCATTCTTGATTTCTATTATCTTGTTATTGTGAAATATAGGTTCTGAATATTATTATTATTATTACATAATATTGATGATATAATGTATTGCAGATGATACCGTATGATGCGATCTGTGGAAGCTGGAGTTGGTACCCGATGGCAGAGAGGACGCTCAGCTGCAGATATTCCAAGATGCTAAACCAAAATCTGTCCATCGCTCCAGCTCAATGTCCTATATTTATGTACTATATCAAAAACTTTCAAATATTAGAGTGAATAAAAGAGTTTTTATTTAAGTGATATCTTTGTGTGAGAGAAAGGAAAAGAGAAAAAAAAAATTTTTTTTTCATATAATTTCTTTCTTTTTTTTTTTTTTTGTTTTTTATTATTAATATATATTGTAAATAAAATGTTTGGAGCAGTACGGTACAACTTCCTATTGCAATCAGATTTGCTGTGCATTGCTTCCCGAGAGGTCATCGGCCGCACGGAAGCAATCAAGTGCAGAAGTTATGATAACTTGCGTAGTGGTACTTTACACTGTGTTTTACTTTTATCCATCACAGAGACGATGCGGTTCGGATAAATTAGGCTTACCTTTTAGCGAATGCTTAACAATTTTCTTGTGTACTTTTTGAATTTATGTGATTTATGATGCACTGCGATCAGCTTTTAAGTGCAATATTCTTACAGAATGACCAACTTTTTTTTTTAATTAATGTTATTATTAAAATATATATATTTAGCGTTAAGTGTATTTATTTGCTAGAGTTTGATCTAATTTGACTGAGACTTTTCTTTTCTTATGGAAAAAAAACAAAAAAACTTATATTTATTAGTACTTCTTATATCTTGATTATTGATAATTTTCCATGTTAGGCCCTACAATGACATATTCTTTATCCATTGAATGAAATTATTAAAAGCAAAACAAGAAAATTATGTATAATGAAACATGTAGTGATTAAACAAAAATGTGCTAGTTGCATCGTGCTTAAAAGTTAAATGTTTATAGACTGTTTAAAAGATTCTGGTTAGAATGTTGTTTAAATTTTATTTTATACATTTAATAATCTTATTATTGTAGCGTAAAAACTTGTCCATTATTAGTTGATCCTATTATTCAACTTTTGTTTTTTTTTTAAGTCCCTAGTTAGGTAGTCAATAGCTAAGCGAGATATTTCTGATTGATTTTGGGGGAGAGAAAAAGGGGATTGAGTATTTTAACTAAAACTCATCAAGCTCAGTTATTTTTCAAATGCCGCTGTTTCTTCATCATTCTTTATTTTGACCCAATACAACATATAAATATATCGCTTGAAGCAGATTCCTCTCCATTCCATTTTATAGTTTTTATTATCGATTATACTCAAATCTTAAATTTTACAACTTTACATTCCATTATTTGGGTTTTCACATGTTTTAACTCGAAACTCGGTTAAAGTTAAATATTATTTGTGCTCTAAAGCTCCATTTTTAATCAGTTTTAAGCTTATACTTGTTTAGGAAAGTATCAATGTTAAAAAATAGTTGGTATATTATTTCATCTTTTTGGTTAATTCTATATTATGAACTTTATATGATTAATTATTAAATTTTTGTAATTTTTCTGTATTTAAAGTTTTTTTTGGTTTTTGATAAAATATACTCTGCTCACTTTATCAGTTTCAACTTATGTATAAAAAATTCATCATTAAATTACCACTTTTGTAATTAAACTCTCCCCGAAAAATTCAGCTTTTGGTCTTGTGGAAATGCCATGTAGAAATTAACAAGGAAGTAAATGATTGATGTATATCATTGTTCAATGTATCAATCATCAGAGTTCCCTTAATGTTTTGTTTTTGTTTGATATATATATATAATATATTATATATAATGATTTAAATGGCTGTAAGATCTTAGTATTTCATTACCAAAGCTGATTTTTCGAGTGATCGCTCATTAATATCAATGTTCAACATTTGTGTACTGTTACAAGAATGTTATATTATGATTTTAACATGATGCTGCCTGTTATACAGATTAAATTGTATTTCTCTGTTAATAGATGTAGTAATTCACTGTAATTAATATGTGATTTGAGTTTTTTCCCCCCTTTCATTTCTTTTTTTTTTTTTAATAAATAAGTTGAAATCATAGCATTTTATTTATTTTTAATTTTCCTTGATATTGTAGGATATATTACCACATCTTGATATTATAAGATATATAACTTTCACCTGGTAATATGAGATACAAGTTACCAACATAAGACCAGTGAAAAAAAATCTGGTGCGGGCAACACACGACTTTCACTTACTTGTGTTTTAAAAATCTATTAAAGAATTTTCAAATACAGTAGGACATAAGAATGAGTGATACCATCAAAGAATAATTTGGATTGAATTTCTATAGAAACATGTGTTTTATTAAAAATCTATTATATTATTATCTAAAATAATCAGTAAGTTTTATCTTCTTTTCATTACTAAATTAACTTTTACAAGCTTTTGTCTAAGATAATATTTTTTTCTGAAATCTTTAGCTTTCCAACGGTATATTATACATCTATATTACTGTGTTTAAGTTGAAAAACAAAAATTTGCATTAAAAACATATTTTTTCAGTTTTCTCCTTTAGTTGTTCATCAAATTCACTCAACTTGCATATTTAGCTGTTAATTATCAATGCTAACAAGATGATATGGTTATTTTTACATAATATACAAAATTAAAGGTACTTTAGAGGAAGAAAATTTTAAATATCTGCATTTAAGCCCCATCAGACTATTTCAATCAGAATGAAACCTACATATTAAAGCCCATTAAATTTTACATCGATATAGTGAGTTTAATCAAAATCGTTAGAGCCGTTTTTGAGAAAATCATAAAAAGGTGCTAAATGCATGGGATAAAGTAGGACTTCTGGTTAGCCGATTTTAGTGAAAAAGGTGCTGTAACATCTCGGGCGTATATTAGTCGTAAATATGAAATTTCAGAGCAGTATGACTTTTTGTTTTTGTGCTTGAGTTACCCACACGGACACACAGACCTTTTTGCAGGACTCGGTCATTTGGACTAAGGGGACTCTAAAACGTGTATTTCCATTGAAAACTGTAATTCAAAAATTTTCAAGACTGGAAGCTCTCATACTGGTGATAGAGGGAATATTTTGCCAAAAATAAATCTATATATTATTAATAATTACATAGCTTTATTGACATAATTTTACATGACAAAATCCTTCCCGAAGGAGGTACAAAGGAGTTCAGCTCCCGAAACTTCATTATTTACATATAAGTTTGATAATACTCCATAATCCACATAAATATGATGTCATATTATTTTTATTTTCACTTACCTATATATGAAATATATAGTTAGGGAAAGTATTCAGATCATGAAAATTTTCTAATTCAAGTTTTCACCAGAAATACATGTTTTAGGGTCCTCTCAGTCCAAATAACGAAGTCCCGCAAAAAGGTCTGTGTGTATTTGTCCATGTGTGGTAAGTCTAGCACAAAAACTAAAAGCTGTACAAAACGAAATTTCATATTTAAGACAACTATACACCCAAGATGTTACAGCAACTTTTTCATCAAAATCAGCTAGCCAGAAGAGTAACTTTATACCATGCATTTTGAACCTTTTTACGATTTTCTCAAAAATAGCTTTAAGGATTTTGATTAAATTTGCTATATCGATGTAAAATTTAATAGGCTTTAATATGATGTAGGTTTCATTCCGATTGAAATAGTCTGACAGGGCTTGAATGTCGATATTTTAAATTTTCTTTCTCTAAAGTACCTTCAATTTTGTAGATTAGAAAAAATTAACCATTTCATGTTTGTAGCATCAATGAAAAACGGCTTAATATATAACTTGGATGAATTTGATAATCAACTGAAAGAGAAAAGAGCAAACAAAGTTGTTTTTTTTATGTAATTTTGGCTTTTTTCAAGATCAGAACCATTTCCCACTCTCTTCCCCTAGGAACTTTCATCCACTTGTTTCCCACTCTCTGCCCCTAGCATCTTTCATCCAATTGGTTCCCACTTTCTGCCCTTAATAACTTTCATTCAGTTGGTTCAGTGGAAAACAGGGAGCAGGTCTTTGTCCTTTAGTCTTATATGAGGATTACAAGTTAAATGTTTGTCAAGATGGAGTCTTAGGTATCTGATTCCTGCAACAGGGACTAGTTGCTAAGGATACTGTAGGGCAGGAAGTCATAGGTTTAGATAGATAGATAGATAATTGTTTTTTTGTTTTTTTTTTTCTTTCAGCATATTACAACAAAAATATAACATAAAAAAAAACATTAATAGAACTCTGATTTTTTAGACCGTCTAGTCTGGAGCCGACCTGTTCAATTTTACAATTTATATAACATTAACTATATACATATACAATACACTACACAATAACAGTAAAACATTCTCACTCACTGATTCAACTATTTCATTTTCAGGCTCAAAACAATAACAATAATAAGAAACAATTACATATATATAAATATATTACAATTTTTAAATATAGTTAAACTCTTTTATAACTTTATATATATAGGGCCATGATATTTTACAACATTTATACACAGCCATCAAGTTCTGTCCATTAAGATGGTTAATTACTTAATCGGAGTTTAAATAATTCTTTCCGAAACATCTTATTCTAATTTCAGATAAAATGGGACATGTGGCGAGGAAATGAAAGGTATTTTCTACTTCTTTTCTATTACAAAGCGAACACATCACATTGTTATTTGACCAAAATCTATTATAGTTGAGGTATACCAATTCACATCTAACTTTAAATATCCATTTCGCCCCATTAAAACTTAATTAGAGCCCAGTTATATTTGTTTTTAAGTTGAATGTCTATAGAAATATTATGTTTTTCAGCCTGTTCTCTTACATCTTTAATCCAGAAAATATTTTGTTTGATTACTTCCTCATTTATGAAATGTGGCAGTCTATTGTTTGGTAGATTTTTAACTTTTAGAATGTAGTTATTTTGAATTTTTAAATTTTCCGAGAAGATTAGCATGGCCCCTGCGCAAGGATGACATGCAAAATCTCCTGAAGTCATAGGTTTACAATGATGGGTGAAGATTATTTGGTATTAGATGTATCAGAATAAATTTTTATTCTCCAGTTCACACTATACTTCTAGTTATTAGATGTGGGATTGAAGACTATGGGTGGATCTTAGAGATAAGAATAAAAAGCATCAATGAAAGTATTTTCTTCAGGAATTAGGACTAATCCACCCTTGATCAGAATACAAGTATGATGTTGTTTATTTATTTAACGCCACTTCATGCTACTATGGCTAATCAGACGATGCTACAGTGGAAGTCCTAAATTTTGCCTATCCAGGTTTTATTAGAATAGGGATCTTTAACGAGTACCTGACATCGCACAGGCTCGGGACCACCTTTTAACCTCAACCACCTTTTACTCCCATTAAAAAATGCTAGGACCACCTGCGGGTTTGAACCCGTTACCTTTGGCATAGGAGGCTGTTATGCTAGCCACCCAGCTACAAGTGATCCCAGAGCAAACAAATTTTTTTAATGTAATTTTGGCTTTTTTCAAGATAAAAACCATTTCCCACTCTCTGCCCCTAGGAACTTTCATCCACTTGTTTCACTTTCTGCCCCTAATAACTTTCATCCAGCTGGTTCAGCTAAAAACAGGGAGCTGTTCTTCGTCATTTTAGTCTGATATGAGGATTCCAAGTTATATGTTTGTCAAGATAGAGTCTTAGGTATCTGATTCCTACAAAAGGGACTAGTTGAGTGCTATTGAAGGATACTGTAGGGCAGGAAGTCATAGGTTTACAATGATGGGTGAAGACTATTTGGTATTAGATGTATCGCAATTAATTTTTATTCTCGAGTTCACACTATATTTCTAGTTATTTGACGTGGGACTGAAGATTATAGGTAGCTCTTAGAAATAAGAATAAAAAGCATCAAAGTAGTTATTTTCTTCAGGAATTAGGACTAATCAAGAGCAAGAGATTGGTGTAGTTTATATAATGGGTTTCTTCAGACTTGTACAGATGTTCTAATGAAAAATGGCTAAATATAAAACCGCAACCTTTAGAACCGATGATGATCTATGGTTCAGTACATATAGGGATTCGACTGGTTCTCCACTGATGACAGTGCAAAGAGGTGATAAGGACTAGACCACGATCAGTCCAGAGGTTTTCCCCTAATTTTTGGGTACCCACTTTGTTGATGATGGGTCACCTCAGGGCTGAAATAAGAGAATAAATAATTATTCTGCCACAGCCGTATTCCGAAGAATATTTTACTAGTGCATTATCAATTATGACTTAAGGTTCCTCAAGTTCAGTGTAAAATACTAAGCATATTTTTAATTTAAGTATTACTTTTCGTTTATAGCCAGACTTACTCCAGATGCACATAGATCTTAGTTGGGCTCACGAGACACCGAAACGTGCTTTTACGCCGAAAAATCGAATTCCTGTATGATTACGATCGCAATTCTTTTCCTTACTAAATACATCAAACATGGGTAAGTCTTATTCACATGTTGCGTAGTGGTGAGCAGAACAATCTTCTATGAAGAGGGTCTCGGACAGATCGCCCTTGAATTTTCTAGAAGCAGTAAATAATCCTTGGTTACGCCGTTCTTCGGAGAGGACGTAAAATGGTAGTACTGTGTGATATCAGGTTCTCGTAAAGATTCCTTCCCTAATTAAAACTGGAAAGGCGAAATTTAGAACTAAAACCGTAGCATCATTCGATTAGACACAGTTGCATAAAGATGACGTGAAATGAATTGAATAGAATAGAAATGCGGGTAGTGAATATATTACGGCACGATAAAACACATGTTTAACAAAATTATGATTTAAATCTTCACCTCAAACATGGATGAATTCGTAGAGGATCTTGAAAAACTCGTAAAAACGATAGAAACTTCACGATCTAAAACTTTCAGAGAAAGAGAGAGGAGAAAAAGCGAATTCGAAGAGTACTTATTAAGAACAGGTGTGTACGAAAGCCTTGCCAAAGCACTCAAGCTGCTTTGCGAGGAACCAGTAAAACCGAAAAACCCAATCGATTTCATTTGTATTAACATCGGACAGACTCGAATATCTAGAGCGGAATTCAGCAAGATGACTCAGGAACTAGAACGCATGCGAAAAACGATCAAAAGTCTCGAAGACGAGATTGAACTTCTACGAAATCCTCCCACAGCGACAGATAATAGAGAAAGCTCTATGTCAGGAAATCTTTTAAGTTAAACACAGCAGTTCTTTTTTTTTCGAAATAAAGCAGATGTTATTCTAAAAATATATGTATAATATACTGCATTCAATACAAACCTAATGTGATGAAATAAATATGTTCATTCCATATTTTATTGTTACAGCTGTTTGGAAAAAACATAAAATCCGTACCCACAGGACTATTTCACCTGCTACGCGTGCGCAATAACCTGTCAATGTTTTTCTAGCAGGCCAAATAGTCTTGTAGGAGCAGTCCTACAATATATTTTTAAAACAATTTAGTGTTGCCGCCGTAATATGAGAAAAGCAAATACTAATAAAATAGTTTCATTTCCAAATCTCATGAATATAGTATCTTCACTAAAAGCGGCGAACCAGAAGAGCCAATATATACCATGCATTTGGCACCTTTTTACGATTTTCTCAAAAACGGCTCTAACAATTTTGATCAAACTCGATCGATGTAAAGTCCAATCGGCTTTTATACCATAGGTTACATTCTGATTTAAATGGTCTGGCAGAACTTTCTTCCTCTAAAGCATCTTTAATTATATAGATTCGAAAAAAAATTACATCATCTGGCGCGACAGGCCGTGTAGACTTTTGGCCGCGTGGTGTAATCTCCTGAGAGAATATACGCACGTTTCTCGATGAAATTCTATATGGTAGGATCATCACTCCCTACGCCTATGTTTGTGATTGGCCACCATTAGGCTGACGGGTCTCACATACCCGTGGGAGGGTCTATGAGGTAATCCCCATTTTATTATATGCTTATAAAAGTCCCGCCGGTATTGAGATTCGAACACACAACCTTTAGCGTGAGAGACTAGCGCGCTAGCCACTTAGCCTTGGGTTCTCCAAAATTTAAACTGAAAGGACCAAAACATTTGGACGTCCGCCGTTTTTCGCTTCAGCTTAGTTTAGTAATTTGCCCTGAGGGTTTTGTAAACCATGTTCCTTGCGAAATTATACCCTCAACCTCTTGATTTACGCTTGACAAGAGTATGTACGTTCCATTAAAAAAAAAAAAAAACTCGGTTGTTTGTATTTTACATCGTGCTCTAAATTACACATCTCTCTAAAAGTATGAATCATATTACTCGACGTATCCGAAAATCACATACTCTAGTTTAAGGTAATTTAATAGGAAATGTTTTAATGATCTATTATATAACAGTGGGGCACAATGGTCAGGTTTAAATCAAACCTCATTATCTGGTGGACACAAAATAGAAGCTGAAAGAAATTCATCAGTAATTGATTCGATATGACTTCTACTCGTTACCGTCTTGATCCATTCCAACTCTTCCTTCAACTCCTCTATCTTTTCCAAGTACTCTTTAAGTTTTTCACACTGTTTTTTGTACTCCGCTGCGCTTATTCGAGGAGGCCCGATACGTTTAGCTATGTAATCGACCGGGTCCCTCGGCTTGATGTGTTCCTCGAACAGCATCCTGAGGCACTTGGCCAGTTCAGTTTTCACGCCAGTATCCAATAGATATTCTTTGAATTCTTTCTTCCTCCTGAGTTGTGCTTGCTTTTGGCTGGAAGGTGTACTGTTTCGGATGACAGTCTGTTTGATTAAATCTTTCTGAAAAGTATCCATTATCTTTATTTATGATGTCAATTTTAATATTACTAATTTAAATGTAATCCTAATTATGGAAGAAATTGAGTATTTGTGTTTTTGTCACATGTGTTTAGAATTAATTTCATTAAAATGTAGATATGTTTATCTTGAATTGTTAATGTAACATCTAGTTAGATGGTTTTTGTTCCAATAAAGTACCTTGAAATTGTTTGTCGCGCATGCGCAGTGCTCTTTACACATGCTAAGAAGTGATTTAGGCCGGGAAAGCTGTTCTGCACATGAACGAGCGTATAAGCAAGGGAAT
Organism: Piezodorus guildinii; assembly: GCA_023052935.1. Taxonomy (NCBI): domain Eukaryota; kingdom Metazoa; phylum Arthropoda; class Insecta; order Hemiptera; family Pentatomidae; genus Piezodorus; species Piezodorus guildinii. The sequence goes on along the minus strand of CM041294.1, from coordinate 164,825,195 downwards.
ACGCATTAATGTCTTTATGTCTGGAAGGGACACAGTCCATAATATAGATAACATTTCTGAAAGATAGGTGATTTACATAATTGCTTCTTTGTTCAAGATAATTTTCGAATATCGGATGCATCCTAAAATCTGTTATGACTGTTTTTAGCGCAGAATTTAGCTCGTAATGATGAGAACACTTTTAAAATCAGGCCAGAATGTATTGAGGATTTCAGATACACTTTTTAGTTTTATAACTTCACTCGAGTGTAAACTTAAAATGGGTTATAACTACGATCTTTAAAAATAAAATAATAAATAAGCGAAAATGTGAAGATTTCTAGAGCGGAATATTATAAAACTGTTTGGCAACTTAAGATACGTTCATTCAAACCATAGACCTACAGCCAATAGAACTTTTAATAATGAAAGGTAATTGTTTTTTAGTCTATAATTGATTTGCGAAATATAAGTGCTATGAATAAGAATCACAGATAAAATTTGTAATTTTACGAATAATGTCTTGGGTTTTAAGATTTTCACTGTACAAACTTCTGAAATGCTCTTTACTATGCAGTACGACATTTTTAAGAATTAGCGTCACTTGAGGTTCACAGATTTTTGCTCTTTAATTTTCGACAAAAGTTAGACGTAAATACTTCTTTGTCGTAACCGTAATGTAACCTTCCCTCTAGTCGGTGTATAAACAATTTAATTAATTTTGAAGTACCAAGATAAAGACATTTTGTCATACTTTCTCAGTTTAGTAAATCAAATATGAATTAAAATCAGAAGAAGATTAAGTTCCTGGACTTACATGATTTTCAAAAAGGAGATTTCTATTTTGAGTACCCTAATTATAATGAATTTTAGAATTTAAATTATTTAACTCTAGATTTTGAGTGATTATATTTATTTTTAAAGCCTTAAGGATGTCTTCCGAACCATTGTCAAAATTAATTATCAAGCTGGGCCTTGCAGCGTTGGTTCGGTTTATATTGATCATTTCACCTTACAAAGAACTTATAGCAAACAGAGTTGAAATTTCTACATTATTGAACTCCTGGAGGAGAGTTGTTGAAGGTGTGTCCTTGTACAGAGAGGGCATAAATCCATATGATGGTGACTTGTTTCATGAAACGCCTATAGGCCTGATAGTGTTTGACTTTGTCTTAGCTCATATTCCCAGCTATATTAGTGTGATATTTATAGCATGTGATTTAATTACTGGCCTTGCGTTGTACTGGACAGCTTGTGAATACATGAAGGAAATGGAAGAAAAGCAAAATGCGGAGAAGGATACATATGCTGAAAATGCTAAAGAATTGCTTCTGGATGAACATTATTTTCAGTTCTCGCCAAAGTATGTACTGATCGTGTATTTATTTAATCCTTATAACATTCTTAATTGTGTTGGTTTTACTACCACTACTTTTGGAAATCTCTGTTTAGCAATTGCATTTTTAAGCATGAGCAAAGGATGGAGATTTGCTTGTTGCTTATCCCTAGGACTGCACGTGTACCAAACATTTTACACTATTGTACTAATAATACCTGTATGCATTTATATCGCCCAAAAAGAAAAGAGGAAAATTCTCTCAGTGCTGTGGACGATTACTGTTTTCACTTCGATAATGGCTGGAATATTTTATGTTTCAAACGTAATTACAAATGATTGGAGGTTTTTGCGTTCTGTTTATGTAGTGATATTGACAGTTACAGACTTGAGGCCTAACATTGGCCTGTTCTGGTATTTTTTCACTGAAATGTTTGAACATTTTAGGTTACTCTTTATATATTCATTTCAACTGAATGCTACATTACTCTATCTAGCACCGCTTAGCTTAAGGTTTCATAAAAATCCTATGCTTTTGGCTACAAGCTTAACGGCATTAATTGCTGTATTTAAATCGTATCCATGCTTGGGCGATGTTGGATTTTATTTGTCTCTGCTGCCAATGTGGAAGCATCTTTATAGCAAAATGCAGCAGGCATTCATTATACTGTGTGCACTCATTGTTACTTCAGTCCTAGGACCCACGGTTTGGTATTTGTGGATTTATTCACGTTCAGCAAATGCCAACTTTTATTTTGGCGTTACGCTAGCGTTTGCTACAGCACAGATATTCCTCATTACTGATCTATTATTTGCTTATATTAAAAGAGAGTTCTCTTTGAAACATGGTCTTATTGAAACAGATGAAAAAATGGTACTGATTAATTAGATTATTTTGTTAATAATTGTTTTACTAAGTGAAACTATATTAAGGTACATTATTATTTTTGTAAAAAAAAAAAATGTAATTAAAATGAACTTTTAAAAACCTGTACAATTTATTTAATTCCTATGGAATAAAAGTTATTAGTCAAAATAAATAAACAATTTTTATGTGTCACTTCATAATTATAATTATGTATCTTAATTATAATGAATGTATGAAATGATTTTATGTAAATATTTGTGGTTTACTTTTAATCTCCTTACTTATGTTATCAAGTTTTTATTATTATTTTTATATATCAATAACACTTTTTGTTCAGAATTGTATCAGAAACAGGCACAAAGCTAAAACGAGAGGTGGTAATATATAAACAAATTGGTATCTTATGTATTACCAAGACATATTTATATCAGTGTAATATATATTGTTCATAGGTGAGAGGAGGTTTCAGTTACTTTACCATTCCAGAAATGTTTATTTTATTTTTTTAATAATGTACTTATGTAAATATTCATATTTGTACTTTAAACAAATGGATCAATCATTTCGAAAAGGGTTAATCTCTTTTAAATAATAATGGAGTTGACTTCTCAGAATAAAACTACAGCAAAAATAATTAGGATAGTAACGTTAAATATTGTAACGAAGCTCTTTAAAAAAAAAAATAAAGTAGCAGTTACGAGTCTGATTTTTTACAATAAAATTAACACTTACCTTATTTATAGATATATGTATAGAAAAAAGTAATAAATTTTTCATTGCTTATATATTATTTATTCTACCCGAAATATGTTTTATTAGTATTTAGTAGGTTACTTAACAAATGTTTCTACTACACTTATAAGAAACATTTTTTTTTTACTAATTATTAAATAGAGATCTTACAATTAATCATTTGTGCTGTGTTTATCTTTATATTTTCCTACAACTTTTCTTTGATCTATTAAAGAATTAATTTACTTAAATTTCTATAGAAACATGTGTTTTATTAAAAAATCTATTATATTTTTATCTAAAATAATCATTTAGTTTTATCGCCTTTTCATCACTCTTTATTAACTTTTACAAGCACTTGTGTATTAGATAATATTTTTTTCTAAAATCGTTAACTTTCTAACTGTATATTATACATGTATATTACTGCTCTTATGTTCAAAAACAAAAATTGCATTAAATTTTTTTTTTTTTTCAGTTTTCTCCTTTGGTTGTTTTTTAAATTCGCACAACTATATATAGCTGTTATTTATCAATGTTAACTAGATAATTTGGTAATTTTTATAGAATCGACAAAATTAAAGGTACTTTACAAGAAAAAAATGTAAAATATCGGCATTTAAGCCCTGTCAAACCATTTTAATCAGAATGAAAACTGCATGATATTAAAGTCCATTAAATTTTACATCGATATAGGAGTTTAATCAAAATCACCGGAACCATTTTCTAGAAAATCGCAAAAAGGTGCAAAATGCATGGTATAAAGTGGCTCTTCTGGTAAGCTCATTTTGATGACAAAGGTTTTGTAACGTCTCGGGTATATATTTGTCTCAAATGTAAAATTTCAGTTTTTTATTAATGATGCACTACGTTTTGGCTATAATGCCATCTTCTGGAGCAAAGAACAATTTTGATCTTAAGGTAATAGGGTACTTACACCCAGAAGCCTCATGTCTGATAAAAAGTATTTCAGAAGAAGAAATGTTGAACATTCAGTACTTAAGTTCAGTCAGACTGTTTCAATAAGCATAAAACCAAAATTAAAGCCCATTTAGTTATACATTGATGTAATGATTTTAATCGAAATTATGTGAGCCATTCTTGGTAAAAACATGAAAAATGCACAATATTAAGTACATAAATAGATATTTAGTTGAATATTTGAATAATGAAAATCTGGTTGGAGCAACACACGACTTTCACTTACCTGTTAAAAGCAACAAAAACAGTTATAGAACTAATAAATATTGTTTAAAAAGGTCATCATCATCATAATCACTCCCTCTCCTACGGCTGTTCAGCGTGAGGATCCTGCTAGCAGAGTATATTAAGTACTGACTGATATTTCTCTTTCCTATTCCAGTCTGTTCCACGTCTCTTGCATGATTCCTTTACACCGTCCTCCCAGGAGTATGGGTCTTGTAAGTTTTCCTGGCACTTCTTTCTTTATCCATTGATTGATTGTTCAAAAAGGTTTAAAGAAATGTATTTAGCTTTGTAGGAAACATATGTTTTAGATTAAATAATATAAAATTGTTATCTACAACAATCAGTTAGTTTTATCCGCTTTTCATCATTTTCCATTACAATTTGTGTATAAGATAATATTTTTTCTAAAATCTTTAGCTTTTCAACAGTATGTTATATATCTATATTGCTGTTCTTATCTTAAAAACCCAAAAATTACATTAAAAGATATATATGCTCTTTTCTCCTTTAGTCGAATATATAATTCGTTCAAATTACATATTTATCTGTTTTTTATCAATGGTTATTTTTATAGAATCTACAAAATTAATGGTACTTTAGAGAAAGAAAATTTAAACTACCTGCATTTCAATCAGAATGAAACCTATATAATATTAAAACCCATTAAAATTTACATTGATATAGCAAATTTAATCAAAATCGTTTAAGCTGTTATAGAGGAAAGGTGAAATATGTAAGGTACAAAGCGACTCTATTGGTATGCCAATTTTGACGAAAAAGTTGCGGTTACATCTGAGGCATATATTTGTCTCAAGTAAGAATTTCAGTTTCGTACACCTTTTTGTTTTTCTGCTGGACTTACCTCACACATACAGACCTTTTTGCGGGACTTGATCATCGACTCAGGGGACCCTAAAACATGTATTTCTGTTGAAAAATGGAATTCAAAATTTTTGACAATCGCAATGCTTTTCCTCACTGTACATTTCATATATGGGTAAGTGGAAGTAAAAATAATTCTATGAGGAGACAAGGTATTTAAAAAATCAATTAAAACGGAATAATGTATTCTAAAAAAAAAAAAAAAATTTAATTCCATTTTAAAACAAAATCACCCATAAATTAAAAATAACAAAAATTGCTAACAATTTTCAATGATAAGTCTTGTAAAACTATATTTGGTACATCAGAGAAAAAATTATTGCTTATATTGTGATATTTTAATTACAGAATTCTTTTACTATTGCTAACAATATATATTAAAATTTTATGTTTTTTCACATTTTATATACCATTAAAATTAAAATAAAATAAAATATTAATATATCCCTGTATACAAAAATAACTAAAATATTGCACAATAATGCTTATGTAACACTACTACTAAACTATATGCATATGTACTTCCGAAAATTTATTTCCTTCTAAGCACACAATTTTTCCTCTCCTTACATCTCAGACTTTACAATCACATTTCGTGAAGGAATGTAGCTTACAGCTGGGATCTAATAAATCTAAATAATCCTTATATCTTGGTAACAATTATAAAAATAACAAAGAACTATTTTTTTCATACATCATGTTTTGTTTTTTCATAATACAGAACATTTATACAAACTCAAATATATTCTCTTCTAAAAATATTTAAACAGTTTTGCTTTTCTCTCAAAGATTATGTAATAATACTTCAAATGAATTATTGTCATATTAATTCAAAATAAAAGTAATTTAATAAAAAAAAACTTTCATTAAAAAAGTAAAGAATAAATCAACAGATAACTCTTTATACTCACTCATAACCTTAATTACAGTTACAAAATATATTATTTAAATATGTTTCTATAGAAAACAGTGCATATAATCATTATATCCAGTGCAATGAGGGAAATATAATACTATTTATAAATTCAAGAACGAATGCAAAAACTCTTCAGATAAACAATAAGTCAAATTTAATATTTTTATTAAAATTAATTTATATTATCTATTATTTCATGAATAATACAATAGTATATAACAATTTTGACTTTACCTTTGTAACGATCAACACAATATTTCTTACATTTGGTTCCTCCATTAAGTTGTCATAACTGATTTATTGAACAACCTAACCTCAATTAAAATATTTTTCACTTGATTTTTAGGGATGTAAAACAATGTAAAATAAATAACAGTCCTTGACTTTTTGACATTCTCTTTCATTTCCTCAACTCTGAAAACTAAATTGATAAAAAAATTAAATGCATCAAACTTCAGAACATTTTCATCAGTCAATGCTGTCTTAATTTCTTTTACAAACCAATGCTTCATAGATTACCAATAATAAATACAAAAAAAAAAAAATAGAAGAACCCGATAAAATTAAAACTTAATGTAATTAAATTTATTGAATTATTCATGACTAAATTCACTTACTTAATTAAATTAAATTTTTTAATGAATTTATACTTCATTACATTATATGAACTCTACTTTCAATGAAAGCCAAGGATTGTCATCAATTAAGAAAATTTTAATTTGAATAAATTATTTTGCGAAACGTTTGTAATAATTAGTTTTTAATTGAGTCCTTAAAATATCCCGGAAAATTAGTTCTTGAATGAAATTGTTTTCAAACACATTATTAATAGTATTTATAAAGTATTTTTCTATTTATTTATTTTTTAAATATTTGCTTAATAAATATATCTATATAATACAATATTCAGTTCAAAACTGAACCTTAGAAGCTGTTTAAGAAAACAAAAAAAAAATTATAAACTATTTAAATTGCCTAAATATCAGTAAAATTTTTCAATACATAACATTATCTTTATAAATTTGGTCCTTAATAGACAACACTGTTACCAAACAAATGGAATATACATATATATGTATCTGTATATGTATATTTACATATATTAAAGTTATAATTAAAGAGATCATTATTTTATGTACAAAGAATATCTAACATAGAAACATAACATTAAAAATAAATAAATATAAGCAATATATTTATATGTTTATGTACATTTTAAATAATAATAAACTTAACAGCTATATCTCTCAGGAGATAACAGAATTATACATTCAAACATAGCTTTATATATAAATTAAAAAAAGAATAATCACTCTTAATTATTAATAAAATATACTATATTATTATACACATAATTAACTTTACACTTTAACATTAAAATAAGTTAACTGCAACGACAATATTTTTCTTACTTCAAAGTTCAATTGATAAACTTTATTCCAAGTCGTCCATGTGTTGCATCAAAATATTCATTTCAAAAATATAAATTTTCTTTATTAGATAAAAAATATAGTCTGCTAGGCCTTCATCGAAAATGAAACTATCCGCTTCCATAAACCGATAAGGTCATTCACCGCCTTCCTTATTCAAAGTTTGGTGATAATTATTCTATTTAATCATACTAATGTACCATTATTTAAACAATTTGCTATTATGTAACTAAATAAATATTTAATATATATTATTGCTGTTAATATAGTCGAACAGAAAAAGTAAATAACCCATTTATCTTTTTTCAACTTAGAATTTAGATTATTTTAATGTTTTAACTAAATATGTTACAAATAAAACTTTATCTGACTTGATGAACACATAAAATGTACAGTAATATATATTTTTTTTTTTAGAGGGCTGTTGTATATTTTGAAATTGTGCTAATAGCTGAGGGATATAACCTCCCTTTTTAAACAGCTGATAAAAAAGAAAAGTAACTAAATTCAAATGTCTCCATAGTCATGTTTTTTTGAATTAAGGTATCATAGGGAATTTTATAAATAAAATTTATTGATTCAAAATAAAAGATGAAAATTTTAAAAATAAATAAATAAAAACTGACTTGATAACCCCTATATAAAACAGGGCCTACTCAATGGGTTGTCGCAATGAAGGTTACCTAGATATAATTCCTTACACATACAACAACCATAATATTCACTTTTTAGCTAACAGGTAGTTCTTTAAAAAAAAAAATAAAATAACTACTAAGTTATACTAAACAGAATCGGCAAACCCTGTTTCAAACGAAAAATATATCGGATAAAAATTAACCAAACCAAATAACAGTGAGAATTAAATCAGTAAAGATACTAAAATTTTAGAAAATAAAAACTGAAAATAATTTCAATTGACTTGTTTTATAACTGATGAAAATTAATAGAATGAGAAAATATATTCAGATGGCATACAATTCACTATGCTTGAAATGATCTATGCAGAATTTTCAGATACTGAATTCGAAAATACATTCCTAATGTATATAATTAACAACAAGCGAACTTGACCATAAACATTTTAACAAATAAATTTATAACAATATGAAACAAGATTGTCAAATTTGAGTAACAGAAACTATTATAATACTAGCACCATAAAATTCTGATTATATGATATTAAACATGCTTAGGAACAATTTTCTGTTTCTGAAATAACTCAGAATACTAAATCTCCTCTTAAAATACCCAATTTGTAATCATTTTTCAGATTAGGCTAAACAAATAAAATCAGTTAAATAATGAAAAGAAATGAGATTTCTCTACAAGCGAGACAATGAATTCCAAAAGGTACTTTATATATTGATTCTAGGATTTAATAGGAGTGAATTTTACAGAATGCCCAGAATCTCTAAACAAATCAATTTTAATTCCTTTGCATTAATTTTTTTAATTTTTTGAACTAAATAATTAATTTGTTTTTCTTTATTATAAAAGGAAATGTTTCAGTGTATAGATGTATATGTAGATTTTCACTGAAATTAAATGAGCAATTAGTACATTTTGAAAATAATTACATTTCTCAAATGTACTTTTTTAAAATGACTTGGATGTTTTTTCTTTTCTTTCTTTTTTTATATGAACTCCGATGACAACTCTCGATATAACAAAACAACTAATATACAAATACAACAAAATCTTAATTTCCTTTAAAAAATGTTGTTTAGTACACCTTAGAGAAATCAACGCCTCCACTGATAATACATTAGTAAAAAAAGAAAAAAAGTAATTCAGTTCAATGATAGCATACCACTTTCATGAGATTTTAATAAAAAACAGTTTAATTAAATAAAATTCTTCACAAAACAAAAATTAAATACCATACCATTTTTCCAATCTTAAAAGCATAAATGATAGAAATACATATCTAGAAAAAAAAAAAAAAAAAGAAAAAAACATCAGCTCATTTACTTAATAAAATTAAATAAGTAAAGCCTAATAATGTATTTTAAAATCAAAATTATTTCCCCAATTTAAAAAAAAAAAAAAAAATTAACAGTTCCTAATAATTTTGATGATGGTCATCAACAGACAGATTAATACAATAAAAACAAATGAGTAAAAATAATAAAATTAATTGATACTGACTAACTCAGTCAAAGACTGAACACCAGTTATTTGCCCTAGAATATAATATAATTACAAGTAAAACCATTCATTGAGCGACTAATTCAAATGAAGCCAGAAATGTATGTATACAAAACCAATAGGTAGAAAAAACACCTTTGAGAGCTATTACTAATCTATTATTGTAAATTGAGAACCTGTTTTCCAAAAAAGTACAAAAATTCTTTTAGCACTTTATTTGATTCTTTTTTCATTTAAATCTAGAATTTCAATTTCAATATATTAATTACTTCATTTTTATGCTATGGAGACTTTATTTTTATGTTTTTGTATGTTTTGGAATAAAATGAAACATGTACATAGTAACTTATGGAAAAACTGCAATTTTATAGGAGTTTTTAAAGGACTAGTGAGGTACTTAGAAGAAAAATATATCTAAATGATTAAAATACAAAATATCTATTTTGTAAAAAAAAAATTATCTATAGTACCTTTAGGAAATCAATGTCACAATTGCACAATGAAAGTATAAAATAAAAAAAAATAGTCAGCCAATTGTACTTTTATCTAACTTCACGCCCTTCCATCCATATTTCTTTAATCACACGAATAAGTCTAAGATGCCAGTAAAATAGTTTTAATAATAGAGTAATTGTTGAATGTAGAATATATATGATGGAGATGAGATGGTTCGAAAATCAACCATAAAAATAAAATCACTAATAAGAAAAAAAATATCATATTTGAGTGCTGACGTTTCATTAATAGTATGCATTAATTAGGGATAAAAACCAATAAAAAATAATACTTAACAGGATATTAATAAGTTCATTATTGTTGTCTTATTATTATATTGTTAACTGATAATTTTTCTTAATGATAAGGTTTAGTTGACCGTTAAGAATACTAGATGAGCAAGTTAGTTGGGGGTGCGGTAAAAAAAAATTTTGATGACCGCACATCCAACCATTTTCCTCATCTAATAATTTTTCATGTTTTTTTTTGTCCTGATTAAGGCCTAAAATTCAGGTTGAAACGTAAGTACACAAATATAATGTTTTTCTTAAGCGTGAATTTTTTTTTTTTTATGTCCATAGTCCAAACCAAATTTCTCCATCATGTAAAATATTATTATCAGAAATAAATTTAAATTGAAGCATGAAACTTTTTGAATAATGATTTATTCAATATTGCTTTATGATTCGGATTCCAAAAAATATTGCTATAAATAATTAAACTGTTCAAAATATAAGTCAACAAAATTATAAATGGTACTTTCAATAGATATAATCCTTATTATTATATTTAAATTATAACTATTCTCTTTGAAAACACTATATTTATTATCACATTATTTATATATTATCATTGACGCTCCGAAGTCTTTCGCTTCATCTTCAAAATGTCCCTATCTAAACTAAAAACAATAATACAACATCAAAATAAAAATACATTAAATTACACATTAAAAACAACTATATAAATATGTGTATATGTATCTCAATTTTTACCTTTTATTATTTATTGCGATAATTGGGAAACACTGAAATATTTAGCAAATACGAATATAAAATAATAAATAAAGATTAAAGGCCAATATTTTAGTCAACAAATGTAATAACTAATAAATGTGTGACAATTATTAACCATAATGTAATAGGTATTAAAAATATAGTGATGCATTTTATAAAATCACGATTACTGGAAACAAATAAAAAATGTTGATAAATGATTTTGACTTATATTTATGTCCTAGATATGGAAGGTATATGATAAAATAATAAAACTTGAAATCGTGATTAGGATATTGATGTAAATTTTATATAGCTGCTTTTAAAAGTTCAATTTAATGTATGCTTTCTTTGATGTTATAGTATTGTTTTCAGTTTTCATAGTAATATTTTGAATATGAAGCAAAAGAATTCAAAACATCAATGATAATAGATAAAATTATAGCGTTTTTGAAGAGAATAGTTATAATTTAAATATAATAATAAAATTATACTCTTTGTGATAGTATTTTGGTATAATTCTTTTATTACCAACTAGAAAGATGAAAGAAATAAAGTAACGATGGAAAAAAAAAAAACAAAAAAAAAAACATCATATTGTAAACATGGATAATAGATTTACTACACATAAGATAACATATGTGTATAACAATCAGGTAAATGGAACGTACGCCATAAATGCGGACTCCTATGATATGTAGCGATGATGTGAGCTCGAGGACATCGAGATCTAGATGGAATCGGGATTGTCTGCGAGGGAGGCTATCCTCTTCTGGCAGTCCTCTGAGGTCCAGTGCTGCTGCAGGAGTTTCACTTCTGTCTCCAGAACTGATGGGAGTTTTGTTCGTAAGCCGTGCATCACAACCGCCTTCGTACTCGCCATTACCTAAAAAAAATAAATATTATGTTTCAATTATATGATAACAATATTTAAATGATCCTCTTTCACAAGGCAGTGTGTCTGTTGGTGAGATGTTTAACATAAATAAATAAAAATAATTCTGCCTCATTATAAATACAGCCCACATCCAGTAATCAATGGACAGCATTTCAAGCTGCATAGGGACTTGATCATAACTAAAAAAAAAAAAAAGTGAAGAAAAACGTGCAAAATGGTGGAGTAAAAATCTTGAAATGTACAAAATAGCACAGAAAAATTGAGGGTATATACCTTAAACGTCCAAAAAATAAATTAAGCTAAATCAATAAGGAAGAGGAACTTGACCTTTAAAGGTTGTTTTCTAGAAAAATTACCTCCCTATAGTTAAAAGTTAAAGAACACGAATCAAGTGAATAAAACATCTATATATGAATTTTTTTTAACTTGAGAAAATTATCTAAGTCATTGACTAGTTAATTAAATTATAAATTTACAGAATATATTATTTTTTGGATAGTCAATAAAATTATAAAAAAATAATGCATTCTTAATACCAATATATACACCACTGGTCAAACGTTAGAGACCACTTATGGTTTAATAATAACAATAAATAAATTCTTTATTATCCTGGAACATGTCCCTTCAGAATAAAATATACAGAATGTACAAAATATGCTTTGGAGTCTTAGAGTAAATTAAATGCATGTGAAAAAGGTAATAATTACAGATATAAAATAGACATACTTAAAAAAAAAAAAAAAAAAAAAAAAAATATTATAATTCTGTTGAGCTTGAATATTCATTAAGTGATTAAATATGCGGGATTTGAAGGTTGAAAGAGAGTTGGAGTGACGGATGGAAGGAGGGATAGAATTCCTTAGGATTGAGGATCAAATGAGAAGGGATCTGTTGAAACATGCATTTTGGTGGGCCGTACTGTATTAATTCGAAGGCCTGGAGTGTGTTAAACAGGGAAGGACAGAGGATTTGAATTATAGGAGGTCAAAAATGTATGATGGACAACAGGATAGGATAACTTGGTAAAGGAAAGATGCAAGAAAATACTTGCAATGATTGGAAGGGTAAAGCCACTTCAACTCGCAATAAAATTGGAATACAGAGGTATACCTAGGGACTCCGAAGAATAAGGATCGGACAAAGCCATTAATTAAGTGTTTGATTTTTACCTCGAGATCCCCATACACACTACTGTATACCATACAGCAATAGTCAAAGTGGGGAAATATTAGAGAGGTAACGAGGAGTTTTTGGGTTTCATGCGGGAATAGGTGACGGAGGGAATACAATCGCTTTAAGGTTGAAAAGGTACAACGAGAGATTTCGGAAATATGTTTTTGAAGGATAGAATTTGGTCGAAGGTTACTCCCAGATTTCTCAGTCGGGTGGAACTTTATAGGATTACTATTTAGGAACAGGGTTGGGATATGTGGAACAGTTTTCAGGAAGTGATGGGATCCTATTACAATTGCTTTTGTTTTTTTCAGCATTTAGTTTTAACTTATTGACTACACCCCAGTGACTTATTCGATTTAAGTCCTCTTGTAGTTTTTTTGGTTGATTTACTTATATTACTTATACAGCACTCTGGCACTCAGATTTTTTCCCTGTGTGTATTATGTGGGTTGCATAATGTAATTCAATGGAAAATTCATTTTTTTCATAATCATTCTTTTATGAAAAAACCGAAAATCACCTTTGCAGTGAACTCCTTACAACTTTGGCAGGCAAGAAATCAATAAGTTTCAGACACAAAAATTCCATTTGTTGTTTGTTGTTTATTTATTTAACTATGCTATGGCAAATCGGACGATGCTAAAAAATATTGCTAATTGCCTATCCAGGTTTAATTAGGATAGGGATCTTTAACGAGTACCTGACATTGCACAGGCTCAGGACCACCTTTTAACGTCCTCTCCGAAGGACAGCATAACTTAGGATTTTTTACACTCATTGTAAAATCATAGGGCCACCTGCAGGTTAAAACCATGGACCTTGGGCTGTTAAAATTCCATTGTTTAAGCTTATTTATTTTTATTATGTTAGAATTCTCAGTAATAATTGGATGTAATCAAATTATTTCTTGTTATTTACGATAGTCACAAACCTTTCTCACACCTAATCAGAAAATTTGTTTATAAATACATATAATAATAAGATACCTATATTTTATTTAGGTATTCATAAAGGTTATTCATAATTTATTGATACAAACCATACGTTGTCTCAAACTTTTGACCGGCAGTGTTTATTGTAAAGTTAAATATCTAAATAACTAACTGAACTTGGAGCATAATTTATGATTTAAAAATAACAATTTTTTAAAAATTATTGTCCTTTCATTTTGAGTGTATGATAGATAATAACTCCAGAAACTCTTTGATAGAAAAAGGATGATAGGGCTTATAATGTATCAAGTATTGCCATATTATTTACATAACATAAAGCCAAGCATTCCGTTCACCCTTTTCACCCTTCAAACCCTAACATCAACAAACAATGACCCTGTGATAAACTGATAAGACCCAGAATTATCATAGCCAGCCTAATCTCTGGTTATATAACATCCCTCCTTCGCGGGCTATCAGATTGTCGCGGGCTGCATCTCACAGGGTCACATCGTAGCAAGATGATCGCCATCGTTGTGTTTGTATCGTCGCTGGGGCTCTTAGCCTGCACTTCAGGGCAAGAGCTAACCTCCGTACAGAGCAAGCTAGACCAGGTCTACTACCTCTATCCGAATCAGGTGAGAAATATTTTATAATAACTCTTACATAAAATAATAATAAGATTCAAACTAAACATATTAATTTTTTTTTTTTTTAGATTAAGATTTTTATTTTTCAATATTTTACAAATGGCCACATGCCTTAAAATTGATACATGTTGTGGTAATTGCAACAATTGCATGTTATTTTTATGTGATATTGATATGTATTATATATGTACCTATATACCATAACACACAAATAAAATAACATAAAATGCTAAGTCAGATTTGTAACAATAGAATATAAATAAATACAAGCCATAGAGATCAATTTGGAATGGTTGTGGAGCACATCAGGTACAAAGTTGAAAAATTAAAAATAAAACAGTGAGCCAATAGGCATAAACAAGTTAACAAGTAGCAGTAAGCTATTAATTAAAATAGATCGAAACGTTGGCAAACAATAAAATAGTTGAAACTATTTAGTTGTTTCATTTAATGACCGCCACCCGGACTAATTCCTTCCAGTATTAATTAAAATGTATGTAGGAATGGGAAAAAAACAAAAAAAAAAAAATGTAACAGGTATATCATAAACAATTGTGAAAAATTTGATAATCCTAAATACAACAGCACAGCATACAATTCAATCAAAAATTCGACCTCAAAAGACCAAAAATTTGAGAAATAGTAAAGAATAACCATGGAGGCAATATACATAAATAAAAATATAGATAATACAGTTAATTTCAAAACAGACTCAAGACAACTGAGTTTTCACTATTCAGATGTAACTAAAAAATATATTAAAAGAGATTTCACATTATTTAATAACAATATAATGGAACCATACAAATGGTTTTAAATTGGTCTAATCTTTAATCCATTTCAGAATGAAGATCTGAAGCAATGCCTGACTCAGATCTAATTTTTAATATGCTGACTGTTTTTTATTTTATTTTTTTAAAAAGTGACTAAGTTTTGTGAAAAACAGATATTATTTTAACTATATACTGTATAACATTTTTAATTTTAGTTTGAGATACCTCATGTTAATTTTTAACTTTTTGTGCAATAATTCAGATTTTGTTTAATAGACACCTTGTTTTTTTAAATAATTTTAAATGTTCCACACCACAATTTTTTTAAATTTTACTTAAAGGATCCTGAGGATGGGAGTGAGATCCCGAAACGTGGATGTTATGAAAAATAATAATAAATGTTTTTGAAAGAAATAATATAATATCAGTCCAAGTTTCTACCTTTCATAATTTTAATTTGTGACAATGTAAATGAATATGTATATATAGAAAAATGTATGTTCACTTATTTAATTCCATATAGAAATAGAAAATAAATTTTATTCTGGGACAGTGTCCCTTGAGAATAATAAATTTGCACAGTTTAAAATATACATGTCTGGCCAACAGACAAATAAACATAATTAACTAATATTTAAAATTATAGATAAATATATGCATAATACAAAATAAAATAAACAAATAAAATTAAAATTAAAACAATTAAAATAAAAACAATCCTCAGAAAATAATTGTGTTGAACAAAATGGAAAATAAATGAGTTTAAATATAAAACAAAAAGAAGAAAAAAATAAATGAATATTTACATTATTCTGATATTTAGTCTTTTAAGAATAACATAAGCTTTACAGTAATAAAGGATCTTTAATCGGCTAAGAATTAATAAAAGATAAACTAATTAAAACATAAATGAAAATAATATACTACAAAAACAAGAAACAAAGTCTTCTAATTACAATATAAAAAATACTATGACGATTGAAACAAAAGAAAATTTCAAGAATAAAAACAAATCAAAAAAAAAAAAACAACTGAAAAATCATAAATAAATACTTCTAGAAATAAAAATAATAAGAAAATTGAATACAATTTTATTAAAAATGATTACATTGTCAGGTAGCGTCATTTTGGGATGCTAAAAGGTAATGAAAGAGATGGTATTTGAATTTAGAAAGGGAGGAAGCATGACGAATATTTGATGGGAGGGAATTCCAGAAACTGGTCGAGCGGGCCAGAAAGGAACATATACATTATTTTTAGTCTTGAAAATGGAAACAAGACCCTTAAACGTCTATGAGAATTTATAAAAATAATTTTTGAAAGTTATAAGTACACGTAAAAGGAGCTGCGTGGCCCAGTGGATAGAGCATTAGGCTACTGTTCTCCGGGTCCCGGGTTCGGATCCCGGCTGAGGCAGAATTATTTATTGTTACTTCAGCCAATTGATTTAAAAATTTAAGAAATAAAACATTTTGTTTCAGGTGAGAGAAGAGAAGCAGCTGCCAGAATGCGAAGCGTGGGAGGTATGCAGCACCGAGCACAGCAGGTACTGGCTGCCCTCCTGGGTGCGCAGGTACTGCCGCTGCCCGACCAGCGACTGCTCCGAGCGGGCAGCCAGTCTGGACACCAGGTCCCACATCAAGGTAATAAGGCTACTGGCTGCCACAATGGGTATAGTAATCAGGAATATTTTAATCAACTAGTTTGTTGGAGTCAACTGTGGTGCTGTGGCTAGCATAAGATCACATGTTCAAACCTGGCATATTGCCCTAGGATTCTTTTAAAGGGATAAAAAATCCTTGGCTTTGCCGTCCTCCGGAGGGGACATAAAATGGTGGTCCCTTGCCTTTGTGATGTGAGGTACTCGTTAAAGATCCAGATCCAGATCCAAATTAAACTAAGTAAAAATTACCTGAAAAATTATTCTGGGACTAGGTTTCCAAAGAATAACATATTCAAGCATTAGAAAAAAAAAATCATCTATCTGGCGAAAAGACGAGAATAATAATAAATTAAAATACATTATAAAATAATCAGGAATAAAATAAAGATGGGATGCATGAGACTGTTTAAAGCCATCAAAGTAAAATCTCAAGATGCAACTCATGATGGTTCTACCTATCTTTAAGTATAGTAGGCAGGTCACCGTATATCATACCGTCTTATAAAAAGTAAGGGAAAAGGAATGAGTATATCCGTTGACATTGCCGTGAACTGACATTAGTCAACAGCACTAGACAACTCAACTCATCTCATTCTGAACCTTGCCTGGGTCAGAATAATTATTTATTTCGTTATTTCAGCCGTGGAGCAACCCTGGGGTACACCCTCCTAGGGAACACTCAGCATCTATAAAGTGGATAACCAAAAATGGAAAGGAAACCTGATCATAATCTCTTCCTCATCACCTCCTTCCACAGCTGTTGGCTATATGGGTTTTAAAACTATAGGTTTATAGGTACACTTTCATTAATTCAGTGGTTAAGGCACTGAACTCGTAAGTCGAAAATCCAGATTAGAGTCTGGCTCCTAGTAAAAATATTAATTATTTTGGTATTAGATGAGTATAGAATATAAGGATTGTGGGGAGATCCTCCTGCAGATCATTCAGCTGCGGAAAAAATGATACTATGCCCTTTGATAGGTTATACGATTTTTGCTTCTCTAGCTCCTGCAACTGGAAACAGGAATTAGCATTAGACTAGCCGCAGTAACGAACATGGTGGGTCCTATCGCTGTGGTGAATAACAGCCCATTCTTTGTCACTGATAAGAAGTCTGGGGCCAGATATCAAGTGGATACGGGAACCATCATATTTGTCTAACCCGGTTATGTGAAATTGATTTGTCATTAAATGATAAAACAGCTTGAAATAAATATAAAAAGAGCAAAAATATAAATATAGTAGTGTATTAGTAACCTCACTCATTTGCACACACCCCTCACAAAATAAACCTGTTGATTACATGCTAACTGATCTAACCTCTTTGTACAACCATTGATAAAAAAAAATAGTACAACTACCATAACCGACAATTGTAACTGAGACCCTTCTGTTTTTTATTCAATTTTATATGTATATTGATGTAGTATACACAGTGAACATTTTAAGCTATCACCTATAACTTATCATTACAGGTATGTACGAGCGAAAAAGATCGTTTGGAAGCATGTTCAAACAAGGAAGTTGGCCTTGAGGCAACTAAAATGACCGACAAGAGAACTACAGTCAAGATTTTCTGCCGCTGCCCGTGGCCAGCCTACTGGGCACTCGCAGGACATGTTGAGAATGCGACTCTTGTTCACGACAGATATGCATGCCAATATGTAAGTAACTAAACTAATTAGCATTATTTAAACAAAATAATTTTTATCTATTTATTTATTTAACTAAAGTTAATAGAATTAATATTGTTGGGAACAAAAAGGACTAATTTTACTATTTCAAAGGATATGCCCGATTTTCATATTTTAAGGACTGTTTTAATAATTTTTTTTTTATTTATGTTAAAGTCGCCATTCTCATTGAAAGGATTCTTAACAATTGACATTTATCCTAACCAGGATACGATTCAAAATGGAAGAGAACCACCACTTTTTCTTGATTATCCTTTTAAAAGGATATGAATCAAAATAATTCACTGGTAATCCTAGGATTACCACACTAAAAAGGACACTTTTTAATATAGAAACTCTCTTCGTGATGCAATAATCGATCCGAAATAGCATAAGTCTGTCTATATTAGGGAGGGAGGGTGGTTTACGCACGAAAAGGACTAATTTTACTAGTAAATATAAAACAGTTATTTAAAAGATAAAACAATGTTTAATGATGAATAATTTAGATGTATTTTATTTTATTTTAAAAGGAAATAAAAATAAATTGTTAAAGAATTAATTACATTGAGTATAGAAACATGTGTTTTATTAAATAATCTATTATATTATTATCTATGACAATCAGTAAGTTTTATCGGCTTTTCATCACTCTCCATTAACTTTTACAATTTTGTGTATAAGACAATAATTTTTCTAAAATCTTTAGCTTTCCAACGGTATATTATAAGTCTATATTAATATACAAATACTTAAAGATAACTAAGTATTACTTACCTCCATTGTTAAAATCAATTTAAGAACTTTTAAATATAGTTAGAGTTGAAAAAACTTTAATGAATTATATTGAGTTTCCATGAAACAAGTGTTCAATAATAATCTAACAATAGAAATTATTTTCGACAACAATTACTTATTTTGACCCCCCTCTCTCTTATTACCTTATAAAACTTTGTATATAGCATAAATTTGTTTCTGAAATATTTAGTTTTCCAACGGTATATTATACATCTATATTACTACTATTCTTAGGTTTAAAAAAAGAATTATCTCGAAAAAAATATGTTTGCTCTTTTCTCCTGTAGGTAGTTATCAAGTTTGTTCAAGTTGTATATTTAGCCAAACAATTTTTTATCAATGCTAATAAGAGGATATTAAAATGATAATAAGAGGTTATTTTTTTTTTTTTGGAACCTACAAAATTTAAGGTAATTAGAGAAGAAAATGCAGTATTTTCTGTCAGACTATTTTAATCAAATAAAACCTACATCGTTATAGAAAGTTTAATTAAAATAAATCCTTAGAGCTGTTTTCTAGAAAATAGTAAAAAGATGCAAAATGCATGTCATAAAGCGGTTCATCTGGTTTGCCTATATAGTCGGAAAAGTTGCAGTAACATCTCGGATGTAAAATATGCTTCAAAAATATGAAATCAGTTTTATGCAATGTACACATCAAAATTTCAGATTTCGAGCTAGACTTACTACACACACACAGACCTTTTTGTGGGACTGGGTAATTTGGACTCAGGGTACCCTATAATGTGTATTTCTGGAGAAAATACAAAAATTTATACGATCGCAATACCTTCCCTTACTATATATTCCATACATAGGTAAGTGAAAGTAAAAAGAAAGGAAGTATAGGATGGAAATTTGTCCTTTTGTTTAAATGGATTACTAAATGATGCTATAAAATTTAGATCAATAATAAATTAAAAATGATCTAAAATCTTAAATAATTTAATTAATGTTATAAAGAAGCATATTTCTGTTGAATTAAATATAGCAAGTGTGAGCAATATATATTTTATTATTATTAATAATATTATTATCACCAATTGTTAATAATAATAATAATAGTAACATTATGTTCTACAGAAGTTGAAGAGATGTCAAGCTTTGGAATTCTGCGGACACATCAGAAGTGACACTTACTCAATGTACGTGCAGTGCACCTGCCCACACAACTACATCTGCCTCAACAAGGACAGGACTGAGTACAACGTCTCTGAAGCATTATACTATGGCCCTGCGATGAGGGCTTACTGCCTTCCCATCAAGGAGGAAGAATGAGTCCTTCATGAACATCTCAAGTTATTTGAAGGAGTGAGTCCTTCGTGAACGTCTCAATTTATTTATTATACAACTGACTAACTAGTACCTAATCAATGTTTTTTTCATATACCTACGAAACTATTGTATTTTTTTATATGCTAATTAAAGTTATTTTAAAATAAATATAAATTTTAGCCTGTATTATCATTTTTATTCCTTTTATTATGTCCTTATTAACAGCAGGAATAGAGGTAATAAATCAGAGACTGGTTTGATGATAAAAGTAGAAGAGAAAAAAAAGCATAATCAAGTAAGAGACAGTCATCAATAGGTATTTATTCAATACTCATAAAGAAATCAAATATTATACATTATTTCACTTTAAGCTCATTATTTTCAAAATATTAGAAAGTGATCGATTTTAATGTTGTGATAGTGCAACAGCCACCTCATAGTAAACAAAATCTGGAGCGCACAACACACGACTTTCACTTACCTCCATTATTTGTATCAATTCAAGAATTTTTAAATAACTTTATAAAAGAAAATAAATTGTTAAAGAATTATTTAAATTGGATTTAAATAGAAACATGTGTTTTATTAAATACTCTATTATATTATTATGTAGGACAATCAGTTTGTTCTATCGGCTTTTCATCGCTCTCCGTTAACTTTTACAATAGTATGTATGAGATAATATTTTTTCTAAAACCTTTAGCATTCCAACAGTTAATATATACATGGATATCACTGTTCTTGAGTTCAAAAACAAAAAATTTCATTAAAAACATATTTTTGCAGTTTTCGCCTTTAGTTGGATATCGAATTCGTTCAACTGATACATTTACCTGTTTTTTAACAATGATAATCAGACGATATGGTTAATTTTATCGAATCTACAAAATTATAAATACTTTAGGGGAAGAAATTTTGAAATATCGACATTTAAGCCCTGTCAGACTATTTCTATCAGAATGAAACCTACATGATATAAAAGCCTAGTGAATTTTACATTGATATAGCGAGTTTAATCAAAATCGTCAGAACCGTTTTTGAGAAAATCATAAAAAGGTGTTATATCCATAGTATAAAGTGGCTCTTCTGGTAAGCCGATTTTGATGAAAATGTTAATGTAACATCTCGGGCGTATATTTGTCTTAAATATGAAATTTCAGTTTCATAGGACTTTTCATTTACGTTGCGGAAATTTTCACACACAGACCTTTTTGCAGGACTTGGTCATTTGGACTCAAGAGACCCTAAAACGTGTATTTCTGTTGAAAACTGGAATTCGAAAATTTTCACAATTGCAATACTTTCTCTTACTATATATTTCACATATATAGGTAAGTAAAAGTAACAAGCAATTATTGTTAATTATTTTGTTGAGCGTGCGAATCTAATTAAAAAACAAGACTCTACAAATATTTTATATTAAGGTAATTTAAAATTATTTCCCAATGACTAATGGTGGACCCCAGGGGTGTGCGGACACCTTGTTGGGAAGCACTGTCGTAGCCTAACTGCTGTCCCTTAAGGTACCCTGAAGAAGACTCACGATTTGACTAGAGATGTTGGCAAAAGAATAAATTGTTAAGATAAGTTCTAGACCACCACCCGAACTATCTTCCTTCTTAATTTCCCAACATTCAACTATTGATATTCATCACCTCTTATGCAATTTAAAAATTATTTCCCAACCAGCTGGGAATCATATATATGATATAGGATGTAATATTATATTAATATAGGAGGCATTGCTTACCTGAGGTGAATGGGTGAGGATTTCTTTCCCAGCAGTGACTAATTCCCTCCTTAGCTCTCCTTTGCTGACCAGTCGCGTCACTAGCCCGCAGCTCTCTGCCTCCGCACAGCTCAGCCTAGCGCAAGTCAGCAGCAGCTTCTTTGCCTGGGTCGAAATAGAAAACAATTAAATATTTATAATAACAATAACAATATTGGATATGCAATTGATGACATGTATTAAGGAACTAACTTCATGGTTGCCTTTGTTTCATAGATAAAAAAAAAATTACAATTGAGGCAGTTATAGGGACTGGCGATAGAAGTGAAAACTTTTTTAATTCTCAATTTGCACTAAAAGTTGTATCAAGGAAATTCAGACATTTAGGAATAAGCTTAATAGCCTCCAATTTTATTTATAAAAATTTGACCTTCACCTAAAAGAATCTACACCTTAGAAGCTTAATAGTTTTTACAGACAGATAACCTCAGTTTCCCTCCCAAGTAAACAAAAAAACATATATTTAATTAGTAATGAAACAATTCATTGTGCTTAATTGAAATATATATTATTAAAATGAATTTAATTTTCAAATGTCAGATTTCTATGCTTATATGATTAAGATATTCTTTTCGATTTCGCTTTGTATGTTTAAATTTTTTCATGCAAAGTAATGTTTTAATATTATTTACAAATATCGGTATTTTAGAGTCAAGAAAATTAAGATATTCATAATATTAACTTTATAGACAATAAGAGATAAGTTCTTAGACATAGTTAATCTACTATGTCTTTACTCATTCATTTGCAACTGAATTTTGTTCAATTAAATACTGAAATAAAGTATTATAAATATCAATATTTTTTTTCCGATATTAAACCGGTATCGATAACGTTCATGGAAATTGATATCGTTATCCTAAACAGACGCAGAGTGCATGCGCCAGTCTAGAGCATGTTGGTGACGTTACCATGGTTACGAAATCAAAGCTTTTACCCCTGCCAAAAATTGCATAACGCGCCTAAAGAAGTTTTCACTTAAAAAAAAACTGAGTGTATGTAACCTTTATGTACGATTGAAGTAAAACTTCTTTGATATTGTAACTGTTGAGGATTTAGTAAAAAATAAATAAGTGATGTTAGAATTTAAAAAAGTATAAATAGATAATACAACAACAATAATATTAAGTAATAAATACACTAATTGAATTATTATTACTGATGTATCTCTTTTGTTGTTTTGATGTTTACAGCCCTGATGATTGCTTACAAGCTTGAACGTCTTTAAATATTTTTCACTCGACTGATTCCCGATTATTTTAACCTATGATCATTTCAACAGTCAATTATACATCCTCAATATAGAAAAATCAATATCATTATGTATATCTTCATTTTATATATTTAAATTCATTTTTGTTTCTTTTGGAATTACCACTCTTTTATGTTAATCTATTTTTATTTATACTCGCATATATGATTTAGTTGATATATATGAAAGAAGATGAACTTACTTGAGCCAGGCCGATGACGTGAGGCAGTAGCGTGGTAGCGGCCGCCTCTGGGAAGCAGCCCAGCCGAGGGTATGGCGTCGAGAAGGAGGAGCCTGGCTCTGCGAGGACCATGTCGCAAT
The DNA here is from genome assembly GCA_023052935.1 of Piezodorus guildinii. Taxonomy (NCBI): domain Eukaryota; kingdom Metazoa; phylum Arthropoda; class Insecta; order Hemiptera; family Pentatomidae; genus Piezodorus; species Piezodorus guildinii. Next base: position 164,801,003 of record CM041294.1, on the reverse strand, counting down.
AGCACAGCAGCACCGTCCCCAGGCCCACCGCCCTCCCTCGCACTCCCGCGATCAGCGGCTTACCCAGCATGCACACCTTACAGGCGAACTCTCTGCAACACAAGCAAAACTGCATAAATATCTATGGTTTCAAAAATTTGCGTGCGAAAGACACATTTAATTTAATAACTCTGGTCCTAATAAAGATAGAAAAATAAGTTTGGAGTCAAAATTATCCTATTTTAGAGCAGAATAATTAAAAAAAAATAATCTATTAAAATATTTAAATTTTATGCCTGGTAATAGCCCTAAAAATATGAATAATCTCATCAAAACAGTACTTTTAATAAGGTTTATTAAAAACTGTATTCCTCACTCCTAAAAAGACATCTTAATCAGAGCTTTTGTTTGATCGGATAAATGGCGAGATAAAATCCCACCAGCACCGAGACTCGAACTAGTAATTATTTGGTTTCACAATGTTTTGTCATCTGTTGCTAGGACAATGTATGTTCATAGCAACACACGCTAAGCTAGTCAGCTACCCCGCCCCCAAATACACTTAGGAACCATGCTTAATCACTCTTTATTATAATCACAATTCGAACAGCTGTTTTTATTTAACATATGTTGTATTTAACATTCCCCTTGAAAAGAAAAAAAAAAAAACAAGAAAAAAATAAGAACACAAACATTAACATTTTACTTCCAATCATTGTTGTTTTTTTATTTGATCAGCATTCACGAATCAAGATGACTGGATTCACAACTACTAATCATTTGAAGCCCATAAGTATATTCTTCTTTATGATGAACTCCATGATTCATTTAGTATAGAAACTCCTCTCTAGCCAAAGGTGGGTTTCCTATTTTATAATATGCAGTGTTCACTGCAGATGAGAGTCTTAGTTATTTCATTAACTGCGAATCCTAGTAATAATTAGATTGTTTAAAACTACCTTCTCCATCACGGAATTTTCTGCCACCTTGTCTTCACTAGAATTAGAAACTCTTTTCCCAAATGAAGGTTTAAAATTAAATGAAGAATCTCATGATTCAAATTGTCATAATACATCTAAAACATTTTCAGTTTTATCTTTAGTAGGTTTGACTTCTCCTGAAGTTCTAGTCTTCTTTTTCTTAGACAATGTCGACCATCTCGCTTCCATGTCACCTTTTACTGATAAATTCTTTGATCTGTGAGGGTCAATTTAACTATCATGTAATGCTAAGTACACTTCTTCCATTGTTCTTTGAGATGAAACTTAAGGTAAACTTACTTTGACATCCCCAGTCTTGTAAGCTGACTTTTACAAACTGCACATTTTGGTTTAAATTTATCTATCGTCCCCAATATTAGATCTTCTTAATGCTATTTAATAATTATATTCTTATGAACCATACTTAACCACTCTTTATTATTCTCACTATCATTATTTATTATTCTCATAAAATCGAACAGCTGTTTTTATTTAACATCTGTTATATTTAACATATAACAGTAGTCATAAAAAAAAAAAAAAAAAAAAAAAAAAAAAAAAAAAAAAAATTCATACTATTAAGTAACACTTATAGTAATTTAAACTCTTACAGGCACACAATTACAATCAGTGTTCCTTATTAGTCAGTATTTTTTTTTTTTATGACCGTACAATTACATATTAAATATAACAGATGTTAAATAAAAACAGCTGTTCGAATTGTGAGAATAATAAAGAGTGGTTAAGTATGGTTCCTAAGTGTAAAATTATTAAATAGCATTAAGAAGATATAATGTTGGTGACAATGGATAAATTCAAACCAAAACGTGAAGTTTGTAAAAGTCAGCTTACTAGACTGGAGAAGTCAAAAGTAAGTTTAACTTAAGTTCATCTCAAAGAACAATGGATGAAGCGTACTTAGCATTACATGATAGTGAAATTGACCATAACAGATCAAAGAATTTATTAACAAAAGGTGACATGGAAGCGGAATGGTCAACATTGTCTAAGAAAAAGAAGACTAGAACTCCAGAAGAGGTCAAACCTACTAAAATTAAAACTGAAAATGGATTTTTTTTTTTTTTTTTTTAAAGCGCCCCCAACCATCTTTTTCTCTACTGTTCCTAACATTGCACACTTTTCAAAGTAAAACTACCTATCTGATTATAAAATAAAACAGGTGATTACTTGATAGCTAGGGCTGCCTGGGCAGCTAGTGCCCTGCGCTCGCCCTGGTCCCTCGCCAGCAGCCCAGGGAGGTCGAACCCCAGGCAGAAGTCCAAGCTGTCGCTCATCAGGGTGATGCACTTCACGTCGGTGCTCTGCGACACGTACTCCAAGGCCAGGCTCAGCTCTCTCAGCACCTAAACAATATTATACATAATAATTAATGGTTGACTATACTATACCATAATACCATCTGAAATCAAGCCATAATACACAGGATTTCGCAGGTGGTTCCCAAAAGGCCAACGAAACCAGGCTTTCTATGATGAAATGGAAGCAAGGCATTAAACAGATGAGTAAGAACTATAGCTCCTGGATCTATATTTATAGCTTCTTCTCCTACTTCTATTGGGTTGTTTCACATGAAATGTCCATTTTTATAGTTTCTGAAATACATAAAGGATTTTGCAGGTCTCTGTTGTTTTCTTCCGAATATTTACATATTTAAAGTAAACAGTTACTAATCCCTTACCTTTGTATTATAAACATTAGCTTCCCAATCAATTACCCACTTTTTAGTATACCTCCAAATATGAACATGGAAACACGCGATTTTCGAGTAATATTTTTGTAAGAGTTAAACTATGCCATTCAGCAGCTGAGGCCGCTAGAAATATTTGCAAGGCGTTTAGGGAAGGGAGTGTTAATGAACGGACCATTCGCCATTGGTTTGCCAAGTTTTCAGCTGGGGATACCGACTTGGAAAACTTGCCCGAGGAAGACCTCTGTCCGTAATAGACAACAAAGTCCTCAAACATACAGCAGAAAGAAACCCCTACCAAACAGTTAAAGGACTCTCAACACAACTAAATCCAAGTACATCTACCATTTCCAGACATTTAAAGTATATTGGGAAAGTAAAAAATCTCGATACATGGGTACCTCATGATCTCACTCAGCGGCAGCAAGACCCCATGTTTCAAAACATACCGTGCAAAAATTGAAAGAACTGGACTACGAAGTTCTTCCACGCCCATATTCTCCCGACTTGTCTCCAACAGATTACCACCTGTTCAGGAATTTAGACAACTTCGTCAAAGGAAAACTTTTTGAAAATGATGATCAAGTGAAAAGTGCGTTTTCAGATTTTGTTTCACTTCAAAGCTCAGATTTTTTCAGTTCGGGGATAAAAAAATTGGTGTCACGTTGGGAAAAATGTGTAGAAAAATAAGGTAAATACTTTGAATAAAATTATCTTGTTTTCATATCGTATTTTTAATAAAAATCCTTAACCTTGAAGACGGATATTTCATGTGGCACAACCCAATACATCAGCCACCGAAAGACATTTGATAAATCAGAAATATATTCTGCATTATGTGCCTCCATTTTCTTTTTATTTATAAAAGGTCCTCCAACATGGGCTCCTAAAATACCACCGTTTCTTGGAGAAATTAAATGAAGCCTCTACAGTAATTACCCTATTACATTTACTTTCTCCAAGAAAACCAAAATATTTGCTAGAAATTACCTTTGTACTTAAAGCATGTGGAAGAATGGTAGAGTTGGTCGCAAGGCTTAGGCTCGCCAAACCGTCGCTGACTATCATCTTTATTTCCCGATACGAAGATACTTCCCTTGGTAACCTCTTCTCCTTCAGGTCCTCCTTAGATTCGTCTTTCCCCTCTTTTGGTTCTTCTCGAACTTTGTTAACCCTCTCTTCTCTAGGTTCACTCGGTTCTGTAAATTATAAATTTTTATATTACTAATTATTTGGAATAGCATAAACTAATCAAAGTTTTTACAACAGATAGAACCAAATATAAATCATAAAGTAAATAAGACCATCTCTGTATGAGAATAAACAAAAAACAAAACAAGTATTAAAACGTACATACACACTCGAAAACAAATACATAATTAAGCAATAAATAAATTTATAATTTGGTTTTGATATTTGTGAGAGTAGCATGTACTGCTAAAATTTGGCATTTTTTTAAAATGTCTCTAAAAAATTAATGAACTGAAGTAAATCAGTACATTCAAGTACAAATTAGTTTTAATTCATTTTAAAGATCAGTTTTAATTTTATATTAACCATAATGACTAATAAATGCAAGTTTTTAGAAAATGGTTGTCCTCATACAACATTTCAAGTATTCTCCTACTTGCTACTCTCAAGTATATAATACACCATTGCTATAATTAATTTATATATATTGTCTGCGTATAATTTTCTGATTTGGTTTAACTGTATGCTGATATAAATCCTAATGCGCTGTTTTTCGAATCATTCTAATACAGCAATGCAGAATAACAAAGAAACTTGATAGCCATACCAACTAAAAGAAATATCAAAAAAAAAAAAAAAAATCGATGAACAAGTTCTTTAAATATAGAATAAGAAATGATGCACAATAGAACTGAGAATGGCTCCATAAGCCAAATCATGGAGTAGAAATAAATAAATTTAGAAAAGTAAGTGAATATCAAAACTAATTGCTAATTTAAGACACATATAGCTTAGTTCAAAAAGCATATACATGGTGAGAAAATATATATAATTTTTAAAAATGCATAGTTAAATTTAACTAATAACCTCATATTAGTGCAAATTTTACAAAACAGAGGTAGGACGTTTAAAATAGTGTGTTTTATTTATGTGACTGAATTGTAAATTTTAAAAAAACATCTCTAAATTTTATAAAAAAATTATTGCAAAACTAGTTGACCTTACAGACGTCGTTGTCTTAACTTTGAATACAACTATCTACAAAAAGAAACACAACAAAAAAATAATTAGCTAAATTCATCTAACCATTCAGGCCTGATGACGTGACCAAGGCAAATTGGGATTCATTTATAAATATATGCATAGATCGGTAGATTATTATTACCTTGGAGAATTATAGAAAACTTAACAATCATATAAAGCAAATCCGCACAACTTTCTTGCTTTTTCTTTCATAAGAACCTTCTTCTGTCAATAACAAACCCAACAAAAAAAAATTAGCAAAACTGGTTCAGCTCTGATACTGTGACCAAGGGAAATAGGGATTCATTTATAAATATATGCATAGATCGGTAGATTATTATTACCTTGGAGAATTATAGAAAACTTAACAATCATATAAAGCAAATCCGCACAACTTTCTTGCTTTTTCTTTCATAAGAACCTTTTTCTGTCAATAACAAACCCAACAAAAAAAAATTAGCAAAACTGGTTCAGCTCTGATACTGTGACCAAGGGAAATAGGGATTTGTTTTTTTATTTACAGATAGACATCCTTTTAACTAAGTAAAAATTATTTGTTTCTTTAAATCAATGGTAGGATATCACACTAAACAGTTTGATCAATGAAGTATCTATTTAATTCAAATGAATCATAGAGTTATTACTATGTACATATATGCAAATGTATATATAGATAATTTTATAATATGAATTATTACTATACTAAATATTATAAAATTAGTTCACCTTGAGGATTGGGCGGAGGCTGTGGTGGTGGCGGAGAAGCGAGAGACATATTAACTTTACTAGGCGAGGAGTTAGCAGACTCTTCACCTCCGTTTTCTTTTGGACGGTTCTGGTCGGCTTCTGAATCACTTCCACTTCCCCAATCTTCCTCGACCATTTTCCATATGGATGCTTTCTCGGATGAAGAGGGCGTAGAAGATGCATTACGATTGAAAGCAGCTCGAAGTTTATTAGCAAACTCGAATTGCAATCTCTCCTTAAGACCATTCTGCTTTTCTTGTATTAATTTCCTAATAACCTGAGAATGCCCCGGCTGAAGGTTGAGTTCTTTACATTTAGCTTCGATAAGCTGTTCAGTCCTTTCAGATATTCGAATACCTTCATCGGGGCGAACCAAAGGTGGAGAGGACATTCTCGGACTAGAAGCACGACTGGAATAAGAGCTCGATGAAGAATGCCGCCTGATAATTTTAGAATCAGAAGGAGGTGTAAACTGGAACTCTGATTGTTCTGAATCGACAGAATCAGTGGAAGGTTTCCTCTTTTCCGAAATAGACCTGTGCCTTAGAGAAACACCAGAAGATGTAGCTCCACACAAAAGAGCTTCTGTAACTTCTTGAGCTTTCCTAATAAATGCTTTTTTCATTCTTCTTTTGAAGGAAGAAGTTTTTCTTTGCTATCACTCTCGCCTTTCTCAATAGCATATAACATATTAATTGCACCTTCATCTTGTAATAATTTCTTAATTCTCGGTTAGGGGTCTTAACTTCTTTAATAACCGCACTCTTTTTAGCCTGTTTCCCGTCAGAAGGTCCCTGCCCTTTATTAATGTTGTTATTGTTATTATTATTATTGCTTTCGGCTTCCGATTTTTTCGGACGACCACGTTTTCTAGAAAATTCCATAAGTTGCTGTAAAGCAAGGCGTTTTTCTAATTCTGGATCTATTTTCAAGTCTTTGTAAGGGCCCCTTGAAAGTCGGGGCACTTTATTTGGTTTTGGTTTGTCCACGTAATGAACTTCTGCACCATCCTGTAATATTGATAAAAGCTCGTTAGCATCGAGTTTGCCATCCTCTTTTCTTTGAGTTTTAAGTGGACTAGAAGGCTGTTTCATGGCAAGAAGAACATCAACACCATCAGGGTATGATCTTTGCCTTTTTTCTGCTCTTTCGAGCAATTCTTTGGCTATTTCTTTTGAACTTACAATAGGGCTAGTTAGAGGTTTGTGTCGAGGCTTTGTAGCGGGAAAATTACAGATACCTGTAGAGTGATTCTCTTCAGTCTTAAGCGACTCAGGTAACTTCTGTACACTTGAAGCTTCAGCCATAATGCTGAATTCAACAATTTCTATTCACTGATTAACTGTACAAGTTTACTAACAGGAATAACTATTTTATAACAACTAAATGCCAACAAGAGATATATAAACATACTTATAGCATAAAAACAGCCAACAAAATAAGGTTACATTTTCTGCAAATTAGGTTCCAAGTAGCTCAATGGGGTCGTTTTGTTTCATTATGTCTAAACATAAAAATAACCTGACATCATCAAAACAGGTTACTGTTTTAATAAAATAAAAGAATCTTTTAACACTTTTTTTAATCACAAACTTAGATGAAAATGAAAAATAAATAAACAATAGCTTCCACTGTTATCTTATAACATTTTAAAGTCACGAAATAAAGTATATAAGAACGAAACACTGATTGTTTTCAAGCCACTACAACAGAAACCTGCAATACAAATAAAACGCAGAACTTTCCACAATTTCAGAAAAAATCTTCATATTCAACTAATCTGTTAAAAATTCTAATTCCACTGCTTAATTCCACCTTAACAAAATACGTATACTTCAAAAATACACAGAGCACTTGGTATCGTGTTGACATGATAACTAAATAAAAAACGTTTTGTTTATGCATAGAGAAATTGGAAATTAGAGCAAACATTTTTCTGAACAAGAATGTTGAAGGAATCTAAAAGCAATATTCTAAATACCATTCCAAAATAAAATATAAGAAATAATGTTATTCATATTTTTTAGAAACAATAACTTAAAATTATTATAAATTTTGTTTTCGTTTATTTTGTAGTAATTTTAATATTCTTAGTAAAATCTTGATGTTAAATTATTGCTAAACAATATGCTATTGGGCAAATCAGAAAATCATTGAATGCAAAATGTAGAGAAAAAATAGATATAGCAAATCTGAGAAGTATTCAATACTAATGATACAGAAAAAAATAACAAAACAACATAAAAGAAATGTTATGAGAATGAAAACAAAAAGACAAGAATATGAATACATACACCATAAGCATATTTGTGAGAAGCTCCCCTTGAAAATTTCAATTATTTACTATCGTTTTGTTATTATTTTAATTATATTTTCTCAAAAATGTTTGCTTTATGAAGAACATAGTGGTTTTGCAACATTTGTGAGTGTATTAATTGAATTTCAAAACTATTCATTTATATCGTTCATACGAAGTGACTCAATGAATCTTGATATATCAGAGTTCATTTCATTTTGATGATACGTGTACCTAAACTTTTTATAATGCATTGATAGAAATAAATTGATTATTAATAACAAGAACAATTTTTTCTGCTGACCCTTCCAAGAGTCTTATCCCATTATGTCAATATTATTTGCAAATCCAATTTATTGTGCCATTGTGTTAATCAGTGGATGTTGTAAACATCCTTGCACTCGCACATAACATTCTTTGTCTTCAATTATAATTCTAACATGCTTTACAGGTTTTATAGGATCATTAACGCCTCTAAAATAAAATACAAATGTACCATTATAATGAGCTGAGGGTGTTTGGAACAGCGTGGAATTGAGAATTTCGATGTATACATCTATCAAGGGTCATTAGTAAATTCACAAACTTGCATCGACTGTGAGATGTACAGAAGAGTTTCAGTAGCTATTTTTCCACCTAAAGGCATTTTCGAAGTAGCATTTTTTCGTGACAGGTTAAAATAAAAGTATTTAAGACCATTATTAGGTCAATACTCACATACTGGTTTTAGAATTGGGCCTCAACTAAAAACATTCGCGAAATACTTAAATGCCAGAGTTCAAAGATTCAACGCACTTCAAAAATAACATCTTTACTCTAACTCATAAATATTCTATATCTACTTTATAATGGTTTTACGGAAAGTATTTATTGTCTATATTAAGTTAAGGAGGATGCCTGAACAGGGATTATTTAATGTTATTTTTTTCGCATGTGGAACTATGTTGAAATGTATATTCCAAAATAAACCCAGGTTTAGCACGTTTTTATACCGTAAAACTTCGTAGAGTAAATATGTAATCTTATTATAATGAATATCAGCAGTTGACCTTTGAAATATTCAAAGAAATTCCAAATGGCGGTCAAGAAAAATAATGAAATTACGTGTCAATGTCTGTCTATCTTACTCAGAATCTTTATTTTGTATTTCATTGGTGCAGTTGATGTTTTAGAAATATCTTATTGCTCAGAATGGTTGTTCTATGACATAGAGAATCGATTTATCAGCTTGATCGTTCATGGTGTGAACTTATTTTGCTATGCTGTCTGTAAGTTTTATGTTATTATACATATAGTATGATAAGTAGGTTTTTAGGTTGGAATAGTAATTATTGAACTGTAATACTCTAAAAGTATGTGATTTCTATCGGCTCTTTTCTCTTCTTAGTTACATAACCTGTTTAGTTCCGATTATAGGAGCAATTATATTCGTCAGGAGAAATGACAGCAGTTATCGTCTAGGATTTTAACAGTTTTTACAGTATCATAAACCAGTAAGTCCATTGTTAAATATCAAATTTCTGATAGAACAATTTAAATCCTGTATTTATTATTATTAGTAAGTTTCACTTGTCAGTGAAACCTCGGTTTTTCACTTTTGTTTTTTCTCCAGTTATCATCAAATCGAAATTCACGGTTTTCCATGTAGAAGTTTTTTTCAACCATGTTCTGTTCCTAGTCCTAATACAAAAATGATTTCATTGACTTTATAGTAACTGAAAACAGGAATTATTTCTTGGCACTTATGATGTTTTGTATGCAATAACATTCCTTTAATTCTTCATATACTACCCAGCATATTCGTAAGTTTTAGTTTCTATATTAAACTAAATAAGTATGAAAAATAACTTTCCTTTCCTGATGATTCTGCTTGTTAATAAGATTTTCGAATTTTTAAAAGATGTATGAAGTTCTTACTTCTGTATAATTTTAATGGACCAACTCTTATTTGCAAATACCCTTGCTTTTGTACTGTTATCATTCTGTAGATAACTTAAGTTGTTTTTTTTAAAGTTTTTTAAAGCCTTGTTTTATTGAAATGAATAGGTTTTCACATTGTTAATATATTTATTGTTGTAGTGAATACGTTTTACATGATTAAGAAATAGAATAATGCATTAGTTTTAATGGTGTACTTTGTAGTGTAGTTAATGAAATTATGAATGATAAATGTTTTATAATAATTTTACTAATTTTTAATTTTTACTTATATGAAATAAATTAATTTAGTTTTTTAAATGAAGATTAATGTAATTATATTTTCTAAAGGATTTTTTAGGAATTAATGAAGACTGTAAAAATTCTCGTAATTTTGCGTTTATTACGGTTTTTAAATAGCTTTAATTAAACTTAATTACGTTTTAATTTTTTACTGCGTTTTTATTTGAACTCTGAGGTCTCTTCAGTAATTGTTTTATTTAAAGTATTTGGTGTTGGCGGTTATTTGATAAGCTCGGATAGTCAGAGAACAGCTGAGAGTTAGTGAAAGAAACAGATGTGTACGATTACTTATCTGTTAATCAGCTTGGCCAACTTTCTAATGGTTCTGACAAACAATAATTTTTTTTTTTTTTTTTTTTTTTAATAAATTTATATGAGAATTATATGTAGGTATATCACGTAAAATTCTAGGTTTATTCCAAGAGCTGAGATAAAAAAAAAAGTTCCATATTTAAGTACAATTTGTATTTGAGTAGGCCGAAAATACTCTCATGTTATGAAATTAGTATGTCTGCCATCCTAGATTGGTTGGAATGAAATTATACCAGTCCATAGACTTGCCTCGCCACTTTATACATTAAATTTAGTAATTATATGTCCGGTATTTTTTTTTATTTTATATTTTTTTTAATTATATTTTTAGTCATATCTTGAATATTCAAAACTCAAGTTTTCTGCTTTGAAAGACGTTTTAGAAAGCCGCAGTGCTGTAAAATGATTCGATTTTTGTTTTGTTGGTTTACATAAAATATATCATTTTCTTTAAGCGATCTCCAAAATAAGTTTTTAACAATTTTTTTTGAAATTAAATATTTAAAAATCAGCTGTTCGCTTCTAACAGCTAAAACATTTTTTCCCCTCTAAACTCATCAGGGATTGAGATGTAGAACTTTTAAAATAGGCTAATTCTTGAGAAAAAAAATCACAATAACGTGCATTGTTAGGACTTTCGTTGAATATTTACTTTCCTGAATGTATTTGCATAAAGAGCTTTTAACATATAAAATTGACTTATAAAACATTAATTATATATATAATATTTTCGAGTTTGACGAACAATACTATTGTATTTTTTTATTTTGTCTACTATCATACAGACATTTTAACAGGCTGATAAGTGGTAGAAATACGCTTATTTAGCCTCTCAGTTCTTGGACTAATGTATGCGTTTTATGCGAATATTTTGGAATTGTTATACATTGTATTAAAATTTCTTTTGGTTTCGTAATCACTAATGAATTAATTTTTTGTCCATTTTTATATATTTCGTGCGAACGTCATCAGTATAAAAACGTTCAGGACTTCAGTTGTCGGGTTGCATTACTTTACGTAATTAATAGCCAGTTCATATAATGTTATTATAAACCTTTATTAAAAATAATTACACGTTTTTTCCTTCTGCAGCTTCTACCGTGAGAGTGGAACTGAAACTATCATCGTTTACTGTAATTTTAATAATCCCTTATTATGTTTTCTGTTAATTATATCTTTAATTATCTCGCCTATACAATGAAATTATTTTCCGTCATTTATTTCTTCCATTTCAGAAATTAAGAAAACAGTATGTTATATAATGTTAGGAACTGATGTTAATTAAGAATTTCTCATTACAAATATCAACTTTTGAAGTTAAAAACATTCCAATGTGCTTATAATAATATTTAATTTAATCTTAACTTAGGTTCCTTTTAATTATTGATGAAATATATTTTCGGACACTGGATAATGATTGCGATAAGATGTAACACCAAATATTAATTACCTTGATTTTTACTTTCACTTACCTATTTATGGAATATTTAGTAAGGGAAAGTATTGCGATCGTGAAAATTTTCTAATTCCAGTTTTCACCAAAAATTCACGTTTTAGGGTCTCCTGAGTCCAAATGACCAAGTCCCGAAAAAAGGTTGTGTGTGTGTGGTAAGTACAGCGAGTAAACGAAAAGTCCTATGAAACTAAAATTTCATATTAAAGACAAATATACGCCCGAGATGTTACTGCAACTTTTTTTTACTAAAATCAGCTAACCAGAAGAGACACTTTATACCATGCATTTTGCACCTATTTACGACTTTCTCAAAAACGGCTCTAACGATTTTGCTTAAACTCGATACATCGATGTAAAATTGGACAAGCTTTAATATCGTGTAAGTTTCATTCTGATTGAAATAGTCTGACAGGGCTTATATGCCGAAATTTTAAATTTTCTTCCCCTAAAGTACCTTTAATTTTGTATCATATCATCTGATTAGCAAATCTAAAAAACAGGTAAATATATAAGTTGAACGAATTCGATAACCAATCAAAGTAGATAACTGCAAACATATTTTTTTAATGCAATTTTTTGTTTTTGAACTTGAGAACAGTAATATACATGTATAATATACCGTTGGAATACCAACGATTTTAGAAAAAATATTATCTCATACATAGGATTGTAAAATTTAACGGAGAGTGATGAAAAACCGATAAAACAAAACTGTTTGTCGTAGATGATAACATAATAGATTATTTAATAAAACACATGTTTCTATATAAATTCGATTTTATTAATGCTTTAATAGTTTCACGTATTACTTTCACTTACTATATATAGTCTTGAGTCTGAAGTTTGCGCATGTCTAGAAAAATTAAGACATGCTGGAATTTTGGAACACGAAACTATGATCCGTGATTATTCAAAGTTAGATCATACGCAGAAACATAATTTTATTAGGTTAGATAATGAGATGGAATAAACCTATTGACTGGCGAGATGAAGGAACATAATACGTACCTATTTAAATATTCTTTTGTTTGTTTTTTCTTTTTGTTAGTAAGACCTTGAATTCATTTGTGTATTGTTTTAATTTTTTTGTGTATATGTAATATTTTCCTGCCAGAACAAGGCAAAGCCTAATTTTCATTATTTGTGGATACCAAATTGTGCTCTAATAATTTTAAAGTACTTATAATATTTATGATTTAGTTTTTACATAATGTATATTATTTTTATATCAACTAGAAAAACTTGATAATTAAATAAAATTACGTTTAGCACCATAAATATTAATCTTATGGTCATTTTATGTTTTTAAATGCTCAAAAAAAATCTTAATAGGTTAGGTCGTGTTGTGTTTACATTTCGTTGCCATGACAACTTTATGTATTTTTTAAGATAGTTGACTATCTGTCCAAAAAATAAATTGTGAAAATTATTTAAGCGAAACTTTATAGCCATTTATATATTTTTTAAAAACCTATATTAGCTTTTAACCTGTTTTTAAAGAAATTCTGCAAATATTGAGACTGTACTATATATTAGAGATTATTTGAGAAGTTAATCCAATTTTAACACGGATGAAACCATGCATAGGCAGTGCTATTTTAAGTCGAATAATGATAAACATATATATATATATTTTACAAGAGGGTCATTAAAAAAAAATAATAACATTTGTTGAATCATGTTATTCGTTGAGTTTCTAGAATAAAATGCCGTTGAAAACCACTCAATATGACAAACCTGCCTGATTGCGTGCTTAACTGATATTTCGTTAGCTAACGTCATATTGCTTAGTTTGCCCGTTTTTTTTGTTTAAATTAATAATTGAACAACTACCAGTTGACAACAAATTGCTTTCATTAGTTTTATACTATTTATTATTAGTGGACTAGTGAGAAATTAATTTCAAGTTCTCTATTAAATGGGCAAAATAATTGCTGGTGTTGAGCCATCTCAAACATAAAAATAAAATATTCTTATATTTCGTTTTATTCTGAATCCTTTTCTTACCATAAAGGTTAGTCCTCCTATGCCGTAGGTAGTGGATTCAAACCTGGCAGATGGTCCGTTTTAATTGTTTAAGGGATAAAAATCCTTGATTACTCTGTCTTTCGTAGGGGATGTAAAATGGTGGCCCCCCAGCCTCTGCGATGTCTGGTACTCGTTACAGATACAGTAACATTAAGTGACGTTCAATAAATAAACAAACAAAACAAAATGGTTATTCTGATCAATTAAGATCATATGGTTACGTTCTTGTCACCATGTTAACCACTGTTCAAATTTACTTATGCTCATGAAAAATCAATTTTTAGAATTTCAAATTACTGGTTATATCTACGACCGTTTTAGGTACACGCGCAGACTCCAGAAAAAAAATATCTTTCCAGCGGTACCTTCCCTGTTTTAAATTGTTCAGTACTTGTCCTATTTAAGGAATCTTTTTAACAGATATTATGTATTTGAAGACGTTTGAATAGATTTTATTTATTTGTGTTTCACAAGTGAGGACGATTGGAGGTATCTATGTGAAATTCTGAATCCAATGATACTCATTTTTTTGTATTTATATTTATTCATTTTATAAAGTCCCGGTTAAAGGTGGGAAATGCGTGTTATTATTCAGTTGCTAAATTACTTAGCTCGCGGCTTCTGTCTAAAAACTTAAAGGTTAGAATTTATAAAACTATTATTCTTCCAACGGTTCTTTACGGATGCGAAACGTTGCCGCTTACTTTGAAGGATGAACAACGGCTTAAGGTTTTCGAGAATAAGGTAGTGCGTAAAATATTTGGTCCGAAGAGAGATGAGGCCACTGGGGAGTTTAGAAGGTGGCACAACGCGGAATTGCGGAGTTTGTACCCTGTGAATATAATTGAGTTGATAGCATCGCGGACACTCAAATGGGCGCGTTAAGTTGTTGGGCTTAGTGAGGAACGGATTCCGAGAAAGTTGGTATTTGCTGAACCGACTGGTAGGCGTCCGAAAGGTAGGCCGAAGCGTCGGTGGGAGGATTGCATTAAGGCTGATCTCGGGGGCTTGGGCTTGACCGGCGAACATTGGACGAGTCTGTGCAGGCGAAGTTTGGTGGTATCGGCATCGAACCTTCGGGTTCGGTAAGCCTATTATTATTATGTTTATTCATTCTGATTTTATGCAAATATGGCTAATCGGACAATGGTAGTGGGAGTCCTAAATTTTGTCTATCAAGGCTTAATTAGGATAAGGATTTTTAACGAGTACATCTCACAGGCTCGAGACCACCATTTTACGTCCCCTCCGAAGGACGGCATTTCTAAGTTTTTACTTTCACTTACTATATATAGTAAGGGAAAGTATTGCGATCGTGAAAATTTTGTAATTCCAGTTTTCAACGGAAATACACGTTTTAGGGTCCCATGAGTCCAAATAACCAAGTCCCGCAAAAAGGTCTGTGTGTGTGTGTGGTAACTCCGGGGCGGAAACGGTAAGTGCTATGAAGCTTAAATTTCATATTTAATACAAATATACGCCCGAGACGTTACAAAACCTTTTTCATTAAAACGAGCTTACCAGAAGAGCCACTTTATACCACGCATTTTGCACCTTTTTTTCGATTTTCTCAAAAACGGTTCCGACGATTTTGATTAAACTCGCTATATTGATTTAGAATTTAATGGGCTTTAATATCTTGTAGGTTTGATTCTGATTAAAATGGTCTGACAGGGCTTAAATGCCGATATTTAAAATTTTCTTTCTCTAAAGTACCTTTAATTTTGTTGATTATATAAAAATAACTATATTACCTTGTTACCACTGATGAAAAACAGTTATATATGCAAGTTGAGCGAATTTGAAAAGCAACTAAAGGAGACAACTGAAAAAATATTTTTTTAACGCAATTTTTTCGATTTTGAACATAAGAACAGTACTATACATGTATGATATACCGTTGGAAAGCTAAAGATTTTATAAAAAATATTATCTTATACACAAGCTTTTAAAAGTTAATAGAGAGTGATGATAAGCCGATAAAACTAACTGATTGATTTATATAATAATATAATAGATTTTTTAATAAAACACACGTTTCTATAGAAATTCCATTTAATTAATTCTCTAATGGTTTCACTCATTTTATTCTCTTACTGTACTTGAAAATTCTTTAATCGTTTCTAAAAACGGAGGTAAGTGAAAGTCGTGTGTTGCCCGCACCAGATTTTTTTTTCTCCCATTAAAATATACTACGGTCACCTGCAGTTTTGAACCCGTGACATTTTAAGGCTGTTATGTTAACCACTATCCCACAGACCCCCTCTATTTATTGTTTTCATTCTCATCGGAACAGTTTTAAGACTTTGGCTATTACTGTATAGTCCTTCTCATAGGATTTTAAAACTCCCTATTTTGTATTTTAAACCGTTCTAAATAAGTGTAAATAATAGCCTTTTGTTTTCCAATTTAGTTAATTGTGTTTGTTCAGTTATGGTTTTCTGCTATCCGTAACCCACGTTTTATCCTGAAGTGAAGCTGTAATAAATTTTATGTTGTTTATCTCTTAAAATCGTCCTTGGTACGGACCCACCCACTTGTTATTTATAACAACTTAAAAATGTACCAGAGTTTTCGGCATTAACATGAAAACCTTATTACACGCGTGACATTCTTTAACTTCCTTGTTTAAATCAATTCTGGTTTATTATTTTCTATAATGAACCTTTGTAATCGATAAAAAAAAATTTCCACTCCTCAAAATTTGAGATTACGTTTCAAGATGCGTAGAATTCGAATAACGGATAAAAAAAAACCCAGTTTGCCCTCCCGACGTCGTCCGTCGTCTGCTGTATTTCTCTGAAACTGCTGGACAAATTTTTTTTAAATTCGCCACAAAAATACTAGTCCATGCAACGATGGTCCTAACACCTATACGTTGATATCGGCTAGTTATTTTTAAAATGGCGGCCGAAAGTGATATAATTCAATAACTCAGTTATTATTGAAGGTAGAGAAAAACTTTACTAGTGTTTTTTAACCCAAAAACTACTAATAATAATATAAAAAAAAAAAAAAAAACCTGTACCACTACAACCCATGAAGGTCTTGGGCTCAGTACATATAGAGATTCGTACTGTTTCTAGGCCAACAGCAGTGCAATGAGGTGATTAGGCCTTAATCGCGCTCAGCCGCCAGGTTTTTCCCCAATTAATTTGGGTACCCACTTTGTAGAGGCTGGGTCTGCCCCAGGAGGGTCTCCATATCCTAGGGTCGCCCCCCGACTGAATTAACAGAATAAATAATATTCCGCCACAGCCGGGATTCGAACCCAGGACCCGGAGCACAGCAGACTAGTGCTCTATCCACTAGACCACGCCGCTCCCACCAATAATAATATAAAAGATAAAAAAATTGAAATTTTACACATAAATACACTCATAACTCAGTTATTTTTGACGATAGAGAAAAATATGTATGTAAGAGTTATAGAATCAGTGAAGGGCTATTAAAAAAAAAAAAAAAAAAAAAAAAAAAAAAAAAAAAAAAAAAAAAAAAAAAAAAAAAAAAAAAAAAATTAACATGTTCTGGAATCAGGAAATTTTATTTGAATTATTGTATAACATTGAATTATTGAATAACAAAATAATCCGTTTCTCCTAATTAATAAATAAATACCCAAAATTAATTAAATTTTCTCCAAAAAAACAAAACAAAAAAAACAATTGAAATTGGTTAAGAACTATCAACGATAAACCTTTTTTGGAATCAGCAGTAGTGATAAGCCATTCTTTGAATTATTGCTTTTCATATTACTTAATTGCCCATCAACTATATAAAAAGTTATACCCTAATGTCTTTATTTGGAAATAATAAAGCATTGTGTAATAGTTTGTAGCGTTTTTTAGCTAATAAATTGTTGTAAATCAATTTCTCTCTGACTGGAAAAAAACAATGGATCATGAAAATGACTATCTGTAATTGAAACGTTGATTTCCAAAAGATAGTACCTGTAACACGTTTGATAAGCTCTAACATTCTAGGTTTTGCTCGAATTAAAGATTTACTGATAAGTTCCCCGATCTGAAATTTAGTGGAAAATATTTTTTGTTTAAAAATATTTGTCGCTAGAACCGACCAATTAAGAGCTGTATTGGTTTGAAAGGAAAAAGTCATGTATGAACTCTTATTTTCTCTCAACTACCGACCAGTAAATTGAGACGTTGATTTCCAAAAGGTACTATATCCACTTTAGAGAATTTTACAGGAAACGCAAAAATCTGTCATTTATTTATTATTGGCCTAATTTACGTGATTCTTTTTTTATTAAAATCAAAAGTTGATTTATAAAGGTGTTACCAACTCATTTTTCCAAATTATTGCACTTTTCCGATGACTTTTAAGCAATATAATATGGATTTAGTACTTTTTGGAACGAAACATGGATATAGTACTTTTTGGAACGAATTAAAAGGGATATAGTACTTTTTGGAAGAATATAACGCAAGGTAAGTTGGTAACAGTCACTATAACCTTCCTGATCCAACATTGCCGATAACTAACGTCTTTATATCGTTAATTACTAAGTTATGTATATTTCCTTATTCTCCCTCTGAGAAACATCTTTCTTTGTTGGTTAATTACATTGATTATCTATTATTCATAAAGAAAGTGAATATTCAAAGGACAATATATCTATTTATGGCACTATAATAAGAAAGTATGTAATTATGAAGTTTGTTTTGAACTTGTATTTACTATTTGTGTGAATTTAGCAAATTTAATTATATTATTAACGACGTGTATACAATATTTAACCATAGATACTGATAAATAATAACTTTTGAGCTTTTATTTTACATAAAAAAATCGACTACTATGTTAGATCAGGCGCGGATTTTCTTCATATATTTAGCAAGTTCGTGGAATGCTAATTCCAACTATTGCTGCATAAAATACCATTATTCTATTAAAATGTGAGTTTCTGAAAAATTTTAAACCAAATTTATGTTGCTGCAAGAAGAAGTACTATGAAAAAACTTAATTTAATTGACAACCTAAAAGAACCAAAGCGACGCAACTAAGTTGTTTCAAATAGCCTAAAAACTGATTATTAGGTTAAAACCAGTGATCAAAATAATAGCGGTGATTCAAGACGTGCTCAATGAACCAATAAAAATGCATAAAATGATGAAAACAATAAATTAATGGTGATATATTACGGGATTAGTTGCTTCTGCCGTATATTTGGAAATATAGTACCTTTTGGAAGGAAATGAAAGGAAAGGTTATATCTGTTTACATAGGATATAGTACCTTTTGAAACGAAACATGGATATAGTACGTTTTGGAATGAAATAAAATGTGGATTTAGTACCTTTTGGAATGAAATGAAATTTTTAAAGACTTTTTTTAAGGATTTTTATGTTTCTTGGATAAAATTTGATGACGGATTTAGATAAAACCAAACCATTAGAATACAAATATGTGAAAATATCAACTTTGAAAAAAATGTCCTTTAGTACCTTTTGGAAATCAACGTCTCAATTGAGTCAACTCAATCACGTCTTGAATCACCGCTATTATTTTGATCACTGGTTTTAACCTAATAATCAGTTTTTAGGCTATTTGAAAAAACTTAGTTGCGTCGCTTTGGTTCTTTTAGGTTGTCAATTAAATTAAGTTTTTTCATAGTATTTCTTCTTATAGCAACATAAATTTGGTTTAAAATTTTTCAGAAACTCACATTTTAATAGAATAATGGTATTTTATGCAGCAAATAGTTGGAATTAGCATTCCACGAACTTGCTAAATATGTGAAGAAAATCCGTGCATGATCTAACTTAGTAGTCGATTTTTTATGTAAAATAAAAGCTAAAAAGTTATTATTTATCAGTATCTATGGTTAAATATTGTATACACGCCGTTAATAATATAATTAAATTTGCTAAATTCACACAAATAGTAAATACAAGTTGAAAACAAACATCATAATTACATACTTTCTTATTATAGTGCCATAAATAGATATATTGTCCTTTGAATATTCACTTTCTTTATGAATAATAGATAATCAATGTAATTAACCAACAAAGAAAGATGTTTCTCAGAGGGAGAATAAGGAAATATACATAACTTAGTAATTAACGATATAAAGACGTAAGTTATCGGTAATGTTGGATCAGGAAGGTTATAGTGACTGTTACCAACTTACCTCGCATTATATTCTTCCAAAAAGTACTATATCCCTTTTAATTCGTTCCAAAAAGTACTATATCCATGTTTCGTTCCAAAAAGTACTAAATCCATATTATATTGTTTAAAAGTCATCGGAAAAGTGCAATAATTTGGAAAAATGAGTTGGTAACACCTTTATAAATCAACTTTTGATTTTAATAAAAAAAGAATCACGTAAATTAGGCCAATAATAAATAAATGACAGATTTTTGCGTTTCCTGTAAAATTCTCTAAAGTGGATATAGTACCTTTTGGAAATCAACGTCTCAATTTACTGGTCGGTAGTTGAGAGAAAATAAGAGTTCATACATGACTTTTTCCTTTCAAACCAATACAGCTCTTAATTGGTCGGTTCTAGCGACAAATATTTTTAAACAAAAAATATTTTCCACTAAATTTCAGATCGGGGAACTTATCAGTAAATCTTTAATTCGAGCAAAACCTAGAATGTTAGAGCTTATCAAACGTGTTACATTTTCTACGGTGATAATACGTTACATATTATTGGGTTGTCAAAAAAGTTCGTAGAGATTTTTACTTTCACTTACTATTGGGTTGATGCAAAATTAATGCAGGTTTTTAGTAGGTATTGTAAATACGCCATATCTTTACTTTAACCATATATATTTAATCAAAATAATTTCCATCTGAATCAATGCACTTTTGCCAACGTTCAACAAGCTTTCTTATTCCACCAGAAAAAAAATCCGAATCCCTGGACTCAATGAAATCACGAAAAGAATTTTCAATGTCGTCCTGGTTTTGAAAATTTTTCTCCCTCAAAAAGTTGTCCAGATGCCTGAAAAAGTGGAAGTCTGTAGGAGAGAGGTCAGGTGAATAAGGGGGATGTTGGAGAACTTCGTAGCCCAACTCGTGCAGTCGTCGAAGCGTTGGTTGTGCAACGTGTGGTCTGGCGTTATCGTGGAGCAGGATCGGCCCCTTCCGATTCATCAATGCTGGGCAAAGACGTTGCAATTTTTGAGTTCCGAGTTCCGCCGCCATTTCTCGTGTGGTTTTGGTTGGGTCTTCTTCCACTTTTGACCTCAGCTGGTCGTTGTCCAGAGCAAGATGACGGCCCCGACCTTCCTTGTCTTCGAGGTCGAAATCTCCTCTGCGAAACTTCTGGAACCAACGCTGCACCGTGCACTCATTAATAGCCCCCTGACCCCACACTTCATTAATATTACGAGCCGTTTGCGCAGCGCTGCGCCCTAATTTAAATTCGTAAAAATAAATTTGACGAAAATCGCACTTTGACATTTTCGATTCAAGACCTTTGAACACACTGAACAAAACGATTTTACTAAACAAATTCATGGTGAAAGAGAGGGTATTAGATAAGGTTTGTTTTGGTATAATAATGATCAATGTTAGGATTAGCTTTGTTTACACAATTGGAATTAAGATATTGCAATAGAGGAAACCTGCATTAATTTTGCATCAACCCAATATATATATAGTAAGGGAAAGAATTGCGATCGTGAAAATTTTCGAATTCCAGTTTTCAACGGAAATACACGTTTTAGGGTCCCTGAGTCTAAATTACCAAGTCCCGAAAAAAAGGTCAAAAAGGTATCACTGTGTCCGTGTGTGGTAACTCTAGCGCAAAAATGAAAAGCCGTACGGAACTGAAATTTCATATTTAAGACTACTATACGCCAGAGATGTTACAGCAACTTTTTTCATTAAAATGAGCTTACCAGAAGAGGCACTTCATACTATGCATTTTGCACCTTTTTTCGATTTTCTCGAAACCGGTTCCGACAATTTTGATTAAACTTGCTATATCGATGTAAAATTTAATTCTATAAAAATAACTATATTATCTTGTTACCACTGATGAATAACAGGTAAATATATAAATTGAATGAATTCGATACCCAACTAAAGGAGAAAACTGAAAACTGTGTGTGTGCTAAGTCCAGCGAGTAAACGAAAAGATCTATGAAACTAAAATTTCATATTTAAGACAAATATACGCCCGAGATGTTACTACAACTTTTTTTTACTAAAATCAGCTAACCAGAAGAGCCACTTAATATTATGCATTTTGCACCTATTTACGATTTTCTCAAATACGGATCTAACGATTTTGATTAAACTCGCTATATCGATGTAGAATTTAATAGGCTTTAATATGATGTAGTTTTCATTCAGATTAAAATGGTGTGAGAGGGCTTAAATGCCGATATTTTAAATTTTCTTTTTCTAATGTACCTTTAATTTTGTTGATTCTATAAAAATAACTATATTATCTTGTTACCACTGATTAAAAACAGGTAAATATATAAATTGAATGAATTCGATACCCAACTAAAGGAAAAAAACTGAAAAAATACTCTTTTAATAAATTTTTTTGTTTTTTAACTCAAGAACAGTAATATACATGTATAATATACCGTTGAAAAGCTAAAGATTTTAGAACAAATATTATCTTATACTCAAGCTTTTAAAAGTTAATAGAGAGTGAAAAGATGATAAAAGTAAGTGGTTATTTTAGATAATAATATGTTACTAACTATGTTGTAATAAAACGATGTTTTAATAAAACACATGTTTCTATAGAAATTCAATTTAATTAATTCTCTAATCGTTTCACTCATTCTATTCTCTTACTGTACTTGAAAATTCTTAAATCGTTTCTAAAAACGGAGGTAAGTGAAAGTCTTATGTTGCCCACACCAGATTTATAAAATAAAATTTACCTTTTAGTTTTTCTGTTAAAAATGAATCACAAAACTAATGTTTATTTATATGCATTTAATCTTCATAGAATTGACTATGTTTACACACTGAATTCGTCTTTATTAAGGCTCATTAGTGTAGTTTAGTGCAAACCAACATGAGTGACGATTCAGTTAATTTTCGGAATATTATGTTTTTATTTTTTAGAAAATGCAAAAACGCAGCCCAAACTACAAGAAAGATTCGTGCTTTGTATGGCAGCGATTTAATTGCTGACAGCACGGTTCAGAAGTGGTTTTCGCTGTTTAGATCAGGAGATTTCAGTTTAGAAGACCGACCCCGGGCTGGTGGATGTCAACTCTTGATATCCAGGATATTATGAAGGTCTCAAACAATCCACGGGTTACTGTCCGTGAAATAGCTGCAGAGTTAAGAACCTGCAAATCGACCGTGTTTGATCATCCTAAGGACTCGGCAAAAGTTATTAAGCTTCAGATGGGAGGTTTAACCTCACCCGCCGTACTCTCCTGACATTGCTCCTTCGGAGTTCCATCTTTTCCGTTCCCTCGAAAATTGTCTACTAGGGGAAGTCCTACTCTTCAGAAGATTACGTTAAAACGGACCTTTAATTGTTCTTCAGGAGTAAGGACAGTGATTTTTTTGAAAAAAAGGATAATGGACCTTCCAAGCCGTTGTGAAAGGGTCATCACTAGCGGTGGTAACTATTTTGTAGATTAAATAAATAAGTTTTAAGCTGTTCATCTATTTTAATGTTTGTCCGAATTTCTCTACGAACTCTCCTGACAACCCAATATTACGCGGCTAGCATTTTAATATTCAAATTACTCAAACTAATAAGAAACGTAACTTTTTTAATTCGAATAAAAACTCCTAAAAGCTCCTGAACGAGTCTCAGCGACAAATGGTATGTAACAACAATTATTCTTCGTTATATTTCTGATCAGGAATCTCGGCAAAATATTCAATCCGAGAAGCGCCAACAGAAATAGAGCTTGTCAATAAATCCTCAAATCTCTCTCATGGATCTCTAACGAGTACCTGACATCGTAAAGGCTAGCGACCACCATTTTACATCCCCTCCGTCGGACGGCGCGACAGGATTTTTTTATTCCCTTTAAAAAGTCCTAGCGCCACCAACCGGTTTTGAACCCGCGACCTTGGGTATAGAAGGCTCTCATGCTAACCACTACATTTATAGGTGACCCCTAAAAATCTAAATATTTCTATATCTAACTATTACCTGTATAGGGAAAGTGTTGCGATCGTGAAACTTTTCGAATTCCAGTTTTTAACGGAAACACAAGTTTTAGAGTCCCCTGAGTCCAAATGACCAAGTCCCGCATAATGGTCTGTGTCCGTGCGTGTGTGTAGTAACTAGCGCAAAAACGAAAAGTCGTACGGAACTGAAATTTCATATTTAAGACAACCATACGCCCGGGATGTTACAGCTACTTTTTCACCGAAATCGGCTGACCGGAAGTCCTACTTATATCCATGCATTTAGCACCTTTATATGATTTTATCAAAAACGGCTCTAATGATTTTGATTAAACTCGCTATATCTATGTAAAATTTAATAGGCTTTAATATCATGTAGGATTTCATTCTGATTGTAAACGTATGACGGGCCTTAAATGAGATATTTTAAAATTTTTTCTTCTAAAGTATCTTTAATTTTGTATATTCTATAAAAAATAAGCATATAATCTTATTAGCATTGAGAAAAAAACAGGTAAATATATAAGTTGAACGAATTAGATATCCAACTATAAGAGAAAACTGAAAAAATATTTTTTTAATGCAATTGTTTCACCGCTTGGTCACTGGATTGCGCTGTCATCGCCGGACGCTCTAAGTAGTTATAACACGGAGTGATGAAAACAAATATAACTTACTAAATCTCATGGTAATATTATAACATATTATTCAACAAAACATATCTTTCTATAAAAATCAAATGTAAATAATTCTTTAACAATTTATTTTCGTTTCTATAATTTGTTTAAAAATTCTTAAATTGATATTAATAACAGAGGTACGTGATAGTCGTGTGTTGCGTGCACCAGATTTTTTTGCTAGGGTTTTTAATAATTAACTTTTACTCTAGTTTATTATTATTATTATTTTCAGATTAGTCTCTAAACTGTTTAGAAATATATACTGGTTATTATTGAATCTCTTGCTGTTGCTAACTACCTGAAATATCTAGGCTAATCTTCTACAAACAACATTTTAGATAAGATGGTATTAGAATGAAAATTATCTAAGATAGAAACACCTCGTTTCATCATTTCTCTCCCCAAATCTGTTTAGACACAGTTTGAGGAATTATCCATCTAAAATATTCCTGCTCACCTTTATATTATGTCTGCTTCAATTTGTAATATCGTGAAAAATTACCTTTATTAAAAATCATGGGGATCACCTGTAGCGGAGTGGCTAGCATAACAGCCTTCTCTGCCAAAGGTCACGTGTTCAAAACCCGCAGCTGATCCTAGGATTTTTTAATGGGAGTAAAAAATCCTTAGTTATGCCGTCCTTCGGAGGGGACGTAAAAAGGTGGGTCCGCGCCTTGGATGTCAGCACTCATTAAAGATCTCTATCCTTATTAAACCTGGATAGGCACAATCCCACTGTAGCATCGTCCGATAAGCCACAGTAGCATAAAGTGACCTTAAATGAACAATCTTGAAGATCTTTGGTATACTTCATTGAATTCTGTCTAATTGATTTTATTACTTTCACTTACTATATATAGTAAGGGAAAGTATCACGATCGTGAAAATTTTCGAATTCCAGTTTTCAACGGAAATACACATTTTAGGGTCCCCTGAGTCCAAATAACCAAGTCCCGCAAAAAGGTCTGTGTCCGTGTGTAGTAACTCAGCGCAAAAACCAAAAGTCCGTACGGAACTAAAATTTCATATTTAAGACAACTATACGCCCGAGACGTTACAAAACTTTTTCATCAAAATGTGCTTACCAGAAGAGGCACTTTATACCATGCATTTTGCACCTTTTTACGATTTTCTCGAAAACGGTTCACATTTTGATTAACTCGCTATATCGATGTAAAATTTAATGGGCTTTATATCATGTAGGTTTTATTCTGATTAAAATGGTCTGACAGGGCTTAAATGCCGATATTTTTAAATTTTCTTTCCAAAGTACCTTTAATTTTGTAGATTCAATAAAAATAACTATATTATCTTGTTAACGCTGATGAAAAACAGGTAAATATATAAATTGAATAAATTCGATACCCAACTAAAGGAGCAAACAGAAAAAAAATTTTTTTAATGCAATTTTTCGTTTTCGAACATAAAAACTGTAATATACATGTATGATATACCGTTAGAAAGCTAAAGATTTTAGAAAAAATATTATCTCATACTCAAGCTTTTAAAAGTTAATAGAGAGTGATAAAAAGCCGATAAAACTAAGTAATTGTTTTAGATAATAATATAATAGATTTTTTAATAAAACACATGTTTCTATATAAATTCAATTTAATTAATTCTTTAATAGTTTCAAGTATTTTTATCTCTAACTGTATTTGAAAATAATTTCATTGATTTTAAAAATGGAGGTAAGGGAAAGTCGTGTGTTGCCCGCACCAGATTTTATTTCAAGCTTTGGATTGTTTAAAATATTTTTCCGGACTGTTTTAATATAAATGATCATAGTCTAGTGGATAGACCCTAGACCGCTTTTATCTGTGTTCTGGGTACTAACCCCCAGTCATGACTATTTTTTTTAGGAAACCTTCTTAAGACTATATAATCGGTACAAAAATCGGGAAAAATCAGGCGACTGAGAGTTATCCTGGGCTAAATTGTCGCGCCATAGTACGAGAGCTGGCAACGTTTGCGATAAAATTTATTTTAATGAGGCTGATTTTGGTTCATTATATTCAATTATGAAACTTTATATGCGGCAAACAAATATATTACCTCCCCTCATATATATATATATATATATATATATATATATATATATATATATATATATATATATATACAATACTTTGTATGTTATATACAGCTGATATCCATCCTAGTACTGTGCTCACTACGTATGCTGATGACACATGTGTGTTATCAGTAAACAATGACCCTTTTGTTGCATCACAAAACGTTCAGTCACAACACCGACTCCTGTGGTTTTATAAAAATTAAAAATGATCTATTTTTACAGAATAAAACAAATAGGCACGCTCATTACACAAATTTCGCTTTCTTCTCTACTTTTAAAGCAATTTTAACTTAAATGTTTTTTTAATAGTGTTGCTAAATGAACGAATAATAAATTTATCGCTTAAAAATATAGTAAGTTTATGAAAATAATAAAACATAAGTGAAATGTTATTATGTTTAGTAGATAAGAATGAAAACAAGTGAATTTTCGTTTGTAAGATATAGTGTTATATTTTATTGCAGAATTATATTTTATCCCAGACATCCGCCCCCTCTCAATTTCCGACCCACAAGGCCTAAATCCTTCCATTAAATTTCGTTTCCAAGCCTCATATCCGCAGTCGCCGTCTCTTGGTTTGATAAATTCTCCCAGTTTCATCTCTCTTAGTATAATTTGAAATCGCTTTATTGCCTCTCTGGAATTCGTAACTAATGCTTTAAAATTTATTGGAGGGGCATGGTCTAGTGGATGAAGCTCTAGTCTACTATTATCTGAATCCTGGATTCGAATCCGGCTGAATCATTGATTATGTTATTTCAGCCATTTAGCGACTCTAGGGTAGGAAGACCCTCCTGGGACACACCCAGCAACTTTAACACGTTGACTGTTCTGTGGGGCGGGGTGACCAACCGGTGGGTCACGCTTAACTATCCAGTGGGGCTTATAATAATAACTATAAGTTTATTTTACTTTTTCTCAACATTATATGTTGTAGGAATTAACAAGCATTAGCGTTTATTTATAAAATATATTTTAACTTTCACTCCCCCCCCCCTCCCTCAAAGGAATCTTATCGCTTAATTTTTTCACTTGATTACCCTTCTTTAAGAATTTTATTTATCCGTGCGTGATTTCTTTTATAATTTTATTCCCATAATATGATATAAAAATGTAATATAAGAATTATTTTTAATTATAAATAATAATATAAGAATTTTTTTTTTTTTAATATTTCCGTAATTACTCCTTCAAGTTGAATGTGTACGTCAAAACTGTTAGTATCTTGCATTTAGCGCGTTGAGAGTCTGGAATTGTTGTGATCTCGCTATAAAACATGTTGGAACTTGCAACAGTATTGCCCCGCGCCACGAAGCGTAAGCAGATACATATATATATATATAGCCGGGGCGAGAACGTGTTAAAGTGGGTACCCGGAAATGGGGGAAGACCTGACGGCTGAGCTTGATCTCGGCCTTGTCACTTCCGGTACCTCCAAATGCTATATATACTGACTATATATTGCAATGTTTTTGACCGGCTGCTTTTCTAAGGCAGACCTTCAAAACCTAGCTTACTTGATATATTTTAATCCATATATAAACTATATTTAATGATATCATTGGATTTCCTTTCCAAAGGGATCGTGTTCACCAATCCAACAAGTGGCATGCAGGGCAAGATTAAAGTAAACAAGATTCAATTAATAAATTATTATAATTATTAATTTACACATATCCATTATATTAACACCACGCCTAGAACATTGATTGAGAATATTGAGGGACATTTTCACTACTGGCTTTGCCATACAATATTAAAAACAAGAGAGATACCTTTAAAACACTTAGTCGCCTGACGAAGGTGGAATCAGTTCTTGGATTCTTCTCTTCGATCTCCAGCATCTTTCTCTGACCCCCAGACGGAGCTCGCTTCTTCTTCAGGATGGATCTCGACCTCTCGTGGCTGGAATAAGACTCACCTTATCTTGAGGATAGAACTTGACTGACTCTTTCGAATCTTCTCATCGTCGTCACCTCGGGCAGGGATGATCCGGGAAGTGCCCCAAGCCGGGGGTCCTTTTTCCAAGTGTCTAGGAAGTAGGGGCGGGCAAAATATAATGACGATTATCGGGTCATTCGATTATTACAATCATTCGGATTTATCGATTATCGGATTAATCGGTTTGGATAAGGGAATGATCATTCGAACTGATCTGTTAAACGCTCGGATAATCGAACGACCTTTTTTTTTTTTTTTTTTTTTTCCTGATCACATAAATCGTCTCTCACAATGCATACTAATCATTCGATCATTCGATTATAAAATCATTCGATTATTTAAATCACCGAAGTCCTATCATCCGATTATGACGATCATTCAATTATGCCCACCCCTACTAGGAAGTTTCCCGAGGTACATATTGCTGGGGGGCCCCATGGAGGTAAACGCCTTTTGATATTTTGCCGACAAAGGTTCTTTAATCTTTAATTGTTTAATATTAAAATTATTTAATAATGAACTCCCTCAATATATTGCAATATGCGTTTGTATATATACTACTATGTACTGACTCTAAAACATTTTATAAATTGTAGAAGTACAATTTTTTTTTTTTTTTTTACGTGCCCTTAAACCTCAGTTAATGAATCACACACAGTGGAGATATTAAAATACTGCTTTTATTATCAGAACAAAATAGATATTGAGAATACAATAAACTGTGCTGAGGAGTTAGGGTGACTACAAGTGCACATTCCGAGGTCTCCTTCTATGAGTGTGACACAAGTAAATGTTACAACTAGAGTAATGAGTTTTGAGGATCAAAGGGTATATATAGCAAGGGATTGTAGAGGGGATAAGGATTCGGCATGGGTACCTCAAAGCAAGTGCTTCCAGATGGTTGGGTCCTAAGTACAGGTATGTGTTCTTTGTCGGTACTTGGTCTGTCCTTTCTAGGTTTATGGGTGACACCCTCAGGTATAGAAAAGGAAGTTATTAATAATTACTGTATATTATTTATAAGTTAAGTCTCATTCTATAACTACTCTCCCCCTTAACCACGAAGCCCCTTGAGTGCAATGTTTAAGTTTGTCAGTTAATATTGTTATAATAAAGTAGTCCTTCAGCCGGAGGTTCTGGATAGGAAAGTGTATTGTAGGAAAGGATTCTACAGGAATGGGAACAGTGACATTTTTCCAAAGTTTACAATAATTCTTAAGAATATAAATGTATACAATCAAAACTTTTTAAAAAAAACTTAATTACAATAATTGATGTTACATACAATAATTAATTAGTTTTACCAATCGTCATTACATTATTCCTATAAAAATTTATACATTGTTAATAGTCTTGAAACTTATAAGTACAATTATATAAAACTAAAATTTCTCATTATTATCTATAAATAATTAAAAACATAACCATAACACTAAATTAAACAAAAGCATGAACTATGTTGTTTTTTATTACAATCTATAAAACGTTTTCTCAATTTTTATATAAACATTTTTTTTTTTTTTTTTTTTTTTTCTATTTATCTTATAAAGTTATTATTACCTATATATAGTTCTAAAAATAACATTTCAAATTAGTGTAAACAATTGACAATGAATATTAACATTAAGTGCAACCATCAATATAATAAACAATACACTATTATAAATATTTTTATTTCTTGTTTTTTTTTTTTTTTTTTTTTTTTTCTATCAATTTTAAAACTACATACATCTCGGACCGCTATCACTGTTGAGATTTTCATCTGGCTTCAACGTCCAGAGATATATTAAATCTTTTCTAATGGATTTTACCATTTTGGGAATATTTCCTGAGGAAACCTTTTTTCTGGAATTCTTATTTAATTGAGGGGGTTTCATTACCTCTTTCGTTTTAATTATAACATTCTGTTTATGTAAACTCGCATTATAAGTTGATATTTTATTATTATAGTCGAGCGATTTATTATTTTTAAATTTTAATTTATCTTTATGGATAGCCGGAGGCTCCTTAGACTGGCTTGTCCTGTCATCATACATAGATTGTTTGTTATGTTTAAAGTTTTGATTTGACAATTTGTTTAATTTAACTTTCGATTTAGCACCAAATTGATTTACTTTTTTGATATATTTTTTCGAATTCCTTTTTTTTCCTTTAGTAAATTTAATACGATGTATAGAATATGTTTTTATTTTTTTGGATATTTTGACATTTTTCTTTTTCGTTTTCGACCGATGTGATTTTTGTTTTGTTGAGTTTTCTTTTTCGATGTTCACAATGTTATTTAAATTATCCCACTTTGAATTTTCTCTCTTATTTATTTCTGGATCTAAACTAAATGTTTTCCCGGTTTTGTCTCTATCTTGTTTTAGCGGTAATGTTTCAGAGTCTATTTTCTTTTCTTGAATGTTAATTTTAGGTAATTGTTCAAATTTATTATTTGGAATTACGGATTTTATTTTTGGCTGTTCGTCAGCGTCTTTTGACAAAAAATGTTCGGGTGGAAAAGGTTTATTAAAATTTGTCTCGGTTGGGTTATGATCTTTAAATTTACGTATTAGAATATTTAACAAATCGTCAATATTGTTTAAATCATAAAACTTAATTTTATCCGCGACTGTTTTAGAAAGGTGACATTTGGCCATCTTACATATCCTGAATTCATTAACGATTCTAAATGGATTATTTTCTGCACAAAAAGTGTCTTTAATTTCTTTTACGTTATTTATGAATTTAAACAAAGTATGCGGTTTACCATCAAAGTACGACATAGGCATATGCTCAAAGTCTGAGTTTCGAAAAAGTAACGATTCCATATTTTTTATTTTTTTTATTTTTTTAGATATTAAAATCTTACTTATGTCTACTATAATTTAAATTTTACTTAAATTGTGCTCAGTAACAATCATTATCTGATTATAAAAAAATTTGATGTGATTTTTATACAGCTTATATTAGTATTAATAAAATGTCATACATTTTAAATGTTATCACAATTAAACAGCACATAAACAAACATATAAAATAAATAATTTTAAAATCTTACTGCGTTAGTTCTTAACATTCCTCCTGGATACATGTTGAGCAGTGAAGTCCAGTGAGGTTCAGCAGGACATCTCGGGTGAGTATTGTCTTGACTGAAGGAGGGTGCGAGATGATCTTCTTAGTTTAGTGTCTATCTTCTTGTAGATCCTCTTCAGAAGTATCTTCGTCCTCTCGGAAACTGCGAAGTCATTCAAAATCTAATTTGATGTTTGCAGTGCCTGTCTCGGGCGCCAGTTAATGAATCACACACAGTGGAGATATTAAAATACTGCTTTTATTATCAGAACAAAATAGATATTGAGAATACAATAAACTGTGCACATTCCGAGGTCTCCTTCTATGAGTGTGACACAAGTAAATGTTACAACTAGAGTAATGAGTTTTGAGGATCAAAGGGTATATATAGCAAGGGATTGTAGAGGGGATAAGGATTCGGCATGAGTACCTCAAAGCAAGTGCTTCCAGATGGTTGGGTCCTAAGTACAGGTATGTGTTCTTTGTCGGTACTTGGTCTGTCCTTTCTAGGTTTATGGGTGACACCCTCAGGTATAGAAAAGGAAGTTATTAATAATTACTGTATATTATTTATAAGTTAAGTCTCATTCTATAACTCTCGAAACAGAACGAATCTTTGTGGTCTTGATCCTGTGCGATGTAAGGTACTCGTTAAAGATCTTGATCCTTATTAAACCTGGATAGATAAAATTAAGGACTCTCACTGTAGTTAAGTCAGATTAGCAACAGCTGTTTAAAGTGACGTTAAATGAATAAACAAACAACAAAACGAATCTTCGTACAAATTTAATTCAAGACCGTTCATGGGTCATTGTTTAGTTTTTTTAATTATTATGTTTGTAATTAAAAATTTGCATTTTTTATATAAACATGATATACTGCTGTTTGGATTTCACACCCTTCCGACATCCAGAGATTTGCCGACTCTTGGAGATTTGCTACTACCGCCTGTGGCTGACTGCTTGGAGGCACCGCATGAATAAACATGACCAAGGCTCCTGTAACTAACTCGGCTGCCACTTCACATAAGCGATACCTCTCTCCTTCCAAACCTTCTCTTATATATTGAATAATTTATGGCAGGAGTCTAATTGTACGGGGAGCGTTGGCTTCTATAGTACCGCTTCAGTTTTATCCCGTCGCTTCCTGGGGTCGGTCGGTCGGTCGTGATCTTGGATTGTGTGCCTCAAGTTTGATACGTACAACTGTGTCCGGGCGAAGCAAAGTATGTAGTCGTCTTTATTTTATATATTTGTTTATTCTGTAACGTGGCGTTAGTGTGGCTAATAGTGGGAGTGTTAAAGGCACTAGCGGAATAAGTATGTGAAATCAGCACAGAACCAAATTTAGACCATTGATTCACACTTATGCAAAACCACAACTTTTTAGCCCCATAATGCTTTTGGAAGGGAAGTTATAGAGGGAGGAAATAAGAAAAAAAATGGTTTACTCCTGAACGGCTCAACTGATTTTCATGGAAAACTATGTTAGGGATTTTCATATATTGATCACGAAAGTGTGCGTAAACATTTTTTTGTTTAATTTGTTTGTATGTTTATTTAACGTCACTTTATGCTACTATGGCTAATCGGACGATGCTACAGTGGGAGTCCTAAATTTTGCCTATTCAGGTTTTATTAGGATAGGGATCTTTAACGAGTACCTGACATCGCACAGGCTCGAGGCCATCTTTTAACGTCCCCTCCGAAGGACTGCATTACTGCGCATGCTCTGTCAGGTTTCTGGATCAGGACTCGTGTTGGAACAAACCTAATACAAAGTATCGAATATGTAACAACGAGAACCCAAGGTTGGGCTTTAGCCGCTCTATTCTTCCAAGTTACTTTCTCATCGCTCTCTCTAATAAAGATGTAAATTATAGCACTCGATTTCAATCGTCGGGCTCTGACCTAAGTAACGGTACCTGTTAAGAATAGTGAAAACCTTTGAAAGGAACAAGAACCTTGGTATATCGACATGTTTAATGAATGTTCATACCTTAGTTTCCTCCGAAATAATGTATCCTGGTGCCCATAGAGCTTTTCTTTGATAAAATATATAGACTGTACGAAATGTGCTTTGGAGTCTTAGAGTAAATTAAATACATTCGAAAAAAAGTAATAATTACGGATATAAAATAGACATATTTAAATGAGAAGAAAACCACAACAAAAAAATAAATAAAAAACTTACAATCCTATTGAGCCTGGATATTCATCAAGTGATTAGATATGCGAGATTTGAAGGTAGAAAGAAAGTTGGAGTGACGGATGGAAGGAGGTATAGAATTCCACAGGATTAAGAAAGGATCTGTCGAAAAAAAAAATAGTATAATTTCTGTTTTTTTTTTTTTTCTATAGATGTATAATAGAAAAATATTATCTCATATACAAACTTGTAAAACGTTATGAAACATGACGAATAGGGTATAAACTTATTACTGATTATGGTTTATTACAATTTTGTTGTTTCTTCATTTAACGTCACTTTATGCTGCTGTGGTTAATCGGACGATGCTGCAGTGGGAGTCCTAAATTTTGCCTGGTTTATTTAGGATAGGGATCTTTAACGAGTACCTGACTTCGCACAGACTCGGGACCACCATTTTACGTCCCCTACGAGGAAACGCATAACTAAGGATTTTGTAATCCCATTAAAAAATCCTAGGGCCCCTGAGCGTTTGACCCGTGATCTTGGGGTATGTTTATTCAAAATTATTAACCATTCCCCTATGATGTCGTTGATAAAATAAAAAAATAAATAAAAATAGGTAAATGTGAAATATCAATGAATTTTATGATCAAAATATTGAAGTATCTTTTCAGGTTGCATTTTTTAAAGTTTAATGGATTTATATTTGCCCACAGAAATCAATCCTGTGACTACCATTCCAGCCCAAAGTTCCGACATCATACCTACCACAATCTTCCTATCTACGCTTGTACTACGTTCAGGACGCTACTACTTTTTTGTATGTTTATTCATTCATGCTGCTGTGGCTAATCGGACGGTGCTACAGTGGGAGTCCTAAATTTTGGCTTAATTACGATAAGGATCTTTAATGAGTAACTCACATCGCACGGGCTCGGGACCAACATTTTACGTTCCCTCCAAAGTACATAGTGTCCAGAGACTTTTTACTCTCTTTATAAATTTTAGGGCCATCTCTAGGGTTAGAACCTACCACCTTGAACTTATTTACTACGTGTTACTCCCGATTTATATTTTATTAGTTCTTGCGTATTACTTGGTCACTCAGAATGTCCCGTACGACCATATTACCAAAACGACCGCTGTGAAAGTAAGAAGTTATTTTGTTTTATGTTGGACTTAATGATATTGCGCTATAAAAAACAAAACAAAAACCAATCTTTACCTTTCCAACTTATGAAGATTAAGAAGTATAATAATAATAATAACCTTTATCTGTACATAAAATATAACAAAAAAATCTGGTGCGGGCAACACACGACTTTCACTTACCTCCATTTTTAAAATCAATGAAAGAATTTTCAAATACAGTTACAGATAAAAATACGTGAAACTATTAAAGCATTAATAAAATCGAATTTATATAGAAACATGTGTTTTATTAAAAAATCTATTATATTATTATCTAAAATAATCAGTTAGTTTTATGTTGATTTCATCACTCTCTATTAACTTTTAGAAGCTTGTGTATAAGATAATATTTTTTCTAAAATCTTTAGCTTTGAAACGGTATATAATACATGTATATTACTGCTCTTATGTTCAAAAACAAAAAATAGCATTAAAAATTTTTGTTTTCTGTTTTCTCCTTTAGTTGGGTAACGAATTCATTCAATTTATATATTTACCTGTTATTCATCAGTAGTAACAAGATAATATAGTTATTTTTATAAAATCAACAAAATTAAAGGCACTTTAGAGAAAGAAAATTTAAAATATCGGCATTTAAGCCCTGTCGTACCATTTTAATCAGAATAAAACCTACATGATGTTAAATCCATTAAATTTTACATCGATATAGCGAGTTTAATCAAAATCGTCGTAACCGTTTTCGAGGAAATCTAAAAAAGGTGCAAAATGCATGGTATAAAGTGCCTCTTCTGGTAAGCTCATTTTGATGAAAAAAGTTTTGTCACGTCTCGGGCGTATAGTTGTCTTAAATATGAAATTTCAGTTTCATAGGACTTATCGTTTTCCGCCCGGGAGTTACCACACACACACAACACACACACACACACAGACCTTTTTGCGGGATTTGGTTATTTGGACTCAGAGGACCCTAATTTCGTTGAAAACAGGAATTCGAAAATTTTCAGCATCGCAATACTTGTCCTTACTGTATATAGTAAGTGAAAATAAAATATATATACAAAGCTCCCTCTTTTTTTCAATTCAAATATATATGTACAAAATCAACCTTAAGTTGAGGTTTTTGAGTTCGATTGTTAGAATGTTTTAATAAGCTTATCTTAGTGTAACGAACCTGCCCCATCCTTTTCTATCCATGCCACTCTCTTCCAGGCTGCGCCTCCGCACCTCTTCTTCATCTCCTGGTCCCAGTCTGTCGGTGGACGTCCACGCTTCCTTGTTAACTCCCTTGGGTACCACTCCATAAGCTGCCTGGTCTATGTTGTAATATTTCTCCGGATAACATGTCCGGTCCAGGTCCACTTCCTTAGAAGGACTTTTTCCAATAATAATCTGTCAGATCGTTCTTTTTTTATTTATTTATTTAATTTTTGGGATATGTGGTTATCTTCTGTTAACAGAAGCTGGATGAGTCCTGGAGGGATTTTACAACCCATATCACACTTTCTATGCCAAAGGTCGCCGGTTCGAAAATGGCAGGTAACCTAAGATTTTATAATTGGCCTAAGAAAGCTTTGGGAAGGAACGTTAATCGTTTGTTTCCAGCCTGTGCGATGGCAGGTACTCGTTAAAAGTCTTTGTCCTAATAAAACCCGATAGGCAAACTTTAGGACTCCCACTAAAGCATCTTCAGATCAGATAGAGTACCCTAATAGTGATGATAAACCAGTAAACATAAGCCAAGCTAAACTACATCTTGATTTTTCAGCGATTGGGAAGCTTGTATACGTTCCACAATATATTTTTCGAGTTCCTAAAATGTGTATGTTTTCATTGCATATCGTTATCGCTTAAAGTTATCTTAATCCTTGGCAATAGACTGGCATTATGGATGGTTTTCCTAATTTTCATGTTATTCAGTTCGGTAAATATGGTTTATAAATTATTATATTTGCTCGAGAATCAACGACTGATTATAAACGCTGCACTTATGACATACTCCGCTAATTGGCTAGAGATGTCGAGAAACTGGTTTGACGCGTTTGAATAAAATAAAAATCTTGTGCGGGCAACACACGACTTTCACTTACCTCCGTATTTTAAATCGATTAAAGAGTTTCCAAATACAGTTAGAGATAAAAACGGGTGAAACCATTAAAGAATTAATTAAATTGTATTAATATAGAAACATGTTTTATTAAAAACTCTATTATATTATAATAGAATAATCAGTTAGTTTATCGGCTAGTTATCACTCTCTATTAACTTTTACAAGCTTGTGTATAATATAATATTTTTTCTAAATCTTTAGCTTATCAACGGTATATTATATCTATATTACTGTTCTTATGTTCAAAAACAAAATTAACGCCCTGTGCTTCATCGACAGCCGCCAGTTGCAGTACGGTCAAAATGAATTTCCCTTTTCGGGAACCCAAACAACAGTTAGTTAAAACTATCCAACGGTATATTATACATCTATATTAATATTGTTGTGTTCAAAAATACAAATGATGCAGCAATATTTGTTCAGTTTTCTCCTTTAGTTGTTTATCAAATTCGCTCAACGTGCATATTTAGCTGTTAATTTTCAATGGTAACTATAATATAGTTATTTATTTATTAACGTCACTTTATGCTACTATGGCTAATTTTCCCCATCCAGGTTTAAATAGGGTAGGGATCTTTAAATGAGTACCTGACATCGCACAGGCTCGGACCAGCTTTTAAAGTCCCACACGAAGGACGGCATAAACTAAGGATTTTACTCCTATTAAAAAACAGGACCACCTCGGGTTTGAACCCATGACCTTTGCATAGGAGGCTGTATGTGCTAACCACCCACTACAAGTGTCCTGATAATAACGTTGTTTTTTATAGAATCTATAGAATTAAAGGTACTTTAGGTGAAGAAAATTTAAATCGCATTTAAGCCCTGCCATACTATTTCAATCAGAATAAAACCTACATCATATCAAAAGCCATTTAATTTGACATCCATATAGCGAGTTTAATTAAAATCGTTATAGCCGTTTTTGAGAAAATTATAAAAAGGTGCAAAACGCATGGTAGAAAGTAGCACTTCCGGTTTAACAATTTTGTTGTTTGTTCCTTTGACTTCACTTTATGCTACTGTGGCTAATCGGACGATGCTACAGTGCGAGTCCTAAATTTTGCCTGGTTTAATTAGGATAAGGATCTTTAACGAGTACCTGACATCGCATAGGCTCGGCACTACCTTTTTATGTCCTCGCTAAAGGACGGCATAACTAACGATTTTTTACCTCCATAAAAAAATCCTAGGACCCTCTGCGGGTTTAAACCCGTGATCTTGAAGGCATTGAAGGCTGTTATGCTAATCACCCTTCTACAGGTGATTCCTATAACAATTTTATTTTTTTCTATTCTTTAATCTCAACCGATGTTTCCAACGAAACTTAATATGATTTGTTTAAACATTTTTTTTTTAATCTGTAGTTATTTTTTTTTAACGATTTTAACTACCGAGGTAAATGAAAGTCGTGTGATGCTCCTACCAGATTTTTTTTTTCTTTTATAACCTCAATCTTGCATTATTATCCTGACAATCCGATATTATACGGCTTTTTAAAGACAACTTAATGGTTTTATATAAACCCTTAGGATGTAGGATTATGTCTTTATATACCTCAATATCTTAGACCCTAAGCTACTAAGTCTATTACCTCTTTGGACTGGGCGAACGAATGACACTGCCCGTTATGTCACCGTTTGCTGACTACCGCCGTCGCACGGCTTCCTTGCAATTGTTAGGTAAGGGTTAGTTACCTTCCACACTGTGTCTTCTTCTTCCGTTCTGTGTGTACTCCATCTAGTGTTATGGGGGTCTGCTTACCCACTCCTAGGATGGTATGTTTTCATTCATTTTATTTATGCTTTCCCTTACCTATGTATGAAATATGCAATTAGGAAATATATTGCGGTCGTGGTGAGTTATGAATTCCAGTTCTTAACGGAAATAAGCTCGTTAATGTCTATTGAGGCCAAATGACCTAATCTCGCAAAGTGATCTGAGTTTTTGTATTAATATAATAGTAAAGCATTACTCATATACTAACGCTCGTACGATACTGAAATTCAATATTTTAGGTCCAGTACTTTTGGTGAAAAGCTGCGGACGGCAGACCAACAGAATTTTTTTTTTATTCGTTAGGATTCTTCAAATTTTAAAACGTAAGCCCTCGAATTTTGAGGTGAGGGGTTATTCATTCATATCGGCGCGACAGACGCATAAAGCGGTTTCAGGCCATCTCAACTGCTCTTCCCCAGTCCTCCCTGTCGGTAGAAGGCCTTACTGATACTCCTGCTTTCTTCAGATCCTCGGAAACGCTGTCCTTCCACCTCCCCTTCGGTCTTCCACGAGGCCTTCTTCCGTCGGGCTTTCCACAGTACAGTTTTCTCACTATCCTCTCTTTACCCATTTTGATTATGTGGCCCAACCACCTCATCCGCTGCACCCTTACAAACTGGGAAACACTCAGCTCATACATCATAAAGTGTGTACAGCTCTCTGTTTTTTCGAAGTCGATACACACCATTCTCCTCTACAGGCCCGTAAATGCGCCTAAGAATCTTCCTTTCGAACCTGTCAATGCGATCAGCTGATCCTTTGCTCAAAATCCAGGTTTCAGATGCATATGTTAACACGGGTCTAACGAGCGTTCTAGTCTGATCTTGGTTGTTCAACTGAGCAGTCTACTTTTAAAAAGTTTGGATAGGCTGAAATAGGATCGATTTGCTCTCATTATTTCCTCTTCCTCATCCAAGGCAGTATTGATCATCGATCCTAAGTTTTAAAATTGTTGACACATTCAAATCTATAGTTCCCAACTATGTGGTGTCTCTGCGGGCAATCTGGCTTTTTCTTCCTCAAAATTAGGATTTTTGTCTTGTCTTCATTAATCTGAAGGCCCATTCTTCTTCCTTCTGTCTCAAGTACTGTAAATACTTCTTTTCTGCATGTTTGAGTCCTTCCTGCTATGACTATATCGTTTGATTAATTCTTTAATAGTTTCACGTATTTATATCTCTAACTGTATTTGAAAATTCTTTCATTGATTTTAAAAATGGAGGTAAGTGAAAGTCGTGTGTTGCCCACACCAGATTTTTTTTTTTGGTCGATTACAAAGGCTCATTATTAAAAATAATAATCCAAAATCCGTCTGTTCAATTAGTTTAGTTTGTAAATTAGGGATGCAAACTAAACATTATACCATCGGCTAATAATTTGTAGTGTTTTAAATTATAATTTCGTATGCTAAGTATAATAACCAATTTCCTCCCTCGCAGCCGGAGCCTGGTAAGGACAGAACAGCAGAGTAATCCATTCCCCGGTAATCTATCAAAAAAACTATTTTGTGTAAGATAAAGACTGACCTAGATTCGGAGAAGCCCTTTTCCCTTAGTTTAGGAGAGAGAGGGAGCATTGATCTTGGCTTTTGGGCCCTTTCAGCCCCCTCCTCCCCCCTTTCTCCCATCCTTAGTCCATTGTTTGTCTTCTTTTAAGGGGAGAATGGATGTCCCTACTATCGCTCTCTTCATTTACTCTTCTCGAGGGATCTACCAGATTGTTTAAAAATCAAAAGTATTTTTTTTAACATTCTTATGAAATAATAATAATTCAATACAAAACCTAAATAATTTAATTATGGATAAAAAAAAAAAAAAAAAATGATTTTAAATATCTCACAGTGGTTTATTATTGGGTTGTGTCACATGAAATGTCCGTTTTTAAGGTAAAGGATTTTTGTGGATGTAATTAGTTGACTGTTGAGATTTACTGGAAGGAATTAGTCCTTAAAGGATAACTGAGATAGAAACTGAGTTTCAGTTAAGTCTGAGTCAGTTTTTATTCTCCCACCATGCGCCCTGATGATGACCCACTAAGGGGGTCGAAACGTTGGCAAACAATAAATAGTTGAAACTATTTAGTTGTTTCATTTAATGACCGCCACCCAGACTAATTCCTTCCAGTAAAGGATTTTTATTAAAAATACGATATGAAAACAAGATAATTTTATTCGAAGTATTTACCTTCTTTTTCTACACATTTTTCCAACGTGACATCAACTTTTTTTATCCCCGAAATGAAAAACTATGAGCTTTGAAGTGAAACAAAATCTGAAAACGCACTTTTCACTTGATCATCATTTTCAAAAAGTTTTCCTTTGACGAAGTTGTCTAAATTCCTGAACAGGTGGTCTAATCTGTTGGAGACAAGTCGGGAGAATATGGTGGTGCGGAAGAACTTCGTACACTTTAAATGTCTGGAAACGGTAGATGCACTTGCATTTAGTTGTGCTGAGAGTCCTTTAACTGTTTGGTAGGGGTTTCCTTCTACTGTATGTTTGAGGACATCGTTGTATATTACGGACGGAGGTCTTCCTCGGGGCAAGTTTTCCAAGTCGGTATCCCCAGCTGAAAACTTTGCAAACCAACGGCTAATGGTCCGTTCATTAAAACTCTCTTTCCCAAACGTCTTGCAAATATTTCTAGCGGCCTTAGCTGCTGAATGGCCGAGTTTAAACTCGTACAAAAATATTACTCGAAAATGGCGTGTTTCCATGTTTATATTTGGAAGATGAAACGGACATTTCATGTGAAACCACCCAATATTAACAAATTACTATATTAGGGTATAACTGTTCATGTAGATGTTTACAGGCTGTTAACTGAAAATGGCCTTTCACCACTGCTAATTTCAAAACGCTATATCTCTGCTATTTCAGAACCGATTGCAAGGATTGTTTTGTAGAAATTTAATGCTCTATCGAATAGCACTAACATTTGGTAATTATTAATTAATTCGGACCAACGGTATTTATTTTTTTTTCGTTATTCGGGTTGTAGGTATCCTGATTTTTTTTTTGATCGATTACAAATGTTCATTATAAAAATATAATAAACCAAAAGCATTTATACAGGACTGCTTACTGTTTCCTTTTCTTTTTTTAGATTTTTATTCAAATATTTCAGATAAATTTCCTGATTCCAGACTGTTTTCTGTTTTATAATTAATCGCGGTTTACTGATTAGAAAACTATCAAATAGTTTTTATCTATCTTCAAAAACTTTTATTTATTTATTTTTTTTTTTAACCTTTGAAGGCTACACGGGGGTTCTCGGGCCAGGGAGAGTGATGGCATGGATAAATGTTGAGATAAAAGGCACGCAGCCCAAGAAGCGAACTTGTAATTTTATGGTTTTAAGTCTTCAAAACCAATTGAGCTATAACCTTATGTACTGACAAGATTTCAATTGTTTTTAACTTATTTCTTTTTTACTTTCACTTACTATATATAGTAAGAGAAAGTATTGCGATCGGGAAATATTTTGGAATTCCAGTTTTCAAAAATACACGTTTTAGGATCCCCTGAGTCCAAATAACCAAGTCCCACAAAAAGGTGTGTGTGTGTTTTTCCGTGTGTGGTAACTCTTGGGCGGAAACGAGTCCTATGAAACTGAAATTTCATATTTAAGACAAATATACACCCGAGGCGTTACTAAACCTTTTTCATCAAAATGAGCTTACAAGAAGAGCCACTTTATACCATGCATTTACCACCTTTTTCGATTTTCTCGAAAACTGTTCCAACGATTTTGATTAAACTCGCAATATCGATGAAAATTTAATGGGCTTTTATATCATGTATTTTTTATGCGAAGGATTTTATGCGAGCAACTACACCACAGATGACCCCCAAATCCTTACATTTTATGTCCTTTCAGAATATAATTTACCTTAAGGATCCTGCAGCTGTAACCTAATTCTTCTTGGAGATAACGAGTAAAACATGCTTGGATAAATTAAGGAACGCAACTCGTTACGTTTTTTTTAATCTCCTAATAAAATGCATGACTCACCAACATATCGGGATATTCACTCACCGATCAAAAATATAACGAAAGAAAATAAAGATCAATATTTGTATGAAAATATTTAATTTTGAGGTCGTTTAATCGTAACCCTAATTTTCGCGACATCAGACTCGGATTATGTGATTTTAATTTCATATCCACACACAAGACTAAAACGACCAAAAACTGTTCGAAGATACCGATTACTACAACACTTACTAGACAAAGGTTCAAAACTTCCAGTATATTACAAAAGACTCATTTACATCACTATTATTAGGCCTATTTGGACATATGGAATCGAGCTTTAGGGCTCTACGAAACCATCTAATTCCTCTCGCATCCAATCCTTACAGACTAAAATCCTTCGAAAAATCCTGAATGTCATTTATTTTGTCACAAATCAACTCCTCCATAATGACCTAAACGTCCCATTTGTTGCAGATATAGCCCGTGATAGATACTCCTCTTTTCATTCTAAACGTCCTGCCCACACAAACCCACTTTTTTCCTTTTATATCCCTGATAACCCTCCGAGGCGACTCAAAAGGTGGCCTCGGTGCCTACTGCCTTAAAATAGTGAAGTGGGTAGTTTCTCAAGACATCTTCATGACTTTTCTTCATTCTGCATATTTACTCATTGTGTCGTTTATTACAGTTGTGCATTACGATAAATAAATAAACAAAAAAAAAATTTGATGATAAAAATTTCCAAAACATCTTGGAAGTTGTTGACAAATATGAATATCTCCTAAAATGTCACTTAACACATCAGTTCCCTTCATTATTAATAGATCTCATAAATTGCAATGAATGGATCTATTGTGCTACTTTTATACCTCTTTGTTTGCCAACAATAAGTCTTATTGTATGCTTCACTGCTCTTAGCTAAAGTTATATCGACAATGTAAAAGTGGCAAGGTAAAAGCGTTCATTGAGCGACTAGTTCGCTTCATGTGCAAAACGCTTTCTTCCGTAGCTCATGAGATTGGACCAAATCGGCAGTTTCCTTGTTTTAAAGACATTGCTGTTTTGTAACGAATTCTATTTGACGGATGATTAGCCATGCATATTAGTTGAATAATAAAATTTAATATTTAACTAGCTAATCGGAATTATTTACTTTCTAAATTTTCGAAACTATAAGTTATCATTAGCTACATCTTTTCAAAATACAATAGTTGTCGATTGGAGAATTTTATGATCATAATCTAGATATTTTTAATGATATAGAAAAATATAAAAAGAGTTTTTGATTTAAATCGTGTATGTTTAATATATTGGGTTGTAAAATGAGTTCTTAGCTTTGTTCAATATTTCAATTTAATCATCTCTGTGTTTATAAAATCATGTTTACTGGGATCACTTGTAGCTGGGTGGCTAGCGTAACAGCCTCCCATGCCAAAGGTCACGGGTTCAAACCCGCAGGTGGTCCTAGGATTTTTTAATGGGAGTAAAAGATCCTTAGTTAGGCCGTCCTTCGAAGGGGACGTTAAAAGGTGGTCCCGAGCCTGTGCGATGTAAGGTACTCGTTAAAGATCCCTATCCTAATAAAACCTGGATAGGCAAAATTTAGGACTCCCACTGTAGCATCGTCCAATTAGCCATAGTTGCATAAAAGTGACGTTAAACGAATAAACAAACAATCATGTTTACTTGGTCAATAATGTTTACATATTCAAAAAAAAAAAAAAGGGTTAGATA
Source organism: Piezodorus guildinii (assembly GCA_023052935.1). Taxonomy (NCBI): domain Eukaryota; kingdom Metazoa; phylum Arthropoda; class Insecta; order Hemiptera; family Pentatomidae; genus Piezodorus; species Piezodorus guildinii. Next base: position 164,756,307 of record CM041294.1, on the reverse strand, counting down.
AGGTGCTTTTATGTTACGTTTCATCTTTGGGATATCCAGAGACACCTCTGTAACCCGATTCTACGAGGAGTTGATGTGGCTTTACACTTCCTACCGTTCTAAGTACTTCCTGGCATCTTTTCTCTTCCAAGTTCTCCGATCTCAACGTCCATCGTACATCTCTGATATACTCTCATTTAAATCCTCCATCCACTCCCGCCACACTCGTTCGCGGCCTTCAGACCTGTATATAACGCCTCATCCAACAGATCCTTGCTTGTCCGATCCTCGCCCATATGGAATTCGTTTGTTTATTTGTTTATTTATTTAACGTCACTTTATGCTACTATGGCTAATCGGATGATGCTACAGTGGGAGTCCTAAATTTTGCCTATCCAGGTTTTATTAGGATAGGGATCTTTAACGAGTACCTGACATCGCACAGGATCGGGACCACCTTTTAACGTCCCCTCCGAAGGACGGCGTAACTAAGGATTTTTTACTCCCATTAAAAAATCCTAGGACCACCTGCGGGTTTGAACCCGTGACCTTTAGCATGGGAGGCTGTTACGCTAGCCACCCAGCTACAAGTGATCCCCCATATGGAATTCTATTCCTTCTTATATCCGTCACTCCAATACTCTCCCGACCTTCAAATCCCGTTTGTTCAAACACTTCCTGTCCAGCCAATTTTTAAATGATCCCAACTGACAGTGCAATTTCAATAAAAATCAGTGAATGGAGCAGAGAGAAACAATTACTAATCATTTTTTATTTTGTATTGTATTTAAAGATTTATGAATATTATTTTACACATTTTCACTAGCATTTTAAATTTATTTTGCACTTTATGTATGAGCATATTTTTATTTTTTTATTCTTGTCTAATTTGTTTTGTTTGTTTTTCTAAATTATTATAAAAGCCACCTATTAATTTATTACTATTTTTCATTTTCTTTTTATGTCTGTAGTTGCAAAGCATCTATCACAATTAAGCAAAAAATACACGTCTGCCAACTCAGAACGGATGGATTACGAAATTATTATTATTATAAAAATTAATATAGAAAATTTAACCACCTTTCATTTGAGTTGTGAAACACGTCTGTATGACTAATAGTTATAGAGATATGGTAAAAAAAAAAAAAAAAAAAAAAAAACGGAAACCGAGAAACTTCTTATTTTTGTCATTATTTTGGTTGATATGGAAACGGCTGTTCTCGCTAATTAACTACTTACATAAAATTACCTTTTATTTGAGTAGTAATAGAAATCCGTAGGTCCAATACAAACCGACATAATGTTAGTGTAATGGTTACATTAGTCAGAATTTTTCCCTATACATCCATACAACACGTCTGCCCCGGCTTACAACCCACTTTTGTGTTGCAGACTTCCGTCTTTTGATTCGTATTATCGCCTGGTATTATGAGTTTAAAAGGAAAATCGTGGTCAAATGAGTCAGAATCATAATAATAATAATAATAATGATGTCGTTTACGTCAGAAAGAAAACGACATCCCAAATCATCAATAGATAGAATGTACTTGCCACGTAAGCAAGGTGGAAGGAGACTCGTTTGTCTGTTGAGAAGCTGCAGAGAGCAAGAAAATAATTTAAGACGCAGTTTCCTAGATAATGATTCTCCAATATGGTCTGCAATAAAAGCGTTAGACATTGGATACACGGCTCTAAACCTCAATTCAGCAGAGCATAAATATTGACCTACCGAAGAAACACTGATTGAAAATTGGAAAAATAAGTCACTACATGGTCGATTTCACAACTCTATGTCCCAATCGGGAGTAAATTGGGAAGCTTCTACTTTCTGGCTTAAAAAAGGTCACTTATTTCCCGAAACGGAAGGATTTATTTTGGCCATACAAGATCAAGTGATTTCAACCAATGCGTATAGAAAATACATTTGTGGAGAGAATATAAGTGAACGATGTCGCCTTTGTAAAACGGCTATAGAGTCTATCCAACATGTATCATCTGGGTGTCAGGCATTGGCAGGAAGAGAATACCTAATGAGGCATAATAACTTGGCTAAAATTATTCATCAATCCCTGGCATTATCATACCAAATGATAGCAGACGAGGTTCCGTATTACCGATACGAACCAAAACAGGTACTCTCAGCTGGAAAAAAACAATATACTGGGATCGTTCCATTATTACCGATCACATGATATTAAACAACAAGCCGGACATAGTGATTGTGGATCAAAATGTAAAATGCGGCTATGTCATCGATATTGCTGTCCTGAATGATGACAATATCGACAAAACTATTGCTGAGAAAATACGAAAATATCAAGATTTGTGCCAGGAACTACGTCAAGTCTATAAGCTGGAACAAATCAAGGTGTATCCGATAATTATCTCATGCAACGGTCTCATTCCAGATGACACCATTTTAGCAACTAAAAACTTAAAACTGCCCGAAAAGGTTCTGGAAGAAGGACAGAAAGCAGTTCTCCTCGGTACAGCCAGTATCATCAGACAATTCTTAAATATAGTATAGTATTTTTTGCCTAGTCCTTGACTTTGGTCCGGGTAGGTAAATATTCTGGTAAAACCAAGAAAATGTGCAATAAAAAATAATAATAATAATTATGTTTGAAAAGAGTGATATCTCGTTTTTCTTAAAAAAAAAAAAAAGAAAAAAAAAAAATAATAATAATTATAATACCTATATATCGTTGAGTATTAGACATACAAATGTCTTTTACTACTCAAATTAAACATTTACTTTAATATTGAATGTGTGGTTCAAGTAAAAGGTCGAAGATCAATAGAATTTCCATTCAGAAGAGGAGTAAGGCAAGGGGATGCCCTGGCATGTCTGCTCTTTAATATGGCGTTAGAGAAAGCGACTCGCAGGTTCAGACTTCAGGTACGGTATGGAGCAAATCAGTGCAGCTGTTAGCATACGTAGATGATATTGATATAATAGGAAGATCCAGGCAAGCTGTAGTCGAGGCATTCCTTGTTCTGGAAGCTGCTGCGAAATAGATAGGACTTACTGTCAATGAAGCCAAGACCAAGTATGTGGTATCGGATCAAGCTCCGAGATCAAAAGGCACTAATGTTCCTTTTGGACCCTACAGATTTGAGCAGGTCTCCGAGTTCGTTTACCTGGGATCAATGGTAACATGCAACAACGATGATGCCGTAGAGATTAGGAGAAGAATATTAGCTGCTAACCACTGCTATTTTGGACTCCGGATGCATCTGACAAGCAATTTGATAAGCAGGAGAACCAAAGTTATCATATACAGAACTCTCATCCGTCCTGTATTATGTTATGGCTCGGAGACATGCACCACAACCAGGGCTGAAGACCAACTCCTTCTCACGTTTGAAAGAAAAGTATTACGTCGAATTTACGGCGGGATATATGAGAACAATGAATGGAGGAGGAGAAGTAATCGGGAGCTGTACGACATGTACCAAGAGCCAGACATCTTATTCATTATCAAGCTTGGAGACTTAGGTGGGCAGGGCATCTGGCCAGAATGTCTGACGATCTACCTACAAAGAGAAATATTTTTTTAATTTTATTTCTTTATAGTAATTTACAACTGTATTAAAGAACACAATAAGTAAATATGAGGAATGGAAAAAAAAAGTCATGAAAATGTCTTGAGAAAGAACTACCCAGTGGTAGCACTTCACTAACTATTTTAACTCAGTAGGTCTCGAAGTCACCTTCTTTTCATTCGCCTTGGAGGGTTATCAGGGATATCTAAGGAAGATAAATTATGGATAAGTGAATACAAACTCAGGGAGTTTAGAATGAAAAGAGGAGTATCTGTCACGAGCTATGTCTGCAAAAAATGGGATGTTTAGGTCATTATGAATGAGTTGATTTGTAACAAAATAAGGAGCATTCAGGATTTTGGATTGTAAGGACTGGATGGGGGAAGAATTAGATGGTTTCGTAGAGCCCCAAAGCTCGATTCCATACGTCCAAATAGGTCTCATAATAGTGATGTAAATGAGTCTTTTGTAATATACTGGAAGTTTTGAACGTTTGTCTAGTAAGTGTTGTAGTAATCGATATCTTCAAGCAGTTTCTTGTCGTTTCAGTCTTGTGTGAGGATCAAAGAGAAATATGACTGAGCCTTTGTATAGTCGTCGAAGAGTTGGTAGACCAAAGCTGCGATGGGCGGAATGTGTGGCCCAAGACGCTAGAATATATTTGAAGGTCCGAAATGGATGGCAGCGGCACAGAACAGAGATGCATGGCGGTTGCTGTTAGAGGAGCAAGCCCTTCATTGGTTGTAGAGCTATTAAAAGAAGAAGAAGATGGTGATTTACTTTAATACGAATTCTTCTTAGGATGAGCCGTTTCCATGATAGTAACCATAATCATGTTAGAAATGAGTGATATTCCCTTTTTGAATGACTGCCATTTTGTAATTCACCCGTTTCAAATTGGCTGACGTGTTGCATAAAACATACTAAACATTTTGGTAAAATGGGTTGCATTTTTCGTTGCTGGCTCATGGTCTATTGGATCATTGTCAGGTGCCCAAATTATTTTACAAAATTAAAGGTACTGTTAGAGGAAGAAGATTTAAAATATCGGCATTTAAGCCCGGTCAGACCAGTTCATTTAGAATGAAACCTACATCATATTAAAACCATTTAATTTTTAGATCGATATATCGAGTTTAATCAAAATCGTTGGAGGTGTTTTCTAGAAAACTGTAAAAAGGTGCAAAATGCATGGTACAAAGTGGCTTTTATGTTAAGCTGATTTAGTTGCGTTAAATATGAAATTTCAGTATCATAGGACTTTTCGTTTTTTCGCTAGACTTACCACATACAGACACACACCTTCTTGCGGGACTTGGTCATTTGGACTCAGGAGACCCGACAAGCGTATTTCGGTTGAAAAGTGGAATTCGAAAATTTTTACGATCGCAAAAAATCGGTCCTGTGACTTGTTATTTGGGTTCAGCGTACCTTGAAACGTGAGAAGTCAAATTTCGAGGATTTTTTTTTCTTAGTCCATTAAAAAAGTTCTTTATTGATAATAATTTACCAAAATGATCGTAAAATTTATAAACAATGTAATATTAGCTAGTAATGGCTGATTTTTATTCGCTTCAGATAATGTGCTGATTATGAATAGTTGAGAAGTGATAAGTTCGTCTTTAAAAATCCAGAGAGGTCGTTAAACCGTTAGTGTGACCGCGATGGCCAACTTGTCATAAGTTGTTTGTTCAGCTGCCTCTCTGAATAATTAACAGGCCCAATAGCAGTGCCTTCTATTTCTGTACACTGCTGTCTTCTCCTATTATGAAGGCATTGCCACATGCTCAGCAATACATCGTTATTAGTTCTTGTTAAGTTGAGGGTAGATGGTAGCCGATAGCTTGGAGGTTATAGGGGAGTTTTGAAGGCATTGAAAAACGTTTGTTACTGTTCGGATTCCTTTGCTTTGTTCATCCTAATAAATAAAATGGACATTCAACAGACGTTACTGATTCAAAATACTGGACATCTTTTACAAGGTAACTAAATGAAAATAATTCCCTCTACTACCTATATTAGTATGAATATAAAATACACGTGGTTTTAAAGAAATATTGTTTAAATATCCATGAGAAAAAAATCTGATGCGCGGAACAAACGACTTTCACTTACATCCGTTGTTAAAATGAATTGAATTTCAATAGAAAAATGTGTTTTATCAAATAATCTATTATATTTTTATCTAGAACAATCAGTTAGTTTCATAGGTTCATCATCACTCTCCATTAACCTTTACAATTCTGTGTGTTAGATAATATTTTTTCTAAAAGTTTTAGCTATCCAACGGTATATTATACATCTATATTACTATTCTTGTGTTATTAATACAAAAATTGCATTAAAATATATTTTTGCACTTTTCTCCTCTCTCTGTTTATCAATTTAGCTGTTATTTATCAATGCTAACAATGTGATGTGCTTAATTTTTTGAAATCTACAAAATTAAAGGTGCTTCAGAGGAAGAAAATTTAAAATATCGGCATTTAAGCCCTGTCAGACTATTTCAGTCAGAATGAAACCTACATCATATTAAATACAATTAAATTTTACATCGATATAATAAGTTTAATCAAAATCGTTAAAGCAGTTTTGGAGACAATAGCAAAAAGGTGCAAAATGCATGGGATAAAGTAGGACTAAGGTAAGCTGATTTTAGTGAAATAGTTGCTGTAACATCTCAGGCGTATAACTGTCTTATTCATAAGATTTCAGTTTCGTACGACATAGTTTTTGCAATAGAACTACCACATACGGACACTCACAGACCTTTTTTCTCAGCCGTATTGTTGTCTCAAATATGAAATTCTATTTTCGTAAACCTTTTCGTTTTCGTGTTCGACTTACCACAAACACACCGACCTTTTTGCGAGACTTGGTTATTTGGACTCAGGAGACCCAAAAGCGTGTATTTCCGTTGAAAATTGGAATTCTAAAATTTTCCCGATGCAAAACTTTCCCTTCTTATATATTTCTTATATAGCTAAGTGAAAGTAAATTATGAGCCCGGGCACAGTACTAATAGAGATGCATACCGTTTCTAGGCCAACGGTATTGCAAGGAGGTGATTATGCCGAGATTAAGCTCAGCCGTCGGGTTTTTACTTTATTGAGACCGGGTGTGCCCCAGGAGGGCCTCATTATCGCTCAGGATCGCTCCACGGTTGAGATAACAGAATAAATATTTCTGTCTCTGCCGAGGTTCGAACCCAGGGCCCGGATAACAGTAGACTAGTGCTCTATCCACTAGACCGTTGCCAACTCTCGTACTACAAGCAAACCTTAAAATGTGCAGATATTTAAAGAGATGAATAAATAGCAACATCAAAAGATACGTGATCAACATCCAACCACTCACATAGAGCGTATGACGTGTATCCAACTGAACATCTTTCAACTCAGTGCAAAAGCTCTACTGGCACAAAACGATGTTATTTCGGAGGAAAATGAGGTATGAAAATTCATTAAACATATCGACAACTTTTTAGAACTAGGGTCAAATATATCATCTAACAGAGTCCTCATTGTCAACAATGGATAGTGATATTCTCAATAAAGACAATACATCGTCTTGGGATTTAATAATTTTAAATAACGTAAAAAATAAATGTTACAAACATTTTTTTTTTGTTATAATAAAATCGATAGGTTTTCGATTTAGCACGACCTTGGAACGTTGATGGTAAGGCTTCACGTTTATAAGGAATTCAGGAAGATAAGCCATTTAGTAAAACGGGAAGCCATCTTAAAGTCATTTCCTCCTAAGGGGATGTTCGAAATATTCGACATTTCTCTGTGCCAGCTATAGGGTGATGTCGCTATCGATTCGTGAATGTTCCTTAGTGAACGGCTTCTCAACGGCTCTATATTCTTCGAGTGTACAGAAGAGAAAGGGACGGAGAATCTCTGCGATATTCGTGAAGTAGTAAACTATTCAAAAGTTCTCTGAGTTCTAAGGTATGGAAGAACTTGAGTTTTTCTTTGGGTAAGGACTTTTATTAACAAGATTGCTTTTATTTATAGCCCATCTGCTTGAAGGAAATGTGTTTTCTCCTAGATCAGTTTTTGATTCCATGAGGCTGTGATTCCCAACTGGTGGTCCACCCCGAGGATTCGGTGACGAGCTTTCTTTGTTAACCATCATGGGTGTAAGTTAAGAAACATTCAACGGAAATTATTATTAACAAGGAGAAGGAGCATAAGCATAAACTGTTTATGCTTGGGCATGGCTCAGTAATGCCCTGATGATGACTTACAAGCTTGAGCCGAAACGTTGGCAAAATTAAAATATTTAGGAAAAGACTGACTCCTGATTATTCCATCTATAATTTTTTACTTACACTTACTATATATAGTAAGGGGAAGTATTGCGATCGTGAAAATTTTCGAATTCCAGTTTTCAACGGAAATACACGTTTTAGGGTCCCCTGAGTCCAAATAACCGAGTCCCGCAAAAAGGTATGTGTGTCCGTGTGTGGTAACTCCCGGGCGGAAACGAAAAGTCCTATGAAACTAAAATTCATATTTAAGAAAACTATACGCCCGAGACGTGACAAAACTTTTTTCATCAAAATGAGCTTACCAGAAGAGGCACTTTATTCCATGCATTTTGCACCTTTTTTCGATTTTCTTGTACTTTTCGATCCGAAAACGTTTCCGACGATTTTGATTAAACTCGCTATATCGATGTAAAATTTAATGGGCTTTAATATCATGTAGGTTTTATTCTGATTAAAATGGTCTGACAGGGCCTAAATGCTGCGATATTTTATATTTTCTTCCCCTAAAGTACCTTTAATTTTGTAGATTAAGTAAAAATAACTGTATTATCTTGTTAACGCTGATGAAAAACAGGTAAATATATAAATTGAATAAATTCGATACCCAACTAAAGGAGAAAACAGAAAAAATAATTTTTTAATGCAATTTTTCGTTTTTGAACATTGAACAACAACAACAAGAGCAGTAATATACATGTATGATATACCGTTGGAAAGCTAAATATTTTAGAAAAAATATTATATCATACACAAGCTTTTAAAAGTTAATAGAGAGTGATGAAATGAACATTAAACTAACTGATTATTTTAGATAATGATATAATAGATTTTTTAATAAAACATGTTCCTATATCAATTCAATTTAATTAATTCCTTAATAGTTTCACGTATTTTTATCTCTAACTGTTTTTGAAAATTCTTTTATTGATTTTAAAAATGGAGGTAAGTGAAAGTCGTGTGTTGCCCTCACCAGATTTTTATGTCTTGTTACTATCCGCTGTGAATCACCTGGAAATATCACGCAGTCAAGTTGTTTTTGGGTAGAGGGAGTGATCCAACATTAACATTTAGTCTGAAAACATAGCCAAGCTCGTGAAAATGGTTTTGTAGGCTTGTGTTCGACAAAGTTAGGGCCATAGTAATTTCTCGCAGCGATTGGGGGAAGGGAGGGAGGAGATTTGATCAGCAACGACATTAAAATTGCTCGTTTCAATTTCATGTGGGTGACTATAGTGTTGAGCGTCAGTGATGTACGAATTTCCTAAATGAAATTTGGCGAACCAATGTTGATAGATTTGTCCTTTTAAGGGATCGTTCCTATAAACACAACAAATTTTTCTTTGAGCTTCTGCAGCAAGCTTAACATTCTTAAAATACTACAACAAAATATTCCGATAATGAATGATATTTTCTTACATATTCACAATGCAATAGCTAACACAATACTGAGCTAGTTTCTATTGGGTTGTTTCACATGAAATGTCCGTTTTTTTAGTTTCTGAAATACATAAAGGATTCTGCAGGTCTCTGTTGTTTTCTTCCGAATGTTTACATATTTAAAATAAACAGTTACTAATCCTCTACCTTTGTATTATAAACATTAGCTTCCCAATCAATTACCAACTTCTTATTATACCTCCAAATATGAACATGGAAACACGCGATTTTCGAGTAAAATTTTTGTACGAGTATAAACTCGGCCATTCAGCAGCTGAGGCTAAATGCAAGTGCATCTACCGTTTCCAGACATTTAAAGTGTATTGGGAAAGTAAAAAAGCTCGATACATGTGGACCTCATGTCTCACTGAGCGGCAGCAAGACCCCATGTTTCAGAACATACCGTGCAAAAATTGAAAGAACTGGCCTACGAAGTTCTTCCGCACCCACTATATTCTCCCGACTTGTCTCCAACAGATTACCACCTGTTCAGGAATTTAGACAACTTCGTCAAAGTAAAACTTTTTGAAAATGACGATCAAGTGAAAAGTGCGATTTCAGATTTTTTTTTACTTCAAAGCTCAGTGTTTTTCAGTTCGGGGATAAATAAGTTGGTGTCACGTTGGGAAAAATGTGTAGAAAAAGAAGGTAAATACTTGGAATAAAATTATCTTGTTTTCATATCGTATTTTTAATAAAAAACCTTTACCTTGAAAACGGACATTTCATGTGACACAATCCAATTAAAGAGATAAGAGATATGATTGTTATCTGGTAATAAGCGTATCATAGTTGCTTAAAAATAAACATTTGCCAATACAATATTTCAAATAGGGAAATAGTTGAACCTGCACACTCTTCCCCCTCACTAACCTGAACTTCCGTCAACTGAGACATGCTCACGTTCGTCTCATCTTTATTCAGGCTTAGGTCGACTACAGATCCGGAAACACCCCGCAGGTGCTGCGCGACAGTTAAAATGGAACTTCAATAATAATGCTCATACCTTAAGTACATTATTCATGTTTTAAATATATTCTTACATAAATTAAAAGTTTATTGACCTGCGCTCAGCTAAACTGCCAAAACTTAAACCTGTAAGGTTCAGCTATTACTGTATTATTATTTTATTAAGAACTAATAACTTTCATTATGACTCATTTAACAGACAAGGAGTCACTTCAAGGAGGTATAGGTTAGATTTTTAGGCATTTTTTTAGCAACTGTTCTGTTTCTATTCAGATTTCGGTGTTAACCATCATTGGTTTAAGAAATAATTAACGGAAATTATTATTAAATTAAAATTCCTGAATTCTTTCAGATAAACGGTATAAACGAAGCCTTAGTTATTTAATGTATTATTTTATAAGCCTTTTTGTATTTTATCGACAAAATATGTTCACTTGAAAGACTGAGAGACTATGAAAGTATATTGTAACTTTAGGTACAGTTGTAATGCGGTTGAGTTTTCCGGATTTCCGGTCGCGTGCTTAAGATTTATAATTTATAATTGAGATATATAAGTGCGTTCTAGAGTGCCTTGATGCTGTTCGTATTTGAGTGGTAATTTCCGCAATTAATGAACGAATCGTGAAGTATCGATCACATGCCAATTATTTTAGATGTGACTAATTTTTTATTATTATTTTTATTGAAATTTACAACTGTATTTTGTCATACAACAATTAAATAAGCTGGTAATGATAAAATACATGAAGAGAAAATCCCACTGGCATTACTCCACTAATTAATCTAAACTAGAAGGTCTCGAGGCCATCTTCTTTTAAGACGCCTCGGAGGACTGTCAGGAATTGAAGAGGAAGCAAGGATTGAAACTAGTGGGTTAGATTGGGAATGGAGTTTGTCATGGAAGGATTGATACCTGGTACGGGCCAAATCAGATACATATGGGATATTAAGGTCTTTATGGATGAGTTTTTCGTGACAAAGTAAGGAGCATTGAGGATTTTTTGAAGGATCTTGGATTGTAAGGATTGAATACGGGAAGAATTTTATGGTTTCGTAGAGCCCCAAAGCTCAACTCCAGATAGGCCTTATGATGGTGATACAGATGAGCCTTTTGTAGATGAGTGGAAGGTTGGAGCGTCAGTCCAGTAAGTGACTAATTTTTATATTGAATATAATTGATAGTTAGTATTGCGATCGTGAAAATTTTCGAATTCCATTTTTCTACGGAAATACCCGCTTCTAGGGTCCTCTGAGTCCAAATAACAAAGTCTCGCAAAAAGGTCTGTGTGTCCGTGTATTTGTGGTAAGTCGTACACGAAAACGACAAGGTTTACGGAAATAAAATTTCATATTTGAGATAACAATACGCCTGAGACGCCGACGTTTTGGCTCAAACTTGTGAGCCATTATCAGGACATCTGCGAGTAATGATATGCATTAACTCAAACTCTTGAGTTAATGCATGTCATTGTTCGCAGATGCCCTGACGATGGCTAACAAGTTTGAGCCGAAACGTCGGCATAATTTAAATATATTTAGACTGCCTCCCGATTATTTCTGCATAGGATAATTTTTACGGAAAAAGTTAAACATTTTTAATAAATACTAAAATATGAAAATCTTACATAAATGCTATTGAACAATAATTTTCATTAATAAAAGGTTTGGAAAAAATCAACTATGGAATCGTATGAGTATTAGTATTTTTGAACTTGGCATTCATGATTCTTAAATTATTCTCATTTTCACATAATTTAGATTTTGTTGAGGATGTATAGTCGACTGTAGAAACTATTTTAGGTGGAATAATCAGGAATCAGTCATTTTAAAATTTTTTTTTTTAATTTTGCAACGTTTCGGCTCAATCTTGTGAGCCATCATCAGGGCATTACTGAGCCATGTCCAACCATAAACTGGCCGTATCAGCGTAGGGGAGCGTCCAGCCACCGACTCCAATCCTCTCTATTCCCAGCTAGGTTCCTGGCCTAGCCAACATCTTTCCCTCTTCCTCTGCAAAGCCTGTCGACGTACTCCAGGTAGGACATCCTTGGTCGCCCCCGAGGCCTTCTCCCATCTGGCACGTAATCCATGGTTTTTAGATGATCTCTGTGATCCTCCGTTCTAATAACGTGGCCGAACCACTTCAGCTGGCGGGTTTGCAGAATTTCCTTTAACGGCGCAACCTCCAGTTCCCGGCGTATCCGCTCATTCCTGACACGATCTCTTCTTGTCTTTCCCAATATTCTTCGCAAGAACTTCATTTCAGCAGCTGTGACTCTGCTCTCCTGCCGGTCCGTCAATATCCAGCTTTCAGCTCCATATAGTAGTATAGGCAAATACACTGGCATGGAGATATGGAAAACACCTCTACCCACCTCTCGCTTCCCTACTACAGTATTGCATATCTGATAGTAGACTGCATTTGCCTTCATGATTCTATTGGATATTTCCTGATTATTCCACCTATAATAATTTAGAATTTGGTTCCAATTTTTATTACTTATTTGATTACTTAAATATATTACATTCTGGATATATCTGATCCTCGTTTAAAATATATGTTAATATCAGTACGTTAAAACCCTCGTTCATGCCATCTTTCGGAGTATACGTAAAATAGTTGTACCAAGGCTGTGCAATATCAGGTTTTGGTTAAAGATCTCTTATTTTAATCTTAAAGACTCCCCCACTGTAGCATCGTCCGATTAGCCACTGTATCATGGAGTGATGATTGATGGTTAAACAAACAACCCTTCACCCCTAACGAAAATCCTGTGTAAGTGCTTGCAGAACTATTTAAGAATAATGTACCATTGTGTCACATTACAGCATTATCGTTTTTTTATGCTGTATAATTTTTTTATTTTTTTTTATTAATTTTTTTTTTTTGATAATTACTTTTGATAGTAAATAATATTCTTATTCTAATAATAATATTCTTTTTTTGCTTCAATTTCAAAAGTAATTATCTAGGCCTATGTTTAGTTTTGTTATCATTACCATTACGAGAGCAAGTGACCTATCGGCGTTCATTGCCAAGGCCGACCCCAGTTTCTTGTTTCTTTCATTACAAATAGGCATTCATTATTCCAAGTCCATGTTTATGAAATTTGTTGTTATTATATTTAAATTAATTTATGAGGATTCTCAGTTTATTATCCTGTACAATTTGTTCTAAATTGTAATGTATTGATCAATTCTTACTTAATTTAAGATCGCGGAACACCGTTAGAGAAGAGGTTTGTGAAAATTTGTGAGAGCTAAGTCATGTGATAGTTCACGAAAGTAGCTGGAGAAGGGTTAGGCATATTTAAAAAAAAAAAAAAAAAATCGGATGATAGCATCAAGTATTACTTATTTTTAAATCCTATAATATCATTGAATATTATTTAAAAAAAATATATATATAAGAAAGTTATGTCAAAACAAACAATCAAGAATACACATCATTAAAACATGTTTTACTTTCACTTATTATTATCTTGTTATTATTATCGTGTTATTATTAAGTTGCTAAGTTACTTAGCTCGCGTCTGCTATCTAAAAACTTAAAAGTTAGAATTTATAAAACTATTATTCTTCCGACGGTTCTTTACGGATGTGAAACGTGGCCGCTTATTTTGAAGGATGAACAACGGCTGAAGGTTTTCGAAAATAAGGTTCTGCGTAAAATATTTGGTCTGAAGAGAGATGTGGCCACTGGGGAGTTTAGAAGGTTGCACAATGCGGAATTGCGGAACTTGTATCCTGTGAATATAATTGAGTTGAGAGCATCGCGGATACTCTAATTGGCGAGTAAAGTTGTTGGGCTTGGTGAGGAACGGATTCTGAGAAAGTTTGTATTCGCTGATCCGGCTGGTAGGCCGAAGCGTCGATGGGAGGATTGCGTTAAGGCTGATCTCGAGGGCTTGGGCTTGAACGGTGAACATTGAACAAGTCTGTGTAGGCGGAATTAGGTGGTATCGGCATCGAACATTCGGGTTCGGTAAGCCTATTATTATTATATATGAAATATATTATAAGGAAATTAAATATAATATAAGGGAAAGTATTCGAAAGTTATTGACGAAAATACACGTTTTAGGGTATCCTGAGTCCAAATGACCAAGTCCCGCAAAAAGGTCTGTGTGTCCGCTTAAACAAAAAGTCCTATGAAACTGAAATTTCATATTTACGACAACTTTGAGCCAGAGATGTTACTGCAACATTTTCATAAAAATCAGCCTACTAGAAAAGTCACTTTATACCATGCATTTTGCACTTATTTTCAATTTTCTCAAAAACGGCTCTAACGATTTTGACTAAACTGGCTATATCATGTAGGTTTCATTCTGATTGAAACAGTCTGATAGGGCTTAAATGCCAATATTTCAAAATGTCTTCTAAAGTACCTTTAATTCTGTAGATTTAAAAACATAGATGGTTAATGCTAACGTCTGATTAGCATTGCTAAAAAACAGGTAAATACATAAGTTAAACGAATTCGATGTACAACTAAAGGAGGAAACTGCAAAAATATTTTTTCAATTAATTTTTTTGTTTTTGAAATTAAGAACAGTGATATTGATGTATAATATACCTTTGGAATGCTAAATATTTTAGAAAAATATTATCTTATGCATACTATTTTAAAAGTTAACGGAAAGTGATGAAAGCCGATAAAACGAACTGATTGTCGTAGATAAACACAATAGATTTTTTAATACAACAAATGTTTTATAATTCTTTACAACTCATTTTCGTTTCTTTTGTTTAAAAATTCTTAAATTGATATAACTAACGGAGGTAAGTGAAAGTCCTGTGTTGCGCGCACTAGATTTTTCAATGTAGAAACTCCATTTTAAGAAATAAAACATTATTTATTACAAAAGTTAAAAAAAAATAAAAAAAAGTTTGATAAAAATTGCGGTAATTAAATATTTATAAAAATACATTGTTAGTATGTGAGAGTGTATGATAATTCACTATCACCGAGCATCAGGAATTTCCACCTACCTCTTCTATCACCGTGTATCGCGACCTTTAGGGTTAAAGTATTCCGTAATATCTCTTAAGCGTATAACGAGTTATCGGTCTTTCAGTAATAAGCTTTCAGTTCAGGCTGAAGAAAACATCACATTAATCATATCGATTTGTTCTGCTTTCGCGGTGTTGTGACATTCGACAAAACACGCTATAAAAATGCCTTCAAATATTAGTCAACTTAATCCTTTGATAAGAGTGATGTCATATTTAAAAGAATAAATGATATTAGAACTGTAACGGTCCTTACACACGCTATTGCTACTTTAAATTAGCCAATATTTATTTTTTTATTTATCTTTCCTCATTTTGGAAGGAAAGTGGAATTATATGTTTTTCGGTGGTGATGCTTGTGGATTTCTGTGTCCAATCCATTGGTTTGCGTAAAGCGCCAAGAAACAATATTAGCCTAGAAACCAAGTCAATTGTATTCAACGGATGGTATAAACTATACATATCCCTGATCTGTAATCCTCATTAAGGCTAAGGATCCCCAAGTCTTACCGTTATCCACCGTGCCATATCCATTAAAATTGAGCCTCAAAGAAGTCTTAAACCGCTTCCATCTTTTTGCTATCTTAGGCACGCTTCGGTCGGAGGGAAGTAACGAAGAGTTGCATACATATTCCTCTTTATTATTGGGTTGTGTCACATGAAATGTCCGTTTTCAAGGTAAAGGATTTTTATTAAAAATACGATATGAAAACAAGATAATTTTATTCGGAGTATTTACTTCTTTTTCTACACATTTTTCCCAACGTGACACCAACTTTTTTATCCCCGAACTGAAAAACTCTGAGCTTTGAAGTGAAACAAAATCTGAAAACGCACTTTTCATTTGATCATCATTTTCAAAACGTTTTCCTGTGACTAAGTTGTCTAAATTCCTGAACAGGTGGTAATCTGTTGGAGACAAGTCGGGAGAATATGGTGGGTGCGGAAGAACTTCGTAGCCCAGTTCTTTCAATTTTTGTACGGTATGTTTTGAAACATGGGGTCTTGCTGCCGCTCAGTGAGATCATGAGGTACCCATGTATCGAGCTTTTTTACTTTCCCAATACGCTTTAAATTTCTGGAAACGGTAGATGAACTTGCATTTAGTTGTGCTGAGAGTCCTTTAACTGTTTGGTAGGGGTTTCCTTCAACTGTATGTTTGAGGACATCGTTGTCTATTACGGACGGAGGTCTTCCTCGGGGCAAGTTTTCCAAGTCGGTATCCCCAGCTGAAAACTTAGCAAACCAACGGCGAATGGTCCGTTCTTTAACACTCCCTTCCCCAAACGCTTTGCAAATATTTCTAGCGGCCTCAGCTTCTGAATGGCCGAGTTTAAACTCTTACAAAAATATTACTCGAAAATCGCGTGTTTCCATGTTCATATTTGAAGGTATACTAAAAAGTGGGTAATTGATTGGGAAGCTAATGTTTATAATACAAAGGTAGAGGATTAGTAACAGTTTACTTTAAATATGTGAAACATTCGGAAGAAAACAACAAAGACCTGCAAACTCCTTTATGTATTTCAGAAACTATAAAACGGACATTTCATTTCCCCAATAAAAGAGCCACTTTATACCATGCATATTCACATTTTTTATTTATTAAACGATTTTGATTTAACTCAACATAACGATGTAAAATATAATTTGCTTTAATATGATGTAGGTTCCATTCTGATTGAAATGGCCTGGCAGGGCTTAAATGTCGATATTTTATATTTCCCTTTCTCTAAAGTATCTTCAATTTTGAAGATAAACAAATTAATCTTATATGGGCAAGCAGTAACTTATAAGAGATGTTATTCCCTGATAACCGGTTATTATTGATGATAGAAAAAAAATGTAAGGTGTTCTGGAATCAGGAAATTTCATTTAAATTATTGGAATGAAAATCGAAAAAATAAAAAATAACAAAGTCTTTGGTCTTTGCTTTTGGTTTATTATTTTTAATAATGAACCTTTGTAATCGACCAAACAAACAAATAAATAAGGATTATAAACATCATACCAAGCCGAACTACACTTTCTACCCCCCGACTTATCAACGTTTGTGAAGCGTGTGTTGACTCAATAATTCAGTTCACTTTTTACAACTGAAACTATGACTGAGAGAATTAATATTGAGTAAACCTCTGCAGGCCTTTAAAATCCAGGGACCTGACATTTCCTAATGACTGCAGATCATTAGACGACTGCAGAGGTCGAAATAGGTCGCAGTATTTTCTTCCAGGGGCACTAGGGAATAGCATAAAACTTTATTAGGTACAATAAACTGACTTCTTATGAATAATTTATTTTGCGAAATACATTTTAGGCTCTCATACAAACCTGTATTTTAACGGAACATTAATTGTTTTTAATTAAGTATGATAATGACATAAAATATTTCTCTTTTGGGATCACTTGTAGTGTAGTGGTCAGCATAACGGACTTGAATGGCCAAGGTCGCGGATTCAAACCCGGTAGATGGTATATGATTATTTAAAAGGGGTAAAAAAAGCCTTGGTTACGCCCTGAAGGCGTGAAAAAGTGGTCCCGAGCCTTTGCGATGTCAGATACTCGTCACAGATTCCTATCCTAATTAAACTTGGTAAGGAAACATTTAGGACTTACTGTAGGATACTAGGATTTAGGACACTGTAGCATCGTCCGATTAGCCAAATTAGCATAATGGTGGCATTA
Source organism: Piezodorus guildinii (assembly GCA_023052935.1). Lineage (NCBI taxonomy): Eukaryota > Metazoa > Arthropoda > Insecta > Hemiptera > Pentatomidae > Piezodorus > Piezodorus guildinii. Next base: position 164,738,396 of record CM041294.1, on the reverse strand, counting down.
TTTGAAAAAAAAAAAAGAAGTATTACTTTTTTTTCTTAATCCTGTTATGATGTAGAAGTTTGTTGGGTATGCATTATCAAGAAATTACACACTAATGAGATAAAGTTTCGGCCCAAATTGTGAACCTTTTCTTGAATGACTCTATTGAAGAGAGATTCCCAAGATTCTATTCTCTTGGGAATCTCTCATAGAGTCAACCATGATAAAGGCCAACAATGTAGGCCGAAACGTCGGCATACAAATATAACAAGTGTTCATTATTTGTGTGTTATTTGTTTATGATCGCATACCCAATAAACTCGTCCATCATAATATATATTTATATAATTAGAAAAAAAAATATTAATAAATAAAATAAACATAATAACACTTAGATATATAAACAATATTTACAATCTGAACCCCAGAATGAGCTTGTCCAACCGCGTATGGTGGGAAAAGCTGAATCCGAGGGATCCCAGTGCCTATTTCTCAGACGCGTCTTCATTGGCGAGTGGTTAGTGGAAGCTGTGTGATCTCACCACAGCCAAAAAAGTACCGCTCTTGAAAAGAGGATTTGGCTTTTGTCAGACATCTAGTTTCAAAATTTACTTCTTTATTAGTTTTTATATATTTTTGCTTCTTCCCTCTGATGAAGGCCTTATATTTTGACCGTAACATAGCACACATTCAAATAACTTTCATAAATCTACTGCGATACCTTCAGTGACCGCACCGCCTTATAAATTATCCAATAATTTAATTAATCCTGATGGATGGTCCGTGGAATGCGATATTAGCTGGGATGCTTCGCTTGTTTTGGTCGTTTAATTCTCCGATGAAGCGGATACAATTGGCCGTGAAGGCTAGCAGTGGCGTATTGCTAGCTCACTATCTAGGAGGCACTGTTTACTGTCCTGGCAGTGGCAGAGAGCTAGCTTACTATCTAAGAGGCAGTGTTTACCGTCGCTCCTGCCGGCGGGGTTTGGCTCTCCATAGCGAATTTATTTTAAGTTATTTACATATCTGTCGTGCCTATGTCGTAGCCTTTGAGAGTTTGGCGTTGTGTGTGTGTGGGCGCACTCATATTGAATCAGCTGTCATACGCTCTTTTGTTACTGACGTTAGAGGATCGGCAAAAACGTTTACTTTAACAAGAGGTTTAAAAGCGAATCGTAAGTAAATGAGTTCATATTTTTTTTATCGACTTTTTTCTTAAATGTTTGTATCGATTTTAATTAATCGATTATTGTTTTATCTATGTATGCATTATGGGTGTTCAATGTACATTACCAATTAGTTTGAATTTCGATTATTATCATTATTTTAATTAGTATACTGTAATGTATGATTTTTATGTATAATTTACCGCCTGCCATTGGTCCTTGGCCAGTTGGTGGATGTTGTAAAATTTAATAAAAAAATCTGGTGCGGGAAAAACACGACTTTCACTTACCTCTATTTTTAAAATCAATGAAAGGATTTTCAAATATAGTTAAAGATAAAAATACGTGAAACTATTAAAGAATTAATTTAAACATTATATATCATTATATAAACTAATCAGTTAGTTTTATCTTCTTTTCGTCACTCTCTATTAACTTTTAATAAGCTTGAGTATAAGATAATATTTTTTTTTTAAATCTTTAGCTTTCCAACGGTATATCATACATGTATATTACTGTTTTCTCCTTTAGTTGCTTTTCAAATTCGCTCAACTTGCATATTTAGCTGTTTTTCATCAGTGGTAACAAGATAATATAGTTATTTTTATAGAATCAACAAAATTAAAGGTACTTTCATAGGACTTAACTGTTTCCGCCCGGGAGATATCAGAAGGAATAGAGTTTCATATGGAAGAGGATCGGATTATGAAAGATCTGTCGAAAGCTGCAGTTCGATTGGGCGCAATATACAAATCAGGAGGCCGCATAGGGGTATTGCGGGAATGGATTGGGGATTTCAATAATAAGTGATGAGAGATGTATCATGGACGGTGGGATCGGATAACTTATAGAGGAAGGAAGCCAGGAAGTATTTTTATTAAGGTTTACGTTAATTGTTGTAGATTAGTCGTTTGTTACATTAATATATAAACTATAATAAAACTAATATATAAAAGTTTTGGTTCACTAAATTTCAGAAGCATTTCAACTTTACATAAACAGAATACTTTTAGTGGTTGGTATAAAATATTGAACGTTTCCAATCTTCACATACATTCCGTCTTCGAAGTGTCTTGTTTTGATTAAGTGAGTGTTCCGACCGTTACCACTTCTTTTCCGAGAGGTAAAACGTAATTTATTATAAACCTTCCTGACATTTATTTCCCTCTCCGGTTGAATCGTCATCATTAGAGTGAGAAGATAGGCAGAATAATGAGTCACAGATGATGCGTTAGAATGTGCCAAGGATCTATTTTGTTTACTTCTTTCCTCAACACACGCAATTCCGCCTTTCAACAGAAATAAACTTATTTCCATATTTTCATTTGAAGTGAACGGCTCTTACGCAGTTAGAGTAGAGTAGAAAAAAATTGAGCCTCCGCCAAAATATCCGACACACCTCCGGGGTATGTCATCAATAATCTGCCATGTTTTTACGTCTTTTAATCAATTCTATTTATATACTATATGGCTTTCTATTGAAAGAGCAGCGTGGTTTAGTCGACAGTGATGACCCTACCCTATACAATGTCATCGAGTATCGCGCTGTGAATGAAACTTTATAAAACATACCGAAAAATGATTTTGACAGAGGGAGAGTGCTCCAAAGTAATGAGTGGGACGATAATCAAGTCACACAAAAAGGTTTGTCTGTCTGTGTAAGCTGGAAATCCAACACATAAAAAGATAATTTATATAAAAATGAAATTTTATATTTTAGAAGCAAATTTTTGAGCTTGGAAAGCAATCCTTCATACCATACTTTATCGAATTATTTAATATTATTGTTTAATATTCTGACTTATTATTTAATATTACTCTCTTACTTGACAGACCGACACTTTACTGTAAAAGTAGGAGACGCATTTTCTGGAATAAAACGTGTTCAAGCAGGAGTCCCACAAGGCAGTGTACTGGGTACCGTTACTTTTAATATCTACACGGCAGACTTACCAGAAAATGACCACACCTTACTAGCCTCTTTTGCAGACGATACAGACATTTACCCCTCAATGACATTACATCAAAACCCAATTCTTGCATCCTTCATGTTGCAAAACCACATTGATGATTTATCCAGTTGGGCTAATAGATGGAAAGTGAAAATGAATCAATCAAAGAGTCTATTTATCGTTTTCACGCTCAATCATGGGGATTGTCCAGCAGTCTATTTTGAGGATCAACCCACTCCGACATCAGATGAAGTACGATATTTGGGACTGTACTTAGACAAAAGACTGACATGGAGGATCCACATCAGACTTAAAAGACAACAGCTGAACAGACGATTTGGACTACTATCCCGTCTGCTTGACAAACGATCCAAATTATCCACGAACACCAAAATTACTATTTACAAAGTACTGATCAAACCATTATGGACATACGATATAGAGCTATGGGGATCTGCCAAATATTCTAACATCCAAATAATTCAGACCCTTCAATCGAAAATTTTGCGAAAAATAGTGTTTGCATCGTTTTATGTAACCAACGAATTACTTTACAAGGACTTGGACATACTCACAATTTCAGACACAGCCACAGAATATTACAAAATATTTCATGACAGACTGACTTACAACATGAACCCATCGGCCCAAACACTTAAATCCTACACGAACCCGTACAACCATCCCGACGACTTTTGAGGCGGTGGCCTAGAAATGCCTTAATTTAACCGACTTTCGGAAGTCATCATATGTGCTTATTGCAATTTTTTTTTTTTTTTTTTTTTGCAGATAGCAAATAACATTAAAGCACAAACAAAAACAATCGTAAATACATAAAATAAATATTTTAGAAGCGTATATATCTGAGAAGTAACAACAAGATTTACAACAAATTCGGGTAACCAGAAGAGTAGTTTTGATTTTATACATTTTCTTATACTGAAGTACATTTAATTTTGTAGATTCAAAAAAATTAACCATATCATATTCATAAGTCTTGATGAAGAAATAAATATGGGCCATTCTCAACGAAACGTACAAACGCTGTCCAAATGATTTCCCTCGTACTCAAAACTGGTTATTTTGCAACTAGATATTTTTCGGGTCTACTAGGCGCACATTCATAAGTTCCAATCAATAAATTATTTATGTATGAAAAAATTGAATAAGTGTCCGAAAATTCATAGGCTCACCATGTCCAAATCGGACTTTGTTTTAACCCTTTTAGACGTTGGAACCTTCGGGAGATCATTCTAAAAATCATTGGCTCACCGACACATCACCACTAGGTCGGTCGTCATTAGCTCACTTTTTGATTTCTGGAATAATAATTATTTTAATTAATAAATTAATTATTAATGAAATTAGAAAAAAAAAAAAAAAAAAAAAGGATGGCCCATATAAAGTTAAATACACGAACTGAACGAATTCGATAATCAACTAAAGCAGCAAGAACACCATTTTAGGTTGTTTTTTTCAACAATCAGAACATTAAAACGCTTCAAATTATTACACAATGGTCTATTATTTCCAAATAACAATATTACGGTGCAACAAAATAAAATTGTTTTTTTTTACACCTAAAGATTTATAGCCGAAACGAAACGTTGTGCATGTATTCTTAATAAAAGAGTGGTAAAGTTAAATATCAGCTTCCAACTTTATTCACGGTATTACTCTTCATAAAGCTGTAGATGGGCCATTAAGTAACATGAAAAGCAATAAATAATTCAAAGGAAAATGGCAAACGTGGAAAATGGCCTCTGCTAGTTCTTTACCAATGATAATGATTCTTTTTTTCATTTTGTAGGAAATTTAATTCTCTATGAAATGAAAACTAGGGGAGGGCATAATCGAATGATCGTCATAATCGGATGATCGGACTTCGATGATTTAAATAATCGAATGATTAGTTTTTTTTTTTTTTTAGAAACAATTCTTTATTGAACAATATTACAATCTGTCCAATTTAGGACATTTATAATAGGGATAAAGTACAACATTCATACTGCATTCACACGATATATACAAAACAATAAATTTATATAATAATAATACAATATAAATATATACAAAACAAAATCAATAAAAATATATACAAAAGTCGCTCATACCTATTTACAATTCACAAGTATACAGCACGTGAGTGGAGAATCTAGCCAATGCTAGAACTCCAATATACATTTTACAAGAGGTCTCGAGGCCGCTGCCGTTTCAACCTTCTAGGAGGATGGTAAGGATGTGTGGAGCTGGATAAGGATTGAGCTAGGGGATTAGGGTGATGGATAAGGTTCTGATGGAATTTAGAGAATTTTAATGGTATAAGGTCTAAAATAAATGGAATATTTAGGTCGCGGTGTAAGGTATGGTTGGATACATAATAAGGAGCATTAACTATTGTTCGCAGGACTTTTGATTGGAAGGATTGAATGCGTTTGATGTTAGAAAATTACGCTGTCCCCCACAGTTCAAGTCCGTAGGTCCAGATAGGTTTCAGTACTGTCTTGTATATTAGCAGTTTGTTCTCGATAGATAATTTAGAATTTCTGTTCAGTAGTCTGTATAATTGTCCAAATCGTCGATTAAGTTCTTGTCGTTTAAGTCTAGTATGCGGGTTCCAAGTTAGTCTTTTGTCCAGAAGGAAGCCAAGATACCGGACTGTGTCGGAGAAAGGAAGCGGAACGGAGTCAAAGAGAACTGGAGGGCAGGATTGTCTTCGAAGGGTAAAGGTGACATGTCTGCATTTGGATTGATTGACTTTGATTCTCCAGTTGTTACACCAGTCTTCAATTTGAGAAAGGTGCGATACGAATGATTAGTATGCATCGCGAGAGACGATTTATGTGATGAGAAAAAAAAAAGGTCGTTCGATTATCTGAGCTCCTTATAATCCCTCGATTATCATTAAACACTTCAGTTCGAATGATCATTCGCTTATCCGAACCGATTAATCCGATAATCGATTAATCCGAATGATTGTAATAAACGAATGATCCGATAACCGTCATTCGATTATACCCACCCCTAATGAAAACACCAAAAGCAAAAAAAAATGTTTAGTGTTTATTTATTAATTAGAAAAAAGGATTTTTTTACTTTCACTTACTATATATAGTAAGGGAAAGTATTGCGATTGTGAAAATTTTTTAACTCCAGTTTTCAACGGAAATACACGTTTTAGGGTCTCCTGAGTCCAAATAACCAAGTCCCGCAAAAAGGTCTGTGCGTGTGTGTGTGTGTGTGTGGTAACTCCCGGGCGGAAACAGTAAGTTCTAAGAAAATGAAATTACATATTTAAGACAAATATAGGCCCGAGACGTTACAAATCTTTTTTATCAAAAACTTGATGAGATTACCAGAAGAGCTGCATTTTGCACCTTTTTTTCGATTTTATCCAAAACGGTTCCGACGATTTTGATTAAACTCGCTAAATCGATGTAAAATTTAATGGGCTTAAATAACATGTAGTTTTCATTCTGATTAAAATGGTCTGACAGGGCTTAAATGCCGATATTTAAAATTTCTTTCTCTAAAGTACCTTTAATTTTGTTGATTCTATAAAAAGAACTATATTATCTTGTTACCTGTGATATAAAACAGGTAAGTATGTAAGTTGTGCGGATTTAAAAAACAACTAATGGAGAAAACTGAAAACAAAAAAATTTAGTGCAATTTTTTGTTTTTGAACATAAGAACAGAAAAAATATTATTTCATACATAAGCTTTTAAATGGTAATAGAGAGTGATGAAAAGAAGATAAAACTAACTGATTATTTTTGATAATAATATAATAGATATTTTAATGAAACACATGTTTCTATAGAAATTCAATTTGATTAATTCTTTAATGGTTTCAATCATTTTTATCTCTTACTGTACTTGAAAATTCTTATATCGATTTTAAAAACGGAGGTAAGTGAAAGTCGTGTCTTGCCCGGACCAGATTTTTATTTACATGTATTAATATTCCACGAACCAATTCATTTTAGCGATAATGTAACTATTGCCGCTGTTAAACTATATCCCAGATACACTGGCAGTCAGTCTGGCTCTGATGACGCTTCAAATCCTCTTGGAATGTACTCTTTTGCTCAACGCTGTCATTAGTCGTTAATTAATACCATTGCAAGCATGATCTCACTGTGTTTAAAGTTATTTTTTTGGTTCTTATGTGAAGTTTAATTTTAGTGTACTACGATTAAAAAATATTATATTATTTCTTGTCACTATTTAAATTACGGGTATTATTATTGTGGTGATATCATCACGGCGCACAGTGGGTAATATCACCAATTTAAGTGGACAAAAGTCAAGTCAACATTTTTTAATTATCCAGTGTTGCATCTTTTTATTATTAGTTGGCAAGACCCTTAATACTAATATTTCCCGCCATACCTTGTTTACAAATAAATAGTAAATGAATGAATCATTCCTGTTCATACAAGTGCCTAATAACCGGCAGTGGGATTGTCTTTATTCGATGGTAATTTATTGTGTTCAAGGTGTATTTAGAGCAAAGTCTTTTTGCTTTTATTTAACAATGGACATTGCTGAGACAGGTAAGACATTATATTTCCAAACTCGTTATTGAATATACATTGCAATCTCACCTGCAGAGTTAATTTAGCATTTTGTAAATGTATGCCCCTATTCAACAACGAAAAAACAATATAACCCCCAAGGATTTGTTTCATCAATCCTTCTAGTCTTTAAATATTACAAAGAATTTTTGCGTTTTTGGTGATACATAATTTTTTTCAGACACAACACTCCTAACCAAAAATTTTACAACCTATAATTACAAGAATTTCCTAAATAATATAAAATACATCTATTAGCAGGTTTTAGCAACTCTGAGCCATAATTATATTTTTTGTATTATTTTCCCCATATTCTGGGACTTCAAACGTAAAATATAGGGAGGTTTTAGATTTTAGCGAATACATTTGATGTTTGACAACTGTACGCTCGCCAATCGTATAAAAAAAATGAATTATTTTTTTTAAATATTTTTTTCCGTAATCTGGGACCCCAAAGGTTAAATATAGACAAGTTTCAGAATTTTGTCCACCTAAATCGGTCATATTGCCCACTGTGCGGCGGTTGAAAGGGGCGTGTTAAGTTGTTGGGCACAGTTACTTAAAGTTATTTAGGATTTAGCAGACTGGTAGAGGACCAAATAATAGGTGGTAGGATTACGTCGAATGATTTTGTTTTACTTGGCCTAGTATTTGGCTTTGGATCCATTAGCCGAGGCAGGATTTTCTATTCTGATATCTATTTTACTGATGGGGTCGGTAATAGAATGGTGTAGGCAGCGTTTGGTTTTGTCGGAATTGAACCTTAGGGTTCGCAACGCCATTAATTTATTATTTCTTTGCAAATGATTATATATAAATGACAGTTATATATAATTGTTATTTCATGATAACTGAAAGGAATTCATATATAAATTAAATAGACACTTAAAAATGTATTGAAATTTTAATAAATCAAATATATATACCGTTCAAATATTTTCCCTTATTTCATATATAAGTAAAAAAAAATGGTGCGCGCAACACACGACTTTCACTTTCCTCTGTCATTTATTTATATCAATTTAAGATTTATAAAAATAAAAATAGAAATGATATATAAATTGTTAAAGAATTATTTACATTGGATTTTAATATAAACATGTATTTTATTTAATAATCAAATATACTATTATATACGACAATCAGTTTGTTTTATCGGCTTTTCATCTCTCTTCTTCAACTTTTACGCTAGTATGTATAAGATAATATTTTTTCTAAAATCTTTAGCATTCCAAAGGTATATTATATATCTATATTACTCTTCTCAAGTTCAAAAAATAAAAAATTGCTTTGAAAAAATATTTTTGCAGTTATCTCCTTTAATTTGATATCGAATTTGTTTAACTTATATATTTACCTGTTTTTTTAGCAATGCTAATCAGACGATATGGACAATTTCATAAAAACTACAAAATTAAAGGTACTTTAGAGGAAGAAATTTTAAAATATTGGCATTTAAGCCCTGACAGACTATTTCAATCCGAATGAAACCTACATGATATAAAAAAATCGTCCAATTTTCCATTCATATAGCGAGTTTAATGAAAATCGTTAAAGCCGTTTTCGAGAAAATCGTAAAAAGGTGCAAAATGCATGGTATAAACTGGCTCTTCTGGTCAGCTGATTGATGGTCAGCTCTGGCGTATATTTGTCTTAAATATGAAATTTCAGTTTCATAGGACTTTTCGTTTTTGCGCTGGACTTACCACACAGACCTTTTTGCGGGACTAGGTCATTTGGACTGAAAGGGCCCTAAAACGTGTATTTCCGTTGAAAACTGGAATTAGAAAATGTTCACGATCGCAATACTTTCCCCTACTATGTATTCTATATAGGTAAGTGAAAATAAAATTAATAATTATTTTTTGAACACTAAGTTTATATCGTTAGAACAATATGCCACCGACCTGAGATGTTATTTATTGGAAAAAGTATATTTGTTTTTCGGAGCAACTGTTTATTTTATCCTGCCTAAAAATATTTTCTTTGTTTATGAATCCTATAATGGTTTGTTGTGTTTTCTTTCAATAAATATTCCATACAACTTGGGATATTGCCAATAAATCGATTTATTCTTGTTTATTTTTAATTAAAGCATATAGAAAAACTGAGGAGCGGGATGGTTCAATGATTAGGGCCGGTCAAAACTAATCTCTGAGTTTTGGGTTCGAATCCGGTCATAGCGGGATAATTTTTTGTTTTGTTATTTCAGCCTTGGGGATTGGCCCTGGATCCAGAAATTCCCCTAGGGCTCACACAGCCTCAAAAATTGTAAAATCTGACGGGTGAGCGGGATTTTATCACCTTCTTCCACGTGTGTTGTCATTAACTGTACCAATCTTCGTAGTTACTGCACCCAAGATCATTCATTCATTCATTCAAGATCATTCATCATTCAAGAGTCCAAAATCATTCGTAAAATCCTCTCTGCTCCTAGCTTGCCAATCTCAATCATCTTTCATATTCTAATTTGGCCCGAACAAGGTACCATTCCTATGTACAACCCTTAGGTACTTTTTGATTCCTGATAATCCTCCGAAGCCTCTAAACAGAAGAAGACCTCGAGAACTTCTAGTTTAGAATGTTTATCTGAATAGCTATCAATGGGTGGTTTTTTCACATTTATATTCCATACCTTTGTCTTTCAGTATACTAACTGGTCGTATTTTTCATTACAGTTGTAGATTTCATTAAATAGTAATTTAAAAAATATAGAATCACTTGTTTGTTTTATTAAAAAATATATTCGATTGTAGCAATCGAATGAGAATTTTTCAACTATATAAATTTTCTGTGGTTCTGATCATGAATTAGTAATCGCAAATCTTCGACAAAAACTAAATACAAAAATAGAACACCGAGAATTTTGAATAAATAAAATGAGAAAAATGAAATCCAGGATCAAATTAAGTCCCAGTTAAAGGTAGGAAATACGTGTTATTATTCAGTTGCTAAATTACTTAGCTCGCGGCTTCTGTCTAAAAACTTGAAGGTTAGAATTTATAAAACTATTATTCTTCCGACGGTTCTTTACGGATGTGAAACGTGGCCGCTTACTTTGAAGGATGAACAACGGCTTAAGGTTTTCGAAAATAAGGTACTGCGCAAAATATTTGGTACGAAGAGAGATGAGGCCATTGGAGAGTTTAGAAGGTTGCACAACGCGGAATAGCGGAACTTATATACTGTGAATATAATTGAGTTGATAGCATCGCGGAGAGACTGGTAGGCGTCCGAAAGGTAGGCCGAAGCGTCGATGGGAGGATTGCATTAAGGCTGATCTCGGGGGCTTGGCTTGACCGGCGAACATTAGACGAGTCTGTGCAGGCGAAGTTTGGTGGTATCGGCATCGAACCTTCGGGTTCGGTAAGCCTTTTATTATTATTATTATTATTATATATAAATTAGTGTATAAGGTACCGGACATGGTCTAGTGCACTAGTCTACTGTGTTCCGGATCTCGTATTCGAACCCCGACTGAGTAAAATTATTTATTCTGATTGTTTGTTTATTTAACGTCACTTTCTTGCTACTGTGGCTAATTGGGCTATGCTACGGTGGGGGTACTAAATTTTGCCTATCCAGGTTTGATTAGAATATATATATTTATTTATTTATTGAGAAATATTACTACCTGTTTCAGAATGAACAATAGTAATCGAGCTATAGGACCACATTCATACAATTAATTAGAATAGTGATCTTTAACGAGTACCTGACATCGCTCAGGCTCGGGACCACCCTTTTACGCCCCCACGAAGGACGGCATAACTAAGGATTTTTCACTCCCATTAAAAAAATCCTATGACCACCTGCGGGTTCGATCCCGTGAATTTTGGCTAGAAGGCTGTTATGCTAGCCACTCGGCTACAGGTGATCCCCAAGATCTTTAAGTAAAAGTAATTTTTCACGATACTAGAAATTGAAGCAGACATAATATAAAGGTAATAATACAATAATAATATAAAAGTGAGCACGAATATTTTAGATGGATAATTCCTCAAACTGTGTCTAAACAGATTTGGAGAGAAATGATGTGCTAGCCACTATGCTACAAGTGACATCTTATTTACTCTGTTATTTCAGCTGTAGAGCGACCCTTTTGTATTCCCTTAAAAAATCTTGAAGGTGAGCGGTGTGGTCTAGTGGATAGAGCACTAGTCTACTGTTCTACGGGTCCTGGGTTCAAATCCCGGCTATGGCAGAATATCATTTATTCTGTTAATTTAGCTGGGGCTGCGACTCTAGGGCATGGAAACCCTCCTAGGGCACACACTGCCTCTATAAATTGGGTACCCGAAATTGGGAGGAGGAACCTGGCGAAAGAGGTACATGTTTTTTATTTTTCATGTAAATTAAATTCCTTATAACTCTTGAAAAAACAAGAGTATTGATTTATATAATCAACATAAGTATAGTAAAGCAGCTATAATACTTGAATAAATTCAATGATTTAAGACAATAAGAAGGCTCCGGAAACCCCCACTTAACCTCTCAAACTAAAGTGATAATGCCATCTAACCAATTCCATGCATAACTCTTTGGAGTCCGTCAACTGCTCGTTCCTGAGTGCTTAGTTATTGAGTGTCGTTCTAAAAGGCTTAGTACCAATTCGGAAGGATTTATTTTTTGTATTGTTTGGTATTATTAACTAGGAATCTGTATTATTTTATGAAGGTTTATACATTTTTTTTCTCTTCAAGTCTCATTCCTTAATGTTGGGTTTACGTAAGTTTTATTTTCATAACTAATCCATTTCCAGTCTATTCAATTCAGCTAACTGTTTATTTATATATTTTTTACTTTCACTTACTATATATAGTAAGGGGAAGTATTGCGATCGTGAAAATTTTCGAATTCCAGTTTTCAACGGAAATACACGTTTTAGGGTCCCTGAAGTCCAAATAACCAAGTCCCGCAAAAAGTTCTGTGTGTGTGTGTGTGTTTGTGATAGCTCCAACGCGTAAAAGAGAGGCCTATGAAACTGAAATTTCATATTTAAGACAAATATACGCCCGAGACGTTACAAAATCTTTTTCATCAAAATGAGATTACCAGAAGAGCTACTTTATACCATGCACTTTGCACCTTTTTTCGATTTCCTTAGGCTCTAACGATTTAGATTAAACTCTTAATGTCGATGTAAAATTGAACGGGCTTTAATATCATGTAGTTTTTATTTTGATTGAAATAGTCTGATAGGGCTTCAATGCCGATATTTTAAATATACCGTTGGAATGCTAAAGATTTTACAAAAATTATTATCTCATTCATGCTATTGTAAAAGTTAACGGCGAGAGATGAAAAGCCGATAAAACAAACTGATTGTCGTAGATAATATAGATAATAATATAATAGATCATTTAATAAAACACATTTTTCTATTAAAATCCAATTCAAATAATTCTTTAACAATTTATTTTCGTTTATAAATTTGTTGAATCGATATGAATAATGGAGGTAAGTGAAAGTCATGTGTTGCGCGCACCAGATTTTTTACTTTTTTGTTGACGTTGTTTCTATTTTTTTCCTTGAAATTCCCTTTTCAATCTTAATGCTTGGAAAATTTCCAAATCGATTTCAGAAGCAAAGCTACCATCAAAGGAATAGACCGTCTCTCGATATTTAGAATAGAAATTCTTTAGTATGTTCAAATAATCATTGTTCCCTAAGTCTGGTTGTTAGCAGGATTTTCGTCTGTAACTACGAACAGTTTCTCGCCTGAGGCTGGTTGCTACAATCCTTCCCTATTGCTCATCTTGAACTTAAGACGTATTGTATGTCTTCATTGCTGATTGGATTACAGTTGTGGCTACTTTGGCATTCTATCCTCTCGTTTAGAATTACACAAATGTTTATTTTTACCCAGCAAAAGTTTCGTATTGTTGAATTCTTTCGAATAGATAAGGTAGATATTATTTATCCGCTATTAGGATATCTATGGATAACTAAACATCTGTTCCTTTCAAAACAAATTAGTTCACTGTCCTCTAATACGATTTTTCTTATCGATTTAATCTTAAAAGGTCAATGATTTTTTCAACTTTGATAAGATATTTTTTTTGGGAGTTAATAAATAGTATAATGAAAATAATCAGGACTTGAAACTTTAAAAAGGTAAGAGGTAAAAAATCCTTGGTTATGCCATCCTTCAGAGGAGACGTAAAATGGTGATCCGAGGTACACTATAAAGTTCTCTATTCTAATTAAACTTGGCTTTGCAAAATGTATAACTCCCACTGTAGTAACGTCCTTAAAAGCGACAGCTCCATGAAATGACGCCAAATCGATAAACAAACTTTTTAGAGATATGAAAGTATTAGCTCCTTAATATTTTATGTGTTCTATATATGGATTATACTTCAGTATATACACGGATAAAGTTATTTTAACTGGAAGAAGTGTGTTCTTATGTGGTATTTCAATAAAAAATGTATGTGCACATGTCACACAACTTTCTCCTTCCTGATTCGAGTTAAGAATTCATTAAGTTTTTATGAACTTGGTGAATTTTTCTTATTTTGTTTCAAACAAGAAGTGTAAGGTATGGGAATTTACTTTAACTTAATTTTACAAACATTTGATAATTGCATAATAAGTAAAATTTACTACAAAGCTGGCTATTTTTCCTACAATTTATTCTGCACTATACCATACCATACGCCTTGTTTATTTTGGTTAGTTTTCCTTAATTTTTTAGAGAACACTGGAGCAATGCTTGTTTACAAATGATCTTCAGTACTGAATTCGAATCAGCCTATTCAGAGGTATTTACATCCTTCTGAGGGAAATCCAACCCATTCAAATTGGATATCCATATATTAAGGAAAATTTTATCTTGCTAAAATCACCTTCGTCTATTGGCCAAAACACAATACGAATCCTTTAATCCTTTAGCTCATTTTATTTTTTGTATTTTCAAACGGAATCACAAGGAATTTTGTAAACTAGTAATCTCATTAAGTTTAGTTGAGAATAATTTTTTTAGAACAACTTTTTAACAATTATTTCTTATAGATATTGGGTTGTGTCACCTGAAATGTCCGTTTTCAAGGTAAAGAATTTGTATTAAAATACGATATGAAAACAAGATAATTTTATTCGAAGTATTTACCTTCTTATTCTACACATTTTCCCAACCTTACACCAACTTTTTTATCCCCAAACTGAAAAACTCTGAGCTTTGAAGTGAAAAAAAATCTGAAAACGCACTTTTCACTTGATCATCATTTTCAAAAAGTTTTCCTTTGACGAAGTTGTCTTAATTCCTGAACAGGTGATAATCTGTTGGAGACAATTTCAAATTTTGCACGGTATGTTTTGAATCATGGACCTCAGTGAGTCACCAATGTATCGAGATTTTTTACTTGCCCAATACACTTTAAATGTCTGGAAACGGTAGATGCACTTGCATTTAGTTGTGCTGAGAGTCCTTTAATCTGTTAGGGGTTTCCTTCTACTGTATGTTTGAGGACATCGTTGTCTATTACGGACGGAGGTCTTCCTCGGGGCAAGTTTTCCAAGTCGGTATCCCCAGCTGAAAACTTAGCAAACCAACGGCGAATGGTCGTTCATTAACAGTCCCGTCCCCAAACGCCTTGCAAATATTTCTAGCGACCTCAGCTGGTGAATGGCCGAGTTTGACCCGTTGGAAATTTCATGTGAAACAACCCAATAGGTTAAGTAAGCAACATCAGAGTTCTAGTTATTGTTTTTTTTATATAGGAGCTCTCTTATCTGAATGGAACTTATTTCTGATGAAAACCTGGGATAAAAACAAAAACTCCAAATTTGATTTTCTTTCTCACCCTTGAGAACCGGACTATCATTCATATGAACATTCTCTCTCTCTTGAGGTGTATATTTGCTTCCACAATATGACTAAACGAGACAGTTTTTATAAACATCGAGTTTATAAAAACTTAGAGGTCTAAATACTTAATGTCAAACGTGAATTTAATAGAAGAAAGGGGAACATAATAAATTAAAAAAAAAAAGAAAGAAAGTATTTTTAACCCTTAAAATGATCTGGTAATGTCCACACTGGTTTGGTTGTTTTATGAGTTTTCGTTGTTTACGTTTGAGATAAGAGTAACGTCATAATGAGTTGTTTTCCTGCTTGCTGATGAATTTCGGGAATATCCTACCCAGCTGTCTCATCTTTGTGTTACACTCTCCAACAACGTTGTCCAATAAATGTTTAGCCTTCATTTTAGTATATAATTTCAGGCAGGACGCTTGGGTAAGGTTATTATTATTTTTTTATATTATATTATATTTTTGGTGGGAGCGGCGTGGTCTAGTGGATAGAGCACTTGTCTGCTGTGCTCCGGGTCCTGGGTTCGAATCCCGCCTGTGGCAGAAATATTATTTATTCTGTAAATTCAGTCGGAGGGCGACCCTAGGGTATGGAGACCCTCCTGGGGCAGACCCAGCCTCTATAAAGTGGGTACCCAAATTAATTGGTGAAAAACCTGGCGGCTGAGCGTGATTAAGGACTAATCACCTCATTGCACTGCCGTTGGCCTAGAAACAGTACGAATCTCTATATGTACTGAGCCCAAGACCCTTCATGGGTTGTAGTGGTACAGGTTTTTTTTTTTTTTTTTTTAATATTTTTGGTACATATTTTATTTTAAATAATGAACCTTTGTAATAGACAAAACAAAAAAATACCTCCTCTCCCCCTAAAAGTTTGAGAGCTTTCGTTTCAAGAAGCGTAGAATCCTAATAACGAATAAAAAAAAAAAATACCAACTCTTATAGAGTATTAAATTTTTGACTAAATGAAAAAAGAATCATTGAAATTGGTTAACAACTAGCTTAAATATTGCGTTTTTAAATCAATGGTTGTGGTATTATATGATGCTTTGAATTAGTGCTTTTCATATTACTTTATATCAACAGCCATATAAATAGTTATATCCTAATATTGTTATTTGGAAATAATAAACCATTGTGTAATAATTTGCAGCGTTTTTATTATTGTTTTTATTGCTTGTTGCAATGTCTAATTTCATTTAGGAGGTTCCTACACAATCTTCTTTTCGATCGCTTTGGATGTTAATTAGGAATACACTCCCTCAAAATAATTTCCATTCACCCAAATATATATATATATGTATATACATTTTAATCTAATGATATTTACAACTGTATAAAAAAAATACAAGTGAATGTGAAAAAAAAAGTTACAATTGGCTTGATAAACTCGTGTGAAGAAGCTACCCCTCCGTAGCACTTCAGTATTTATTTCATCAGCAGGTCTCGAGACCACCGTATTTTCAGGCGCCTCAGAGGGTTATCGGGAATAGATGGAGATGAGAGGATACGGGGGAGTTGGTTTGAGTGGGCTGGTAGTTTGCAATGAAAGGAGGTATATCTAATTCTGGCTAAGTCTGCAACTAATGGAATATTCAGTCTTTATGGATAGTATTATTGGTGACCAGATAAGGATCTTTCGGAGGATTTTGGATTGCAAGGATTGGATGCGGGAGGAATTTGATGGCTTGGTGGATCCCCATAGTTCAATATGATATGTCCAAATAGGTCTTATAATGCCGATATAATTAATTTGTCGCTTTTCATATTAGTTGATTGCCGGTAAACATCTATATGAATTGTTATACTCTAATATACTTATTTGAAAATAATAAACCATTGTTTAATAATTTGCAGCGTTTTTTAATACCGATTGAATATTCGCTGATATGGGTTATACTATAGAATATTCTCTTATACAACGACCTTCCGGATATACGTAAAGTATTCGAGTTCAGTTGTACTGACATATATAAATTGACCCAGAGATAACTCATCCGGTTTATATATATTGCTATAGAGATAATTATCCCCTCTTATCTCCTGCTTACCGAGTGATTTGCGATCTAGGAGGCAGTGAACGTATTATCTGAGTGAGATACAGGAGGCCATGTCTTAGATATACCGGTAGGTAGAATTTTAAACCAAAAGTGATCGTTACTTCTAATTTTCCTTGCAAATTTCCAACCTATCCGGGTTTTTTATTTTTTTTTTTTTAATAATGAACGATTCCAGTCGACTAAAATAAACGATTTTAATCCAATTATCGATTTAAAAAAGAAAAAAAAAAACCCTTATCTGTCGTTCGTATCTTTTCTCTAAATCTATTGGATCGACTTATCAAATTCTATGGATCGTATATAAGTCACTACCCATCTCCCCTCGTAAAATGTCATCCTCAACCACATTCAAGCACCAGTTATTTCTCTTCCTCCGAAAAGATCAAACTTCCGCACACATGTAAACTGTCTCGTTCTGATTTTGCGCGTACTTGATTCATAAAATTGTCATATTGAATTGAATTGAATTGAATAAAGCCTTTATTGCAAGGATAACATTTGAAAATTATAATATTTACTTTTAGTTCTAAAATAATTTCTAATATAATCTTATATAATCTAATAAAAAGTTTTCATATAATTGAAAAAAAAAATATAATGCTATGTGAAAAATAATAATAATGCATATTCTTGTTAAATGAAAAAAACAAAAAACAACAAAACTATATAATTAATGTTCCGTAGTTGCTTAAGATATTTACAATATGTTATCCCTACAGGCCTCTCCTTACGGTCACTTCCCCGGTGACCAAACTATTGGGAAGTGGAAAATTGTCATATAATTTATATTATATATTATACCTATTTTAATTGTACGTATCTCATAGTTGTCAAATGTGTAATTATCACTAAATATGGCAAATTTTCGTTGTTTCTTTATTCTTAGGGGACAAAATGTCCCACAATGATAAAAATTATTTTCATTTTATTTCATTTATTTGAGGTTTTGCGATATAGTCCTAGGTTAATTCACGGTGACTTCAGAAATCTATCATAACTATGACCTTTTGGTTTCAAAATGGCGGCTGACGTGTTTAACGTCCAGTACTATGTTTTTAAGAAGATGGAGAAAGAATGTAAAGTGTTTCGAAATCATTGCTCCAAGCATTAATGCTTATATTTGATAATTACAATCATTTTCATAATAATATAAATAATTTTTCTAAAATTCCTCCTTACTAAAAAACGACGCGGAAATACGGGCATTTTTGCTATTAATAATTACAGTTGTATTAAAATACACCATGTACCATAATTGCGATGGACATTAGTAAACTCAAATGAAATACGTGTAGAGACACCGCGCAATGTCATTCTACTCTACTTTCACTTACTTATGTATGAAATATATCATAATAAGGGGAAAAATTGCGTTCGTTAAAATTTTCGAATTCCAGTTTTCAACGGATAATAAATACGCGTCTTAGGGTCCCCTGAGTCCAAATGACCAAGTCCTGCAAAAAGTCATATTTCAGGAAAGATTTTTAGATTGTCTAAATTACAGAAAATTTAATTTTCGCATCTAAAGAAAAAACTTTATTGCAATGTATTTTACTTATTAATCTTTAGGAAGGCTTTTGACAGAGTTTGGCATCCAGGACTGCTTTAAAAACTTCGCAAATTCCTCTCTCCGATGTATTTCCTATTAATCCGTTCCTATCTATCTGATAGAACCTTCCAAGTTAACCACAATTTTTGCTACTCATCCGTATTTACTTAGTCAGTCGGTGTACCTCAAGGTAGCATCCTGGGTCCGATCCTATGGTTGGTGTATACAGCTGATATTCCCATCCATCCAAGCACTATCCTTACTACCTACGCCGATGACATATGTGTGTTATCTGTGAATAATGATCCTGTTGCTGCATCCCAAATCCTATAGAACCATCTTTCAGGCTTCTTCTTCAATTTTGTCCATGGTTCAGTGGTGTAAAACTGGAATTTAAATTGGAAAATAAATCCTAACAAATCCCACCATATTCACTCTATTACTTAGGACTCTACCACAAAGACGCCTAACATGGAATTCCGGTACTAGACTGAAACGACAGGAAACTGCTCGTAGATACAGATGATTACAACTTGACAAACGCTTAAAACTTCTTATTTGCTTAAAAAATATAACCATTATCAGGCCTATTTGGACCTACGGCATTGAGCTATGGGGGCCCACTCAACCATAAAATTCCTCTCGCATCCAATCCTTGCAGTCCGAAATCCTTCAGAAAATCCTCAATGCTCCTCACTTTTTTACCAATAAAATCATCCATAAAGACCTAAATATCTTATTTGTTGAAGACCTGGCCCGTTACAGATATACCTCTTTTCAATCCAACTTCCCTGCCTATACAAACCCACAATATCCGTGACCTCTCCTCCATTTCTAATCCTGACAATCCACCGCGGCGCCTTAAAAGAAGATTAAGAGCCCTAACATAAATTAGACATTGGAGTGCTACCAATGGGTAGTTTCTTCACTGGACTACCATGTGTTTGAACTATATATCAATCCTATTTAATTGTTGTATTGATTTAATACAGTTGTAAATTTCTTTAAATAAATAAAATCAAATCAAAAAACCTCAAGGAAATAGGGCATTATTAAATGTTAGTGAAAACCGTATCAATATCCGTCCAGTGGCTTAGAAGGAAGCCAAGAATCGCATTATCATTTGATATATAGTAAGATTATTACTTTCACTTACCTATATATGAAATATATAGTAAGTGAAAGTAATGCGATCGTGAAAATTTTCGAATTCCAGTTTTCATAGGAAATACACGTTTTAGGGTCTCCTGAGTCCAAATGACCAAGTCCCGCAAAAAGGTCTGTGTGTGGAGGGGAGGAGGGTAACTCTAGCGCAAAAACGGAAAGTCATACGGAACTGAAATCTCATATTTAAGACTACTATTCGCCCGAGATGTTACAGCAACTTTTTCACTAAAATCGGCTGACCGGAAGTCCTACTTTATCCCATGCATTTAGCACCTTTTTACTATTTTCTCAAAAACGGCTCAAAACGATTTTGATTAAACTCCCGTAACTCCCGGGCGGAAACGGTAAGTCCTAAGAAACTGAAATTACATATTTAAGACAAATATAGGCCCGAGACGTTACAAAACCTTTTTTATCAAAAACTTGATGAGGTTACCACAAGAGCCACTTTATACCATGCATTTTGCACTTTTTTTCGATTTTCTCCAAAACGGTTCCGACGATTTTGATTAAACTCGCTATGTTGATGTAAAATTTAATGGGCTTTATTATCATGTAGGTTTCATTCGGATAAAAATGGTCTGACAGGGCTTAAATGCGGATATTTTAAATTTTCTTTCTCTAAAGTACCTTTAATTTTGCAGATTCTATAAAAATAACTATATTATCTTGTTAGCATTGATAATAAACAGCTAAATATGCACGTTGAGCGAATTTGGTAAACAACTAAAATAAAAAACTGGAAAAATATTTGTTTAATCATTTTTGGTGTTTTTGAACACAACAATAGTAATATAGATGTATAATATACCGTTAGATAGCTAAAGATTTTAGAAAAAATATTATCTGTTTCACGGAATTGTAAAATGTAATGGAGAGTGATGAAAAGCCGATAAAACTATCTGTCGTTTGGGTTCCGGAAAAGGAAAATTCATGTTGACCCTGCTGCAACCTGGCGGCTTGTCAATGGCTTTGTTTTTGGACTTATATTAACAGTAATATTTGTACCGTTTGAAAGCGAAAGGTTTAAGAAAATATATTATCTTATACACAAGCTTATAAAATTGAATAAAGAGTGATAAAAAGCCGATACAAATAGATGGTTATTTTAGATAATAATATAACAGATTTTTTAATAAAACACATGTTTCTATATTAGTTCCATTTAATTAATTATTTTGTTGGTTTCACTCATTTTTATCTCTGACTGTATTTGGAAATTATTTAAACGATTTGAAAAACGGAGGTAAGTGAAAGTCGTGTGTTGCCCGCACCAGATTTTTTTTTTGTAAACTTATTCCTATTATTATATATTTGAGATGAAGACTTGTTATATATATATAAATATAATTTTTCATTCTGGACAGAAACTGCTAGGACTTGGCCGACCTGAGACAGGCTTATCTTGCCGTCCCGGTTATCTCGTGTTATTATTATGTATGTAAACAGTTTCCTATCTCTGGAGATAATCTTGTCCAATCCCCCGTTAATGAAGGGTATTCAAAACAATATTAAGTTCCCATCTGTAAAATGAGCCTTCTCATTAATTTCAAGCCAAAAACTTCATCATGACTGCTAAGTTCAAAGTATTATATATCTTAAACTAGTTTAATGATTTTTATTTTATTTATTTATGTATTTTTTTGTAGAGAAATTTACTTCTCCAAAAAACAGTGATAATCTCAAGCAAAATGTCTTATCGTAAGGAAGGCAAGAGAATTTTTTTCTTAATATTCTTAATCAAAGTATCTTAAAATCTGAAACTTCAAACTTTATCAGAGTTACTTCATTTTTTCCTTGTAGATTGAAATGGTTCATTATTGAAAATATAAAAAAAAAGGAAAAAAAATCTGGTGCGGGCAACACACGACTTTTACTTACCTCGACTGTTAAAATAAATTTAAAAACTATTAAATATACTTAAATTTGAAAAAAACTGATGCGCGCAACACACGGCTGTCACTTACCTCTGATGCTAAAATCAATTTTAGAAGTTTTAAATACATTTAAAGGTTAAAATAAATTGTTAAAGAGCTAATTAATTTAAGTTTGGATAGAAACATGTGTTTTATTAAGTAATCAATTATATTATTATCTACGACATTCGGGATCACGTGTAGCTGGGTGGTTAGCATAGCAGCCTCCAATGCCAAAGATCACGGGTTCAAACCCGCAGGTGGTCCTAGGATTTTTTAATGGGAGAAAAAAAATCCTTAGTTATGCCGTCCTTCGGATAGGACGTTAAAAGGTGGTCCCGAGCCTGTGCGATGTCAGGTACTCGTTAAAGATCCCTATCCTAATAAAACCTGGATAGGCGAAATTTGGGACTCCCACTGTAGCATCGTACGATTAGCCATAGTAGCATAAAGTAACGTTAAATAAACTAACAAACATCTACGACATTCAGTTTGTTTTATCGGCTTTTAGAATTTTGTGTTTAATGATGGTATTTTCTCTAAAATCTTTAACTTTCCAACGGTATATTATACATCTATATTTCGTTTTTAATGTCCAAAAAACCCAAAATCTCATAAAAAAAATATGTTTGCACTTTTCTCCTTTAGTTGTTTATCAAATTCACTCCAGTTGCATATTTAGCAATTATTTATCAATCCTAATAATATGATGTGCCTGATTTTTAAAGAGACTTTAGAGGAAAAAAATATCGGCATATAAGCTCTGTTATACTATTTCAATCAGCATCCACAGAAATCTACATGATATTTAAGCCCATTAAATAATACATCAATATAGCGAATTTAATCAAAATCGTTACAGCCGTTTTTGAGAAACTCGTAAAAAACTGCGAAATGCATGGTATAAAGCTGCTGGTTAAATGGTTAGCCAATTTAGATGAAAATGTTGCTGTAACATCTCGGACGTATATTTGTCTTAAAAAATGAAATTTCACTTTCATGCGACTATTAGTTTTTGCGCTAGACTTCACACACACAGACCTTTTTTCGGGACTTGGTCATTTGGACTCAGGAGACCCTAAGACGTGTATTTCCGTCAAAAAGTGGAATTAGAAAATTTTCACGATCGCAATTATTTTATCTTACTAAATATTTCTTATATAGGTAAGTGAAATCAATAATAAAAAAAAAAAAAAAAAAAAAAATCTCAACCCATGTCGGCTTGGGCTCTTATATAACCCATACATTGTTACTCGTACGGATTCTGGGCCAACGACCGTGCAATGAAGCGGTTAGGCCGAGATCACGCCCAGCCGCCAGATTTTCCCCATTTTCGGTTACCCACTTAATATAGAGGTTGGGTATGCTCAAGGAGGGTCTCCATATTCTAGGGTTGACCCTGGGCTGTGATGACAGTAATAAATAATTATTCTGCCACATCCGGGATTCGAACCCGGGACTCAGTGAACAGTAGAGTAGACTAGCGCTCTATCCACTAGACCACGCCTCTCCTTCAAGTTGAGGAATACACTGTGTACAATTTTTTCATGACTGATAATACCGCTATAAAGATTCTCATCATTCATGGCCGCGATGTGAACCGTAAAAGCCTTCAAAAATGTATTTTCCTTAAATTACTCTACTTCTTCAATGCCGTTCTTCATTAACTCTCAACTTAATAATTTTACGATTATATTTTTTATTAAAATAATAATTATATTGAAGGATAATAGTATTATGTTTTAATACAATGTGATAAATCGAGAACCTTTCATTGTGTATTATATCGCACATTATCAAAATATGTGGTTCCCTATACAATAAGAATTATTTTTATTATGATAAATGGCTTTTTTCATCAATTTTGCATCTGTTAATGTAATTTTATAATAAAAATTACTTTAACATTTATTATTGAATAATTTATCATCTTAATCTTTTAGGACGTGGTGATGGTTTCAAAAGTATACGTGAGGACTTTTAAGACCTCTTTTTTGTGTCTAATTTTAAAAAGCTGGTGCGCGCAACAATCAACTTTCATTTACCCCGTTGTTGGAATCAGTTCAAGAAATTTTAAATGAAGTTAAAGTTGAAAAAAATGGTTAAAGTATAGTTTTTAAGAGTTTCGATAGAAACATGTGTTTTAGATTAAGTAATTGATTATATTATTATTATTTACTATAATTACTTAGCTTTACCCGCTTTTCATGTACATATGAGGCGCGGCGTGGTCTAGTGGATAGGGCGCTAGTCTACAGTTTTCCTGGGCTGGGTTCGAATCCAGGATATGACAGGGGAAGGGTAAGGGGGAGGAAGCGACCCTAGGGTATGGAGACCTTTCTAGGACAGACCCAGCCTGTTTAAAGTGGGTACCCAACAAATTAGAGAAAAAACCTGGTGGCTGAGCGTGATCAAGGCTTAATCACCTCATTGCCCGGCCGTTGACCTAGAAACAGTGCGAATATCTATATGTACTGAGCCCAAGAACCTTCATGGGTTGTAGAGGTACAGTTTTTTTTTTTTTTCATATACATATATACTATTTAGCTTTGTATATAAGATAACATTTTTTTTTATATTTAGCTTTCTAGTGGTTCAATAGGGGTACTCAATATGAAATTTCAGTTCTGTATGACTTTCCGTTTTTGCGCTAGAGTTACCCCCCTCCCCTCCACACACAGACCTTTTTGCGGGACATGTCATTTGGACTCAGGAGACCCTAAAACGTGTATTTCCGTCGAAAACTGGAATTCGAAAATTTTCACGATCGCATTACTTTCACTTACTATATATTTCATATATTAGGGGTACTCACTACGTTTGCTATAGCATGCTATTTGTGTTATTTTGCTACACCCGTCGAGTTTCTACAGTTATTTCCTGTATAAAATTGATGGGTTTAGCACAATAATACAAATAGCATGCTATAGCAAACGTAGTGAGTACCCCTTTTATATATCTACATAAGTATTCTTATGCTAAAATAAAAAAATTGGTTCTTTTAGTTACTGATCAAAATTTGTCCTAACGGTATGTTTAGCCATTTTATATAAATGCTAACCAGCTGAAATGTTTAATTTTTCCAAATCTCCAAAATTAAACATATCTAAGGGCTACAAATTTTAAAAATTCGACATTTAATATATTAATATTCCAATAATATCTATAAAACCTACATTAAATTAAAGTCCATTTAATTTTACATCAGTATTGCGTGTTTAATCGTAATCGTTCCGTCCATAATGATCCAATAACTGCATCCCAAACCCTTCAGTCCCACATCACAGTCTTTGAAGAATAGTTTCAAAATTGGAGGATTAAAATATATCCCACCAAATCACCTTTACCCTTCGTCGCAAACCAATGACTTCCTGCCCCCCAGTATCATTTAATAACATCACCCTTACTGCTTTAAAACAAATTCGATACCTAGGTTTCCATCTTGACAAGCGCCTTACTTGGAACCCTCACACAAGACTGAAACGACAAGAAACTGCTCGAAGATATCGATTACTACAACACTTACTAGACAAACTTTCAAAACCAGTATATTACAAAAGATTCATTTACATCACTATTATCAGACCTATTTGGACATATGGAATCGAGTTTTGCGGTTCTACGAAACCATCTACTTCCTCCTGTATCCAGTCCTAACAATCCAAAATCCTGAATGCCCCTTATTTATCACAAATCAACTCCTCCATAATGACCTAAACATCCCATTTGTTGCAAACATAGCCCGTGATAGATACTCCTCTTTTCATTCTAAACTCCCTGGCATACAAACCCACTTATCCGTAATTTATCTTCATTATATCCCTGATAACTCTCCGCGGCGATTGAAGAGAAGGTGGCCTCGGGACCTACTGTCTTAAAACTACCACTGGGTAATTCTTTCTCAAAACATATTTATGGTTTTCTTTTTTCATTTTGCATATTTACTCATTGTGTTGTTTAATACAGTTGTAATAAAAATAAAGTATAAATAAAAAATAATTTAAAAAATCGTTTTTTGATCATTTTTTGCATACTTAGTCATTTGGACTCAGAGGGCCATAAAACGTGTATTTCCGCTTAAAACTCGAATATTTTCAAGATTGAAATACTTCCCCCTTCTATTAATTTCATATACAGGGAAGTGAAAAGTGTATGAATCAAGAATAAATGTAATTATTCATATTAGCGTGTTTCTTTATAATTGACACAGTGATTCATAACTTCTCCCTGCCTCATTTT
Organism: Piezodorus guildinii; assembly: GCA_023052935.1. Lineage (NCBI taxonomy): Eukaryota > Metazoa > Arthropoda > Insecta > Hemiptera > Pentatomidae > Piezodorus > Piezodorus guildinii. The sequence continues at coordinate 164,711,967 of CM041294.1, read as the reverse complement.
CTTATCTCTTTGGTTTGGCGATAGTGATGTTGATTCTATATGCTCTGCTACACCACAGTAGGATATCATATGGTGTAACTTAATATGAGAAAACTTGGTTTGAGTTAGGTAATGGCCGCTTCCATTTATTTTGTAATGTTTGTAATTTTTTGTAGTTTGTTTGTTTGTTTTGGTTTTAAGGCGTAAAACCCTAAGGTCATCAACGCCTAGACACTAAATACATATTCAACCTTTATAAGAAAGAACTATTAGGTAATGAGTAATTGAGAGAAAAAAAAAAGATTATTATGTAAACAATAGTTTAAAAAGATAATAATAGTAATACCTAAAAAAAAAAAAAAAAAAAGTATTGATTAAAAACTGACTAGGAATGGTCTTTATAATTTCGATGATAATGACTGCTCCTTAAGAAAATCAAAAACTAATTCAATGGCTTCCTCTCTATCACCTAGCACCGCTGAAATATTCGGGCTTAGTCCAATTTTATTCAGATGTGATGAGTAATAAGGGCATTCTTGAAAAATATGCCGAATGGTAAGGGTTCCAACACAGTGTCGGCATCGGGGCACCGGCTGCCTAGCAAAAAGATAAATTTTTGTAGTTTGTGTTACACATATAGCTAAATATTGAGCATGCGTGAGCAAGAATTTGTCGTTCAAATTAGTTACGTTTAATTTGAGGCGTTTCATACTTCACATAGTTGAGCTAGACTTGTCAGCTGCACCTCAAACGTTCCCCAGCTGTACGTCAAAACGTTCCCCATCGTATATTTAATATTATACAAGTGGACGTAAAAAAAAAACAAGAGAAAACTAGAATATTGTCGCTGAGAGAAGAAATGTCAAGAATACAAAGTAGCCTCAAGCGCGCAATTCCCTTAATAAAGGCGACCATGAATTAGACGGAATGAGAACAAACTGCGGTATAAATTACTGCAACCGTCGCTTTTCGAGGGACCACTAAGGGGAATTCGGGGCAAAGTTTAGGGCGTTCAAGTGGAATTCCGACCTCAGTATGGATCAAGAACGGATCCATATTGAATATTTTAATTAAATAATATAGGAGAATATATCATACAATATGTCATAGAAAAGGTGATGTGTACCGAGAAAGGCTTAAATATGGGTGACAAGATTCCGGTTTTGGGGTATGCCGATGATTTGGTACTGCTAGGTGAAGACACCGAAACCATACAACTAAATACTAGTGTGTTAATAAAAACCGGCCAACAAATAGGTCTCGAATTAAATACCGATAAGAAGAAATATATGATTAGTAGCAGAAATGGTGGCGATCTTGGTGATATTGATATATCAGGGCATACTTTGAAACGTAGAGAAATTCAAGTATTTAGGTTCAATGATAACAAGAAAAAATGAAATCCAGGAAGAAAAAAGTCCGTTAAATGTGGGAAATGCGTGTTATTATTCAGTTGCTAAATTACTAAGCTCGCGGCTTCTGTCTAAAAACTTAAAGGTTAGAATTAGAAAACTACTATTCTTCCGACGGTTCTTTACGAATGTGAAACTGGCCGCTTACTTTGAAGGATGAACAACGGCTTAAGGTTTTCGAAAATAAGGTACTGCGTAAAATATTTGGTCCGAAGAGAGATGAGGCCACTGGGGAGTTTAGAAGGTTGCACAACGCGGAATTTCGGAGTTTGTACCCTGTGAATATAATTTAGTTGATAGCGTCGCGGAGAATCAAATGTGCGCTTAAAGTTGTTTGGCTCGGTGAGGAACGGATTCCGAGAAGGTTGGTATTCGCTGAACCGACTGGTAGGCGTCCGAAAGGTAGGCCGAAGCGTCGATGGGAGGATTGCATTAAGGCCGATCTCGGGGGCTTGGGCTTGAACGGAGAACATTGGACGAGTCTGTGTAGGCGGAATTTGGTGGTATCGGCATCGAACCTTCGGGTTCGGTAAGTCTATTATTATTATTATATTACCTCTACACGAAGTCTTGGGTTCGGCACATATAGAGATTTGTACTTTTTCTAGGACAAAGGCCGTTCAAGGTGGTTTTCAAACCAATTTTCAAGTACCTACCTTATAGAGGATGGACATACCAAGTCTTCCTATCCTGGGGTATTTTATTTTAAATTTCAATTACTAAGATACTTTTTTAAAAGAAAGGAATATAATAACTCCAAAATTTTCATTTGAAATTGTTTTTCATTAATTATTATTATTTCGCGGCACCTACAACCCGATAACAGCTCTTTGCCTCCAACTGTTTACACCAATCTCCACGGTCTTGTTTCGACGCCATCCAGCTCTTTGACATCTGACAAGCTCAACATTGGTTTTCCTTTTCTTTTTCCATGGACTGGCTATGTAAGCAATATTTTAGGTATTTCATCAACTTGCCATTCGGACAATATACCTGCATACCTTAGGCAGTGTATAGATCCTAGTTCGTAAAAATTGGTTCGTTCAAAACAATTTTTATTAAGTAATATTACAATCTGTCCTAATTAGGACATTTTAATAGTGATCAATTTAAACATTCATACAATATATACAGAACAATAAATTTATAAAATAATTATACAATATATATATATATATATATATATATATATATATATATATATATATATATATATATATATATATATATATAAAGAATACAATATATACAATAAAGAATCATTAACAAATATTTACAAACGCTCCACTTCTACTCCTCCTGCAATACAGGGAGAAACGGTTCTTTGAAAAATACTGAGTTCCTTTTCCACATTCTTTGAACTTGCCCAACACTTCGATGCATAAAGACGTTTGGGACGCATCAACGAATTATTGAGGTGGAGCTTGGTCTGTTAGTTCTAAAACACTCTCAGACGCTGTGTTTTCCTCCTAATTTTCGGATAACAACTTTATAAAGTTTGGCCGTATACAGAAGGTCACCTAACCCAGAGTCACCTTACGACTGAAATAATAAATTATTCTACGAAAGCCGGGGTTCGGAAAGGTTACCCTGAGATCTGTATTCTAGTGCTCTATTCACGAGACCACGCATATTATATTATTTTTCGAAAATATTTCGTGATTTTTATTTTCTTATTTCCACCCTTAGTCACTGTTATCCGTTCCCGGAGGACCAATTATGCTACTCGCTCTATTACAAAGAGACTTTAATCATTCACTCCCACTTCCGAGAACACAATAGCTCCCCTCCCCGTCGTGCAACAATCTGAATGTGTGTGTTCATTTACCTGTTGTAGAGGTAAATGCAATTAATTAGGAAGCACCTATTTTCGTTTCTGAAACACTTCCCATCATCTTCTTCCTTTAATATGTTATTTTAAAGATTTATATAATGATATCTTTCGTCCGAATGCTTATTGTTGTAGCTGAGTAATAATTTTAAATTCTATGGAGTAACTAGATTTAGATATATAGTAAATATAGAAACGAATAGAATGTGCGAGAAAACCGGTTTTTGTATTTATAAATTTAAAAAAGTAGCAGATGTTTAAAAAAAAAAAACCTTCAGGTACCAATTATCGTGGTTCACTGTACTTGAGAATAAACAATAAATAAAAACCTGGCCTTGGCATTGTTTTCCACTTCGAGGTATTGAGTAATACTTCCAACAGCGGCCACTTGTATTAGTTATTATTAAAATAAATATTAATACAAAGTCGGTAATATATCGATTATTGTGGGTCAATCGAATGATGTTAAAGTCTAGAAAGCACCGAATTACTAATAAGGTGTGAACGGTGTGTCCTTCACCTATTTTGTTACAAAATTTTTGGGTTCTTTTTTTTTAACACTTAAATGAGCACACCTTAACTTCCTTTTGTCAATCATCCACTTTATTTCACAACCATTCACATATTTCAACGTTTCGGGGCTGTTTCCCCATTTTCAAGACTGAAACAATTTCTTAAAACTTTGATTAGTGAATAAAATTACATTATTTAAATATTTGTCTTTGAAAAATTATCTTCACCAATTTGTCATAATTAATTTAAAACTCACTAATATTATTTACCTTATTTTTTTAAAACACTTTCACATATATAATTCATCACTTCACTCCATAGCTTACTGCTATTCGCCTACATGGGTGGTCATTGGCTTACTGTTTCTATTATTTTCCAATTTTAAACTTTGTACCTCCAGTATTCCTATGTAATCCTTGTGCTTTTTATTTATTTTTATTTCTATTAATTATATGTCTTAATTATGGTTCTTGGGCTATTGTTATATTTATTTTAAAATTTTACCTTATTTATGATGCCTGTGTAATGTGTTCCTAGGTTTTTTGGTATCTGTTTTAATATTTATTGTCCTGCTATTATTTTTGGTTATGTGGATCGCTTCTAGTAATTTTCTATTTCTATTATTTTGAGATGTGTCTAAAATTACCGAGTTTTCAAAGTTAAATTTATGTTGTTTTGTTATACTATGGGATGATAATACTGTTGTGTTTCTGTTTTTTATATTTTTACAATTGGATATAAGTTGGGATATTCTTGTTTTTAATTGTTTAGATGTTTCTCCTATATATATGCCTTCATTTTTTTTTTGGGGGGGAGAGGGATTGGGACGTTGAGTTCCAAAAGGTGGTATATCCATTCGAGGAAATTTTACAGGGAGCGCTAAAATTTCTCATTACTATATTATTAAACCAATAACACTATATTAAAGTTATGGATGGATGCTTTAGTATGATTTCGAATGAAATTAAATGTGAAATTAGTACCTTTAGAAAATATTGTACTTCGAAGTCACATTTTAAATACCTTGAATGTTCATTAGATAAAATCTAATTGAAGATTTAGATAAAACTAAATAATGAAATAATAGAAATATTGGGTTGTTTCACATGAAATGTCCGTTTTCAAGGTAAAAGATTTTTATTAAAAATACGATATGAAAACAAGATAATTTTTATTCCAAGTATTTACCTTCTTTTTCTACACATTTTTCCCAACGTGACACCAACTTTTTTATCCCCGAACTGAAAAACTCTGAGCTTTGAAGTTAAAAAAAAATCTGAAAACGCACTTTTCACTTGATCATCATTTTCAAAAAGTTTTCCTTTGACGAAGTTGTCTAAATACCTGAACAGGTGGTAATCTGTAGGAGACAAGTCGGGAGAATATGGTGGGTGCGGAAGAACTTCGTAGCCCAGTTCTTTCAATTTTTGCTCGGTATGTTTTGAAACATGGGGTCTTGCAGCCGCTCAGTGAGATCATGAGGTACCCATGTATCGAGCTTTTTTTACTTTCCCAATATCTTCTTTTGTTGTTCGGGGTTTCCTTCTACTGTATGTTTGAGGACATCGTTGTCTATTACGGACGGAGGTCTTCCTCGGGGCAAGTTTTTCAAATCGGTATCCCCAGCTGAAAACTTAGCAAACCAACGGCGAATGGTCCGTTCATTAACACTCCTTTCCCCAAACGCCTTACAAATATTTTTAGCGGCCTCAGCTATAATATAATACGTAATATTACGTATCCCATAGTATAACAAAACAACATAAATTTAACTTTGAAAACACAGTAATTTTAGACACATCTCAAAATAATAGAAATAGAATATTACTTGAAGCTATCCACATTACCAAAAATAATAGCAGGACAATAAATTTTAAAACAGATACAAAAAACCTAGGAACACATTACACAGACATCATAAATAAGGTAACATTTTACAAGTTCCGCAATTCCGCGTTGTGCAACCTTCTAAACTCCCCAGTGGCCTCATCTCTCTTTGGACCAAATATTTTACGCAGTACCTTATTTTCGAAAACCTTAAGCCGTTGTTCATCCTTCATAGTAAGCGGCCAAGTTTCACATCCGTAAAGAACCGTCGGAAGAATAATAGTTTTATAAATTCTAACCTTTAAGTTTTTAGATAGAAGCCGCGAACTAAGTAATTTAGCAACTCAATAACACGCATTTCCCACCTTTAACTGGGACTTTATTTCTTCCTGGATTTTATTTTTTCTTGTTATCATTGAACAAACGTGTTCAAAATCGCCACCGTTTCTGCTACTAATCATATATTTCGTCTTTAATTCGAGTCCTATTTCTTTACCGGTTTTTATTAACACACTAGTATTTAGTTGTATGGTTTCCGTGTCTTCACCTAGCAGTACCAAATCATCGGTATACCCCAAAATCGGAATCGAAAATTATATAAACAAAACTAATATTCAATAAGTGTTATCAGTCAATAGCGATCCTACTATTGCCTCTCAAATCCTACAATCTCACATCATAGACCTTCAGGTATGTTGTCAGAATTGGAGAATTAAAATAAATTCAGACAAATCCCACCAAATAACCTTTACCCTCCGTCTTAAGCCAATGAGATCCTGTCCTACAGTATCCTTTAATAATCTTCTAATTGTCCCGGTCGAACAGACACGCTATTTAGGTCTCCTGCTTGATAAACGTCTTACATGGAATCCGCATACAAGACTGAAAAGACAAGAAACTGCTCGCCGATTTCGGTTACTTCAACACTTACTTGACAAACGCTCTAACCTTCCACTTAACAACAAAAGACTCCTCTACATGACTATCATTAGGGCTATATGGACTTACGGAGTTGAGCTTTAGTGGTATACTAAACCCTCAAATTCTTCCCGGATTTAATCCTTATAATCCAAAATCCTCAACGCTCCTTACTTCGTCACAAATAAACTCATCCATAAAGACCTGAATGTTTCATTTGTTGCTGATCTAGCCCGAAACAGAAATCACTTCTGTCAAAACTACCTCCTCTCCCACTCTAACCCTCTAGTTTCAATCCTTGCTTCTTCCATTCCTGACAATCCTCCGAGGCTTCTGAAAAAAATATGGCTTCGAGAACCTCTCATCATCATCATCCGTGGCGCTACAGACCGATGTGGTCCTTGGCCTCCTCAATAAGTCTTCGCCAGGTGATTCGGTCTTGAGCAGCCGCTCGCCAGTTGCGGGCGTCAAGTAGGCGAAGAGCATCCCTGGCAACGGTGTCCTCCCATCTAAGCCGAGGTCTTCCTCTTCCTCCTTGTCTGGTGGAGCCTCCCATCCAGCAGCTTTTTGGGAATTTCATCGTCTGGCATCCGTACTACGTGGCCAGCCCATCGCAGTCTTCCTAAGTTGATTAACCTCATCACATCAGCTTCGCCATAGATCCGGTAGATCTCCAAGTTTGTCCTCCGCCTCCAGCTTTCCCCGATCTTAACTGGTCCAAATATCTTTCTTTCAAATATGAGGATATCCCTCTCCTCCTTACCAGTGAGGGTCCACGTCTCAGATCCATAAGTTTAGACGGGCCTAATGAGGGTCTTATACAAAAGGCACTTTGTGCGACGGGTGAGTTAGGCACTTCTCAGGTGCTTTCTGAGGCCAAAATAGCACCTGTTGGCTTTGAGGAGACGCTGACTTGTTTCCCTGGAGATCCTATTTTCACAATTTACTACTGATTCGAGGTACACAAATTGGTCAACGCTCTGGAACGCAAATCGGCCCATTATCACAGGATGTCGGTCTGCAGTCTCTGTTCCCGGCCCAGCTCTCATGTATTTTGTCTTCGAGAACCTCTGGTTTAGAAAAATTATAGGAGTGCTACCATTGGGTTGTTCTTCTTCAAGTCTGTTCCATGCCATTTTTCTTTTTATCATATTTACTTGTTGTATTAGGGTTAGGGTTAGGGTATTGGAATAGGTGCTCAACCTCTTGGTTATTAGCACCGAATAAATTTGTAGTAACAGATTAGTTTTACTCTTTTTTCTTCTTTTTATTTATTTTTCCTTCTATTTTTTTTTTGACACATTCTGAATTAGTGAATTTATTCCAACTTTTATTTATTTTTTCTTTATTCTTTTTTATTCATTTAATTTTTTTCTTATAGTTCCGGGAGCAGAGAACATTCTTTGACGAACCTAATCAGTGAACTAACTGTTAACTAACTTGTATTATGAAGTACAATTGTAAATTTCGAAAAAATGATGTTACAAAAAAAATTTATTTTATATATTTATTTAAAATAATTGTTATTATTTGAGTTTAAACTGTCATGATGTAGAAGGCGTTTAACAGAAGTGTTGCAGGGAATGATTTCAGTTCCGGTGTGTCGGTGACAGAAGCAGCCCCTATTGTCATTTCCGCTTCACGGCCCGCATGATACTATATTATTCGTCACTAGTATTAATTTGTGAACGCGGACAGGAAATGCTTTTAATTTATAAGAACTACCATTAATAATTACTGTGTTTCAAGTTTATATAAATATAAGTATCTACAAATTTTCATTTTCTTATAATTGTTATAAAAAAGTGAAATTATTTAATAATACTATAATAATAATATTATAATACTAAGTCCATTGTAGATAGAGATTGCTGAATTAGATAAGATAAAGAGGACAGTTGAATTCCTTTTTCACTGATGGTGGTGATTCTTCAACTGATTCGGCAACAAGTTGTTGGGGTCCCTCCACATTCCTTCTGAAATTGTTATTCCAAGGAAGTTCTTAAGTCCCATCTTTCACTTTTAGAAGAAAACGAAAAAAACCTCAGTATAATTTATAATATAAAAATTAAAAACGCTGCATATTATTACACAATGGGTTATTATTTCCATAAATACTATAGTAGGATATAACTGTTTATAAAGCTATCTATAGACGTAAAATAATATGAAAAGCAATAAGTAATTCAAAGGAAAATGACATAGCACCACTGCTAATTTTAAAACGCTGTATCTCTGTTAGTTCTTAAACCAATTTCGAAGATTCTTTTTTCATTTTGTAGAAAATTTAATTCTCTATGAAATAGAGAACCTTTGACGCCTCTGAGCGTAGGAAAACTTCACTCTTTGTTCTTAGCTAGATTATTTTCTAGAGATCTTTGCCTCTTGCTCTACTTAGCCTGTCGATGTATACCAGATATACAAATCTTGTGCGTCCTCGTAGTTTATTTTTTTATTCATTGAACGTCACTTGATGTTACTGCGACTTATCAGACAATGCCACAGAAAGATTCCTAAATTTTGCTTATCTAGGTTTTATTAGGATAGGGGTCTTTAAAGAATACCTGACATTGCATAGGCTCGGGACCACCTTTTTATGTCCCCTCTGAAGGAGCCGTCCTTATGCCGATAACTAAATATTTTTTACTTCTATTAAATAATTAGTATAATATGAATCTAGAAATTTGTTTCGAATAGATTACTATAACTTCCTGCTCTACAGTATCCTTTAATAATATAGTATTAAACTTGTCTCTTTTGAACAGATCCGATACCTAGGACACAAAGGGATCACTTGTAGCTGGGTGGCTAGCGTAAAAGCATCCCATACTAAAGGTCACGGGTTCAAACCCGCAGGTGGTCCTAGGATTTTTTAATGGGAGTAAAAAATCCTTAGTTACGCCGTCCTTCGGAGGGGACGTTAAAAGGTGGTCCCGAGCCTGTGCGATGTCAGGTACTCGTTAAAGATCCCTATCCTAATAAAACATGGATAGGCAAAATTTAGGACTCCCACTGTAGCATCGTCCGATTAGCCACAGCAGCAAAAAGTGACGTTAAATAAATAAACTAAACTAAACCTAGGACACAATCCTAAAAAACGTTTTACTTTAAATCCCCATACAAGACTCAAACGATAAGAACCCGCTAGACAAACGCTCTAACCTTCCACACATCAAACACTCATTTACACGACTATCATAAGGCCGGGCGATATGGATTTATGGAATAGAACTCTGGTGCTCTACTAAACCATCGAATACTTCTTTTATCCGATCCTTACAATCTAAAGTTCTCAATGATCATTGTTAATACAGCGTAATACGAATTATATATATTGTTTATTTGGTCTGAACCAAAAACCATTCCTTCCATGACATACTCCATTCCCACTCAGACTCACCGGTTTCAATCCTTGCTTATTTCCAATTCCTGATAATCTTCCGAGGCGTCTAAAAAGAAGGCCTCGAAACCATCTAGTTAAGTATATTTTTTGGAGTGCTGCTGTGGGTAGTTACTCTAGATGTGTATCAGGCCAACCACCTAATAAGACTCACTAGTTAAAGTCTTATTGGTGCATGGTTGTATATAAGTTTTAAAGTGTTAGTGCTCAGTGTTTTTTTTTTTTTTTGTGTGATATATTACTTATTTTTAATGACTGAATCTTTTTATATTTTTGTGATAAATTAATAAAAACCAATTTCTTTTCAGGACGGCTCTTCAACTGGAGACTGGCTTCCCTCCATTTATGATCTGATGCTGTGCCCTAGAGACGGCCAGGAGTCTTCTGAGGATTCTTATGCGCCTGGATCTCACAAGGAAAGCTTCAGCAATCCAATTGTAAATTTATGAGTTGCCTTTAATGGAAACGAGACAATGAAACCTTAACTATGTTGTAATGCGATCTTTTTCTTTTTTTACAATGATTTAGTGACTAAATGAACCAAGGACTATTTGTAAGATGGCAGTTATGGAGGGCTCGCTAAGCAAGTGGACTAACCTTATGAAAGGATGGCAGTACCGATGGTTCGTCCTCGACGACAATGCCGGACTGCTCTCTTACTACACTTCGCGAGAGAAGATGATGCGTGGCGTGCGGCGCGGGTGCGTCAGGCTCAAAGGCGCCGTGATCGGTATCGACGACGGAGACGACAGCACCTTCACCATCACCGTCGACTCCAAGACGTTCCACTTTCAGGCGAGGGACGGTGACGAGAGGGAGAAGTGGATACGCTGCCTCGAGGATACCATCATGAGACACGCCTACGGTTACAAAAATCCTAGTTCTTTGCGTTTAGATTCAATGAGGCCTTCTGTGACGATGCAGGATTTCGATAAAAAGTTAGCCGAATCTGATGGCTACTTACAGATCCTAATAAATCAAATCAAAACTATCGAGTTGAAGATGGAATCCGACTTGGATGCAGAAGAAAAGGCAAAGTGTGAAAATATTATTAGTCATACGAACAATTTACTTGAGCAAGTGAAGCATACAATCGTTCTGCTTCAGATAGCTAAAAATACCGCTTACCCTGTCAATGGTACCTACCAGCCTATGGACAAAATCGACTCCTCGCCCAATCAATTGGAACACAACTCACCGCTTGCTTCTACTTCCATGGTAGTATCAGATCCTTCTTATGCGCTCCCGCCTAGTTCGATAGGTGTACCAGAAACTTCATATTCCACTTCTGAGGAAGAGGATTTCTATGATGCTCATGATAGTAGTGATCCTCCAAGTCCTACAGTTATGAAACACTCATACTCTCAAAACATGAATGCAAGCTTCGATGCTGCTGACAATGAACATGATGATGAGGGCGATGCAGATGGAGTCTCTGTGTTGAATCCCAATTCTCCGCCTACTTACGTCAAAGCTGATGGAAGTTTGGATTATGATGCTTTATATGAGGATCCGGAAGAAACAAACATTTCAATGGAAAGCCAAGGTTCTGTGGTGAGTCATCTACTTTCACAAGTCAAAATAGGAATGGACTTGACAAAGGTCGCTTTACCTACATTTATTCTGGAGCGACGTTCCTTGCTAGAAATGTATGCTGATTATTTCGCTCACCCTGATATGTTTGTTAGGATATCTGATTTAACATCTGAAAGAGACAGAATGGTACAGGTCGTTCAATGGTATCTCTGTTCCTACCATGCTGGAAGAAAGAGTTCTGTGGCCAAGAAACCCTACAATCCGATATTAGGAGAGGTATTCCAGTGCTTTTGGGATATACCAGGAATCGAAAAAGATGATGGCGAAAGTGAACCTGTGAAGGATGGTCCAGTTCCTTGGTGCAACCCCTCACAGTTGACCTTTGTGGCTGAGCAAGTATCCCATCACCCGCCTATTTCAGCGTTTTATGCTGAGCACTATGACAAACAAATTAGTTTTAATGCGCACGTTTGGACAAAGTCGAAATTCCTTGGTTTGTCAATAGGTGTTCACAATGTAGGATGTGGAGTGATAAATGTCATCAAATATGATGAGCAGTATGTCGTTACATTCCCGAATGGTTATGGTAGGTCTATCCTGACTGTGCCGTGGATCGAACTAGGTGGATCAGTTGTCATTACTTGTGAGAAAACAGGATACCGGGCTACCATCGAGTTCTTAACGAAGCCATTTTATGGTGGCAAGAAGCATCGAATACTCGGTGAGGTGTATGCACCTAATGAGAAGAAATCTTTTCTAACCATTACTGGTGAGTGGAATGGTGTGATGCATGCCAAGTGGGCAGATGGTAGAACGGATCAGTTTGCTAACGTCAACAGCCTCTCTATAATAAAGAAAAATGTCCGTCCTATTGAACAACAAAACGAAAATGAATCTAGAAAACTATGGAAAGAAGTTACAGCCGGACTTAGATTGAACAATGTCTCCCACGCTTCTGATGCCAAGTATAACCTGGAGCAGAAGCAGAGGCAGGAAGCGCAGCAGCGGAAGGAGAATGGCTTGGATTGGGAAACCAAGCTCTTCCAGCGTGACGGTGATGATGGATGGGTTTATGTAAATCCTCTTTCTAAGAGACTAGATTCTTATACTAATAGGTAGAAAGAATTATAACTAGGAGCTACTTTTCTTTCTTTTTTTTTTAATTTATTTTATTTTCTTCTTTTGTAAATTGGTTTAAGTAATTTATGCACACTTCATACTAAGAATTACTGTGTACATATACAGATATATATTTGTATAAAGTTATTAAATTGATATATATTGTTTCTATAAATTTATTTTTAATAAGTTGCTTAAAAACCCTTTGAAATTATAATTTCACAATGAAATAAATACTTTATGTTTTGTAAATAGCTAACAAAAATATATATTTAATTAAAAAGAAAAATACAAAATAATATGTCAGAGCTATCTCCAAATGAAATATTTCTAAATTAAGTTTAGAAGAAAACAATTCTGTAATGAAGTCTTTATTTTTTTCCCCATTCCATTATTATTACCTTGTATTTATTAGTACTTCCACTGCTTACCTCACATTGTAAGCTTTGCTTTTCTTCAATATCATTTCTATAAACAATCTCCCTACTCTTATTCATTTAGAAGACTTAAAAATTATTTCATTTTTAAATCTAAGACATGTAGCCATTCCTTATTCTGATAACCTGGCCTCAAAAAGCTGCCTAATCACTCTAATAACCTAGATTGATGAATTTTTTTTCTTCTCTGAACCTAAGAAATGGCTATGATTTTTTTCATCTAAAGAGTTATTAGGATGACAATGCCAATATCAGTTTAGGAATTTGAGCTTTAGTTATCACCATTCCACTTTGCCCTATTTTAACAAACTTAGATGTATTTTACTTGACGATTCCTTCCTCGACCAAAACGGTTGGTTATACATACTCATGCTGTGATTTTCAAACGGCCTATCAAATATCCCACTCTACAACACTCTGATGTCTCTTTTATCTTTCACACTTGCCTGTTTAGTTCTTAATATTTGTAGAATTTTTTTTTTAATTTTAAATAATTGAACCATTATATTTTGGATACACGTTATGTAAATGTGATCAATGATTCATTTACTTAACAAAACCCTTTTATTAAGAAAACATTGTTATTTTTCTTCTCCTATAAAGGGAATCTATTGTGTTATTAATTGGCTGAAAATTACAAATAAAATTTCAAAACACTACATTTTAAGAATAAAACAGCTTTTTAAATGACACTATAATTAGCATACATTGTACAAAGATACTATGTTTAATACAATATTATGTAACTAATACAAAAATATTGTTTCAGTAACCGATTTAATTTAATCATACCTTTATTCCCAAGTGATTCAAAACAACACTTAATAAATTAACACAGAAACAAGTATACATATTTATTTTCCTTTCAATGCTTAAAGCAGGAATATAAGCATTTTTCAGTTATGAAGAGAGGAAGCATTCATTTTCCATATTATTTCTTCTGTGATTAACTATGAACTTTATGTTTTCAAGAAAGGTAAGTGCTATGTAATTAAACACTTCAAGCTACTTAAGAGAAAAAGAATGTGCAATTAAAATAAGATTATTACACAAATACCTTAAAACAAAAGTGCAAGAAAAAAAGTTTTTAATAAAAGATAAGTCTCAAACTTCATTACTTTTTTATGGAGAAGTTGTTTGGGGGTGCGGTCATCAAGAAATTATACCAATAAAACAAACTTTGATATTTATGTGCCAATGTTTCACCTGACATTGTCAGTCTTAATCAGGGCTAAGAAAAACACAATAAAAACTAATACAATTCAAAGATAAAATAATAATAAGTTAATCCTACAATAATAACATAACAGTAATAAATTATGTTAAGAAACAGTAACGTAAACTGATAATTTTGGTATGAAAATATTTGATGATTATAATGAGAAACCAAACAACAAATAGAAGCTATGCAACCTTGGTAAATAACAGTATATATGTCTATTATATATTAAATACAACAGATGTTTAATAAAAACAGCTGTTCTAATTGTGAGAATAATAAAGAGTGACTAAGTGTGCAATTATTTAATAGCACTAAGCAGATATAATATTGGCATCTCCACTTATATCTGGGAATAATATATTTAAATTAATAACAATAAAATTAAGAAGCAAGATGACGGTTTTGTCACAAGAACAATTTTAAAGTAATTTAATATTAAATTGACAATCATATGTGAGGAGACTGTTTATATAACAAAATAGGAGCAGATGGAGAAATAAATAATGTCTGATATATATCCAGAAAAAAAGAAATGATTATCGGTTTAATATTATAGTTCTTTAAAATTGTTCATCTAAGAAAACCATAATCTTATTTCATAATTTTATTTTTATTAATTGATCATAGATATGCCTATCTTTAATCTTCTGCTTTTCCCAGTCAGGATGAAATTAAGTTTGCGGAACGATTGATAAAGTATTGAAGGTAAAGAAATAATTAAATTAAATAATTTATTTTTAATCTTCTATGTATACTTAGACATTAGTATATTAGTCATTTTAACTTTCACTTACCTATATATCAAATATATAGAAAGGGAAAGTATTAGAATCGTGAAAATTTTCGAATTTCAGTTTTAAACGGAAATACACGTTTCAGGGTCGGTCCCTTGAGTCCAAATGACCAAGTCCCGCTTGGTCTTTCTCACTGTGTGGTAAGTCTAGCAAGAAAACGAAAAGTCGTACGAAACTGAAATTACACTTTTAAGACAACTATACGCCGGAGATGTTACAGCAACTTTTTCGCCAAAATCGGTTGACCAGAAATGCTACTTTATCATGAATTATGAACCTTTTTACGATTTTCTCAAAAGCTGCTATAACGATATTGATTAAACTCCATATATCGTGTAAAATTTAATGGGCTGCAACATCGTGTAGGTTTCATTCTGTTTTAGTAGTCTGACTTGAATGCCAATTTTTTTTAATTTTCTTTCTCAAAAGTACCCTTAAATATGTAGTTTCTATGAAAACAAAAAATATGTCATTTGATTAGCAAAAACGGCTAGATATGCAATTCGATAACCAACTAAAGAAGAAAACTGCAAACATATTTTTTTAATGCAATTTTTTAGTTTTTGAACTTAATAACAGTGATATATGGTACGTGTATAATATATCGTTGGTAAGCTAAAGATTTTAGAAACAAATATTATCTTATACACAAGGTTGTAAAAGTTAATAAAAAGTGACGAAAGTCCGATAAAAACTGATTGTTTTAGGTAATCATATAACGTTTTTTTAATAAAAATCATGTTTCTATAGAAATTGAATTAATTCTTTATCAGTTTCAATCATTTTCATCTCTAACTTTATTTGAAAATTCTTTAATCGATTTTAACAACGGAGGTAAGTGAAAGTCGTGTGTTGCCCGCACCAGATTTTTTATTGGCAGATGTAAAAATAGTACCGATTCCAAATAAAAAAATAATGTAAGTAACAAAAAAGACAAATATTACCTTAGTAAATAGTTACTTAATTTAAGGAACTCAAAAAGAAAAGGATATACAACATACGCCAGGAGCTCCAAGCACAGGAAACCAGGGCTTGGTAATTACAATTAATCTTGGTTAAATATACAGTGAGTGTCAAAAGTATTCGAAATTCGTATTTTGTTCATTTGATAAGTATTTTTCCAACTATTAATTTATATAATTCTTAAACTAATAAATCTTTAAAAGAACTTCCCTTAAATCACTGACCAGATAGCCGAAAATTATTTTGTTTTAAAAATATCCGATTAATAATGTAAAATTACAAGATCATTTCGTGACAAAAGTATTCAGTAATTCTAATATCATGTTGTTTAATGGTTTCAAATATTCATGTTCCCACTAATCTTCGACACAATTTTTTGTTCTAAACAATACTTATCCCTCGTGTAACTAATACCCATCCTAGGAAAGAAAAGTTTTTAAAATAAGACATTAAAATAAAAACGTAGTAATGATTGAACAGCGTCTTCGAATATTTTTTAAATAGAAATGGTTGAAATTTGGAAAAAATTAATGAGAATATGTGGACGGCTGAGTGTAGTGTGAAGGGTATAATAATTAAATAGAAAAAAAAAAAAAAGGGACCGTCCAATAAATATTAAATGTTAAAAATGAGAGACTGATTTTAAATCAAATAAGAAAACCATTCTCCAAATGAGTAATCCTAAACTTATTTTAGATGAGGAAGATGGTTGGGGGTGCGGTCATAAATTAAAAACACACAATTAAAAATAAGCGTTATTTTAATTATGTGCCGACGTTTCGGCCTACAATGTGGGCCTTCATCAGGGCTAAAAGAAACAAGATAACAACCAATGTAATTATAGACTTAATAATGCGTTAGGTATATAATAATAATATGACAGTAATAAATTATGGGAACATAAATAATATTAAATGTAAAATGATAATAAGATGACAATTATAAAGTATGGAAATAAGGTGACAGTTATAAAGTATGGAAATAAACAAAATTAAGATGATAGTTATAAAGTATGGAAGTAGACATAATTGAGATGATAATATTATAATGAGAATATATAAATAGAGACTAAGTAAATGAAAAAAAAAAAAAAAAAATGATAAAGGAAAAATATGTGAACAATTAAAATTTTAAATATTAACAATTTTGAGTTGATATATGACGGTAATATATTAAAAACATAGTTAAGAGTATAGTTTAGTAAATCGTTAAGGACAATATTGGCGAGGTCAGGGGCGAGAGGATTTCCCATAGCCAGTCCTGAAATTTGATTAAAGAACTGTCCATTGAATGTAAGGTATCCAGAATTGCAACAATATATACTCTTAACTATACTCTTAACTATGTTTTTAATATATTACCGTCATATATCAACTCAAAATTGTTAATATTTAAAATTTTAATTGTTCACATATTTTTCCTTTATCATTTTTTTTTTTTTTTTTCATTTACTTAGTCTCTATTTATATATTCTCATTATAATATTATCATCTCAATTATGTCTACTTCCATACTTTATAACTATCATCTTAATTTTGTTTATTTCCATACTTTATAACTGTCACCTTATTTCCATACTTTATAATTGTCATCTTATTATCATTTTACATTTAATATTATTTATGTTCCCATAATTTATTACTGTCATATTATTATTATATACCTAACGCATTATTAAGTCTATAATTACATTGGTTGTTATCTTGTTTCTTTTAGCCCTGATGAAGGCCCACATTGTAGGCCGAAACGTCGGCACATAATTAAAATAACGCTTATTTTTAATTGTGTGTTTTTAATTTATGACCGCACCCCCAACCATCTTCCTCATCTAATTTCTCTACGGTCAACAAAACTCCATCATTATAAACTTATTTTAGATTTTTTCTAAGATAAAACTTTTGGATGCACAACAAGTGTTTAAAATATATGCCGCTTTCTAAAAAAATATGACGAGAACAAAATCATGGTACAAGAGTCCGGGAAAAAAATCTTTCTGGAGGCAAGGCAAGTATAGAATAAGCTGAACGTTTGTAACATTATTTTAAAGAGAAGGTTGATGAATTTAAATTTTTACTGATGACTCCCATACTAAAATACATGGGTCTTATGAAAAAGTTATGGTTTGGAGGAAACCAAATAAAGAATTTAGTATTTCTTAGTAAAACACCTCGAGTGGTCCGTGATAGTTAGGTCTGTTTTTCTTTTAAAAAGCTTAATAATATTGGATCCATGGACAAAATTATTGACAGGTTTGTGTATTTTTTAAGTATGAAAAGCCAGAATTAAAAGTTAAAGAAAAATTACGAATAAATTAATTTTTTAACATACGCGCGACCATGACTTTGGTCATATATACCTTGTCTATTCAGATTTAGTTGCTGCAAAATTTTCAAAAAATCCCTCTCCCATTATTTCATTCAAATTTAATTAATTATCTGTGGGTCCTACTAAAAAGGAAAATCAAGGAATACTATTTTTAAAATGAAAATAGCCTCAAGAAATAATAAGTGGTTGAGTGGGATAATAATTCAAACCAAACAATCAATTACTTAGTAAGATCAATTCCTATTAGGCTAAAATTTATAATTATACAAAAGGTTTTACCAACTGGATGTTTATTTACGATCATTGCATTAATATAATTAGAAAACCACGTAATTCCGAATACTTTTGACACCATTGACAACTCCTTAAAAACATAAAAAATAAGTTAGAAGCAAATAAATTATAGAATGGTAGTGAATTCCGCGTACTTTTGATACTCACTCTAATCATAATTTAAATAATATTGAAGTGTATTTTTCTGTCCAATGGTCTTTTTATTACGACGTTTTAGAATAATATCCGAAATTTAGTTTAAATATTTTAATTCATTGATATTTAAAATCTGAAAGGAAATTATTGTAAATCTATCATGACCTCTTTGTTTAAAAACGTTTAACATTTGAATGTTTCGTTGTTGAGTAAGTCGCCTTTAATTGGTCATGTCAACAAAAAAAATATTATCTTGGATAATTGTTTATTATGAAAGTAATGAATCATTTGAAGCTCTCCATATTCTATTCTTCTGAGGAATAATTGTTTTTGAATTTTATGATAATTTTAATTCTCTTATATAATTATATCTTTTTGTTTTTCCCATAAGATAGCTTACACCGATTTCCGGTGCTTACTGTGTTCTCATAGACTGTTTTGCTGATGATATAATATATTTTCTTATTTATTGAGAGAATCTTTTAAAGTTTAGCTTTACTTATGTTAATTTTTTTCTTTTTTATTGTTTACTGGGGTAGTTCTTTTCTTCTTTAATCATAGGCAAAATATGCCTAGAATAATAACTTATTATCTACCCTTATTGGGCTTAGTTGCATCTTTCTGCAGAGTAGATGCAGTTACTTCTCCTTACGGTTGGAAACATAAAATATCCCTAAACGGCTTATGGAAATTCAAATTATCTCCTCAACAAGATCCTGACATAGGTTTCAAAGAAAAATGGTATTTGAGCCCTTTAAAGGTAATTATTTTGTGTGAAATATTTGTATTTATTCAAAATAAAGTACAGTGTTATTTTGACAAGGATAATAAAATGCAAACTGGATGCTTTTATGAATTTCTCATAATAATAATATATATATTTTTTATGAAGGGCGATGTTTTATATATGCCGGTCCCATCAAGTTTCAATGACGTTACTACAAACAGGACTATAAGGGACTACTTAGGCTGGGTGTGGTATCAAACTGAAGATGTTGTCGATGTCGAGCATTGGGGAAACTCAAGAGTGGTTCTGCATTTTGGAGGAGCCCATTATTACACTAAAGCGGTAATGACCTGATTCAATTCGATAAAAATAAGATACTCTTAGATTTAAGTTGCTAAATATTGTAATATTGCAGTGGTTCGGTGAAAAATTTTTGGGTTCCCATGAAGGAGGACATATTCCCTTTGAATTTGAGCTTCCCACTTACAAAGGATTACTAACAGTAGCCGTGAACAATACTCTCAACAACAACACCCTACCACAAGGGTTGCCTCTGTAGGTAGCAACTATAACCTCAACTGTTCTTGTCTTTGCAATGTTCTTTTGTGATGTGATTATTTCTTTATATAATTGCCTTCTATTGTTGTGAATGTGTCGCAGGAAATGTGAGTACTTATGAGAAACATTTTCATAAGCTGTTTTTATGCCTTATTACTACCAGTGGCATGACAACCCAATCAATGGGCCAGAGCCTCTTTCAGAATTTTCCTCTAACCTACACAGCAGCTATACAGTTTTGCACACCAAGCAGATTTCTGGAATTACTCGTAACTCTGTCTTTTCACTACAGTTTCAGGGGGTCACTTATGGCATAGTGGTTAACATAGTAGCTTTCTATGCCCCAAGGTCACTGGTTTAAACCTGCAGGTGGCTGTAGGATTTTTCAATGCGAGTAAAAAATCCTTAGGTGACGTAAACAGGTAGTCCTGAGTCTGTATGATATCATGTACTCATTAAAGATCTCTATTCTAATTAAACCTGGATTGGAAAAATGTAGGACTCCTACTGTAGTGTAGCATCGTCCGATTAACCTACAACAACAAACAAACCACAGTTTTGGCCTTCCAATACTTTTTGGAGTAAGTTGATCAGTCATAATCTTTTTAGGAATGCTTCTTTCTCTCTGTCTGGCAGTAGGTCCAACTAATCACGGGTGCCTCTCATAATATCTATGTATAATATAATACAATAATCTATATAATATCTCTCATAATATCTGGCTGTGCTTACAGAGTGTAGAGATCCTGTTTGTTCCACAGCCTGCAGTTCTAAATTCCTTTCGCTAGACTGTAGATTCGGCAAAAGAATTTTCCTCTCTAAAACTAGGGTCTCAGCTTTTCCAACTTGGAGATGGTCTAAGTCTAAGAGGGAAATTGAATCATGATGAGGTTTGTTTACTCCATAAATTTATTAACCTCTGTATTTCTGGTATAAATAAATTTTACCATTTTGCTACACATCAGTCATAATTTCTCCGAGTTAGCAATTCTTTCCAATGATTGAAGTTTAACAGTTACCAGCTTCTTTTTCTTTTAACTGAAGTTTAGTCACTGTCACCCTCAGATAAAGCAATCCAATATCTTTTGAAGTGAAAAATACTTGTTTGTGTTTGTGATAGATGTTTGCACATCGTTGGTATAGCTAAGTCAAAATTGAATATTAAATAGTTATTTTTTTTTTTTATTTTTTTTTTTAATTATGCTTTCCCATTTCGACTTCCGCCATAAGGGATCTGGCAGCTCAGTACCACTCCGATCTGGATGGGGTTTCACCTCTTATTTTTTGTAATCGGGGGCATACTTCTAGATGTGCTGCATCCATTTCATTATTTGCATGAGAAAGGCAGCAAAGTGGAGACTCTACCACTCCGATCCGATGCAAGTGTTTTGCGAGGTAGTCATGGCCAGTAATCATTCGGAACTGTGCAACAGCATCTTTCCTCTTCAAATCTAATGGTATTCTTTCTTCTTCTATAAGGAGTTTGGCCCAGTGCTTGTTGATCGAACTGAGCCTTTGGGAGTCCGTTAGTAGAGCATGATATGCCCTCTTAACTTCATCCCTAGCTCTACGATAGGAAATTCGATTGTCCAACTTTTCCGAAGCTGCACCTTCTTTTGCAAGTTTGTCGGCTACTTCATTCCCATAAATACCACAGTGGCCGGGTACCCATTGGAAAACCACCTGTCTACCTTGTTGAAGCAGCTGTTCAATTTTTAATTGGCAGTTCACAACGTCATTTTCTTGAGATGCATTTGGCTGCATAGCTGCTATGATCGCCGCCTGTGAATCCACAAACAACACAATTCTCTTTGCATCTATATTTATGATAGCTTGCAAAGCTAGAAATATAGCTCGAATTTCGCTATCGAAGTTGGAATGGCTTGAACAACTATGGGGACCAAATTGCATCTTATGCGGAGACCTAAATGCGCCCTCTACTCGATGGGGTTACTCGACAACAGATCCTGTAGGGGATGTATGGGAAGATTTTATGGACGCCAACCCAGTAATGTTCATTGACAACAACCAAGACAATCCTACATTCATATCATATGGTGGCCATTTGTCACATCCTGATGTGGTAATGGCACATCCTGCACTTGCTGACAAGATTGATCAAAACTTGTTAAACTCTCCTGGAGGCTTCGGCCATAGGATTCTCTGCATTTAGATTGCTTACCTGCTAAAAAATATGTCTAAGAATAATAAGATAGCATGGTTTAAATAGTTGCCCAGTGATTATTATGAAAAATGAGATGGTATGGATGATGGTCAAAACGATTAAAAATAGTGAAAAAACTATCAATTAAAACCCAAGGCTAAGTTATTTCACTTTTTTTATTATTTTCACTGCCACCTGAACCAGCTTGAAAACATGGTTTAAAAACATGCCATTACCATTATGATTATAAAATATTATATAAAAAATTAATCTTCTTCCACTGTTAGATGTTATTTTATTATTTTCATGCGTGCTTTTCTTGTTCATGTTTGGAAATTATTTGCTGCCTCAAATTAAAAAAATAAAATAAATAATAGTAATAAAATAAAGTACACTGTATATTTATATTTTTATTTGTGCTTTTCATTTAAGTTTGGCTTAAACTGACTTCTCTGTGCATTTCTGTCTATTTACACTCACTTTTTATTTTTTTTATGCATAATTATTTTTTAGTTTTGGATTATAATTTATATTAATAAAAATAACAATTCTTGATTTTCTGAACCACTTTTTTTTTTTATTTGTTTATGTTAAACTATATATAATTTTTATTTAATTTAAATATTATATTAAAAGGAAATTTATATTCATTCATATTTTTATTTTTACTTATTTATGTTCTCTTGTATTTTTTTTTTTTTTTTTCGCAGTTTAGGTTTGCAAATTTAAAATGTGAACATCTTATTAATTTGGAAGGATTTCAATAAATGATTTTCAAAAACAGTATAAACTATACATTGTGGAATCAACATTTTGATATGCATTGTAGGGCTTAAAAAAGCGATAGATAATTATGAAAATAGAAGTACGTGATGCATTGCCATGAAATAGAAACAAAGTTAAAAAACAATATTTACTGAAAAGTGAAAAAAAATATTATGGACTAATAAAATAATATATTTATGGTTAAATATAGTTAATAACCTGTGTTAAATATAAAATAATAATGTGCTTAAAGGAATACAACACTTATAGTAATATTTATGTTTAGTATAAATAATAAAATTATTTATTGTTTTTCTTGACTGTTTACTAAACTATCTCCCTTACCAGAAAAAAGTAAAAACGTTTGTCCATGTTAAGACAATAAATAGTTTCTAATATTTTAGAAAACTGTGACCACAAACTGTACATTATGTTATAAAATGAAAAGAGAAATATGAGTTTCATACGAGAATAATGTAATAAACAAAAGATAAAATATAATTTTGTCAAGATAATATTGTGTTTAAATAAATAATTATAAGTAAAATGAAAAAAAAACAAAAATTCATTTATTTTAGGTTCACTGATAGATTGATAAGGATGTGTAAAAAATACAAATTCAATATATTTAGGAAGCTGCTCTTACATTCTAATTTTTCCAGGAGTCCCGGCTCTGGGAGTTACACTCATGATTTCAACTATTTCGATTATGCAGGCATTGATCGGAATGTGTTCCTTTATAGAACACCCAAGGATATTTATTTGAAAGAGATTACAACCAAAGCAACTTATGAAAACCAAATAGGTAAATTTATTTTTAATGTTTTTTTTTTCATAAATTTTAAAAATTCTAAAAAATAGTTATTTGTATATCAACATTATACGGTATTGGTATTCACACCTAAAGAACTATCTTTTAAATGAAGATTAGGTATGTTCAGGATGTTTTATAATTTGTTTATACACTTAACGTCAGTTTATCACCACTTCAAATGTTGGCAATTCACTTCAAATTGAAACCTGTGAGAATTGTCACTATCACAAGCATTATCTAGCTTTTGAAGGCTGTGCTACCTCTCGCGAGAAAACAGTTTGATGAAAATTTGTGAAATTTGGTGATAGTGAATTATCTTACAATCTCACATACTTTCAATGTATTAAAATAAATATTCCATTACCGTAGTTTCTATGAAAATTTATCATTTATTTTTTTAAACTTTATCATAAATAATGTTTAATTTCTTAAAATGGAGTTTCTCCATTAAAAAAAACATGTTTTCATAACAAAAATGTATGTTAGACTTGTTTGTTTTGATATAACATTATCATTTTTTTTTTAATTAAAAAAATATTTAATGATATTATAGAATTTAAAAAAAAGTAATATTTGATGTTATTATACAACTTTATTTTTTTTAAATATGCCTTCACCCTCTCCTGCTGCTTTCATGAACTTTCACAATATCTCACTATCACGAATTTTCACATACCACTTCTCTCACTGTGTAGCACGGTATTTATTTAGAAAGGGGGCATTTTTGGAGCACCTAGTTATAAAGGAGCTAGAACCGACCATGAGAGCGACAATTCTCCTTCAGCGACAATTAGTGGTCTGATACCTTACCTCATGGAGTTGTAATGTGTGGAAAGCTTAATAGAATACCAACCTTAGAGGCTCTATTCAAGGGTCACCTGTGGTGTAGTGGCAAATATGACCAATCTTCTATGTACAATGTCACAGGCAGATGGCCATAGTGGTCTCAAGGCTTTAATATCTCTATCCTCTCTATCCGATAGGCGAAATTGAGGACTTCCACTGTTGCTTTGTCTGATTAGTCACAGTACCTTAAAGTGATGTTAAATAAATAAACAAAATACTGCAAATTATTACATAATGGTTTATTATTTCCAAATAACAATATTAGGGTATAACTTTTTATATGGTTGTTGATAGGCAATTAAATGATATTTTTTATAAATTATTTAAGGAAAATAGCATATCACTACTGCTGAATTTAAAACGCTTTAATGATTTTTTTTTTTTCATTTTGTAGAGAATTTAATTCTCTTTGAAATAGCACTAAGAGCAAAAATTTTGTATTTATATGTTTATTAATTGAGAAATTCGGAATTTTTAAAAATTTTGAGGGGAGGGAGTATTTTTTTTGTTTTTGTTCGATTAAAAAGGTTCTTTATTGAAAATAATAAACCAAGAATATATCATTTTATGCTGCTGTGGCTAATCAGATGATACTACAGTGGGGCTCTTTAATTGTACCTATCCTGGTTTGATTAGGGATCTTTAATGAGCATTGGATATGGTACTCAGGACCACCATTTTATGTGCCTTCTGAAGGATGGCATAATTAGGGAATTCATACTCTCTTTAAAAAATCCTAGGACCGTCTACCAGGTTTGAACTTGTGTCTTGGCTGTTATGCTAGCCACTCTCATCCACACATGACCCATTTTTTTAATAAATAGCATGATTTATTTCCTTTTTTTTTAATTTCTAACATGATTATGCTCTCTATTACTTTCTCTCAATATGATAAATAGTTCACTACGAGATCTATTATTACCAAAGTTACGGTGCCATTTTTTAATTTTATGAGTGTTTATAATTTTTGTATTTATGTATTTTAATCATAACTGTTGATTTTAGGTTATTTGAAGTTCACTGCGATATCCAACATTAACGACATAAACGTCCCGTGTTTGGTTACCCTTTACGATTCTGAACATGAATACAACATCAGTAAATGTTACGGTGTTTTGAAGGTACCTGACCCAATACTTTGGTGGGATCGGAGTTCCAAACACAAACCCACTGCGTACTTGTACACTCTCAGGGTAAGAATTTAAGTTGGTGTTTCCTGTATTGAAAATATTTTAAGTTATTAAAATTTTATATTTTACTGACATCAAATGATGATAAAGAGGCTATGAATAGTTTAAATAGCAATGCAATAATAATAATAATTATTATTATTATTTTGATAATACAAGGGCTGTCCAGAAAGCAACAGATGTTTTGAAATAAACAATTCACAAATTGAAAAACGCTGTAAATTATTACACAATGGTTAATATAATAATAATACCTGTTGATGAGCAATTAAGTAATATGAAAAGCAATAAATAATTCAAAGGAAATTGGCATATAACCACTGCTAATTTAATTAATAATAAAACGCTACATATCTGCTAGTTCTGAACCAATTTCAATGATTTTTTTTTCATTTTGTAGAAAATTTAATTATTTATATCGTTATTTATGTTTTTTATAATTTAAAATTTTTGGTGGGAGAAGTTAGTTTAGGCTGCAGTCACTTCTGATTTGTTCTTTAACACACAATTATGATATAAACTTAATAAACTGGTGCCGACGTTTCGGCCTATGAAATATATAGTAAGGGAAAGTATTGCGATCGTGAAAATTTTCGAATTCCAGCTTTCAATGGAAATATACATTTTAGGGTCCTCTGAGTCCAAATAACCAAGTCCCAAAAAAAAGGTCTGTGTGTGTGTGTGTGTGTCCGTATGTGGTAACTCTAGCGTTTATACCCCTGTGTATAAATATACCCCCGAGACGTTACAAAACCTTTTTCATCAAAAACAGCTTACCAGAAGAGCCACTTTGTACCATGTATTTTGCACCTTTTTACGATTTTCTCGAAAACAGCTCCAATGATTTTTATTAAACTCAGTATATCACTGTAAAATTGAATGTGCTTCAATATCCTACAGCTTTCATTCTGATTGAAATAGTCTAACAGGGCTTAAATCCTGATATTTTAAGTTTTTTCCTCTAAAATACCTTTAATTTGGTTCTTCTTTAAAAATAACCATATCATCTGATTAGCATTGCTAAAAAACGGCTAAATATACAAGTTGAACGAATTCCAACTAAAGGAGAAAACTGTAAAACTATTTTTTAATGCAATTTTTGTTTTTTTTTTAAATAAGAACTGTAATATACCGTTGGAAAGCTAAAGATTTTAGAAAAATATTATCATATACACAAGCTTGTAAAAGTTAATAAAGAGTGATGAAAAGACAATAAAGCTAACTGATTGTTTTAGATAATAATATAATAGATTTTTTAATAAAACACGAGTTTCTATAGAAATTCAATTTAATTAATACTTTATTATTTTCACTCATTTTTCTCTCTAACTATATTTGAAAATTCTTTCATCGGTTTTAACAACGGAGGTAAGTGAAAGTCGTGTGTTGCCCGCACCAGATTTGTTTGTCTATTTTTCCAATATTTTATTTTTATTTATGTTTTCTTTTCTAATATCCAACTAGAGATTAAAAATTAAAGATGCATAGGCGTTGATGACCTTGATGTTTTACTCCTTAAAGCCAAAACAAATCATTATTAAACAAACTTCTTCTTCTCTGGTGCGACAGGCTGAGTAGGCCCTTGGCCATGTGGTGTAATCTCCTGGGAGAATATACTCACCACGTTTCTTGATGAAATTTTATTAGGTAGGATCATTACTCCCTACGCCTATTTTTGTGAGTGGTAAGCAGTTGGCTGACTGGTCTCAATACCCGGGGAAGAAGCTGTGAGTGAATTTTCATTTAATCATATCCTAATAAAAGTCCCATTAGGACTGGGATTCGATCCCACTACCTTTGGCATGCGAGATTTGCGCACTAGCCACTCAGCCCCCTACACTAGTATTTACAAAACCTTAGTCTAGCTCAATAATATCCTCCCTGATCAAAAACATTATAATTAATAATTTTTTTACAGATTGAAACATACCCTGGCAGTTATCCGAATGGTGAAAACATCTACGAGATGAAAATCGGCTTCAGGAATATTGATTGGAACAGTACCGGGCTCTGGCTCAATGGAGAGAAATTGTACTTGAAAGGTTTTGGAAAACATGAGGATTCAGAAGTAAATTTTATCTTTATTTATTAAGGTGTCTTAATCCTGATTCCTGAAGACAATACCTACTCTGTACCTTTTATTCCAATCCTTAAGTGCCAGAAGACCTTTCTATATCCTAGACCTCCGTTATCCTCTTAAAACCTGCTCCCTTTAGAAATACTTCATGATCCATGCTACCTTGATTTGGAATTCTTCATGAATTTCCCTTTGTCACACTTCCTCCCTTTTCTCTTTTTAATTCTATTTATTTATTTATACCAACTTATATTCAGATGCTATAGGATGCTTTTTTATAAATTGATTTTTGTCATTTTTGTATCATAATCGTTGAGTTTAATTATAATCTGTTATCAGATTCCATCTAACTAGATAACTCACTAGCCCTTTATATACACATTTGAAAAGTTTCTTTCCAAAGCATACTAAATACACGTTTAATTTCATTTTTTTAAAAATATATTTTATTGGTTTTTACAAATGTACGAGGCATTTTTTTTAAGTAAGTACCGTTTTGGAATTAAAAAAAGACGTGCAAAGATATCGCAATAATTTTATTTATACATGAAAGCCTGTACCTTAATCTACTTTTCTACATAATTTCCATGAATTTTGAGGCACTTGTCATAACGTGACACCAGTTTTTGAATACCCTCCTCAAAAAATTCTGCTGCCTGACTTGTTACTAGTACGATTTCTTAGTGATAAAGGTGTAAAACCGATTGATATTCATCGTGAGATCGTTGAAGTTTACGGGCAAAATATTATGAGTTATGGAATGGTAAGAAAATAGGTGAGAGCATTTAAAGATGGCCGCACAAATGTGCATGATGAAGAACGGAGTGGGCGTCCTTCGGTCGTTAATGAAGATTTGGTGCAGAAAGATCATCCTCCATACAGCCCTGATCTGGCGCCCAGCGACTACCATTTGTTCCTGCACTTGAAGAAACACCTGGGCGGTCGGCGTCTTCAAGATGATAACAAAGTCAAAACATTTGTGATGCAGTGGTTAACAAGATTTTTTGAGGAAGGTATTCAAAAACTGGTGCCTCTTTATGACAAGTGCCTCAAAATTCATGGAAATTATGTAGAAAAGTAGATTAAGGTACAGGCTTTCATGTAAAAATACAATTATTGCGATATCTTTGCACGTCTTTTTTTAATTCCAAAACGGTACTTACTTAAAAAACATGCCTCGTATATATACAATAACAAATACAATAAGTAAAATGGCTGAATCACTATATATACAATATACATGTAAAGAACCTTCCCCGTGGTAGCACTTCAAAGTTTATTTTATAAGCAGGTGTTGAGGTCACCGTCTTTTCAGGCCCCTCGGAGGCTTATTGGGAATGGGTGTAGAT
The DNA here is from genome assembly GCA_023052935.1 of Piezodorus guildinii. Classification (NCBI taxonomy): domain Eukaryota; kingdom Metazoa; phylum Arthropoda; class Insecta; order Hemiptera; family Pentatomidae; genus Piezodorus; species Piezodorus guildinii. The sequence goes on along the minus strand of CM041294.1, from coordinate 164,682,772 downwards.
GAGAGGTTACGGACAAGCGGGTTTGTGTGGGCAGGTAGTTTGGAATTAAAGGAGGTGTATTTATCGTGGGCTATGCCTGCATTGAGGAGTTTTCGTAGGATTTTGGATTGCAAGGATGCGGGAGGAGTTCGATAATTTAGTGGACTCCCATAGCTCAATGCCAAATAGGTCTAATAATGGTTATGTAAATGAGTTTTTTTGTAGTAAATAGGGAGTTTTGATCGTTTGTCGAGTAAGTGTTGTAGTAAGCAGTATCTGTGGGCAGTTTCTTGTCATTTCAGTCTTGTGTGAGGATTCAAAGTAAGATGCTTGTCAAGGTGGAGCCAAGGTAACGGATCTGTTCTACTGGTTTTAGTGGAATGTTGCTAAAGGGTACAGTGGGGCAGTTAGTCATAGTTTGCGACGGAGGGTAAAGGTAATTTGATGGGATTGATTTTAATCCTTGATTTATGACTCCATTTTTCAATGGATTGGATGTGAGACTGAAGGGTTTGTGATGCAACTATTGGGTCATTATTTACGGATAACTCACATGTTTTATCGGCATAAGTAGTGATTACAGTGCTAGGATGAATAAGAATATCAGCTGTTTGAATATAATAAAGGATTGGGTCTAAGATGCTACCTTGAGTTACAACTGTGGTATGAGAAAGTATGGATGAGTATGAAAGGTTATGTTTTACTTTAAAAGTTCTATCTGTGAGGTAAGAATGAATAATTAGGAAGTATGTAGGTGAGATTAATTTCCAGAGTTCTGTATAGCAGTCCTGGATGCCAAACTCGATCAAAAGGCTGTTCCACATCAAGAAAGGCTCCAGTGCAATACATTCCACACTCCAATATGGAAGAAATAACATCCACCACATGGCGACACTGCTGTATAGTAGAATGGAATGTTTGAAATCCAAAATAGTGGTCAGGATCATTTCATTTAAATTCATAAAATAAATATTAGTAAAACATTGCGATAAGAGACTGTTTTACTTCCTTGTACATACTGAGCCCTCTGCTCTTGAACAGTACCTCTCAGGCACTGCTCGAATTGAGGCAGGAAATTGAAGGATACCAGTGTTTATTTAGATTTGTCCTTACGAATATCGCTTCACAGGTATTTCTCCTAGTCCTTTGTCAAAGACGTCTTATCTCAAAAACACGACCATTGGTCAGACTCTGTCTTTGACATTGGTTCGAAATCAACTTTCTTGGCGATCAGAATGTTTCTTCCAAAGTTACTTAATCCAATAAGCATATAATGTAAAAAATTAAATAGTTAAATTGAAGAACAGTTCAACTTTTTTTTTAACTCTGAAGGTATGTCAAAATTTAAAATATATAAGTTAAAAGTGTTGTATTAGGTCAGAAATAATTTTAAGCTAACTGTCAAACATTTATGAAATAAACGAGAATGGCTAATCTCTTTCATGAGTTGTTAGTTCTATCAAGTGAGGCTTTGTGTACAAAGGATTAATTTTCAATGGTCAGGTCCTTTAAGAATACATTTGACAATTACAGTTTTTTCCCAAAAGGTACTAATTTAATGTTCAATTCCATTCCATAGCATATTAAAATATTTCTTGTTTCTCCATCAATTCGTTCAACACGAGATCATTCAAAAAAAATTATTTACTTTGCGTTCCGCTTCGTTCTGGAATTCCATACCTACCTCTCTACACAAAGCATCTTCTTAACCTCATTTATAAACAAATTATTCCTTCATCTCTTCAGCCATCAATCTTCTGAATAAATGTAAACAAAGTATTAATGGTTATATACTATTCTAAAATATACCACTTCACATTATTAAATATAAAAACTTTTTTTTTCTATGACTTTATCATTTGAGAGAGGAGTATAGTAATATTACTTTCACTTACTATATATAGTAAGGGGAAGTATTGCGATCGTGAAAATTTTCCAATTCCAGTTTTCAACAGAAATACACGTTTTAGGATCCCCTGAGTCCAAATTACCAAGTCCCGCAAAAAGGTCTGTGAGTGTGGTAACTCCCGGACGGAAACGGTAAGTCCTATGAAACTGAAATTTCATATTTAAGACAACTATACGCCCGAGAGGTGACAAAACTTTTTTCATCAAAATGAGCTTACCAAAAGAGGCACTTTATACCATGCATTTTGCACCTTTTTTCGATTTTCTCAAAAATGTTTCTGACGATTTTGATTAAACTCGCTATATCAATGTAAAATTTAATGGGCTTTAATATCATGTAGGTTTTATTCTGATTAAAATGGTCTGACAGGGCTTAAATGCCGATATTTTAAATTGTCTTCCCCTAAAGTACCTTTAATTTTGTAGATTCACTAAAAATAACTATATTATCTTGTTAACGCTGATGAAAAACAGGTAAATATGTAAATTGAATAAATTCGATACCCAACTAAAGGAGAAAACAGAAAAAATATTTTTTTAATGGAATTTTTCGTTTTCGAACATAAGAGTAGTAATATATATGTATGAATGAATGAATGAATGAATAATTTTATTTGCTTTCGGGGTAACCCCCATACAAATAGAGCTGGCTACATAACAAATATAGAATAAAAAACATACTTCAATAAAAAAGTTAGCAAGACACCAATTCACTACGTTATCAGCTCTAGGTACATTGTATTACAATAAAACTTATAACAAAATAACTCAAATACAATATATGAATAATATAATAGTTTACAATATAATAAATATATAAATATATGTTTTACATAATATGGCGAAACACGATAAATAATATGATTCAGTTAACAAACATGTTTATTCATTTATTATAAATGATCTGATTTGGCAACATTGCCTGGCATAATAATAAATATTTTTCAATTCATCAATATCATCGGTGGTAAATAGGGCGATAAAATTTGTAATGTTCATATTTAAGGCCCTAGGGATATAATGCGTTCGGTACGGTGCGTATATGGGACATCGAATGAAAATGTGAAATAAGTCCTCTCTTTCGTTGAGGTTACATAGCGTGCAGTTTTCGTTGGGTTTAAATTGGTAGTATATATTGTTAAATGTTAATTTAATATTGTAATTTCCAGAGAGTCTTAATTGTGCAAATATTTTTATGACACGGAACGGTGCGTTTGATAATAAGTAAGCTTGAGGTTTATGTCTATTGTTATGAATGGACGGATAGAGTGGGTTGTATTTACCGGGGGTGATTAACTTCTGTTTATCTATTGTCTCCATATGATTTGTAAACAGTATCAATGTTTTGTGCATCTCTAACTGAAAAATAGCCGGGTTTTCTATTTCTAATATAGACTGTTTGTTTATTCGATTTAATATACAGTATAATTGGTGAAACCAGTTGTATTTTTGTTCTTTATTTGTTGGTTTATAAGTTTTCTTTAATGTATTAAAGTATATTTTAGGGAGTCGGTTATCACTGAGTTTTAAAATTTTATGCACCCAAGAGAGAGAAAACTTTAATATTGAGATTAGGCAATGGGGAACATTAAATTCCGACCGTATTAATAAAAAAGGTATATTTTTGTTTAATGCGAATAAACGTTTATAAAAGTTGATGTTTACGCTCTCTATCCTGTCTACATATCTTAGTCCCCATATTTGCACATTATTAAAGTATATTATTAAATATATATGTATGATATACCGTTGGAAAGCTAAAGATTTTAGAAAAAATATCTCATACACAAGCTTTTAAAAGTTAATAGAGAGTAATGAAATGAACATAAAACTAACTGATTATTTTAGATAATAATATAATAGATTTTTTAATAAAACACATGTTTCTATATAAATTCAATTTAATTAATTCCTTAATAGTTTCACGTATTTTTATCTCTAACTGTTTTTGAAAATGCTTTCATTGATTTTAAAAATGGAGGTAAGTGAAAGTCGTGTGTTGCCTGCACCAGATTTTTATCTTTATGGAGGCACATGTTTATTATTATTATTTTTTTTAACTTGTTGAATCTATTACTTTTATAAATAATGTAAGTCATATAAGTATAACTTTTATTTATTTATTTTTATGTTTTTTTTTGGTATGTCCGACAAAAGACCGTTTTTGTACACTACTGTTATTCTTAGAAGACTGAAAGTCCCAGAATAAAATGAGCATTTCTTTCTTTCTAACTTTTTACGTTGTAAACTTTTTGTTTTCTAATTTTAATTCAAATAAATTGGTTTAATTATAAATCAATAGGGAATTTTGGCGTTTCCTGTAAAATTTTCTAAAATTTATTTATTTATTGATACTGTCTCAATTTATTTATTTGAATTCTTCTCAACTACCAGATGCGCGGCCGAGGGTTTGATTGGGTTACGACCGTCAAAGACATGGACCTGGTGCAGTGGACTGGAGCTAACACCATGCGCACGACTCACTACCCGAACTCCCTGGAGTGGATCGACATGGCCGACAGGACTGGGCTCCTCATCATCCTCGAGAGTCCTGCTTGCACCCTCACGTAACTCTTACTTTCACATTTACTATTTATATTTCATTTTTACTTTCACCCACCCTTGTATGAAATATATAGTAAGGGAAAGTTATGCGATTGTGAAAAGTTTCTAATTTGAGTTTACTCAGAACGATTTTGATTAAACTCACTATAACAATTTAAAATTTATGGGCTTTAATATGATATAAGTTTCATTTTGATTGAAATAGTCTTACAGGGATGAAATGCCTTATTTTTCCCTCTAAAGTACCTTTAATTTTGTACATCCTAAAAGATTAATCATATCATCATCTTATCAGCATTGACAAATAACGGCTTAATATACAAGTTGAACGAATTTGATGACCAACTAAAGGATAAAAGAGCAAACATATTTTTTAAATGTAATTTTTGTTTTTTATATATTAAGAACAGTAATATAGATGAATAATTTACCGTTGGATAGAGAAAGATTTTAGAAAAAACATAATATTATATACATAGTTGTTAAAAGTAATGTTAAGTGATGTAGAGAGCATAAAATTATTACTGATTATTATATGTAACAATTTAACATAGTTATTTTATTTAATCTATATCATGTTTCCAACGAAACTGAATATACTTCTTATTTAAGTTAACTAATTTTTTTCATAATTTTTAAGTTTATGTAATAGTTCTTAAATTGAAAGTGGGTAGCTAGGTAATTGAAAGTCATGTGTTGCTAGCACCAGATTTTTACTTTCATCTTTCCATTAGACTGAATCTGCTTGCAGAAATCGATTACTACAACATTTACTCGACAAACGCTCAAAACTTCCAACCAACTGCAAAAAGCTAATTTATATTACCATCATTGAGGTTATGTGTACTTATCAAATCGAGCTATCGGGATCCACCAAACCATCTAACCCCCTTTTGTCACAAATGAAACCATCCATACTTGGTATGGAATAAATATTAAAAAATAAATAAAAATAAACTGATAAAGCAGGCGTAGATGAAAGATTAGCCAAACTAGATAGACTGTACTTTGCAACTAGAAGCATGTACAGTAAGAAAAGTTTATCCTCCAATGCAAAAATAAGGCACTACTGTACAGTAGTAAGACCAACAATATTGTATGGTATGGAAACAGTTTGCCTTCCGAGTCTTGAGAAATTTCTCAAGATTGAGAGAAAAATTCTTAGGTGGCTTCATGGACCCAAAATAACACAAGAGGGCTCCTGGCTAAAATCCAATGAAGAAATATATAGAAATTTGGAAAACCTTGAAGTAGTCATCAGAACTAGGTTTATGGCCATATGGTAAGAATGAACAATCAGAGGCTGAACAAACAGATTTTTGACAAAGTCCTAAGCTATAAGAATATGGGTGGTTATGCTAAGCAAATAAAAGAGGAGCTCGATAGGTTAAAAATCAACAAAATAGACTGCTAGAGAGCTTTTCGGAAAGAAAATAAAAGAAGTTGGGGTTCTTACAGGAAAAACAAAGAAACAGGGGGGAAAATGGACAAAGGAAGAACGGGAGGAACAGTCCAGGAAGATGAAAGAATATTGGAGAAAAAGGAAGATGAAGAAGACGGAATGATATTCAGGTGGTCATTGTTGGCCAATTCGTGCAAAAAAAAAAAAAAATAAATAAATAAACTGTATATCTACTACCCTTGAAGAGTCTTGGGTCTAGTACTTATACAGATTTGTACTTTAACACAGCCAACAACTGAACAGTGAGGGGATTAGGCCTGAATCATGCTGAGCTTCCACCCTAAATTTTTGGGTACTCATTTTATATAGGCTGGGTATGCCATAGGATGGCATGGAATAGTGGTTTCCATACTCCAGGGTCACTCCACAGCTGAAATAACAGAATAAATAATTCTGCCTTAGCCTGGGTTCGAACCCAGATTACAGAAGACTCTATCCCCAAGACCATGGCCCTTCCTCTTTCCTATCAACTATCAACTCAATTATAGTGACAGAATACAAGCTCCACTAAATAAAATAACAATATTAAATTGTTATGTGCAATAATCAATTATGTTCATGCCCAATCTGTCACTTTACTGTACATTCCACAACTTTGTATAAAATTTAGCTTTCCAACGGTATATCATACATCTATATTACTGTTTGTTTGTTTATTCGTTTAACGTCACTTTATGCTACTAAGGCTAATCGGACGATGCTACAGTGGGAGTCCTAAATTTTGCCTATCCAGGTTTTATTAGGATAGAGATCTTTAACGAGTACCTGACATCGCACAGGCTCGGGACCACCTTTTAACGTCCCCTCTGAAGGATGGCATAACTGAGGATTTTTTACTCCCATTAAAAAATCCTAGGGCCACCGGCCGGTTTGAACCCGTGACCTTTGGCATAGAAAGCTGTTATGCTAGCAACTACGCTATGGGTGATCCCATCTATATTACTGTTTCTATGTTTGTAAGACAAACATTTACCTAAAAAATATATTGCTCTTTTCCCCTTTAAATGATTATCAAGTTAGTTCTAATTGTATATTTAGACATTATTTATCAATGTTAATAAAATTATATAGTTAATTTTTTGGAATCTATAAAATTAAAGATACCCTAGAATATATTACCCTTGCAAATAGTTCACATTTTTGGGAGAGGATAAAAGGTGGCTTTCGAAATTCCCTGCTCTTTTCTTATCCTAAATATTTATATAAATAATTATATTATATTAAAACAAATTATTATAATATTTTCAGTAATTTTGGTGATGACATGTTGAACCTCCATAAGACAGTGATGGTTGAGATTTATTCCGTTTACGGGAGCCATCCGAGTATCATCATGTGGTCGTTGGCCAACGAACCTGCCTCTGATAATCCGCTCGCTCAAAAATATTTTATGTAAGTATATAAATTTATCATGAAGTGACAATGGTTGACTATGTTTATATTTACCTTAAAAAAAATACGAATAGTAGATTTTGATTTAGGTAAATTGTTTTTTTTTCTCTCATAATAATAATAATAGGCTTAGCGAACCCGAAGGTTCGATGCCAATACCACCAAATTCCGCCTACACAGACTCGTTCAATGTTCACCATTCAGGCCCAAGCTCCCAAGATCAGCCTTAACGTAATCCTCCCATCTCCGCTTCGGCTTACCTTTCGGACGCCTACCAGTCGGATCAGCAAATACCAACTTTCTCGGAATCCGCTCTTCATCGAGCCCAACAACTTTACTCGCCCATTTGAGTCTCCGCGATTTTTTTTCTCTCATATATCTATATATATAAAAATCTCGTGTCACAATGTTTGTTCGTGATAAACTCTGAAATTACTGAACCGACTTTGCTCAAACTCCGTAAGTATCTGTTATTTGGTCCAACTTAAATAATAGGATAGTTTTTATTACTATTCTAAACGGTTGAAAAATATATTTTTCTTAAACCTAAAACAAAAATTGTTTAACTGTGGCAACACTGGTTAAACATGGTAACCTTCCCATATCTTCACATATGTGATTATTAATTCAAATATAAGTGTGTGTTGATTGTTTCTATGCGTTCTTATTTATAAAATATACATTCATATTATAGTTTCCATTTATACTAAAATACATATTACTATACGTTTCCAGAAAAATTATAAGTACTCATTTGAATGACTTGCAGAGTTATAAGTTGCAAAGTAGTTATGATGATATACAATGGTTATGTTTAAAAGATAAAACGATGTTATTGAATAATTTGGATGTGGCTACTTGGTACTGGTATGTAATTGTAACATTGAGTAAATAAAATTGATATCTGACATAAAATAATAATCTTTTATTTGTCATAAACAGAATAGTTCATTGCTATTCCCCTGTATTTCTTTTATATAACCTCATTCAACATAGTCACTATCAACATCTTTCGTAATTTGTAGCAATTTTAATATAAATTATTTTATTTATCAAATTGAATTCACCAAACCACTAACAAAGATAAAGAAGTGTAGTTTTTGTTCTATTTTTTCAATGTGTCTCGATATTAGAAACAAGATATTTATAGTTATATTAGATTAATTATAGTAATAGGTTAAGCTTTTTTAAATCACTTTCCTCATCAACCATAATTCTAACTTTAGTCTAATAAGTTGCCATTCAATTCTATTAAATATACAATAGCGATCCGGTAGAAGTAGGCATAGCCAAAATTACTCAATATATTTTAGGTGAAACGTAATCATGTTATATAGTCACATTTGCAACATAAATGTAATTGATATACATTAATCCAACGAGTGGGAATATTTTTACTTGAAAACAACTGTGATAAATGTAATTGTTAAAAATATAATATTTATATTTCTTGAAAATTTATACGTCTAGACGTATATAATTACTACGTAAAGAAGTTTGTTGAAGGTGAAGCCACCAAGAAAATACAACAATAAGAAAAACATAAAATAAGTGTGTTTTATTGGTAGTTCTGTTTTTACCACATCCCTAAACAACTGCTCAATCATATGCGTTTTATAGCTACTACTCATAAACGCATTTATGCAAATTTAAATAAAGACAAAATAAAATATTCGCGAGCAAAGCTGCGGGTTACAGCTAGTAAATTTATATTTTTGTAATTGATTTTTAAAAACTTTTGAAAAACAAACCTTTCTTACACCTAATTAGCACATTTGTTTATAAATATAAACTAGCTTACCCGGCAAACGTTGTTTTGCCATATAAATTATTTCTATGAAATTTCTAATGTAGGAAAAAAAATAACTAACTTATTAAATTAGTTATAAAAATATAAAATAGAATATAAAAATAACAAAACATCAACCATTAATTTTTTAATTTATTCCTTAAAATTATATATATCATTAATTAATTACGACAGAAACACTAACAGACAAAATCAATCTCTTAATGCTATAGCATCAACAATATTTTTTGTTAGCCCATCTTGAGCTAACACAAACTGGATGGTTTACCCACTCGAGAGGCCATGCCACATACGAGTATAGTTGTCCGTGTGAATAACATGAGTTACACTGAGATAGTAAAATGATGATTGTAATAGTTACTATTACGCTTGATGCGTAAACAATTATGATGGCTAAAAACTTTGGAGGGAGTGAGAGAAGGCTTATTGTCCGAGAGAAAGAGGTGAGATCAAGTGTGTCTCAAGTGTCACTCAGGTGACAAATGAGTGAGAAGTGTCACCTGAAGATCTCTGGCAGGGGTAACTTACCAAGTGATAAGTTATCAGTTATCAAGTGGGATGAAAAATTATTAAATTACTAAAATGACTATTAAAAAATAGCGGTTGGTGATAGAAGGGTGAAAAATAGTTATATGTACTTTTAATGCAACATAATAAAAATATAAAAAATCTGGTGCGGGTAACACACGACTTTCACTTACCTCCATTTTTAAAATCAATGAAAGAATTTTCAAATACAGTTAGAGATAAAAATGAGTGAAACCATTAAAGAATTAATTAAATTGAATTTATATAGAAACATGTGTTTTATTAAAAGATCTATTATATTATTATCTAAAATAATCAGTTAGTTTTATCTTCTTTTCATCACTCTCTAATAACTTTTAAAAGCTTATGTATGAGATAATATTTTTTCTAAAATCTTTAGCATTCCAGCGGTGTATCATACATGTATATTACTGCTCTTATGTTCAAAAACAAAAAATTGCATTAAACAAATATTTTTTCTGTTTTCTCCTTTAGTTGGGTATCAAATTCATTCAATTTATATATTTACCTGTTTTTCATCAGTGGTAACTAGATAATATAGTTATTTTTATAGAATCGACAAAATTAAAGGTACTTTAGAGAAATAAAATTTAAAATATCAGCATTTAAGCCCTATCAGACCATTTTTATCCGAATGAAACCTAAATCATATTAAAGCCCATTCAATTTTACATCAATATAGTGAGTTTAATCAAAATCGTCGGAACCGTTTTCGAGAAAATCGAAAAAAGGTGTAAAATGCATAGCATAAAGTGGCTCTTCTGGTAAGCTCATTTTGATGAAAAAGGTTTTGTAACGTCTCGGGCGTATATTTGTCTTAAATATGAAATTTCAGTTTCATAGGACTTACCGTTTCCGCCCGAGAGTTACCACACACACAGACCGGTTTGGGGGACTTGGTTGTTTGGACTCAGGGGACCCTAAAATGTGCATTTACGTTGAAAACTGGAATTCGAATATTTTCACGATCGCAATACTTTTCCTTACTATATATAGTAAGTGAAAGTAAAAATTGTTTGTCCAAAAATTAAAAAAATAATGTTAGGGGTGAACAACCCTTATCACTACGGGGTATGAAAAATAGATAGTAGCCGATTCTCAGACCTATTGAATATGCATAAAAATTTTATAAAGATCGGTGAAGTTGTTTTGGAGGAGTATGGTAACTAACATTGTGACATGAGAATTTTATATATTAGATAATAAAATTTCCTATGTTTTATTTAGGTATTCATAGAGTTTATTCATGATTTAAACAATATGTTTTCTCAAACTTTTGACTGGCAATGTATATAAAATATATAATAAGGGAAAGTATTGCAATCCTGAAATTTTTCAAATTTGTGATTTCGCTAGAAATATACAAATAAACTTTGTAGAGTCATCAACATGAACAAAGATATTTGTAATAATGGAACTTTGCCTGATTTGTTTAGGGAACTGTTGACACTAATGCACTCCATCGATACTACTCGTCCCGTCACTTTTGTTACCAGTCGCACCGTCGATGTTGATAAGGCGGTAAGTAAGCTTTTCAAGAGAGATTTGTTACATTTTATTATTTATCTAATATCATGATAGGTTAATAATATTTTAATATCTTTAGAATACCACACCTTTAACTTTATGTGAGGTTATTTATATTTGTCTATTTATTCATTTACACCACTTTCATTGTGCTGAGGCTGATTGGAAGATGCGTTAAGGTAAAGATAGGGATCTTTAATGAGTACCTGACATCACACAGGCTCAAGAGATCCATTTTATATCCCTCCAAAGGACGGCGTATCCAAAGATTTTTTTCTCCCTCTAAAAAATCCTAGAGCCATCTGCCAATTTTGAAACCAAGACCTTGGGACTAGAAGACTTGTTTACGCTACTACACTACAGATGACCCCTATCATGCTGTAGTATACCTCATTTTACTAATTATAAGCCATATTTTCATAATAACAATATAATAAGCTTAGCGGACCCAAAGGTTTGATGCTGATACAATCAATCCTTGCCTACACTATCCAAGACTGTTTATTATCAGAAGGCCTGGGGTGTCCCAGGGGACTCCTAATAATGATAAAGTTAAATAATGGATGGGCTGTTTTCTAAATGATGCGAACTGTATTAATGAATGGGTATATATTTTCTACTATTGTTAAAGATTATAATGAGGGTTAGTTGTTGCTTAATCTATTGTACATATCTGTGAGCTGTTGTTTCTTCTTTATCTCCCTCATCCTCCCCTGCTTCGGCCCATGACACAAAGTAACTATTTCTGGTAATAAAAAATGTCTCTTATTCTGTGGGGTACATGCGCTCACTCAACTAGTGTCTCAGACCCTATTGCAGACCTGCCTGGTATCCGGCCATTACCTGCAATTTTTGGCAGGGAGTCCCTTGCCTCTGGCTGCCACTAGATGGCGTTGTGCTCTTGATGATGTATTTTGTCTGCTAGATGGCAGCACTTAAAATATGTTAAGGGCCCTGTTTCCTTAACAAAGGCTATGCTCCCGAGATCCAACTTAGTACAATCCTTCCACCTACACCTCGACTGTCCTCTTGGACACCTGTCAGTTCAGCGAATATTAACTTTTCAGGAATGTTCTTCACTAAGCCTGACAACTTTGCATGCCAATTTGAGCCTCCACGATACTAGACCTTCATTTATAATAGAGGGGCAAAAGTTCTGTAATTTCGCTTTGTGTTGCCTTCTAAATTCTCCAGTGGCCTCATCTTTCTTCGGACCAAAAATTTGATATAAAACCTAATTCTTGAAAACCTTTAGTTGTTTATCCTTTAAAGTAAGTGACTACGTAATCATGTAAATCTTAAGCAATTATGTAAAACATATTTTAATATCTTGTACTAAATTAGTTGGTTTGTCATTATAAGTTGTATTTATTTTTATGCCGTAAGCCATATTATTTTATAGGTGGAATAGTCAGGAATCAGTCATTTTTGAAAAGTTTTTAATTTTGCCAACGTTTCGGCTCAAGCTTGTGAGCCATCATCAGGGCATTACTGAGCCATGTCCAAGCATAAAACGCTTTATAAGCATAAAATGACTGATTCCTGACTATTCCACCTATAATAGTTTCTACAGTCGACTATACACCCTCAACATATTATTTTACTGTTTAAATTTTTCTCCATATTTGATTACTGTTATGTTATCATATTCCTTTTATATGGCTTTTTTATTTTCAATTATCATTGGTAATTTTCTTTTTTTATTTAGCTCTGATGAAGGTCTAAAATTTAGGCTGAATCTTTAGCACACAAATGTAATAAATTTTCATTAAGAATTGAATTATATATGAAGAATAATATATGATATAATGTTATATCATTTTAATTATTGGTATTAATACAATGTAGGTGGGTGAAATGGATGTTATCTGCTTCAATCGTTATGACGGATGGTACGTGAACCCTGGCGATCTGGCACAAATTGAGGATTCCGTTGTGAGCCACGCTACGGCCTGGAGGAACGCTTACAATAAACCTTTCATCATATCAGAATATGGAGCTGGAGCTCTAACTGGCCTTCATATGGTATGATTTGACGTATTCATTATATGTATAAATACATCTAGCGAGTGAAATATTTAAGCAAGTATTTGTATTAATGTAATGTGCAATTTGGATTGAGCACTAGGTGGTTCTGCCTCTTTGTTTATAGACAACACTTATCAATTTGATCTTCATAATTCTAGATGAAAATGTGATAGATGATAATTAGGACTTGGTTTAAAATATTTTTCGTTTTATTTATTGTAATTTAAACTATGTAGTTAAAGCTATTTTTGATTTATTTTTTTCAATAATGAACCTTTGTGATAGACCAAAAAAAATAAAAAGAAGGTACCATCCCTCCCAAAACTTGAGGTGTTATTTTAGGGTACATAGAACTTGAATAACAAGTATAAAAACTCTGATGAGCGCAACACACGACTTTCCATTACCTTCATTGTTAAAATCAATGAAAGAATTTTCAAATACAGTTAGAGATAAAAATACGTGAAAGTTACAGAATTAATTAAATTGAATTTATATAGAAACATGTGTTTTATTAAAAAATCTATTATTATCTAAAATAATCACTTACTTTTATCGGCTTTTCATCACTCTCATCAGGCACACAATCTTTTATATAACTTTTTAATCATAATAATAACTTACAAAATATAATACAAACAATATGCAGGCTAACCAAGATCCCTCTTCATATTCAGCAGCAGCTCCTGCCTCTCTCAGGTCATAACTTCCACTCAACCTTTTTTACTTGTACTCTTACCTGGTAGGTAACTGCCAGTGACCTTTTTTCTTAGCATCCAAAATGGATGCCATTTTTGTAAACAAACAACAAAATAGGAGCTGTTTTTTAAATTTCACTTTTTATCCTATTGTTAGCCTGCCTAACACAATAATAAATAATATAATTATAAAAAATGGGTATATTACATATTTCATATATAGGTAAGTGAAAATAAAAAATGCATTTGTCCACAGCTTTTCTCCGAAACTACTGGACCGATTTTTCCAAAATTTGTTACAAAAATAACAAGGCTTCTAGCATTGGATTTTTGACTCTAGCTTAGGCTCTTTTTGAAAAATTTTAATTATTGTTTTACGTATCTGGCCGAGTTCTGGGGCGGCCTTCCTCTTGAATCCTACTCATCTTCCTAGTCCTTTATAATATTGAGGGATTCTTCTAGAAAAATGATGTGGCTTCACTTGAGTATGGGTACATGTGCTTTATTTATTGTTTAATGTTATAGATCCCAAGTGGAATGTGGAGCGAGGAGTATCAGGTAGACCTTTTGAAGTGTCACTTCAGTGCGTTCGATCGTCTTCGGGCCAAAGGTATCCTTGATGGAGAACTTGTATGGGCGTTCGCAGATTTCGCCACACCCGAAGGTATTTTATTTGTAACTTTTGTATTTTATTTTTAATATGTTTGTTTTATTTATAATCCTTCTTTATTGCAAATTATCTTGATGAATGTTCTTGTTTGTAGAGAGAATTTGGCCAGGAGGTTGTAGGAAGGGAATATTCACGAGAAACAGGCAGCCGAAAAAAGCAGCGTATACGATAAAACTAAGATACGAAACAATGACGGAAAATTACACAAATAATTTCTTATGCCTAGGTGCTGATATTGTAAGGTTTTGATTTAGTTTTGTTTTTTAACTTTCATGTCACAATGTATATGGAATCAACATCGAAAATATTCTTATAATTAAGTTTTCTGTATTTTTGTTAATAATATATAGTTTATAAATATATATTTTTTAAATCATGTGTTTTATTATTCAAAAGTCTATAAAAATTCTTAAGTGTGAGTATTTAAAAGACTTTCTCATATATTTTAAAGAGTATAGTTAAATCCTGAGGCATATCCAGTCAGTGTTAGATCCAGAGGCAGTTTTTTTTGGTAGGGGAGAGTAGAGAGTATGAATGCAACGTACTTTCCTGTTTTAACACGTTCACAGCGGCGTGCAGCACAAGTGATCCTCATTTGATTGTGTAAATAAATAAAAATTAAAAGAAGGTAAAATTAATTAGGAGTTAATTCCGGGTGCAGTCATCAAAACACTTAAGTAGAAACTTAATTCATTTGTGCCAATGTTTCAGCCTAAATTTTAGGCCTTCTTCGATTAAAGGAGGGAGATCAACAATGGATGGAGATCATAACAATTTAGGCTGAAACGTTGGCACAAATAAATTAAGTTTCTACTTAATTAAGTGTTATGATGATTGCACCCGGAACTAACTTCTCCTCAATATCTACACACACTCAACCTTTCTCATATCATTATGAAAAATTAACGATTATTTATTATAAAAACTTTTTTAATAACCATTATGATTAATAATGTATAAATAAAACGC
Source organism: Piezodorus guildinii (assembly GCA_023052935.1). NCBI lineage: Eukaryota > Metazoa > Arthropoda > Insecta > Hemiptera > Pentatomidae > Piezodorus > Piezodorus guildinii. The sequence continues at coordinate 164,667,215 of CM041294.1, read as the reverse complement.
CTCTCAACGAATAACATGGAAAATTGGTGGTGGCGTGAACGTGTTAATATAGTTATTTGGAAATAATAAGTCATTTTGTAATAATTTGCAGCTTTTTTTTATGTCTTTTCTTTTTTGCTCATATCTCATCTTACCCCTATACTGTATCTTGTTTTTTAGCCCTGATGAAAACCTGCAATGTGGGTTGAAACATTGGATAATAAATAGTGTTATTTTCATTATTTATCTTATATATATATATATATATATTTTTTTTTTTTTTTTTTTTTCTGCCACCCCTCTCATATTTTCATTAAACAGCCAACTCTCAAATATAGTGACTAGAGCAGTGGTTCCCTACAAAAAAAATTCACGGGCCCTTTTATCCAATCATTTCAATGGCAAGGAACCCCCCCTTCCAATTATAAAAATATAAATCCAGAATATTAGAAATTTATATTTTTAGTTGGCTATACTGCATCATGTACATTTTACACAAAACACCACTGCTACCGAAACTCTATACCAGAAATGTCCAAGCAGTGGAAATGGAAAAGAAGATAAATGAATCAGACTCAAGGAGTTTAACATAATCCACAAAACATTGAATTACTAATATTTAAAACTAATACAAAATAAGTATTTAATCAAATATAACTCATTCCATAATGCGAAGTTACATCTATCTTTTAAGCTCATTATTTTTGAAATGTTAAATAAATCAAAAAGCAGCCACTCATCAATAAAAACTAGCAATTTCATCATTTAGAACATTAATATGTCTGTGTTGAGCTCATATGATCAAAATCTGAGGCTTCAGAAATATTTTCTAGTAATTTAAAATTATTTCCCTATGACAATCCGCGAACCACTGGACTAGAATATTTATTTTAATGTTAAAAGAAAATTAAAAATATACAGATTCCAAAAAAAAAAAAATCAATGGGAACCCTTAATTGGTGGTATCTAATTCTACAGTAATAAGATAAAAAATAAAATATTAAACCATCGGTCAGTCGATGTTCTCCCGTTTTTTTCTGAAAAATAGGGAAACAATCAAAACGATTAAAATATATTTTTATTACAACTACTTTACAATACCCAGAACTGTTGAGGTTAACAGACAAGGTATGAGGTAAGACCTGATGAGAATGGACGCTTAACTTAACTTAATACTAGGCACTCATCACTTACTCTACGCCGTACTCAATAAAATGTTCCAAAAGTTTCATTTCACATTTTATTTAGTTTCACAGCCTTCCATTAGCATAGCTTCAAATATACATTCATTTTAGGTATTTGGTTAAGAAATGCCTTCCTACATAATTTAGACAGGTATTTTTTTCTACCTTACTAGTGAAAACTACAACGAAACAAACTTATGTAGTCTAACAATATTAACTTCATTCAACACTCTACTTTAACAAAAAAAAAAATTTACAAAACATTAATAATTTTAATGCAGTTTGTGTTTTATATAAATATATATAACCCTTTCGACAACCCACATTATTACTCATAAATATTCAATAATTGAACAATTTTTAACATCATTCCGATTGTTAACATTTCCAAAAATTAGGAAGCCAGCCAAATAGTAAAGATATTCTTTGAAAATTTTACATTAAAAATATCATGCATTTTAAACAGCTTGCAGGAGGATTTTTCACATCAATTTCTATACATGACTGAGTTTCCAGTGTTAGGAAAACAGAAATACAACAAAATTGAGACTTTTCTTTTACCAAAATTCAAAAGTGACTAGAGAATTACTCTGTAAATATTTGAGGATTAGAAAAGATGATTACAAGAGTCTAAATTTATTTTTAGAAAAAAACATCAAAATATTAGACCCATTAAAAAAAAATTCCTTCTGAATAACAGTTCATTTTCGAAGAAATCTCAGATTAATTTAAATCAATTATAAAATTTCTTTTAGTAATTAATCAGCAGCAACCCACAAAAACTACAATCCCCAAACATTTTTATTTAATTACGATCCAACTCCCAAATATAGTGACTAGAAAATTTAATTAACCTTAAAGGAAATTAACAATAAACAAATTGCAAAAAAAAAAAAAATCTTCCATTTTAAACAATATAAAAAATGTTGAGGTAGTCTGAAATTGGATTCAGTCTTATACTGCTAAAATATATACATAAAATAAATAAACATGGAAGTTAATTAGGTAAAATATATTTATCTTTTTAGTTTTACCAGTAATTGAAACTATTAAAAAAGAACAATTCATTTTGAATTATAGAATGAGGAATATAATTGCTTCTTTTATTTTATGATGGATTGGTTTATGAATAACATAAGCGTTTCAGTAATGTTAACTTAATTTACTTATGATTTTGTTACTAAATGTGATATTTTAATTGTCAATCTTAAAAATTAATATCAGGTAAATTATTTAATTTTAAAACGGATAATTTTTACCAGTTATAATGGTTTGCAAACTGTTTTGTTGAAATACAGGTTAATATTAATTTTCCAAAATTTGTGAAATTTTAATCTTCCTATTAATTTCAAATTAGGAAAAAAGTAGTATCACAAAAAAATTTTTTTTAGGAATTCAAAATACATGAACATAAAAAAGCTAAGCATTTTTTTTAGAAAACTGGTTGCAAGTAATAGCACAGTTGAATAGGTTTCAGTCAGCTGAAAGCAAAATACTTTATATAATTAAGATCAGCTGATTATTATAATTAATCATTTAGATCAGCTGATTTGGGCTTCATGAAGCAATATAATTCCATAGAAGTTGCAAAAACACAGAGCAACATAGAGATAAAAATTTGAAGCATAATCTCCCTAAATTTAATAACTACTTGATCGGTAAAATGAAAGAAAGCTATTACGAGGGATATTGCAATGAGTAATAGTTATGATAAATATATTTTATACCCGCAAATCTGAAAACATAATATTTAAAATGGAAGAAATTGATATATAGATATATATTCAGTTATCATTGGAAATAGACCCCTCCTGTATAATTTAAGTATGTATATTATGCCACTGATTAGTTGAAGATTTTTTTAAAAAATTGGCAAATCCCGTAATATACATTTTCAGTAAGAATATACATTAGCTATTTGGCTTGCCAACATAATCAATCTCAAACAACAGGTCAATTTCTTAAACTTAAATATTTTCTCACAGCGTTTAAAAAATAATGTGTAAAACATAACAGTAATAACAAAGTTTTCTCATTCGAATACATAGTATATAAAACACATAGCATTTAACATAAATAACGATAATATGCTAACATAACTAAAATAACAAGATATAATACAAAAAAAAAAAAATTGTCTAAAACTTCAATAATATAATATGGCAACTCGCTAGATATAAACAAATATCAAATAGAAAAACTCCAATATACATAGACATATATTATAGACACAGTTAAAAGTACATTTATCAGCTTAATCCATATTCCTACGGTCGATAAAATGACTGCAAGCCATCCTTTGGAATATGTCAAACATTTCGTTACTATTACTCACGTTATTGAGGGAAATGAGCTATATATATATATATATATAATGTATTTGTAAAAGTAAACAGATGTAGTGAACTTGATACCTTGTGCTTAAAACTTTGGTATTGGTTCATAATTATAAAATTCTGTTTCTCGCCTACCTGTGACGCACATCAGTTATTTCATAAAAAAATAATCGATATGTAATAAGATATGAATTATTGCACTTTATATACAAGGGAAAAAATAATGATTAATACAGAATCTAGTTACTTTTTTTTTTTTAAATAATAAATCAAGCTCGACAAAGATATAACTTGCATCCATAAGGTAACTAAAAATTTTTTAAAACAATAAATTATGGCTTATGAAAACTTTTTTTTTAGTTTCATATTCATAAATCTATTAATATAATATTTACATTCAAATCAAATTTCTTAACTAATTATATTTATTTATACAACTGAATATAAATAAACATACATATACATATATTTTGATTTATAAATATATATAAAGTAAATTTTACACTTTATGAAATATGTACACGGAGGTAAATTGTAATTTGTTAGATAAATCAGGCGTATTTGTTTACGCCTCTATATTAAAATTTAAATATAAGTCCGTTTATGCACAGCACTTGTTCTCCGTAAATGTTTTAAGTTTTAATACACTAAAAAATAATCTTTTCACTTTAGACACAATTATCTAAATAACACTAAACGTTTCAAAAAATAAAATAAAATATATATAATAATAAATAAAAAATGTGAATAATAAGACAGGAGAGGACTAACAAGGAGAAGATCCCAAATTAGTGTCTCACCGATTTAGATGAATTTTTTTTTAGGTAAAACTAGATACTAAAAGAATAGCATCTGCAAAATATTAGGGGTCAACGCTACCTAGGAGTCAGGATCAAAAAAAAAAAAAAAAAAAATTGGAAAGATTGTGAGCGAAAAACTTAAGTTTTATGCTTGGTTATAAAATAATATAAATTGTAATAAACATTTTTTAGGAGTGATCGCAGTTTTTAAGAAATCTTATTAAAAGTTCTGTTTTGAAGAGATTATTTATTTTTTTGGGTTATATCCTACCATAAAACTCAAATATTTTAATGACTTTTTTAATTAAATATTGAATACGATGTGTTTTTCGTGCACAAATATTTCAATTTTTTTTACACAACTCCTAAGGAGCGTTTGTTCAAAATATTTTGTGGAGTCTGATGGTTTAGTGTCTAGTTTCACCTAAGAAAATCTGTGAGATAAATTGGGAGGTGATTCAGACTATGCTCTCCCGCTCTGAGTGAAGGTCCTGGTAGCCGGCCTTGCGCAGCGACAGATCGCTGGAGCGATGGTGGTAGGTGTTGTTGTTGAAGATGCCGAAGAGCCAGGAGCGGAGAGAGGAGGCAGCCAGAGCCTTCTTGGTGCAGGGCTCCGACGGAGGCACAGTCTCCAGGGAGTGCCACCTCTTGTCGTCCGGCAGCAGGGGGGCGCTAACTAGCGCGCCGTTACCACAGCTCAGCCCGCTCTCTTCCTGCAAACCAAAAGGATAATCATTAATGAAAGCCATATGTCATTCATCATTTCTTAAGCCTATAAACATAATATTTCATCTCCTACATCACTGGCAAAGCTATCGAATGCTTTTGTTAGGATGAGTGACGTTAAAACAAACTGTCCTGCTTGCGATTTTGTATTCTGGCGCTGCGGCGGAGAGTTGAGGAGGATGTATCTTTTTGTTGTTCCCGTGTTCTTTTTATCATTGTGGATGTAATTAGTTGACCGTTGAGAATTACTGGAAAGGGGGAGAGAGAATTACCACAAAGGGGGTCGAAACTTTGGCAAACAATAAAATAGTTGAAACTATTTAGTTGTTTCATTTAATGACCGCCACCCGGACTAATTCCTTCCAGTAATTCTCAACGGTCAACTAATTACATCCACAATGATAAAAAGAACACGGGAACAACAAAAAGATACATCCTCCTCAACTCTCCGCCGCAGCGCCAGAATACAAAATCGCAAGTAGGACATACTATCTACATCTCAACAACAGCAGGCATTCTCATCTCAACAAGCCATCATTTCTACACCTTCCGGTGACACACGCTCTTCTCATCACCACATTTCCAGTTCTGAAAAGCCCTGATGATGACCCACAAAGGGGGTCGAAACGTTGGCAAACAATAAAATAGTTGAAACTATTTAGTTGTTTCATTTAATGACCGCCACCCGGACTAATTCCTTCCAGCAAAAAACAACATCCTTGTGATGCTTTTGAGATATTCGAATCCGGATATTTATCAATTCCACGTATAATGTGATCATTGACAAATCCAGAAATCACAGACACAATCATGGCATAAACTGCTATACAGGATGGTTCACTAATGGCTGGTGTTGTAGGGTCTGGAGGAAAGGCATACCGAGCAATGGAGCTACCATCTAATAGTCAGTACACCTAATACAGTCAACTAGACAAACACACAACAGTTTTTCAAGCTGAATTACTTGCTATCCTACATGGTGCTTCTGATCTGATAGTTGATGAAGTTAGCGTTAGAAGTATAACTCTATACTTAATATTACTCTAAGCGGCACTTGGTGCATTGAAAAATCATACAACCTCAAAAGTTGTTGGAGAATGCAATCAAACCCGAAATTATCTTGCTCGAAATAATAAAGTGGACGTCAAATGGGTACCTGCACAAACCGGAATCAGAGGCAATAAATAAGCTGACTCACTGGCCAGGAAATGCTCAGAAGTTACCCCTCTAACACTGGAACCCATATATAGTATTAGTTTAAGGACAATTAAAAAAACCTACGAGATGAAATTCAAACAACTTTGGTTAAACAAAAGACAACACTCATATCAAGCATTCCCTGCATTTAACACTGCTTCTTGATGTAAATAGCAAAATAATGAAAAATTTCTCAGAAATACCTGAAGAGAGTGGCAGCTCCTCTTGATAAGACTCTTGGACTTGGGCTTGCAGGGCAGAGGGTCGAGAGACTTGAACCCGCGCACTATACTAGCCTCCACCTGGGGCTCTTCGGTGATCTGGGGGAGGGGCCTGATGTCGTTGGACTGGCGCCTGCTGTCCCCCTGCAGGAGGCGAGGGCTCTTCCTCGGTCGGCAGAACAGCGGAGGCGGCAGCTCGTTCAGGTCAACCTGCTCATCCAGTAAGTAATTAAACATTTGGAGAAAAACATTTTTAACAATAGAAAGTGTTATCTCTAGTATAGTGAAGTTAGGCAATGACCAACTCAAATAATAAGAGTTTTAATGTATTGTATTGGGTTGATGCAAAATTAATGCAGGTTTCCTCTATTGCAATATCTTAATTCCAATTGTGTAAACAAAGCTAATCCTAACATTGATCATTATTATACCAAAACAAACCTTATCTAATACCCTCTCTTTCACCATGAATTTGTTTAGTAAAATCGTTTTGTTCAGTGTGTTCAAAGGTCTTGAATCGAAAATGTCAAAGTGCGATTTTCGTCAAATTTATTTTTACGAATTTAAATTAGGGCGCAGCGCTGCGCAAACGGCTCGTAATATTAATGAAGTGTGGGGTCAGGGGGCTATTAATGAGTGCACGGTGCAGCGTTGGTTCCAGAAGTTTCGCAGAGGAGATTTCGACCTCGAAGACAAGGAAGGTCGGGGCCGTCATCTTGCTCTGGACAACGACCAGCTGAGGTCAAAAGTGGAAGAAGACCCAACCAAAACCACACGAGAAATGGCGGCGGAACTCGGAACTCAAAAATTGCAACGTCTTTGCCCAGCATTGATGAATCGGAAGGGGCCGATCCTGCTCCACGATAACGCCAGACCACACGTTGCACAACCAACGCTTCGACGACTGCACGAGTTGGGCTACGAAGTTCTCCAACATCCGCCTTATTCACCTGACCTCTCTCCTACAGACTTCCACTTTTTCAGGCATCTGGACAACTTTTTGAGGGAGAAAAATTTTCAAAACCAGGACGACATTGAAAATTCTTTTCGTGATTTCATTGAGTCCAGGGATTCGGATTTTTTTTCTGGTGGAATAAGAAAGCTTGTTGAACGTTGGCAAAAGTGCATTGATTCAGATGGAAATTATTTTGATTAATTGATTATGGTTAAAGTAAAGATATGGCGTATTTACAATACCTACTAAAAACCTGCATTAATTTTGCATCAACCCAATAATATACCCATTTTTTATAATTATAGTATTTGTTTATTTGATTATTGTGTTAGGCAGGCTAACAATAGAATAAAAAGTGAAATTTAAATTTAAATAACAGCTCCTATTTGGTTGTTTGTTTACAAACATAGCATCCATTTTGGATTCTACGAAAAAAGGTCCCTGGCAGGTAGGATAGGGTGAAAAAGGTACCTGAAGATGGAAAGGGGTAGGTAAGGGTAGTTTTGAGTGGGGACCTGAGGGAGGAAGGAGCTGCAGTCTGAACATGGAGAATAATTATAGTTAGCCTGCATATTATTTGTATTATGTTTGCAAGTTATTATTATGATTAAAAAGTTAAATAATAAAAATGTGGTGCCTGATTGTCAAGAACCCATACCATATCCTGAGAGTAAAATGGGTTTTAATTAAGCAAATATTGTGTTAATTGATTTTTTCTTAAAAGAATATTATTTTAAAAAAATAAGCATATTATAGTATATTTTAGGAAAGTAAGAAAACATCAATTATTTCTCCATTTCCTCAAAAGATCAACGTTTCATATATATGTTAACAATCCTGACTAAACCAATTCAAGCTGACTCCGAGAAAGTATCTCAAGAAGTGATAATTTTTGGTGTTATAAATGCTCTCTTATTTATACAGGAACTAGAAAAAAACGTTAAGAGATGTAAACAGGAGAATTGTCGGAAATGAATTCTGGATTCTGTTAACATCTCTAATGGTTTTTTCTGGTTCCGATATATTCCGTTTTATGTAAAGTGTGTTCAAGCTCATCATTATTAATAATTATGATTAGGAGTACCCTAGAATGCTCCAGGGGCCTCCATTCATAAACAGATATCATATTATTGTACTCTACTCATTTTTATTTTTACTTTCACTTACTATACATAGTAAGGGAAAGTATTGCGATCGTGTAAATTTTCGAATTCCAGTTTTTAACGGAAATACACGTTTTAGGGTCCCCTGAGTCCAAATAAACCAAATCCTGCAAAAAGGTCTGTGTGTGTGTGGTAACTCCCGGGCGGAAACAAAAATCCCTATGAAACTGAAATTTCATATTTAAGATTACTATACGACCGAGATGTTACAAAAACTTTTTCATCAAATTCGGCTAACCAGAAGAGCCACGTTATACCATGCATATTACACCTTTATACGATTCTCTCGAAAAAGGTTCAGCCAAATTTTGATTAAACTCACTATATCAATGTAAAATTTAATAGACTTCAACATAGTGTAGGTTTCATTCTGATTAAAATGGTCTGACAGGGCTTAAATGCCGATATTTTTAATTTTCTTTCCCTAAAGTACCTTTAATTTTGTAGATTCCATAAAAATAACTATATCATGTTACCTTGTTAGTATTGATAAATAAGAGCTAAATATGCATGTTGAACGAATTTGAAAAACAACTAAAGGAGAAAACTGAAAAAATATTTTTTTAATGCAATTTTTTGTTTTTGAACATAAGAACAGTAATATACATGTATGATATACCGTTGGAAAGCTAAAGATTTTAGAAAAAATATTATCTTTTACACAAGCTAGTAAAAGTTAATCGAGAGAGATGAAAAACCGATAAAACAAACAGATTATTTTAGATAATAATATAATAGATTTTTTAATAGAACAAATTTTTCTATTGAAATTCAAAATAATTAATTCTTTAACAATTTATTTGTAACTTTAAATTTATTTAAAAATTCTTAAATTTATTTTAACAATGGAGGTAAGTGAAAGACGTGTGTTGCGCGCACCAGATTTTTAAGTTAATTTAAATAAAATGTGTATTTAGTTTTGTTGGAAACATATGATTTAGATTTAACAACATGACTATATTAAATTTACACAAGCTAGTAAAAGTTAATAGAGAATGATGAAAAGCCGATAAAACTAACTGATTATTTTAGATAATAATATAATAGATTTTTCTATAGAAATTAAATTTAATTAATTCTTTAATGGTTTCATTCATTTTTATCTCTGACTGTATTTGAAAATTCTTTAATCAATTTTAAAAACGGAGGTAAGTGAAAGTCATGTGTTGCCCGCACCAGATTTTTCTAATTCTATTGTTTGTTATCTTGATTCTCTTAGCTCTGATAAAGGCCCACACAATATAGGCTTTTGATGACTCCACCCCCAACCGTCTTTCTCGTTAAATAATCTCAACGGTCAACTAAACTCCATTATTAAAAATAAATAAACTAGATGAGATGCAGACCTCCTGAGGCTTGATGGCCTCGTCAGTGGCGCCGACGAGCCAGTAGGTGTTCACCATGCCCTTGCCCTTCATGCTCACCAGCCCCCGCGGCTCGATGATGTAGCCGCTCAGCTTCTCCAGCGCATCCTTGCAGCTCTCCGAGATGTGGATGCGAAGGGGTTCTCCGTTGCTTTCCATACGGGAAGCGGTGTTCACGGTGTCACCGAAGAGACAATATCTAGGCATAGTCAGCCCTACGACACCTGCCACCACAGGACCTGGAAACGAGAAAAAAAATACAAATTATTGATTAAACACAGTACTTCCAAAACCAATATTTACAATCATCTTGTTATATTTTTGTGCCGACGTTTCGGCCAAAATTTTTAATCTCGATCAGGACTGAGAAAAAACAAGATAACTGTAATAAAATATGGAAACAAACAGCAATATAAGATAATTTTAGGTATGAAAATATATCAAGATTATATAAATAAACAAATTAATTAATACAACATATATTAAGTACTGTTACTTGTTTATTACTTCATTGTTCAAATATGTATTCAAGACCTATTTGGTGTTTGTTTCTTTTTTCCTTTAAAGTAGCTTTACGCTACTGTGGATAATCGGAAGGTAGTACAGTGGGAATCCTGATTTTTGCCTATCAAGACATAATTAGACTAGGGACCTTTAATATGTACCTGTAACCTTGGGCATAAAAGGCAATTGTGCTGGCCAATACACAACAGGTGACCTCAGCAAAATATGACTTATTGACATGTGGTAAACATTTTGGACTTTGTCTCTTAAGTTTAAAATTGTTATTTCTGGTCAATTATATTGCACTTGTCTCATGTAACCAATGTTTGTTCTTAAGGGACTAAATCCTTAATTTTTGAAATGAAATATAATTTTTATTTTGGAACATTTTGTCCCCTAAGAGTAATATACAGAGAATAGAGGAAGTCCAATTTGTCTGGCTTCATTTGATATATAATTATTTAGACAAGTAAATTATATAAAGTTAATATGAATAAAAGATACAAAAAACAAAACAGATAACATCAAATGAGTTTAGTTAATTATTATCAAATTCTAGATTTATCACATATATGCAGAAGATTTAATTTTGAGGAGGTGGTTAAATAATTGGTGTTTGAATGTGGTTCGGGGTTACACTTTCCAGAGGGAGATGGGTAAAGAGTTCCAAAGTATGGTAGCACGGATGATAAGATAAAGGACTTTTCAAAGGAAGCTGTTCTATGAGAGGGAAGATATAGATCGATGGGTTGGTCCGGGGGGCGGGGTGGCTGAGTGTGTTAGCTAGCATTGCTTTGAACAAAAAACAGATGACCAAAAACTTGAGACCAAAATAATTACAAGTTCGCGTCTGTGGCGTTATGTGGGGGCTTTTATTATCTTAGCATTTATCCCTTGCCCTCACCCCCTGGCCAAAGAAACCCCCATATAAGATCTGTAGATTTTGTCTATCATGCATTTGGTATAAACCGTACTGACCTGTATGAATTCCAATACGTAGTTTTAGAGTTTCTCCAGGGCGATGTGCTATTTGGTAATTCTTCACTGCTTGAAGGAGATCAAGGCTCATTGATGCAATTTCTCCAGCATGGTAGTCACCGTTCTTCAATGGCAGACCAGAGACCTGGAAAAGTCAAATTTTTAATAATATGTCTTTATTTTAAAATACTAAATTATGTATAATACCACTATCGATCACACTGTTCATGTTTGAAGATGTAACCAATTTTCGTACCTGGCGAGCGCTCATTGAGGAGGGCAAGGTCCAAATTATACAGTAGCACCATCTTATTATTATTATTATATAATACTAGCTGACCCGGCATTCTTCTGCCATATAAATTATTTCAAGTGAATATTTTAGTTGTTAAATAGAAAATAATGAATCTATTGTAAGTGGGTGGGGTTTGGATCTAAGGCGGGAAGAGGAATGGAACGCTGTAGACGATGATCAGCGATGAAAAAAAAAAAAAAAACATACATTTATTTTCTCAATGCACTGTGTTTCATATGTGTCAACTACAAACCGGCATTAACACATAATGTTAGAAAGCTAAAGATTTTAGAAAAAATACTATCTTATATAGATAAAAGGTAATGTAAATTGATGAATAGGGCTTAAACTTATTACTGATTATTATAAGTAACAATAGGAAACCTCAGATGTCTGAATATTGTTTGTTTTCATTTGGTAAAACTTATTTTACTTTTAGTTACCTATATATAAAATATATAGTAGGGGAAAGTATTGCGATCGTGAAAATTTTTGAATTCCAGTTTTTCAACGGAAATACATGTTTTAGGGTTCCCAGAGTCCAAATAACCAAGTCCCACAAACAGGCGTGTGTGTATGTATATGGTAAGTCTAGCTAGAAAACTATAAGTTTATAACTACAAGTTGTGGAAACGATAAGTTGTATACAACTGAAATTTCATATTTTAAAAGTGTATATATTGTAATATACCCATTTTTTTTTTATAAAGTATACAATTATTTATTATTTAAATATTATATTAGGCAGGCTAACAATTAGATACAAAATAGAATAAAAATAAAAATTAACAGCTCCAATGTGAATGTTTGTTTGTAAACATAACCTCCATTTTGGATGCAAGGGACACCTCAGGTAAAAGCCCAGGTAGAAGAAAGATACCCGTCATAGTTTAGTTTCTAGAGGGGAATTGTGAGAATAGTTTTGAGTTATGAGCTGCTGCTGAATATGAAGAGGGATCTTGGTTAGCCTGCATATTGTTTGTGTTATTTTGTAAGTTTTTGTTATGATTAAAAAGTTATATAAATAATAAAAATGTGCCTGATTGTCAAGAACCCATTCCATACCCTGAGAGTAAAATGAGTTATAATGAAGTAAATATTGTGTTAATTAATTTTTTTTTAAATAAGCATATTATAATATATTATAAGTAAATATATATTATAATATATATATATATATATATATCAATGTAAAATTTAATAGGCTTTAACATCGTGTAGGTTTCATTCTGATTAAAATGGTCTGACAGGGCTTAAATGCCAATATTTTTAATTTTCTTCCTCTAAAGTACCTTTAATTTTGTAGATTCTATAAAAATAACTATATTATCTTGTTACCACTTATAAATAACAGCTAAATATGCACATTGATCGAATAAACTAACTGATCATTTTAGATAATAATATAATAGATTTTTCTATAGAAATTCAATTTAATTAATTCTTTAATGGTTTCGTTCATTTTTATCTCTAACTGTATTTGAAAATTCTTTAATCGTTTTTGTATGTATGTATTTTGCACTTTTTTATGATTTTCTCTAAAATGGCTTTAATGATTTTGATTACACTTCGCCTTATCGATGTAAAATTTTATGGACTTGAATATGATTTAGGTTTCTTTCTGATTGAAACAGTCTGACAGGGCTTAAAGGTTGATATTTTAAATGGTCTTTCTCCTTTAAATGTTTACGTACCTTTAATATTTTAAGTATCTTTAAATTTTTAGAATAAAAAAAACTAAAAACCTTTCATCATTCTGATGAAAACCATAGATAACAGCAAAAAAAATTTGATTTTCTCCCTAACCGTTGAGAATAGGACTATAAATCATATGAACTTTTTAATTCCTATTGGAGTCTATTATCTGCTCCTAAAAATTAACTAGACATTTAAGAGAGCCTTTTTTTTACTCTACAGTCAATGATTAATCCATTATTATATTTAAAAATTAAAATTACTACTTACCACCATGTAAGCGTCACCGATAGTCTCAACTTTGTAGACATCATACCCCCTGATAATGCTGTCAAATAGTGTATAGAGGTCATTTAGGAAGTTCACAACCTACAAAAAACAAATTAAATAAATAAGTTAACTAAATATAATATTTTTTTAGAGCTGAGTTATTTGTTTTGTTAACATTTTTTACCTGAAGTGGAGTGCTTTCGGCAGACATTGCAGTAAAACCTACAATATCGCTGAAGTAAATAGTGACTAGATCGAATGACTCAGGTTCAACTCCAAATCCGCTGGTTAACCGCTTCGCAACAGGCCTGTAAACATTAAAAATATTCATTGATAAAAATTATCTATCCTGATGTTATAATACAGTACCATGATCGACATATATTTAAAAGTCTGAGAAACTAATTAAGTCTTAATTAATTATTTCATTGGCTCCTTATAACTTGATATTTCTATAGGATTCTACAACAAATAAAATTTGAAAAAAATCCTGCAGCTCAACACCCATGAAGCATTTTCTTAAGAATAATAATAACAGTGTTTATTCATAAATTTTATACTAGTGTATGTAAACACTATTAGGGATTGATCTGTGATCATCAGCTCAGAGTCCTTTATACGAGGCATGTTTTTTAAGTAAGTACCGTTTTGGAATTAAAAAAAGACGTGCAAAGATATCGCAATAATTTTATTTTTACATGAAAGCATATACCTTAATCTACTTTTTACATAATTCTGCCGCCTGACTTGTTAACCACTGCATCACAAATGTTTTGACTTTGTTATTGTCTTGCGTGCAATCCAGAACAAAAGACGTGGCAAGTTGAGTAAGGGTATCGTTTTGCTGCATGACAATGCCCGTCCATATATGGCTAATCGGACCAAAGATCTCATCAAATCATTTAAATGGGAAACTCTAGATCATCCTCCATACAGCCCTGATCTGGCGCCCAGGACTACCATTTGTTCCTGTACTTGAAGAAACACCTGGGCGGTCGGCGTCTTTAAGACGATAACAAGTCAAAACATTTGTGATGCAGTGGTTAACAAGTCAGTCGACAGAATTTTTTGAGGAGGGTATTCAAAAACTGGTGCTGCGTTATGACAAGTGCCTCAAAATTCATGGAAATTATGTAGAAAAGTAGATTAAGGCAAAGGCTTTCATGTAAAAATAAAATTATTGTGATATCTTTGCACGTCTTGTATTAATTCCAAAATGGTACTTACATAAAAAACATGCCTCGTACATTTTTTTTTTTTTTAACCATGACCAAGAAGAAACCAAAAAACAAAACGAACATTTTACCTTAAAGACACGTAAATAAAAAGGTATTATAAATGAAAAATTACAATAAATGATCCTCTATTTAGTACGTAACAAGAGTTTAAAGTCTTTCATAATATAATTTCTTAATGTTGTAATATAACCATTTTTTATAATTATTGTAGTTAATTATTTATTATTGATTATTGTGTTAGGCAGGTTAACAATAAGATAAGAAGTAAAATTTAAATTTAAATATCAGCTCCAATTTGATTGTATGTTTACAAACATAGCATCCATTTTGGATGCTAAGAAAAAAGGGTGCTGGCAGGTACCTACCAGGTAAGAGAAAGGTAAAAAAGAGTCAGTCAGAGTTATGAGCTGATAGGGGGAGGAGCTGCTGTATGAATATGATGGATCTTGGTTAGCCTGCATATTGTTTGCATATTAATTTGTAAGTTATTATTATTATGATTAAATAATTATATAAAAGATTGTGTGCCTGATTGTCAAGAACCCATACCATACCCTGAGAGATAAATTGAATATTAATTAAGTAAATATTGTGATAATTAATTAATTTCTTAAAAGAATAATTTTATAAAAATAAGCATATTATAATGTATAAAATAAAACTTACGCAGGCAACATTCTATGTAAGAGATCTTCTGTTTTCCTCTTTTCTTCATACACCTCTAAAGTTCTTTGGTTTACAAGATCTTCCAGGTTGTTGGCATACCTCTCCATCATTTCCATCATTTGGTCCATGATATTCCTATGCCTTTAAGAAAAGTAGAAATATTGAAATTAAAGTAAAAACAAAATAAAATAGCATTATTATTTATTAAAAAAAAAAAAAATAAACATACTTTCCATCCCTCATGCCTTTGAGGCGAGCCCTGATTGTCGGAAAGTCTGGCCTCATATCCGGATCTTCGGACCAAGCGTCTGTCAGCAATTCTGTGACGAAATCGGCGCCAACCTCGCTATCGCGTATCACAGATAAAGAGGGCCTGAATGGCATTTCGTCTGCTTCAGGGATCTTTTTCACCATCCTAACGATTTCTGAAGAAAAAACAAATTAACAATGTTTATAAAGTGAATAGTTCTTATACAGTTGAATAATCCTCTTCTTTCATTTATTAAATTGTTAAACAATTATAATTTCACAGTGTCCATATGTTTCGTGGTTATGCCTTATCAATTAATTAAAATTGACAATAAATAATTTTATTAATTATATCAATATATTCTAAAAAACCGGAAGATCTTATTAAAGGAATATTTACGGGCTGATTAAATTCTTCCATAAAAGCTTACATTTTTTTTTTTATATGCTCAGATCTGATGTTTTTACCTAATTGACTAGTTTTTACTGAGTTTCATTTTATAATTTATGCATCAGTGAAAATGTTTGAAGGAATTATTGAAGTTCAAAATGGTAGAAATCAGATTTCTGAAGATGAGAGAAGATCCCGAAACGTCAAATTTGATGTAATAAAAAAAATTTAAGTTTTTATGGAAGAATTTAATCAGCCCGTAAATATACCTTTCATTTTACTAATATAAAATCATAACTCACCTAATATCTTATCTAAATTTTATACTTTTTACTTTCACAAGAAATATACAGTAAGGAAAAGTATTGCAACCATGATAATTTTCACAATAATTTCACAAAAAATATATGTTTTAGGGTCCTCTGAGTTCAAATAACCAAGTCCTGCAAAAAGGTCTGCATGTCTATGTATATGTGTGTAATTCTCCAAAACTTGGCACCAACACCAAGACACCCTGAGATTAACTAAGAAAAAAAATATTAATCTTATATGGTCAAGCCACAACTTAAAAGAGACACAATTCCCCCATAACTCGGTTATTATTAAAGATAGAAAATTTTTATGATTGCAATAGTTTTTCTAACTATATAGTTCATAAATATATATAACGAAAATTAAAAAATAAAGAATCTTTCAGCTACAAACCTTTAGGCTCATCTAGCCCACACGCTCCAAAAGGGCCCCTCCTCCCGATAACTTCATGAAGGATTATAGCAAAAGCATAAATGTCTCCTTTTTGCGTTCCGCGGCAGTCATGGACATTTCTAAGAATTTCAGGTGCCACCCACAGCAAACCTGAAAAAAAGTATGATTTGATTAGTTCTTAAATCATCAATAATCAATCAACAATAATTTATCAACGGTGTATGATATTTAATGAAATTATTGATGGATGATGTAGGGTCAAGAAAGAAACAAATACATAAAATCATAACTAGACAGGACTATAGCTTATTGCGTGTTTATTTTTAACTTAACCTCAACTTCTGCTTCTTAATTATATCTCTTCCCTCAACAATATGGCCATACTTATTCAACATATTAAATTCTAACAGAATATTATTAACTAAAATGTGATTCCTTATCTTAAAAGCGTTATTTCTTCCAAAGAACTATTATATTCTTAATAAAAGTGGAGGCTGTAATATTACTTTACCACTTTTATTAAACAATGCACAACGTTTTGGCAAAAAAGTCATCTTCAAGTGCAAAAAAACAATTTTTTTATAATGAATTAACGTTCATCCAATCATAAATTATGTAATATATAAAATTCTTGTGTTACAATGTTAGTTACCATACTCCTCTGAAACAGCTTGACCGATTTTTATATGCATATTCAATAGGTCTGAGAATCGGCTACTATCTATTTTTATACCCCTAAGTGGTAAGGGTTGTCCAAACTAGGCAAACACACAACAGTTTTCCAAGCTGAACTTCTTGATTCTCCGCTGTGCAACTGACTTAGGTGCTGAGAAAATAAGTGGCAAAAAGATAAGCATTTATACTGATAGCCAGGCTGCACTTGGGGCCTTGAACAATTACGCAAACATCTCAAAAGTCGTTGAGGCATGCAATCTGACCCTAAACAATCTTGCTAGGACCAATAGCGTTAGCACTGAATGGGCACCTGGACACACTGGTTTCAGTGGGAATGAGAGAGCTGATGAACTAGCTCGGAAGGGATCAGCAATAATTCCCATCACACCAGAACCTCTATGTGGAATCAGCTCAAGTTCTGCCTTTAGGACTATTAAGCAATCCTACTTGATTAAATTTAAACAACTTTGGTTAAATAAGGGACTTAAACACTCACTCAAATTTTTAGACGGTCCTAGCAATAGCAGAAGGAAGTGTCTACTTAATATGAGTAGATTATGCCTAAAAACCATCACTGCTATCTACACAGGACATGGAAAACTTAACTACCACATGTTTAAACTAATACCCCTTTATGTAGACTATGTGGACAGGAAGATGAAACATCATTCCACATAGTCTGCCACTGTGACATGCTAGCAAACTTAAGGTTCACTCTATTTGGTGAAGTCCGCCTAGAACATCCCATGAACAATGAATAAACTTGTTAATCCAAATAACCTTTTGAAATTTGCTTTTGCAACAAAATGCATGTTTTAAAACAACCACTTTATGACTCTATGGTGCAAATTAAACCCATGCCAGCTTAAAAAGAAAAAAAAAAGGGTTGTCCACCCCTAACATTATTCTTTAATTTTTTAGGCAAAAATTGTTTTTATTATTTTTTTATAATGTTGCATTAAAAATTACACACAACCCTAAATTTTCAACCTTCTATCACCAACCCCTATTTTTAATAGACATTTTAGTAATTTAATAATTTTTCATCCCACTCGATAACTGATCAATTACGACTTGGTAAGTTATCGCCGCCAGAGGTCTATCGGTGTCACTTCTAAGCACAGAGTAAGGATGGGACCGAAGCCGGTCTCCTCTTTCTCTCAGACAATAAGTCTTCTCTCACTCCTTCCACAGTTTTCGAACATTATTATTGTTTACGCATCAAGCGTAGAAGTAACCTTTACAATTATCATTTTACTATTTCAGTGTAGCTCATGTTTTTCACACGGACAATTATACATGGCATGCTCTTGAGTGGGTAAACGATCCAGTTTGTGTCAGCTAAAGATGGGCTAACATATTGTTCACGCTATAGTGTTTCTGTCGTAATTAATTAATGATATATATATAATTTTAAGGAATAAATTTTAAAAAATTAATGTTTGGTGTTTTGTCATTTTTATATTCCCTCATTGTTCAAAGCGCTCCACGCCTCTTTCACTCATACACCTCATCCTTACACACTTACAATAAATTAGTTGTTTTTTTTTTTACACTAGAAATTTTCAAGAAATAATTTATGATAATGGCAAAACAATGTTTGATGGGTCAGCAAGTAATTTTATAACATTTTAATATTGACTATGCATATTTTAAAATACTTAATTTGTTATAATTAATCAATTTATGTTATATTATGTACTTTTAAATGCTTAAATGATGAAATAATAAAGAATGCTTCAAGTAATGAGTTTATAATTGTATCTTTTTAGATAAAAAATTGTACCTGAAGATGGCTTTTTAGCCGAAACGTGCATTTTTTAATAAAAGTGGTAGAGTAGTATTATAGCCTCCACTTTTATCATGAATCATTGACCTTCTCCTTATTATTAATAACAAATATTAACATTAATAATAAATCAATAACATGGCTCAAGAATATTACTTCGATAATACTGGTGTTCGCCAATACTGTCACACTCTGGGCAATGGCGAATCTCGTGCAGCCCAAAGTCAGAAACTTGCAACACCCACCGCGATGTGACAACGCAGTTAGAAGACTTCAGGTTACCATGGACTCCAAGAAGAGAGTTGTGGAGAAAAATCATGCCCTGAAAAGGTTAAAAAGGTTTATACAGCTGTAATAAATGAAAAAATATTAAGGTGTATAAAATAAAAACAAATGTTGCAAACAGAAAAAGTGAGAAAATTAGTAATATAGGAACAGAAAGAAGAAAAACGCTGCAAATTATTACACAATGGTTTATTATTTCCAAATAACAATATCTGGATATAACTGTTTATATAGGTATTGATTAAGTAATATGAAAAGCAATAATTCAAAGGGTAATATCATATCACTATGGCTGATTTCTCAGCTAGTTAATAACCGATTTCAATGATTATTTTTTCATTTTGCCGAACATTTAATTCTCTATCAAATAGCACAAACAGGAAAAAACAACATCATTTCGGTTAAAAACTAATAATGAATTTTTTATCTATCTTCGAAAATAATGTAGTTACAAGCGATATATAAGCAAGATTTCAATTTTTATTTTTTTTTTTTGTTTATCGCGCTCTACTAATTCTAAAATTCTATACATACTTCTCTTTATCGTCAAAAATAACTAAGCTATGAGCGTATTTATGTGTGAAATTTCAATTTTTTTTCATATCTTTTTTCTCTTTTATATAATTAGTAGCGTTTTTTTTGGTTAAAAAACACTAGTAAATTTTTTCTCTATCTCCAAAAATAACTGAGTTATTGAATTAAATCACGTTTAATCGGCCGCCATTTTAAAACTAACCAGCTGATATCAACGTCTAGGTGTTAGGATCATCATTGCATGGACTAGTATTTTTGTGGCGAATTTCAAAAAAATTAATCCAGTAGTTTCAGAGAAATGTCACGGGCAGCGGACAAACAGATTTTTTTTTTTTTTTTATTCGTAATTCGGATTCTACGCATCTTGAAACGTAAATCAAATTTTGAGCAGGGCTATTTTTTTTTTTTTTTTTTTTTTTTTTTTTTTGTCCGATTACAAAGGTTGATTATTGAAAATAATAAACCAAAAGAAAGGACAGAGACTTTACCAATAAATTTTAAAAAACTTATAAACAAAACTAATATGAAAAACATGAAAGTAATAGGAAATATATACCACAGAATCCTGATAAGTTAACATGGGTTAAAAACAAATTATTTTGTAATTCTTGGTAGTTCCGACGGCCTCTTATAAACAGGTTTAGAGTTGAAAATAAGTCAACACCAACGTCTGATTTTACTAAAAGATTAACTACACTGTTTATTTATATCAAACCAAATTCAAAGAATTGAGAGCTTTACAAAAAAAAAAATACAAATAATTAAGAAAAGTATGGTACATGACAGAATATTCTAACACTGAAGCAAAGTCCGGTTTTATTGTGAAATATAGCTCATTTTTGTTTTCGACATGACTCTCTTCATAAGAAGCCATCCCATTTTTCTGCATACAATTTTGTATTTTCTTCTGGTATGTTATTCAACATCTCAAGGTGATTTTTGAAATAAAAATAATTATTGATGGAGGAATAATGCAATTTTTGGAAACAACTTTACTTATTAATTGTTTTTGTAACATGGATTATTGAACTTTTCAGAGTGAGTGTCAAAAACAAACCGAAATTTATAGATACAATAGTCTCTGTCTGTCTAACTTACGATCTTCTCCCTTACAAAAAAAGAAATATGAATTTTTGAAAAAAATAGTACTCACTTTTATCAGGTCATGTATGAGCGATGCTATGAACATTTTGTCCAGCTTGATATCTTCATTCTCCACAATATCCTAACAAAAATTATAATAATTTATATGATTAGAAAAAAAAGTGAAAATTAATAATAAAATTTTAATTTTAACGTGTTAGAGCAAGAAAATGTTTTGTTAGTTTATTTATTCGTTTAACGTCAGTTTTATGCTAATGAGGCAAACCGGACGATGCTAAAGTGAAAGTCCTAGATTTTTGCCTATCCAGGTTTAATTAGGATAGGGAATTTAATGAGTACCCGACATCACACAAGCTCAGAACAGAACAGGGAAGAGTTTTAGAGTTTTATGATCCCTTCTCATATACAAATTAATCGCATTCAACTTCCCACCATACCTGATTCACATCATTCACTCCTATATAACAAATAGACAGTTCTATATTCAAGTTGGGACATCCACTTCCGACACACTCCCCATCTTAGCGGGTCTTCCTCAAGGCTCTTGCCTATCTCCAATCCTATTTAATTTGTTCATTTCTGATTTACCAGCCCATCCATTTGTGACAAGGTCATTATACGCTGATGATACAGCATTGTATACATCATCATATCGCATCGATACAATAGTGAATCGCCTTCAACTATATTTAAAAAATTTCACAAATATTGCATAAAATGGAAATTGAAAATTAATCCCACCAAATCTGAAGAAATTCTTTTCACTAAACGTCGCCCACAAATAAACCACCAAATCAAGATAAATTCAGCTCTCATCCCTTGGTCAAAATCCGTAAAGTACCTAGGCATAACATTAGACAAATCTCTTACGTTCACAGATCATATCAATAGAAAAACTGATAAAGTCAAAAATTAATATTTAAAATTTTTCCATACTTCAACAGAAAATCCCATTTGAGCTCTCATAACAAATTAATAATATACAAATCAGTTATTCGCTCGTTAATTACATACACCTCGCCAGTTTGGAGCTCAACCTGCTTGACTAACTACCAAAAACTTGAAAGAATTCAAAATCTATCAATGCGGATAATTAATAATTACCCCCGCTACACTAAAATATCATCCATGCTCCAGGACTTACAGCTTCCAACAATTAAACATTTTGTCCATACTCAAACAGCTTCTTACTTCAGTAAAACACCAGTCTCCAAAAATCAATTAATAAAGGAAATCGGTAACTATAATAAAGCATCACTAAAACGCTACACTCATAAAAGAACATGTGTTACTAACTTAAGCTAGTTTATTTTAATTTCTAATTTTATATTATCAACTGTGTTATCTTTTTTTATTAGTAGGTTTTTGTATAATTTTTCCTACAACATTATATAATCACAATTTGATTTTACCACTAATTATAGATTAGATGATTAGATTATAACTACCAAATGAACCAAACATTTGATGATTGTAAGGATGTCTCATTCGTAATCATTTATAAATATTTTGTCAATATGTAAAAATGTAAATAAAGTTTATTTTCTTCTTCTGATCCCTATGAAGGACGGTATAATCAAGAAAAATCCTAGGGCCATTAGCCAGATTTGCATCTTTATCCTTGGGCATAGAAGCCAATACTCCACGGATGACCCTGAATAGATAAGTTGAGAATCCCCATTATAAGAGTGATGAAATGATTGGGATCACCTGTAGCAGAGTGAGTATAACAGTCTTCTATGCCAAAAGTCAAGGGTTCCCAATCCTCAGGTGGTGGTCCTAGATTTTTTAATGGGAGTAAAAAATCCTTAGTTACGCCGTCCTTCAGGGTCCCGTGCCTGTGCGATGTCCGGTACTTGTTAAAGATCCCATTCCTAATTAAACCTGGATAGGTAAAATTTAGGACTCCCACTGTAGCATCGTCCATTAGCCACAGTAGCATAAAGTGACGTTAAATAAATAAATAAATAAATAAAGAAGCAAACAAAGGAGTAAATGCTAAGAGCAAAATAATTACAAAAATATATGATTGTCATTATACTTACATAGAGACTACCCTTGGAGCAGTAATCGGTGACCACAAGTATCCTCATCGGCTCTACGACCGCTCCGATAAAAGAGTTGATGTTGTCGTGCCTTACCTCCCGCAGCAGCCTCATCTCCTTCATTATGTCCCTCGAGATGTCTTTCTTACGGGAGAATTTTATTTCCTTCACTCGGACGACTAGTCCTCGGAACTGGCCTGTGGAGGCGAAGCGCTGAGGGACCGCATCGGGACTCGAAGGAAGTAGCGCTCACTAAGCTAATCTGTCATAGATAAAAAAATATCATTAATTTTTTTAATTCAAAGATTAAATGAATAAATGAATATTAAATGAAATACAGGCAATAATCTATGAAATGTGGTATAAATTCAAGTGCCAACTCACAGAGCAGACATTGAAAATCAGTGCCGGCGTGAAAGTGTTAAATAAAATTGATATTTCTTAACTTATTGAATGTTAATAAGGATGAGTCATGTCTGGAAGCTGGTATTCAGTAAGTGAAGAATTATCAAAAATGAGTAGTCTGAAAATTATTACTTTTTTTTTTTTTTACGATACTACTTGCTACCATACTATTCATTTTCCAACGTTTTGCTGGCATATTTTTTAATAATTTTATTGCACACTGTATAATAAATTTGTTACTTACTTTGCTAGGCGACGATATGATATCATGGTAGTCGTGAAGCTCCGAGACGTCTATCTTCCACAACAGCCCTTCTATCTCCTGCTCGATCTTCCACTTTCGATAAATACTGATGGTACTGACGGTCGCACAGAACAGAACTATAGCCAGGACAATCGCTGCTATTATGGAACCCTTCTCGGAGTCGTCTTTTGAGCAGTTCTCGTTGTTGAACCCGCACGAGGGCTCGTCCTCAGGCTTTGTTACGTGGATCCAATTGGGTCGGGTAATAGCTTTGAACTCCTATAAGGAGAGCGAAATCATAATATAAACCAAAAATATTTGTAAATTATATACAATATGAAAACTACCCCAAATATCATCAATATATCAAATTGAAGCGTGGATCCATTAATCTTGCACTTTTCAACAACATATTATATATGTACATTGCTATTCTCATTTGGGAAAAAAAGTTTTAATCTGCAAAAAATACTTCTAATATTTCCTCCTTTAGTTATTTATAAAATAATTTCATATTTACCCATTTTTTTTTATTAATACTATTGGGTTGTGTCACATGAAATGTGCGTTTTCAAGGTAAAGGATTTTTATTAAAAATACGATATGAAAACAAGATAATTTTATTCGAAGTATTTACCTTCTTTTTCTACACATTTTTTCCAATGTGACACCAACTTTTTTATCCCAGAACTGAAAAACTCTGAGCTTTGAAGTGAAACAAAATATGAAAACGCACTTTTCACTTGATCATCATTTTCAAAAAGTTTTCCTTTGACGAAGTTGTCTAAATTCCTGAACAGGTGGTAATCTGTTGGAGACAAGTCGGGAGAATATGATGGGTGCAGAAGAACTTCGTAGCCCAGTTCTTTCAATTTTTGCACGGTATGTTTTGAAACATGCCCCTCAGTGAGATCATGAGGTACCCATGTATTGAGCTTTTTTACTTTCCCAATACACTTTAAATGTCTGGAAACGGTAGATACACTTGCATTTAGTTGTGCTGAGAGTCCTTTAACTGTTTAGTAGGGGTTCCTTCTACTGTATGTTTGAGGATATCGTTGTCTATTACGGACAGAGGTCTTCCTTGGGGCAAGTTTTCCAAGTCGGTATTCCCAGCTAAAAACTTAGCAAACCAATGGCGAATGGTCCGTTCATTAACACTCCCTTCCCCAAACGCCTGGCAAATATTTCTAGCGGCCTCAGCTGCTGAATGGCCGAGTTTAAACTCGTACAAAAATACTACTCGAAAACTGCGTGTTTCCATGTTCATATTTGGAGGTATACTAAAAAGAGGGTAATTGATTGGGAAGCTAATGTTTATAATACAAAGGTAAAGGATTAGTAACTGTTTACTTTAAATATTTAAACATTCGGAAGAAAACAACAGAGACCTGCAAAATCCTTTATGTATTTCAGAAACTATAAAAATGGACATTTCATGTGAAACAACCCAATAACAACAAGATATGGTTAATTATTTTAAATCAACAAATTCAAAGCTGCTCAAGAGAAAAGAATTTGGAAAAATTAATATTTGCAAGAAATTAAAGCCCATTTAATTTTAAATCAATACAGTAAGTTTAAACAAAATCATTGGACTCCCCGTGGCTGTGTGGTTTGTGCGCAAGTCTACTAGGCTTAAGATTATAAGTTTCAATCCCAGTCCGGGGAGGACTTGAGTGTATACGTCTAGAGTATGTGAGACCTGTCAGTCAACTGGTGGCTACTCACAAAAATAGGCATAGGGAGTGATGACCCTACCCTATACAATATGATCAAGAATCACGGTGTGGAATCTTAGGAAACCATACCATCTAACCAAGGGTTTCCAAGGTATGTCGTGCCAAACAAAATTGTTTTTGAGAATATTGAAAAAAGTCATCAAATACATAGTATCCTATGAAGTGACATTTTTGTGAAAAAGTTACTGTAACATCCCAGACAAATACTTGCCTTAAATATAAATATTTCAGTCTCGCACAACTTTTGTTTTTGAGCTAGAACACACAATTATTTTTGAATGACTTGGTCACTAGGACTCAAAGGGACCCTATAACCTGTATTTCCATTGAAAACTAAAATTCAAAAATTTTCATGATCACAATACTTTTCCTTGATATTTATTTTGTATATAGGTGAATTAAAGTAAAACATCAGAAATTAAATAATAAATAAATTTTTCCTTACTGGAGATGTGGAGTTAGGCTGATGTTGGAACTGGCCGACGAAACGAAGATGGTATCGGCAAACTGACGAGTTCTCTTTTGAAGGATTTCTTACGAAAGAATAAACTGAGAAATTTCCTTCTGAATCCCCATTACTGTCTAATTTTATTGTTGTCCCGGTAATACCTATAAAATATGAAATTATATCAAAACTGTGCATTAAGGTAAGATTATAAATAAAAGGAAATATTTATTATTTTAAATATTTGTGAATATAATTTAAAAAGTACACTTTATTGCTTGTTGTATATATATTGTAATATACCCACTATAGAAGGAATTTTTAATTGTTAGAATTATTTTTATTTTATTTTGACAGGCTGACAATCTTATAATTAATATTGTGTTATGCAGGCTAACAATCATGTTTAGGTATTGACAGCTTTAATTGTGTGTTTGTTTTCAAACATGATCACCATTTTGGAAGCTTATTACAAATATGTAGACTCCATTTTGGATACTAACCAAAACCACTGCCAGATCTATCTTCTAGTCTTAATTAATAAAATTCACATATCCCACAAGCCAGTTTTTAATATCCACTATAATAGAAGAATAAATTATTTAAAAAGAAGATCTAGAATCAAAAATAAAACATTTGTTAAAGAAGAAACTTAATTTTGTTGGCTAGAGGTGAAGAGGGAAAAGGAAAACCCCGGAGAAACCCCAGAGGAACCAGGTAGAGAGAAAAGGTAGATCTGTTTTGACTGTTTAAGTGTGAGGACCTCCAGGAGTTAGAGCTGCTGTCAGAAGAATAGAAGTTAGTATCAACATTGTTAGCCTGCTCATTACTTCTTTATTTTTTAAGTTATAATTATAAGTTAATTATAAAAATTGTGCCTGATTGTTATGAACCAAGCCCTGAGAAAATAAAGTTTAGATTATTAAATATTGTGTAAATTAATTGCTTCCTTAAGAAATATTTGTTTTTTAAAAATAAGCATATTATAATATCTAAATATACATTGTGAATTTATTGCTGAAATCTTATTATCTACCCAAAATAGTGCGTCTCTATTGTTATGATGAATTTCGAACTAAGTTGGAATTCTGCCTATTTCATAGGCGTCTTATAATAATAAGTAAGAAGTATGAATTTAATAAAATTATTTTCTTTTATGATTAGCAAAAAAAATATATATTGTAATATACCCACTTTTTTTATAAAGTATACAATTATTTATTATTTAAATATTATGTTAGGCAGGCTAACAATTAGATACAAAATAGAATAAAAATAAAAATTAACAGCTCCAATTTGAATGTTTGTTTGTAAACATAACCTCCATTTTGGATGCAAGGGACACCCCAGGTAGAAGAAAGATACCTGGTCATAGTTAGTTTCAAGGGTGTTAAAGTTATGACCTGAGGGAGGAAGGAGCTGCTGCTGAATATGAAGAGGGATCTTGGTTAGCCTGCATATTGTTTGTGTTATTTTGTAAGTTATTATTATAATTAAAAAGTTATATAAAAGATTGTGTGCCTGATTGTCAAGAACCCATACCATACCCTGAGAGTAAATTGAATATTAATTAAGTAAATATTGTGAT
Source organism: Piezodorus guildinii (assembly GCA_023052935.1). NCBI lineage: Eukaryota > Metazoa > Arthropoda > Insecta > Hemiptera > Pentatomidae > Piezodorus > Piezodorus guildinii. The sequence continues at coordinate 164,639,443 of CM041294.1, read as the reverse complement.
AATTAATTTTTTCTTAAAAGAATATATTTTTTAAAAATAAGTATATTATAATATATATTTATATATATCTTACAATTATTAAACCAAAAGAAAAAATATGATTCTCATGAAAAAATCAAAGTTATGGAGTGTGCTTGTTACTTTATTCATTAAAATTTGCTTTCTGTTGCTTTGGCTGATCGGACGATAACACGGTAGGACAACTAATACTGACAATAAACTAAACTAAAAAAAACACTCACTTTTGTAAGAACCTCTGTTGATGATTGTTTCTATTATTCTTGTTCCGTTACTGGCTACTTCTTCAATAATAGTGTCGTTGAGCTCAGGGTAACCTTTGAGAAGATCATCGAGGGCTGTAGCGTACAGTTTCACCGAGTCATAGAGGTAGGCTGCATAAATTGAGATAAACTGCAAGCGTAGAAGAAATTATTATTAATATTAAAAACAAAACTATTTTCATTAAAAAAATGCTGCAAATTATTATACATTGGTTCATTATTTTATAATATTAATATAGTATTAAAATTTACATAGCTGTGTAGGCAATAAACTAATATCTATTTTTTGTCACTGTTTGACATTGGAACTAAAATCTACCATTTCTTAAATTATTGGTATTTTATTTTATTTGAGGAGTACTAGTGGAAGAGCTCCTTATAAATCTACGAATCAAATATTTTAGTTCTATAGGTTTTGCAAATTTTAAATAGCAAAATAAAAGAATTAAAGGAAAAAAAGAATTTTTTCAAATTTTACTTTCGCTTACTATATATAGTAAGAAAAAGTATTGCGATCGTGAAAATTTTCAAATTCCAGTTTTCAACGGAAATACACATTTTAGGGTCCCCTGAGTACAAATAACCAAGTCCCACAAAAAGGTCTGTATGTGTGTGTGTGTCCCCATGTGTGGTAACTCCCGGGCGGAAACAAAGAGTCCTATGAAACTGAAATTTCATATTTAAGACAACTATACGCCCGATACGTGACAAAACTTTTTTCATCAAAATCAGCTTACCAGAAGAGCCACATTATACCATGTATTTTGCACCTTTCTTCGATTTTCTCGAAAACGGTTCCGACGATTTTGATTAAACTCGCTATATCAATGTAAAATTTAATGGGCTTTAATATCATGTAGGTTTTATTCTGATAAAAATAGTCTGACAGGGCTCAAATGCCGATATTTTTAATTTTCTTACCCTAAAGTACCTTTAATTTTGTAGATTCAATAAAAATAACTATATTATTTTGTTAACGCTGATGAAAAACAGGTAAATATATAAATTGAATAAATTCGATACCCAACTAAAGGAGAAAAAATAAAAAATATTTTTTTAATGCAATTTTTCGTTTTTGAACATAAGAGCAGTAATATACATGTATGATATACCGTTGGAAAGCTAAAGATTTTAGAAAAAATATTATCTCATACATAAGCTTTTAAAAGTTAATAAAGAGTGATAAAAAGCTGATAAAACTAACTGATTATTTTAGATAATAATATAATAGATTTTTTAATAAAACACATGTTTTTATAGAAATTCCATTTAACTAATTCTTTAATGGTTTCACTCATTACGATCTCTTACTGTTTTTGAAAATTCTTTAATCAATTCTAAAAACAGAGGTAAGTGAAAGTTGCATTTTGCCCGCACCAGATTTTTTTATATTGTTCCACCACTTCAAAAAATTCCTGTGTATGGGGGAGTATAAAAGACATTTTCTGAAAAAAATCGGTGATTGACACTTTTCAAAAAGGTTAAAAAAATAAATATTTTGTTTTTCTTTCTTCCGCTAAAAATTGGCTTTTCGCTTAAGAATCATGATCATATCATTATTTCATGCCTCTGACTTCTAAGAATTAGAGACAAAATCACCATTAATTAATTTTAAATTTTACTATTAAAAAAAAAAATCGAAAAAAGAAGTTTTAGAAAAAATTTAGAAAACCATTTGAATTAAAAAGCTAAAAATTTAATCAAAAAATCCTCGGGGTAAGATTTACAATCTTAACCAGGCTATATATCCTTTATTTCGACAAGCTTTAAAAGCACTTAGGACAGGAAAAGGTATATACACTGTTGGGGAAAGTGAGTCTTACTTTCACGTACGAGACATTGGTGAACACTTGAGGCGTCGGAAAGAAGAAAGGCTCGCCGCCGTTGTATTCACGCACTTTCCTGGAGAAGTCTTCGTAGTCGACGCTCGGCGGGGAAGAGACCACGACTAGCAGGGACATGGCACGTTTGTACAGTCCCATCTGACCTTTGCAGTTCACCTGTCCCTCCTCGTTGTTGATAGTCGGTTCTGAAACAAAAGAAAATCTACTTATTATTAATCATGCTTAATGTGAAACAAATTAGAATTAGTTTTGTTATGCAAAATATAATCAATACGTATTAAATAAAATAAAAATGACACTCAAATTCGGGACTTTATTATTATAAATGAACATTGGTTTACTATAACTTTAATCTATCATAACACTGATTTATTATTTGAACAGATTTATTGTACACTAGCGGGTGCAATTAAAATTTGTTCTCTAATTTATGTTTATAAAACTTCAGTTTCACCAATTAAAGTTTATTACTTTGAGATTACGAGTTAATCTTAACGAAAAGTACACTTAGCAAGAAAATGTTATGTTTATAATATAACGTCTATTAATTCTTATATTTAATCATCGGCAGAAACTAGAAACACAAATATTATTAACACTGTGGCCCTTTCGATTTTCGAATAATATTTTTTTACGAGTTTAAACTCGGCCATTCAGCAGCTGAGGCTGCTAGAAATATTTGCAAGGCATTTGGGAAAGGGAGTGTTAATGTGGGGATACCAACTTGGAAAACTTGCCCCGAGGAAGACCTCCGTCCGTAATAGACAACGATGTCCTCAAACATACAGTAGAAGGAAACCCCTACCAAATAGTTAAAGGACTCTCAGAACAACTAAATGCAAGCTCATCTACCGTTTCTAGACATTTAAAGTGTATTGGGAAAGTAAAAAAAGCTCGATACATGGGTACCTCATGATCTCACTGAGCGGCAGCAAGACCCCATATTTCAAAACATACCGTGCAAAAATTAAAAGATTTTTTTATATAAATAATTGTAAACTGGTTTATTTATATTCAATTTACTCTAAAGAGCATTTTCAACATTCTGTATAAACTTTATTCTAAAGGGACATGTCCCAGAATAATAAAGAACTTATTTATTTATTATTATTAATCTGGGTGTTGACTTTGGTTTCACAATAAATAGTTTACACCATTATGATGGTAAAGACATAAACTTTAATTTGACTCGTAAAAAAATTTTTTTTAATTTCCTCAATTAATTATATTGTTATTTAAAATGGAAGGAAAACAGGGTTCAATACTTACTCCAAAGATATTTTGACTCTTCTCTTTGATAAAACGGAATGGTATCGACATAGATGACAATGTATTCCCCGTTCTCAAACATCTGAAGCGCCTGCATTGTTGACATCATGTCGATCAATGTTACCGCTGTCCCGAGAAATACATAAACTAAAAATAAAAATGTTATTAAATCACTAATAAATGTTCATATATAAGTGGTATTATAAGATTATAATTGAACAAGAGAAAGTAATTAAATAAATAATAAATCAAAATATTTAACACGGAAGGAGAAATGCCTAATTATCCACAAGTGCAACACGGGGTCAATTGACCCCGTGCAGTAACTGTCCACAAGTGTGTTATGGGGTCAATTGGTCCAGTATTCTTTCCTTAGTTTAAATGTATTGAGCCTCCTGAAAATTGATTAATTTAGACAAAATTATTTGTCTTCCCACTCCATAGGTTTAGGTGAGTATACCACGGCAGAAGGAGGTTAATTGATTAATTTAAAAGTTCATTAACCTCATGGAAGTTGCACTCATTAATAAATTGTTTTTATTTTTTAATTAAAACACTTTTTCACTTCATAAAATTAAATGTTATGAAGGTCACAGGTTCGAACCCGCAGGTGGTCCTAGGATTTTTTAATGGGAGTAAAAAATCCTTAGTTACGCCGTCCTTCGGAGGGGACGTTAAAAGGTGGTCCCGAGCCTCTGCGATGTCAGGTACTCGTTAAAGATCCCTATCCTAATAAAACCTGAATAAGCAAAATTTAGGACTCCCACTGTAGCATCGTCCGATTAGCCATAGTTGCATAAAAGTGACGTTAAACGAATAAACAAACAAACAAATGTTATGATACTTTAGAAACAGGAAATGACTTTTATTTTTTTGTGAGGTTCGGTCTTCCTTCCACCACCTAAACATATACTTTTTTCATATTTCAGGAAAATAAAAAAAAATTAAAAAATAGACTCTCCTAAATAAATTGTAAATTGTGACGACCATAAAAGATACATTTTTTTTTATTATTTTTTTTTTTATCATTGTGGATATAATTAGTTGACCGTTGAGAATTACTGAAGCAATTAGTCCAGGTGGCGGTCATTAAATGAAACAACTGAATAGTTTCAACTATTTTATTGTTTGCCAACGTTTTGACCCCCATATCTTCTAATACTGTTATGATGTTATTAATATTGTAGGTTTAATCTGAACACTTCCTTTTATGTTAATATTACAATTTTACTCATTGTTGTCAGATCCCGTCTAGAAATGTGGTACGTATTTTCCATTTTACCCAACCTTTTGTACGTACTTTCCTATCTACCTGCCTATATTCCTTATTACCAAATTGTACCTAGTTTCCACTCGCCACTTTAATGTTTTTTATTTCATGTAATTTTTTCTTATATATTTGTACATTATCTTTAGTCAGTATCTGGTCTGTATAGCTCTCATTAGTATACCTTTATCATTGTAATTTAAGTAATTGATTTCTTTACACATCTAGTTCCTTTTATGTTATAATATTGACATTCTCTAGCGCAATATTTATTTTATTTTTTATTTTTTAAATAGTATTTTTAATCTTATTTTAAATGTATCCTTTTTGTATCTTTTTAGCCCTGATGATGACCCACAATGGGGGTCGAAACGTTGGCAAATAATAAAATAGTTGAAACTATTCAGTTGTTTCATTTAATGACCGCCACCCGGACTAATTCCTTCAGTATTTTTTATTTTTTTTTTTTTTTGTTCCATTGTATCTTGATCCTTAAAAACTTCATTTTTTTCTTTAACAACAGAGTTGGAGCATTTAGCATCACTTATTATCTACCACATAAGTTTATTTAAAACTTTTCAAATTGATTTCAAGAAGTTAGGTATGTTAAAATTATTTTTTGTCAGATTTTTTTGTGATTGTCTTAATGATATAATTTAAATAATTATACATTAGTCCCGACAGTATCGCATCCAATTCAGCTTTTGTACTTAAACAATATAACAAGAAAATATGAAAATTAATATTAAGTGGAAGATGATGCTAAAAGGTCTTAAGAGGGAACGTCTTTGAAGCTAATAATAGCTCGAGTAAACAATGTTTATCTGAAGGAACATAAAAACTGGATTCTTTGTCTTGAGTTTATTTTTAACTTGACAAGGTCTTTATAATCAAGGGGCTATATTTAGTACAGCTTCAACAATGAGCGTTTGTCAACAGGTGCACCATAATATAATGTAATATAAAATAAAAATAATAAAGCAAAGTAAAATAATAGAATAATAATACAAAGAAACCTATAATTGAAAACATAAATTTATGAAATATACTTTTATAAGTAAATATAAAATAAATGACATAATTTTAACTACATTTTTATTAAATAAATATATTTTTTTTTTTAAGTTTCAATTCTAATTTATTTATTTACAAAAGTTAGACTAAATTTTATATAAACCTATAACTGTTGAGTCAAAATAATGTTTGGGATCTCAAAGATATCAAATCTAATAGAGTTTTAATGAATTAATAAGGTCAAAATTCAACAGTAAAATAAAATGTCTTACCACACCAGCACTTTATTTAAAATTGAACTATGTTTTGGCTAATATGCCATCTTCAGGTGCCAAATAATTTATATCTGAAAAGTTGTGACTTTTACAACTTATTATAATTTGTTTTATACAACCATTCTTTTATTTTTTAAAAGTTTTATATGTATTTTAAGAGCATTTTAAAGATTTTTGTATTTAAAAAATTATAATTGTGTCTTTTCAGACAAAAACTCCTAAAGAAGGCTTATTAGCCGAATTGTAGGACAATTTTGTAAATAAAGTGGTGATTTAGTATGAGTATAGTACTGTTCAACTCAAATGTTCAAGGAATGATGTGCTGGTCTTGGTTGAATGCAGAGCTACAATACCAAGAAGGAAAAAAAAAAACACAGTACTCAGCTTAATCACCAATTTGATTTTGAAAAATCTACAATTTTCGAAATAGAAAAAAATAGTTTTAAAAGAAAAACAATCGAATCTATATATGTATCAATATTTATATGTACTGAGCCCAAGAGCATTCATGGGCTGTAGTGATAAAGGTTTGTTTTAATTTTTTCAAAAGAAAAATGAGGAATTCTAAGAAAAGATAATGAAGCTAGTGAAAGGTATATAAAGTATTTTGTGCGATGGAAGACAGTAAGAGGCTTCAGCCTGCCCAGCCGGGTTGTCTTCTTCCAAGTCTTTCATCTTACAAAATAGTTGTAAGAAATGGGGGATAGAACAATAATAATAATAATAGGCTTACCAAACCGGAAGGTTCGATGCCGATACCACCAAATTCCGCCTACACAGACTCGTCCAATGTTCACTGTTCAAGCCCAAGCCCCCGAGATCAGCCTTAACGCAATCCTCCCATCCATCGATGCTTCGGCCTACCTTTCGTAATGCTATCAACTCATTATATTCACAGGATACAAGTTCCGCAATTCCGTGTGCAACCTTCTAAACTCCCCAGTGGCCTCGTCTCTCTTCGGACTGAATATTTTACGCAGTACCTTATTTTCGAAAACCTTAAGCCATTGTTCATCCTTCAAAGTAAGTGGTCACGTTTCACATCCATAAAGAACCGTCGGAAGAATAATAGTTTTATAAATTCTAACCTTTAAGTTTTTAGATAGAAGCCGCGAGCTAAGTAAGTTAGCAAGTGAATAATAACACGCATTTCCCACCTTTAACCGGGACTTTATTTCTTCCTGGATTTCATTTTTTCTTGTTATCATTGAACATAAATATTTAAATTTCTCTACGTGTTCAAAAGTATGTCCTGACATATCAATATCACCAAGATCGCTACCGTTTCTGCTACTAATCATATATTTTGTCTTATTGGTATTTAATTCGAGTCTTATTTCTTTAGATGGATGGATAGAACAAAAAAAAAATAAAAAAAAATAGTATAGAAATTAGGTTATAGAAAACACACTCCATTTTAATTCCATTAATAAAATAAGATATGAAACTTACTTCTTGTACTATTTTTGGTTTCCTGAATAATATCGTACCAAAATGTGGTATGGCAACAGAAATCTTTCTTTTCACAGCAAGTATGCCTGTCCATGACGCTTTTTTTATGATTCACTTTCATGCTTTTATTAAGTGCTTCTCTTTCCAAACTATCTCCTACAATAGCCCATGTCTCTTCCATTATAATAGAAAACTTATGCCAATCGTAATATTCCAGGAGGGCGACCACTGATTTAGTTACCTAAAAAAACATAAGATAAGTAATAAGAATAGTAATATCGAAGTATAATATACTGCAGGACAGCTAATTATTTGATAAAAGAAAAAGTTATATAACATGCATAGCTATAGAACGGTTATTGTGAGAGACAAAAAATGCATAAACTTTAATTGTTATATCATTTAATCATAAAAAAATCTGGTGCGGACAATACACGACTTTCACTTACCTTCGTTTTTAAAATCGATTAAAGAATTGCCAAATACAGTTAGAGATAAAAATAGTGAAACCATTAAAGAATTAATTAAATTGAATTAATATAGAAACATGTGTTTTATTAAAAACTCTATTATATTATTATCTAAAATAATCAGTTAGTTTTATCAGCTTTTTACCACTCTTTATTCAATTTTACTAGCTGGTGTATAAGATAATATATTTTCTAAAGTCTTTCTCTATCAAACGGTATATTATACGTCTATATTACTGTTCTTATATTCAAAAAAAAAAAATTGGTGCGCTGTGCTTCATTGACAAGTCGTCAGGCTGTAGCACCGTCACCATGAATTTTCCTTTTCGGGAACCCAAAAAAACAGTTAGTTTTAACAGCTTTTCATCACTCTCCATTAACCTTTATAAGTTCGTGAATCAGATAATATATATTCTAAAATCTTTAGCTATCCAACAGTATAGCTGTCGAGCTTTTTTGCGATCGATTAATCCGAATGATTGTAATAATCGAATGATCCGATAATCGTCATTCGTTTATGCCCACCCCTAGGACCCACGGACACACAGACCATTTTGTGGGACTTGGTTATTTGGACTCAGAGGACCTAAAACGTGTATTTCAGTTGAAAACTGGATTTGAAAATTATCACAATCGCAATACTTTCCCTTACTATATATTTCATATATAGGTAAGTGAAAGTAATAAATGTTTCAATCCAAACTCAATATAATTCTTATTTAAACTTTAAGTTTACTTATTAAAACTTTTAAAATTTCTACCAAGAGATTTTTAAATTATATTATAACTTGATACATGTTAAGTAACAAAGTTTTTAAAATTATTTTTTCAATATTTCCAATCAATATGATGTAACCCAAAAAATAAAAAAAATAAACAAAATAAATAAAATAAAACGGAATAGAAACAGCTGATTTATATAGACATCTGATAACAAGACAAAATAAAATCAAGCTTGAACAGCTGATTCATAAAGAATATAAATTTAATTATTATTTAAATAAAAACTAGAAAAAAAAATTAATTCTCAAACAAATGAAGGTCTAATAGTAAATAATAACTAAATATATCAAATAACAATAATTAAATTAATACCAAGATGAACATCATTAATTATATTTATTTTTAATTAATAATTATTAAAGGTTTTTTTAAAAAATAGGTGGGATATTAAGTGAAGACATTTTTATTTTAAATTAAAAATTTCATAATACCATTTACATAATGGTTTCTAAAACTGTTCTTTGAAAAACTAGAATAATGAATTTTTAATGTTGTTTTTTACACAATCATTTCTGTACATCTATAGAATTTTTAAAATAATATTTGAACTTAGTGTGAATATTTCAATTTGAGTATAAAATTCTAAGTAAATAAAACCATCAAATATCGACATGAATCTCGGATGAATCATGTTGAAAACTCATTATTATTATTATTATTAATTGTTTTTAATTATTCTAAAATGATAATTGAATATTATTATTAAATATGATTGAAAAATAATTTATAATACTGCTCCAAGTACCTGAGTGTTAGGTGGTTCTGTTCTAGCAAAAGTTGGAACTTCTGACGCTCTATAGTCGGAACATTTCTAGAAAACAATAAAATATTTAAAAACTTAGAAATTGTATAAGCAATAAAAAAAAAGGATATTTATGATTTTTTCACCTAGAAGATGAAAAAAAACAATTAATGATTCATAATATACCAAAATTTAGTTCATTAAATCAACTTTAATAATTTCTCGGACCATAGGATATATTCTGAGTAATCATATATTGGTATAACCATTTAACCTTATAAATAATATCTTAATGGAATACTTAATATATCAAAATGTCAATATTCTTGATAGTACGTAGGATTTAGCAAAACAAACATTGTATTCTAAAGTTCTTGTTTAAAACTAATAGAGCTAATAAGACATGTAAAGAATTTAATCAAATGAAAAGTTAATTTTCTTTTTAAGAAATAAGAAACAAAAAGAGAAATATTAATTAATTTTAACCTGTAAAGGCGGTGATACACGGTTAGAATTAGGGTATGTGTAGGTGAGGTGAAATTCGTGATTCGTAGGTGAAAGTGAATATCACATACTTTCAACATATTATAATAAATATTCAATTACTGAATTTTGTATATTACTTCATCATTTATTTTTATTACCTTTTATTATAAATAATGTTCAATTTCTTACAATTGAGTTCCTACATTAAAAAACATGTTTTCATGATGTTTATATTACACTTGTTTGTTTTGACATAACTTTATCATTCAGTTTTTTAATATTTAAAAAAAAAAATATATATTTAATGATAATATAGGATTTTTCTAATAGTAATATTTGATGTCATTATCCGAATTTTTTTTTTTTAAATAAGCCTTCCCCCTCTCCTGCTACTTTCATGAACACATAGAATACTTGCTTTCACCTCACCTACACATACCCTAATTCTAACCGTGTATCGCTGCCTTTAAGGTAGTATACAGACCATTAACACCTGGATTGTAAACTAAACTTCAAAAATCCTATTAACATAAGCTATTATATAAAATTTATCCCTACTTCAATATAAACACTTAAAATTACGAGGAAAAAAAAACAAGTTAACTCATTTCTGTCCAGAACATTTTTGATTAAGGAAAATGATTCCCATTAGCAGAAAAATCTTAAAAGTTACGATTATTATTCCTGGCTGTTGCATTTTTGGAACACTGAGTATAAATGGGTTAATATTGGGTTGTGTCACATGAAATGTCCGTTTTTATAGTTACTGAAATAAAGGATTTTGCAGGTCTCTGTTGTTTTCTTCCGAATGTTTAGATATTTAAAGTAAACAGTTACTAATCCTCTACCTTTGTATTATAAACATTAGCTTCCCAATCAATTACCCACTTTTTAGTATACCTCCAAATATGAACATGGAAACACGTTATTTTTGAGTAATATTTTTGTACGAGTTTAAACTCGGCCATTCAGGAGCTGAGGCTGCTAGAAATATTTGCAAGGCGTTTGGGGAAGGGAGTGTTAATGAACGGACCATTTGCCGTTGGTTTGCTAAGTTTTCAGCTGGGGATATCGACTTGGAAAACTTGCCCCGAGGAAGACCTCCGTCCGTAATAGACAATGATGTCCTCAAACATACAGTAGAAGAAACCCCTACAAAACAGTTAAAGGACTCTCAGCACAACTAAATACAAGTGCATCTACCGTTTCCAGACATTTCCCATGTTTCAAAACATACCCTGCAAAAATTGAAAGAACTGGGCTAAGAAGTTCTTCCGCACCCACAATATTCTCCTGACTTGTCTCCAACAGATTACCACCTGTTCAGGAATTAAGACAACTTCGTCAAAGGAAAACTTTTTGAAAATGATGATCAAGTGAAAAGTGCGTTTTCACATTTTGTTTCACTTCAAAGCTCAGAGTTTTTCACTTCGGATAAAAAAGTTGGTGTCACGTTGGGAAAAATGTGTAGAAAAAGAAGGTAAATACTTTGAATAAAATTATCTTGTTTTCATATCGTATTTTTAATAAAAATCCTTTAACTTGAAAACGGACATTTCATGTGACGAACCAATATTATATATAACTGGTATCAGGCCTATAATTTCATATTTATACCCAGGCCTGAGTCTTGCAAGCAAAACATATAGAAATAAATTACAAGTACTTAATTTAAGTACAAAGTATGAATTATAAGTACTTAAGTTAAATTAAAAAAAAAAAAATTATTTTTTTTGTTCACCTCTACCTTGCCTTTGTAGGCTCTAAGGAGGTTTCTCAGGTCTGAGGGTGAGGCCGAAAGATTAATGCTGAGTTCTGTTGTAGTTTATGAAGAACCCAATAAAGTAGGGCAGCACTTATTTAGAATTAAGTGTTTTATCTCTTTTCTCTCCCTTTTAGGATAAAATTACCCAAAATTTCTCTTTATATAATTTATTTAGTGAACCAAACTTCTGTTTGGATTATATTCTTTGCATATCCCGTAAGCTCTTCCATAGCAATGACTAGAGTAGTCAATATCTCACTGACATGCCCTGATGAAGAACTAGAATGTAGACCTAAAAAGTCGGGCTATTACTAATAAAGACTGTTTAATTATTTTTGTTGATCGCTACCCGGACTAACTTTCTTCTGAATTTTTAAACTGTGAATTATTGATATTTATAATAAATAATAAAACTTAAAGATAAATTAACAGATTTTTTATACTCACATAACTGATCATGGGTATGTTCCTGGCTTGAGCTATGATGGACTCCACATGACAGGATTCCTCCGGGCCAAAGAAGGCGTAGACCCCATCGCAGATCATGTCCGTCACAGCCCGAGTCGTCGGAACAGTCTCCCCCTTGGTGTCGACCCATTTCAAGTTGAGGGTTACGTTTGGAAGCAGAGTAGAGTTGTTGTTCACCTACAACACCAGCCTTAGTGACCTATTGCAAGTGTAGCATACAATAACAACAGTATTGATATCATGAAGGTAGATAGGGTAACACAACCCCCAACAAAATTCCCTTCATTGATTTCCCTTCTATCCATTACTATTCCACAATAAAACTTCTCGGGGGTTACCTGTAGCATGGTGGTTAGCATAACAGCGTCCTATGCCAAGGTCATGGGTTCAAACCCGCAGGTGGCGATAGGATTTTTTAATGGGAGCAAAAAACCCTTAGTTATGCAGTCCTTCAGAGGGAACGTTAAAAGGAGGTCCTGAGCTTGTGCGATGTCAGGTACTCGTTTATAATTCCTATCCTAATTAAACCTGGATAGGCAAAATTTAGGACTCTCACTGTAGCATCGTCCGATTAGCCATAGCAGCATAAAGGGACATTAAATAAATAAACAAACGAACAACTAGTGGATTGGATGAGGAAGATGGTTGGGGGTGCGGTCATAAAATAGAAACACATTTAAAACAAGTGCTATTTTGATTATGTGCCGACGTTTCGGCCTACATTGTGGGCCTTCATCAGGGCTAAAAGAAACAAGATAACAACCAATGTAATTATAGACTTAATGCGTTAGGTATAGAATAATAATATGGTGACAGTAATATAATATGGGAACATAAATAAAATAAAATTTAAAATGATAATAAGATGACAGTTATAAAGTATGAAAATAAACAAAATTAAGATGATCGTTATCAAGTATGGATGGCAGTTATAAAAATAATTAATAAGATGATAGTTGTACAGTATGGAAGTAAACAGAATTGAGATGATAATATTGCAATAAGAATATATATAAAGAGAGGCTAAGCATATGAAAAAATGACAAAGGAACAATATGTGAACAATTAAAATTTAAAATTTTTTAAAAAATATATTAAAAACATAGTTAAGAGTATATAGGTAATATATAAAAAAAGAACATAGTCATTAGAAAAGAGAAAGTTCACATTAAAAAAAAAATTTAATTAAAATAGCACTTCTTTTAAATGTGTGTTTCTATTTTATGACCGCCTCCCCAACCATCTTCCTCATCTAATTTATCAACGGTCAACAAAAACTGCATCATCATAGGAAATTTAGGCATTACCTATGATCAAAACCTAACATGGAGGAACCATACATCCCAAATTTAGGCATTACCTTTGATCAAAACCTAACATGGAGGAACCATACTTCACAAATTTAGGCATTACCTTTGATCAAAACCTAACATGGAGGAACCCTACTTCCCAAATTTAGGCATTACCTTTGATCAAAACCTAACATGGAGGAACCATACTTCCCAAATTTAGGCATTACCTTTGATCAAAACCTAACATGGAGGAACCATACTTCCTAAATTTAGGCATTACCTTTGATGAAAACCCAACATGGAGGAACCATTCTTCCCAAATTTAGGCATTACCTTTGATCAAAACCTAACATGGAGGAACCATACTTCCCAAATTACCAGGAAGCACCTATCATCTAGTTTCCTCTCTCATACTTCCCCACTTTGAGATGAGGCTGAAGTGATTGATGAACAGCTTCATAAGGTTCATTTACGACCTCTCCAGACAATCTCGTACTTCTCAATGGTATTCTGGTCAAGAGTTCTATTCTGGTTCCTGAATAAAATACCTTCTTGGAATCTTCCAACTCCTATCCTTGAGAACCAGAAAACCTTTCTATATCCTTGACCTCCTTACTTCGAGCTCCTTCGTACCACCCCTAAACACAAGATCTCAACCTACCGATTTATATATAACTTCTCAAAGAACTGCTTCCGTTGCCTGAAAGTACTTTATAGTCTGTGCTACCATACTTTAAAACTCATTACCTATTTCCCTATATAAAGTATCATTCCTGACCACATTCAAACATCTTTTATTTCTCCACCTCCTAACTAACTAACTATCATGGCGCTACAACTCGGTGACGAGTCTTGGCCTCCTCCACCAACTTCCTCCAATCATCTCTGTTCTGTGCGGCCATCGTCCAGTTCCTGACTCCCAGGACAACCCCTGAATCCTTCACCACACCATCTGACCTTGGTCTCTCTCTTCTTCTCGTTCCGTAGAGAGGATCTGTCAGGATCTTTTTAGGTATCACTTCATCCTCCATCCTTGCCACATGGCCAGCCCATCTAAGTCTTCCAAGCTTCATCCTCATAACGACATCTTGATCATTAAAAATTGTATAAATTTCAGCATTTGTCCGCCTTCACCACCTCCTAAAAGATCAATATCCCCTATCTGTGGCATAAGCCTTATTTTTGTCAGACAATTAGGTACATATAAAGGGAGAAATTTAAACAACACTCGATGAAAAAAAGACATAAGCACTCTCTTATGTTTCTTGATGGTCCAAGTGGAAGCAGAGGAAAAGGTTTACTCAATAGGAGCAGCTCCTCTCTTAAAACCATTACAATAGTCACTGTAAACTTACCTATCATAAGTTCAAACTTGGACTTCCAAACACACCATTGTGTAGGTTCTGTAGATGAGAAGATGAAACATCTTTTCATATAATCTGCTGGTGCGATAGCTTTTCTAATCTCAGGTTTGACCTTTTTGGAACTGACTGATTGGAGAGATCAGCAAAAAAATGAGCTAATCAATCCTAAAAGCCTTCTTAAGTTTGCGCTGGCAACAAAACTCATATTCTAACTTGAACAACTACCTTAGACTATGGGATACAATGGATCCTTTAGGTCGCAATGCACAAATGCCAACCAAAAAATAACACACAAAAAACCATTAAGAAGTGACAATGGTTGACTGCGTGTATATATGGGAGAAGCTGGTTCAGGGTGCAGTCAATAGAACACACAATTAAGTATAATATTAATTTACTAGTGCCGACGTTTCGGCCTAAATTACAGGCCTTCTTCAGGGTGATTGAGTGAGCTGAGCGGGCGTCACAACAATGATCACACAATAACTTGGCTATTGTGGCTAGTTGTGACGTCCGCTCAGCTCACTCAATCACCCGAAGAAGGCCTAATTTAGGTCGAAACATCGGCACCAGTAAATTAAGTTTATACATAATTGTGTGTTATATTGACTGCACCCTGAACCAACTTCTCCCACAAAAAATAACATTAATCTTTTGCAAACACGTAATCTGCCTTGACTTAATTATGCACAACTTTCCAACTGTTTTTATTTGTATTTTTTATTTATTTTAATTTTATATATTTCATCATATATAATCATAAGCTGGTTAGGTAATTAATGTGTTTCTTGTTATATCTGGAAAGCTATTGAATGAATGTATGATTCATAAATAATAATGCACAGAAACTAATGACACACACTTATATTTTTAATTAATGATACAATCTAATAATATTGGAAGGTTACTGGGAGGTACCAGTGTTGCCAGGGAAAGTTACTGGTAACCAGTGTTGCCACAGTTCTTCCCCCACTTATGAAATTTACATTTCGTTTATATATAATGGTTAGTCGTTCATTATGAAATCCTTGTAGCGTGATGGAGGCCGACGAACTCTTTTAGGACGGCCGGTGTTGCCGTCTTGTTGAGCGACCGGCTGTTGTCCGGTATCTGCTGTACCTTCCTCTGGCGTCGTCAGGACCTCTGGAGCGGAGCTCCTAGGAGGGATCGTCGAAGTTTGAGTTGGAATCCTGGGGATGTCATATGATTGAGATGGCCCAAACGTGGTTTTCTTCCTAGTTTTGAGGACCATTGTATTTCGAAGCTGGTTGACATGTCGCTTCAACGATCTTCCTGAATCTAGTGTTATTAGGTAATGACGAGAACCCAGCTTCTTTTGTACTTCTCCAAATTCCCAAACTTCTCTATTATTCGTATATAATCGAACTTGAATTCTCTCTCCCACTAAAAAAAAAACGGCACTTATTTGTACGGATTTGTGAAGGCTGAGGTTTATATGGGAAAATAGAATTTAAGCGGATTCTCAGCTGTCGGTGTAAGTATAGCTCTGCTGGAGATTTTCCGGAGGCAAGCGGTGTTGCTCGGTAACGGAATAAGATATTTTGTACTTTTTCTTCTATGGAACCCGGGTCATTAGCCGCAGAATTGAGCCTATGTTTTAAGGTTTGAATATTTCGTTCGGCTAGACCATTTGTGGCAGGATGTCCGGGTGCTATGAACTTTTGAAATATTCCATTAGTTAAGCAGTATTTCGAAAATTCCTCACTCTGGAAGATCGATGCATTGTCGGAAACCAATATTTGAGGATATCCATGCGAAGCGAAGATGGTTTCCAACATAAAAATGGTCGAAGAACTAGTAGGGGCCTCCTTGCTGATTTTTATTTCGGCCCACTTGGACTTGGCATCCACAACCACTAGATAGAACCGATTTAAGAATGGACCAGCATAGTCCAGGTGTATCCTTTCCCAATTATCTTGTGGAGGATCCCAAGGATGGACTGGAACTTTTGGAGGGTTAGTTCTCGTTAGAGCGCACCCTTCACAGCTTTTGACCATTCGTTCGATATCTCTATCAATGTTTGGCCAATATACATACCGGCGAGCTAACTGCTTCATTTTGGTTATTCCCAGATGAGTCTGATGAAGCTCTTCTAGAATAGTGGAACGTAAGGAGTATGGGACAAAAACTCGATCTTGGCGGAAAACGATATTATCTACTAACGTATACTCTGAATCTTGTGTTCTAAACTTTAAATCATTGATGATTTTAATAAGTTCGGGATCTAGAGCGGTTTTGTTCTTGATAGTATCAGCTGTTATCATTGTACTGGAAATCTGGAAAAGTGTGTCAGAACACACTTGGTTTACTTCTTCACCCAAGAATTCATCAGATGAGGACTCGATTTCCGAAGTGGAGCCCGAGATAGGCAATCAACGTTTTGATTGTCTCTACCTTTTTTACACTTCACAGCATAATCGAACCCGGAAAGGAATGATGCATACCTAAGCAAACGTGCAGATGTCATTTGTGGAAGGGGTTTACGGTGATGAAATATCCTGGACAAAGGCTCGTTATCCGTCACAAGATCAAAGTGTTTTTCCGTACAAGTAATTGTAAAAATGAACCACACCGAAAATTATAGCTAGAGCTTCTCGATCAAGCTGACTGTAGTTAGTCTCGGAGACCGTCAGTGATCTTGATGCATAGGCTATCGGCCTTTCCGTACTTCCGATGGTGTGGCTGAGGACAGCAGCTATTCCTGTTGGGCTGGCATCTGTAGTCAGAGCAATTGGCAGAGCTGGATCGAATGGCATGAGAACACGGTCGCCACAGAGTTAAATTTTGAGTTTTAAGAATGCTTCCTCGCATTTGGCAGTCCATACCCAAGGCTCATTTTTTCTTAATAGACACCGGAGAGGATACGATATTGTAGAGAAGTCTGGTACGAATCTTGAATAATATGTCACTAACCCTAGAAAACGTCTAACGTCATCAAAGTTTGAAGGACGTGGCATATCTTGAATTGCTCTGATCTTGTTAGGAGATTTGCTCAGTTTGTTGTACTCCACAACGTGACCTAAATATTCGATTTTCTGTACTAAGAACAAACATTTGTTTTTATTAACATGTAGGTCATATTGGGAAAGTCGTCTCAGGCACAATTGTAGATTCTGAATACATTCTTCCATTGACGCACCATGTACGATGATATCGTCAAAGTACGATTCAGTTTTAGGAAGTCCTTTCAAGATTTGGGACAAGATTCGATTGAACTCTGAAGGGGCAGTTTTTATCCCGAAACTTAGGCGATGCATGCGATAAGTACCTCTATGAGTGGAAATCGTCTGGATCAAACTACTTTCGTCAGTGACTTTGAGAAGTAAATAGGCTTTGTACAGATCGAGTTTGCAGAAATATCTTGAATTTCTAAGGCTATTCAGAACATCATCAATACGTCGAATAGGATGATTTGCCTGGACCAAGCGCTCATTAACTCCACACTTATAATCAACGCAAAGACGTACGCCACCATCTTGTTTAGGAATTACAACCAAAGGAGAACCCCAATCTGTTACGGAGACTGGTGAAATAATACCGTCTGCCAGGAGAGCATCTAATTCTTTATCAACCCTGTCACGTAAGGCATATGGAATATTACGCTCCTTTGTGAAAACTGGCTTGGCTCCTTCCCTGAGTTGAAGAGTAACTTGAAATCCTGGAACACAGCCAACTTTTTCTTCAAATATAGACGTGAAATTAGAAAAAACATCGTCGAGTGATTGAACTGCTTGAATATTGGAAACTGGAAATTTCAGTCGATCCTCTGTGTCAAGCTGTTGAAGTTCGATGCCTAAACTCCGAATCCACTGACGACCTAACAAAGCGTCATGCCCGGCTGGAACAATATGTAATTCCCCCAGAATCTCTTTTTTATTAAAAGAAACAGTGACTGTAATTTTCCCTTTAGGCTGAATAATGTTTCCCGAATATGATCGAAAGGCAATGTTTGAAGGTTCGAGCGGAATGTCTAACCCGAGCAAATTAAAATCAGATTCGGATAGAAGAGAATACTTTGCACCTGAGTCAACCTCGAACCGCTGTGATTTTCCATCCAGTAGGACATCAATGAGATATTTGTCGCTGTCCCCCATTTCGAATAAGTCAACAATCGATAGCAATTTGTTGAGACCGTAGATGAGTGGGTCTGGAGCAATGGGCATGGCCTGGATAGTGTTAGTCGAACTTGCACCGAGTTTACTTTTTGATTCTTGCATTAGTGTGGTAATACAAACTTTTGCTACATGTCCTAATTTCCCGCAAGACTTACATTTAATTTTGGATTTTTCTACTCTACAATCTTTAATTTTATGGTTATTTCGCCCACATCGGATGCAAACTTTGTCTAAACCAAGGGCTTGGTAGTCTAGTCCATTCCTGCCCTGACTAGATGTTCTGGGACTTCTTGAACTATTTCTAGAATATTTGTGTGAAAAACTGTCCATTTTATTTGTATCGCATACATTATAATTGTTGTGACTGCCACTAGGTCGCGCTGTGAGTTCCCTACTCTCAATTTTAGAAGCCTCGAGAGCAATAGCTTTTTCTACAATCTCATTGAATGTTGAGGCATTGGATTGCAAAATTTTCTCCCTGAGCCAAGTGTCTCGTAATCCTCGAATAAATTGCGCTCTAAGAAAAATATCAGCTACTGATATAATTTGATTACATTGTTCAGCTGAACAGCTTACTGCGAATTCACATTCAGCTAAATCTTGTTGAAGCGCAGCAACAAACTCAGAAATAGTTTCCTGTTCTTTTTGAAAAATATTAAGAAAATAATGCTGGGCCACTACCACACTTTTTTTTGGAATAAGCATTTTTTTGAATGAGGCAATTAAATCGTCATGTGATAGGGATTTTACTGGTTTTTCTGGGCCTAAAAAAGCTGCAAGTTTATTATAGTGTTCCGAACCAATGCTAACACATAAAAGTTGTGAAATTTGTGTTTTATCTGTGATGCCTTTCATTGTGTAATAATTTTCAAAACGTTCAAGGTAACAGGAAAACTTTTCTCTATTTGATACATAATTTTCAAAAGGTTGTATACTGGAAAGAGTAGTACTTGCTTTCTGCTCAGGATGTTGAAGCTTAGAAGCAATTTCGTAGATCATCTCCTTTTGTGACTCTTGAATTGCGGCCAGAAGTAATTTAAATTGCTCCGTATCCATTGAGACTGATATAAAATAAAGTTCAGAAGGGAGAAAAACAAAACAGAAAAACTCACAATTTCGAAATTAAAAAAAAAAATTATTTGAAAAAAGAAATTACTTGTTCACCTCGTCGCCAACTAATGTGTTTCTTGTTATATCTGGAAAGCTATTGAATGAATGTATGATTCATAAATAATAATGCACAGAAACTAATGACACACACTTATATTTTTAATTAATGATACAATCTAATAATATTGGAAGGTTACTGGGAGGTACCAGTGTTGCCAGGGAAAGTTACTGGTAACCAGTGTTGCCACAGTAATTAAGTAAGTAAATAAGCCAGACAAACCGGAACTTTTCTGTTCATTGTTCTTTATTCTTGGGGCACAAAATATCTCAGAATAAAAATTATTTTCATTCATTCATTCAAGATTAGCTTCATTGTAAGACCTTAACCATTAGATATTTGAATATGAATACCTCCCAGAGGGCGAAGGTAATCGCCCCGGAGATGGCTAGCCCCTGACGGTCCTTTAGGGTGCCCTTGACGGCCGTGAGGTAGCCGACGGTGAGGTTCTTCCTCACTGCAGCCAGGCAGATAGTGGCGGCCAGGGCGAGGCTCACCACTCGTCGCAGCATCCCACTCCCGGCTCCTGACTAGCCCTCTTTCACCTGCCAACACAATAATCAATCAGCTGTTAAAAATGTTTAAAGCAAAACAATCAATCAGCTGTTGAAAAAAGTTTTATCTTATATTACAAAAGACAACAGAATTTAAAATATGTCTATAAGCAGAAACTTATTTATTTACAGCATTCTCCAACAGACCAAAACCCTATTACTGGTGTAAAACCTTCACAGTATGATCTTACAGGTAATTTAATTACTTATTAACATAAACACACAACAAATAAAATAATAATGATAATAATATTTCAATCAAAGAGCAAACAATAAGAGATTGGAGCTGGAGGATAATTTCCAGTATCTGGGAGATCATCTCAACAAGAATGACTATGTTGATGAATAGATGAATAGAAGAATCAGGGCTGCTGGCAGAGTGTTCTATCTGATTGGAAGGGGTTTTCTAGGCGAAAATAGATTTCTAAGAGAATGCAAATGGCAGTTTATAACATTTCTTCTAATCATTCTGTATTCCTTTGAATGGTTGACCCTCACCTCAAAACACAAGAGCCGAATCCAAGCAATAGAGATGCGATAATTTGATTGATAATAGTCAAGGGAGATTGGGTCCGGAACGCCAAAATATGGACTAGACTCTAAGTCAAGCCGGCTGAAACCATCCTAGAAGAGTACCAGCTAAGGTGGTTTGCACATGTCCTTAGGATGCATCAAGAGCGAACGGCCCAGAAGACATACGAGATCCGTGTGGAGGGAAGGAGGCCTAGAGGAAGACAGCACATCTCCTGGACAGTGTTCAAGAGGAGTTCAGGAAGTGAGTTATGGTAAGGAACGTCTGGTCCAAGTTCTACAGAGTGTAGCTCACACTGAACTGCAGGATTCGGAAATAGATTATGATGATGATGATTCAAATCCAAAATAGAACATTTAATTCATTTTGTTTTCCAATAGCACCACAAACTGTAAGAGCTCTTGGAGATGGATTTTCGATAAAATGTTATGGAATATGGTCATCACTCCCAATGTGAGTGAACAGCAGTTGGCTGATGGGTCTCACATACCCAGGGGAGAGGTTGTGAATACCCAATATCCATCTATTTGTATACTTGAAAAAGTCCTTCCATGACCAGAATTCTAACTCACGACTTTTGTCATGGTAGACAAAGGTGCTAGCCACACAGCCACGGAGGTGATACAATTTCATTGTTTTCTATTGATTACCATCAAGGATATCTTCCGACTGAATTCCCCTATGTATCAGAGATGACTGAATTACCAATTTTGGTGTGAACTATTCATTATGAAACAAATCTTTTGACCCTTAATCTCAACCCAAACATTAGAAACTAATGCGGGTAGAAATCTATAAAAATCACATTAGTTTTTTATAATTATTTATTGACCACCACCTCAAATAATAATTGAATAAATATATTGAGGATGTATAGTCAACTGTAGAAAATATTATGGGTAGAATAATCAGGAATCAGTCTTTTTTTAAATATTTTAATTTAATTTTGCTGATGTTTCCGATCAAGCTTGTCAACCATCATCAGGCATTACTGAGCCATGTCCAAGCATAAACTGATGCTTGGATGATGTTTATGCTTGGACATGGCTCAGCCCTTTAAAAAAAGACTGATTAAAGATTATTCCACATATAATTGACTAAAACACATTAATTAAGTA
This sequence comes from Piezodorus guildinii, assembly GCA_023052935.1. Taxonomy (NCBI): domain Eukaryota; kingdom Metazoa; phylum Arthropoda; class Insecta; order Hemiptera; family Pentatomidae; genus Piezodorus; species Piezodorus guildinii. The sequence goes on along the minus strand of CM041294.1, from coordinate 164,617,163 downwards.
AATAAAAATAAAACATAGATACTTTTCTGAATTTCACCAAATATTTAAGTTTTTTCTTTTTATATTATTTGATTAATAAAAAAAATGCAATTGCTTAAAAAAAAAAAGTTAAAGACAGATTGAAGAGGTTAGAGGAAAATTCAGTGGATTTAAGAGGTTAGAGGCAAATACCAAGGAGTTTGTAATACTATTATAACCTCCTTGGCAAATACAGTGGACTGGTGGATTTGAGAGGTTAGAGGGAAATATGGTTGAAGAGGTTAGAGGGAAATATGGTTGAAGAGGTTAGAGGCAAATATGGTTGAAGAGGTTAGAGGCAAATATGGTTAAAGAGGTTAGAGGGAAATATGGTTGAAGAGGTTAGATGAAAATACAGTAGATTTGAGAGGTTAGAGGAAAATATAGTGGCCTGAAACAGTTAAAAAGCAAATCCAATGGATTGGAGAGGTTAGAGGCAAATAAACTGGATTGGGTGCCAAAATACCAAATTAAAAACATTTTTACTTCTAAAGTATCTCATAATGTAGATTCGAAATAGTAAACCATTTTCCCATTTTAGTATTGATCAGAAAAGGGTGAATCTGAAATTTGAAAGAGTATGATAACCAACTGAAGATGAAAACGGGAGAAACATTTTTCAGGTTATTACTTTCACTTACTATATATAGTAAGGGGAAGTATTGCGATCGTGAAAATTTTCGAATTCCAGTTTTCCAACGGAAATACACGTTTTAGGGTCCCCTGAGTCCAAATAACCAAGTCCTACAAAAAGGTCTGTGTGTTGTGTGTGGTGTGGTAACTCCCGGGGGAAAACAGTAAGTCCTATGAAACTGAAATTTCATATTTAAGACAAATATATGCCCGAGACGTTACAAAACCTTTTTCATCAAAATGAGCTTACCAGAAGAGGCACTTTATACCATGCATTTTGCACCTTTTATCGATTTTCTCGAAAACGGCTCCGACGATTTTGATTAAACTCGCTATATCGATGTAAAATTTAATGGGCTTTAATATCAATTAGGTTTCATTCGGATAAAAATGGTCTGACAGGGCCTAAATGCCGATATTTTAAATTTTCTTCCCCTAAAGTACCTTTAATTTTGTAGATTCAATAAAAATAACTATATTATCTTGTTAGCGCTGATGAAAAACAGGTAAATATATAAATTGAATGAATTCGATACCCAACTAAAGGACAAAAATGAAAAAATATTTTTTACTGCATTTTTTTGTTTCTGAACATAAGAGCAGTAATATACATGTATGATATACCGTTGGAAAGCTAAAGATTTTAGAAAAAATATTATATTATAATCAAGCTTTTAAAAGTTAATAGAGAGTGATTAAAAGAAGATAAAACTAACTGATTATTTTAGAAAATAATATAACAGATTTTTTAATAAAACAGAATAATTAATTCTTTAATAGTAGCACGTATTTTTATTTCTAACTGTATTTGAAAATTCTTTCATTGATTTTTAAAATGGAGGTAAGTGAAAGACGGGTGTTGCCCGCACCAGATTTTTTTTTTTCCTTTAAGATGAAAAGTGATAAGAACCATTATGTACTGCTGGAAAAATTAAGGCTTTAGTAATGATGGTATCTAATATAGAAAGTTATAAAAGGCAATGGAAAGATACTGTTATATTATTATGGTGTTATATTACATATATTTAGGTGACTGTTATAGATAAGAATTTCAATTTTATATTATTTGATCTGTAATAAATATTAACATTGAAACTCAGTGTAACTCATACAACTTTCTTCAGCAACAGTTTCAATAAAAATTAATTTTAACAATAATGGTAAGTGAAAGTCATAAGATGCGTGCACTAGATTTGAAATTAATTTAATTGGATGTACCTTAATTCATTTTAACGATTTTTCTCATATAAATTAAATACAATTTTTAACTTGTAGTGGCTAGCATAACAGCCTTCAATGTCGTTCAAGGTTGCCGATTCAAACACGACATATGACCGTAGGATTTTTTAAATATCATAAAGACCATCCTTAGAGGGGGACGTAAAATGGTGGTACCGAGTCTGTGCTAAGTCAGGTGAGTACCTTAACGATACATAAGGTAATTAAACCACTATAGACAAAATTTAGGACTCCCATAGTAGCATCGTCCGAATAGATACAGTACCATAAAGTGACTTTCTATGAATAAACAAACAAACTCACATCATAATTATGTTTTTTAAATAAATTAAAAAGATGTGACCAGACAGGTAAAATTACATACCTCTCACTTATCCATTTAAAGACGCCTGGGAAATAGGCAGAATCTCAACTTAGATATTCATCATAAACATAGAAACACACTATTTCTGGGAGATTATAAGATTTCACCAATAAATTCGCAATGTATATAAAACAAAGAAGTTAAAACAAAGAAAACGGCGCTTAAATTAGCATAAAATACAATGTTTGAAATAACTGTTAATATAAAACGAGCATATAGTTAGTCGCACCGCAGATAGGTCACGGAAAAATACGTATAATCGCTTTTGTACAAACTGACCTGAAATGAAACAACTACATATCTGAGTTGTTACTTTTCTACGAAAATTAATATTTTATAAGAATCAAAACTCTACAAAACCGTTGTATTTGTTTTATCAATTAGAAGCACATAAGACAAAAAAGTATATGTGCAATTGATATACACGTGATATATATCAATAGGTTGACATCTATACATCAATTTGAAAGAGTTCGATAATCCATCTACTTAGGAACCCAAATTAACCGGGATAATAATATGAAAAAATCTGGTGCGGGCAACACACGACTTTCACTTACCTCCATTTTTAAAATCAATGAAAGAATTTTCAAATACAGTTAGAGATAAAAATACGTAAAATTATTTAGGAATTAATTAAATTAAATTTCTATAGAAACATGTGTTTGATTTAAAAATCTATTATATTATTATCTAAAATAATCAGTTAGTTTTATGTTCATTTCATCACTCTCTATTAACTTTTAAAAGCTTGTGTATGAGATGATAATTTTTCTAAAATCTTTAGCTTTCCAACGGTATATCATACATGTATATTACTGCTCTTATGTTCAAAAACGAAAAATTGCATTAAAAAAATATTTTTTCTGTTTTCTCCTTTAGTTGGGTATCGAATTTATTCAATTTATATATTTACCAGTTTTTCATCAGCGTTAACAAGATAATCTAGTTATTATTATTGAATCTACAAAATTAAAGGTAGTTTAGGGGAAGAAAATTTAAAATATCGGCATTTAAGCCCTGTCAGACCATTTTTATCTAAATAAAACCTACATGATATTAAAGCCCATTAAATTTTACATCGATATAGCGAGTTTAATCAAAATCGTCGGAACCGTTTTTGAGAAAATCGAAAAAACGTGCAAAATGCATGGTATAAAGTGCCTCTTCTGGTAGGCTCATTTTGATGAAAAAAGTTTTGTCACGTCTTGGGCGTATAGTTGTCTTAAATATGAAATTTCAGTTTCATAGGACTTACCGTTTCCGCCCGGGAGTTACCACACACACACACACACACACACACAGACCTTTTTGCGGGACTTGGTTATTTGGACTCAGAGGACCCTAAAACGTGTATTTCCGTTGAAAACTGGAATTCGAAAATTTTCACGATCGCAATACTTCCCCTTACTATATACAGTAAGTGAAAGTAAAAAGAAATACAAAGACGAAAACTCCTAGCAAACCGGACTACTTTCGCTCTTCAAAAAACATTCAAGAAATAAGGAATTGTGTAGTTATGTAAAAACAAAAATATATAAGAGACTCATTTGACTCATAGTCCTAAACTATGACGTATAATAGGAAAATTCGAGATTTAGGGGCCAAAATTCTATAGCTTTCGAACGAATGAAATTTTTCTTTCTTTATCAGTATGAGATGCCCTTTATAACTGAGAGTGAAAAAGTTACACTCATTCTATCCCTGGGTCTTTGAAATTATTTGTTTTATGAACCCATTTTGTAATAATTTTTATATTTAACGAATTTATTCAATGTTACAGCATTCGCGTTTAACACGTTCACGCCGGGGTGACCACCGGTGGGTCATGCTTAATTTGCGGTGGGGCGACGTGCAGCACAGATGAGTAACTCGTTTTCAGAAAATAAGTTTATTTCATTTTTTCTCAACATTAAACGTTGTAGGAATTAACAAGCATAAGGGTTTATTTATTAAATATTTTATAACTTTCAACATGCTCCCTAAAAGGACTCTTATCGGTAATTTCATTTGATTACTCTTCTTAAAGAATTTTATTTAGCAGTGCGTGATTTCGTTTCATACTTTTACCCCCTTAAATAAGAATAAAATATATAATATAAGAATTATTTTTAATAATAAATAATACTATAAGAATCTTAAGTCATATGTGTATGTCAGAACTGTTATCAAAACAATATCGCATCAATCGTCAGGCCACACGAAGCGTAAATAGCTAAGACAGTCCCGCCTCACGGGAAAAAAACGTAAATATTCGACCCGCCGTGAACATGTTAAATAAATAACCTATGATCCGTCTCAATAGAGGAATCTACCTATAAAATTCTCGGCCATTTACTAAATAAAAAATATTTAATACAAATTATTATATAAAGAACAATGCGGAGACAAGGCGCGGACGAAACAAAACGAGTTTTTTTTATTCGTTATTGGGGTTCTATTTAATTTTTTACTTTCACTTATATAGTAAGGGAAAGTATTGCGATCGTGAAAATTTTCGAATTCCAGTTTTCGACGGAATTACATGTTTTAGGGTCCCCTGAGTCCAAATAACCAAGACCCGCAAAAAGGTCTGTGTGTAGTAACTAGCGCGCGTAAACGAAAAGTACTAAGAAACTGAAATTTCATATTTAAGACAAATATACGCCCGAGACGTTACAAAACCTTTTCCCATCAAAATGATCTTACCAGAAGAGGCACTTTATACTATGCATTTTGCACCTTTTTTAGATTTTCCCGAAAACGGCTCTAACGATTTTGATTAAACTCGCTATATTGATGTAAAATTTAATGGGCTTTAATGTCATATAGGTTTCATTCTGACTGAAATAGTCTGACAGGGCTTAAATGCCGATATTTTAAATTTTCTTCCTCTAAAGTACCTTTAATTTTATAGATTTCAAAAAAATTGGAACATCATCTTATTAGAATCAATAAATAACGGATAAATATGCAACTTGAGCGAATTTGATAAACAACTAAAGGAGAAAAGAGCAAACATATTTTTCAATGCAATTTTTTGTTTTTGAACAGTAATATACGTTATATAATATACCGTTGGAAAGCTAAAGATTTTAGAAAAAAATATTATCTTATACAACTATTGTAAAAGCTAACGAAGAGCGATGAAAAGCCGATAAAACAAACTGATTGTCGTAGATAATAATAAAATAGATTTTTTAATAAAACACATGTTTCTATTAAAATCCAATTTAAGTAATTCTTTATTTTCGTTTAGAAATTTGTTTAAAAGTTCTTGAATTGATACAAATAACGGAGGTAAGTGAAAGTCGTGTGTTGCCCGCACCAGATTTTTATTTATTATTTTCAATAATGAATCTTTGTAATCGACCAAAACAAAATTACCCCCCTCCCAATATTTGAGAGCTTAGGTTTAAAGATGAGTAGAATCCGAAAAACGAAAAATAAAAAATCCGTTTGGCTGCCGCACAGTGGGCCATATGACCGATTTAGCTGGACAAAATTCTGAATCTTGTCTATATTTAACCTTTGGGGTCCCAGATTACGGAAAAAAAATATTTTACAAAATTATGAAAACTAATTCATTTTTCGACACGATTAGCGAGCGCACCGTGGACAAACATCAAATGTATTTGCTAAAATCTAAAACTTCCCTATATTTTACGTTTGAAGTCCCAGAATACAGGAAAAACAATACAAAAAATCTAATTATGACTCGCAGTTGCTAAAATCTTCTAATAGATGTATTTTATATGTCTTAAGAAATTCTTGAAATTATAGATTGTAAAATTTTTGATTCGTAGTGTTGCGTCTGAAAAAAATTATGTATCACCCAAAACGTAAAAAATCGTAAAACTGTTTTGTAATATCTAAAGACTAGAAGGATTGGTAAAACAAATCATACTAACAAATCCTTGGGGGTTATATAGTTTTTCGTTATTGAATAAAGGCATACATTTACAAATTGCTAAATCAACTCTACAGGTGAGATTGCAATTTATATTCAATAACGAGTTTGGAAATATAATGTCTTACCTATCTCAGCAATGCCCATTGTTAAATAATAGCAAAAAGACTTTGCTCTAAATACACCTTGAACACAATAAATGAGCATCGAATAAAGATAATCCCACTGTCGGTTATTAGGCACTTATGTGAACAGGAATGATTCATCCATTTACTATTTATTTGTAAACACGATACGGCGGGAAATATTAGTATTAAGAGTCTTGCCAACTAATAATAAAAAGGTGAAGCACGGGAAAATTCCAAACTTTTGACTTGACTTTTGTCCACCTTAATTGGTAATTTGACTCACTGTGCGCCGTTACCGTCTGCGGCATTTCCCCGAAACTACTGAACCAATTTTTTCGAAATTCGCCCCCAAAAAAACCCCAGATAATTGGAAATAAAAACGAACCTACTTGTAAGGCGATTTCAGTGGCACCTCACTCGACACTGGAGCAATTTATTTATATCTGCTTATTTTGAATAGCGACGAGGGGGACGGAACGTGACTGTAATCACATCCAACCTAACGCCGCACAGTCGGCAAAAAAGCAGTAGCAATACATTGGTCAAAATTCTATAACTCCTGATCAAATTAGGATAAATGAAAACTTAATTTTTTCATTTAATATTATGCGGTGTCATTTATTATCGGGTTGTTACACATAAAATGTCCGTTTTTATAGTTTCTGAAATACATAAAGGATTTTGCAGGTCTCTGTTGTTTTCTTCCGAATGTTTACATATTTAAAGTAAACTGTTACTAATCCTCTACTTTTGTTTTATATACATTAGTTTCCCAATCAATTACCCACTTTTTAGTATACCTCCAAATATCAACATGGAAACACGCGATTTTCGAGTAATATTTTTGTACGAGTTTAAACTCGTCCATTCAGGAGCTGAGGCCGCTAGAAATATTGCAAGGCGTTTGGGAAAGGGAGTGTTAATGAACGGACCATTCGCCATTGGTTTGGTAAGTTTTCAGCTGGGGATACCGACTTGGAAAACTTGCCCCGAGGAAGACCTCCGTCCGTAATAGATAACGGTGTCCTCAAACATACAGTAGAAGGAAACTCCTACCAAACAGTTAAAGGACTCTCAGCACAACTAAATGCAATTGCAACTACCGTTTCCAGACATTTAAAGTGTATTGGGAAAGTAAAAAAACTCGATACATGGGTAACTCATGTTCTCACTGAGCGGCAGCAAGACCCCATGTTTCAAAACATACCGTGCAAAAATTGAAAGAACTGGGCTACGAAGTTCTTCCGCACCCACCATAATCTCCCGACTTGTCTCCAACAGATTACCAGCTGTTCAGGAATTTAGACAACTTCGTCAAAGGAAAACTTTTTGAAAATGATGATCAAGTGAAAAGTGCGTTTTCAGATTTTGTTTCACTTCAAATCTCAGAGTTTTTCAGTTCGGGATAAAAACTACTGGACCAATTTTTTGTAAATTCGCTACAAAAATACTAGTCCATGCAACGATGATCCTAACAGCTAGACGTTGTATTAACTGGTTATTTTTAAAACGGCAGTCGATTAAAAGAGATTTAATTCAATAAATCCGTTATTTTTGAAAATAGAGAAAAAATATATCAGTTTTTTTAAATAAAAAAAAAAACGGGAATAATTATATAAAAGAGAAAAAAGAAAAGAAAAACATTGAAATGTTACACATAAATACGCCCATAACTCAGTTATTTTTGACGAAAGAGAAAAGTAGGTATAGAGTTTAAGAATCAGTAATGCGCGACAAAAAAAAAAAAAAAGAAAAAAACCCTGGAAGTGTTTTTGGTACTTTATAGAGGAATTTACTGTTTCTAGGCCAACGGCCGTGCAAGGATGTGATTAGGCCGAGTTCAAACTCAGCCACTTGAGTTTTTCTCCATTTGTTGGTGCACACTTTATAGAAGCTGGGTGTGCCCCAGGGGGTCCCCATACACCAGGGTTGTCCTACGGGTGGGATTCGAACCCCGAATCTGGAGAACAATAGACTAGTGCTCTATCCATTAGACCACGCCGCTCCAAACATGTCGATTATATATAATATAATTATATTATGTAAAATAAAACTAAAAATAAAGCTTGACTAAATTAATTCCTTTGATTTTAGTTGTCGACGGATATGTCTACTTAAATGTCGGATTCCTTCCCCATCAAATTCCTTGCAACCCGAAATCTTAAATTCCCCTATGTATTATAGATAAAACTCCTTAACGGCTGAAAAGAAAATGGGCCAACCGACCTGATTACTTGAATTAAACATTCTCACAGATGATCCTGATAAGTTTTTTGCGCATGCTCGACTTTTGATTGGTCACGGATTTTGGATCTGCGTTTGCGCAAGGGTAGAAAATTTAAGATCTCTGAAAATTCGGGATTTGCGTTCCGAAAAAAATGTTGGTTTAGTTACGTACGTACTACGTAGTGTGGGAATTCACCAAATTGATGTGATAACAATAAAAAAAAAAAAAAAAAGGAAACAAAAGAAACCAGCTTCGACAATCATTATTTCATGGCATTATTACACTATGTTCCACTGCCACTTTTATAATATAATAATATAGATACATCATTATCATGATGGCACTTACCTGTGTACAAAGAAGTTGAAAGGATGGTGGGAGCCCATGATGGAAGGGGCACCGCTTTTCCTCATCTTCCCACACTTCTGCAACAGATAAAATAAATAAATTAACAAATTGAATACAACACACATAAAAATAAGTAATATAATAGTAAGGATAATCCAGGTATAATTAATTAAATCTATGAAAAAAAAAAAAAAAGATCACTCACAGAAATCACCACAATAAGATACACGCATAAGAAAATACAACACAATACTTAAGAAAGTATGCATTCTGGAGGGAGAACATTGAAATATTATATATATATGGTAGATAATAACAGATGATAAAGCATCCAACTCGCTTCTTGTCTGAATAGAAATAATGGGGTATAAGTAAGAAAATCTGGTGCGGAAAACACACGACTTTCACTTACCTCCATATTTAAAATCAATGACATAATTTTCAAATACACTTAAAGATAAAAACACGTGAAACTATTAAAGAATCAGTTAGTTTTATCGGCTTTTCATCACTCTTTATTGACGTTTACAAGCCTTTGTGTAGTAGATAATATTTTTTTCTAAAATCTTTAGCTTTCCAACGGTATATCATACATGTATATTACTGTTCTTATGTTCAGAAACAAAAAAAATCCATTAAAAAAATATGTTTTCTGTTTTCTCCTTTAGTTGCTTTTCAAATTTGCGCAACTTGCTAATTTAGCGTTATTAATCAATGCCAACTAGATAATATGGTTATTTTTATAGAATCAACAAAATTAAAAGTACTTTAGAGGAAGAACGGCATTTTAGCCCTGCTAGACTATTTTTATTAGAATAAAGCCTACATCGTATTAAAGCCCATTAAATTTTACATCCATATAGCGAGTTAATCGAAATCGTCGGAACCGTTTTCGAGAAAATCGAAAAAAGGTGCAAAGTGCATAGTATAAAATGGCTCTTCTGGTAAGCTCATTTTGATGAAAAAGGTTTTGTAACTTCTCGGGCGTATAGTTGTCTTAAATATGAAATTTCAGTTTCATAGGACTTACCGTTTCCGCCCGGGAGTTACCAAACACGGACACGGACAAACACACACACACACACACACACACACACACACACACAACGACCTTTTTACGGGACTTAGTTATTTGGACTCAGAGGACCCTTAAATATGTATTTCCGTTGAAAACTGGAATTTGAAAATTTTCAAAATCGCAATACTTCCTCTTACTATATATAGTAAGTGAAAGTAAAAATGAAAGTTTTTTCAAAGGACTGAAAATATTTTAATACTTACTAAAACTTAATAATTTCTATAAAGCATTATCTAAGAAAAAAAACAACTTTAGATTAGTTATTTATTTCAAAGAAAAATTTAGCGGTGGAGATGCGATGTTGGAAAGTAAAGGGCTCCGGGCGACCAATTAATTGATATTGATGAGATTCTGCAGAAGCCATACGCCATACGATTACTACTTTTTTCAATCCATGACCTTTATCCTTTAAGGGAAAAAAATGATAATTCTGAGAAAGTTGATATAACGGTTTAAGAGTTCTTTGATAGCCATTCCAAAGAATGATATCAGCGTGAGGTCGAGCGATTTGCAACGAGATGGTTAATGACGGTAGGTAAAGAAATAATAATACAAATATTTGGTTGAAAACGAACATTCTTTATTAAATACACTCTACTATTTGTTAGAAAATAATTAACAATTGTGGGATTATTAGTAGGATTTCTTAACCATGATTAGACAAGTTATCAACTCATTGCCAAATTCACTAACCTCCTGAAAATAACATTGATTCACCTTCAATAGGAATACCTAACTCAGAAGAAACAAGAATGGCTGAGGGATCCGATTTGCATATAGACTGCAAACAGACGGACAGGAGGGATACTTTGACCCGCGCGGTCTAAATATAGCCAGGAATACATTAGCTCGGAAGGCCAAGCTTACATGATTGCCAGAATTTCACATCCATCCCTGGCCACGGCCTCTTGAGGGAGCACTTGAGTGGGAAGTGGTTTATCACCTCCAGCCTACCTGTCTATGTATGTATATGTATATATTGGGTTGTGTCACATGAAATGTCCGTTTTCAAGGTAAAGGATTTTTATTAAAATTACAATATGAAAACAAGATAATTTTATTCGAATTATTCACCTTGTTTTTCTACACATTTTTCCCAACGTGACACCAACTTTTTTATCCCCGAACTGAAAAACTCTGAGCTTTGAAGTGAAACAAAATCTGAAAACGCACTTTTCACATGATCATCATTTTCAAAAAGTTTTCCTTTGACGAAGTTGTCTAAATTCCTGAACAGGTGGTTGGAGACAAGGGAGAATATGATGGGTGCAGAAGAACTTCGTAGCCCAGTTCTTTCAATTTTTGCACGGTATGTTTTGAAACATGCCCCTCAGTGAGATCATGAGGTACCCATGTATCGAGCTTTTTTACTTTCCCAATACACTTTAAATGTCTGGAAACGGTAGATGCACTTGCATTTAGTTTTGCTAAGAGTCCTTTAACTGTTTGGTAGGGGTTTCCTTCTACTGTATGTTTGAGGACATCGTTGTCTATTACGGACGGAGGTATTCCTCGGGGCAAGATTTCCTAGTCGGTATCCCCAGCTGAAAACTTAGCAAACCAACGGCGAATGGTCCGTTCATTAACACTCCCTTCCCCTTGCAAATATTTCTAGCGGTCTCAGCTGCAAAATCCTTTATGTATTTCAGAAACTATAAAAACGTACATTCCATGCGAAATAACCCAATATATATATATATAATAAATAAATATAAAATATGTATATACGGTTCGTAACTCACGAATCGGAACTATAAGTAAAGTTATGTAGTTAGTACATATGGTAGAAGTTTAAACTAGGTATTGGGATCACCCGTAGCAGCTTTCTATGCCAAAGGTCACGGGTGTAAACCCGTAGATGGTCTTAGGATTTTTTAATAGGAGTAAAATTCCTTAGTTATGCCGTCCTTCGAAGAGGACGTAACAAGGTGGTTCCGAGACTGTGCGATGTCAGATCCCTATCCTAATTAAACCTGGATAGGCAAAATTTAGGATTACCACAATAGCATCTTACGATTAGGCACAGTATCATAAAGTGACGTTAAATAAACAAACAACAAACTAGGCATTTTTTATTTTGTGAAGCGGCTTAATCACTTATTTAGAATACTACTGAATGCAAATGGATCACTTGATTGCAGTTTACTAGGTACGAGGTTCTTTCTAACTCTGGCTGAGGCAAAATAATTGTATTCGGTTATTTCAGCCGCGTAGTGACTATGGGTGATAGAATGGGACTTTATAAAGTAGATAGAACGTAATGATGGAGTTATGTTAGACCTGTGAGAATATACGATGGAGAAGTTGGTTAAGTGCGATAATCAAGAAAACACACTAATCAGATATAGAGTTAATTTACTTTGTGCCGACGTTTCGGCCTGCATTGTGAGCCTTCATCAGAGCTAAGAAAAACAAGATAGCCTATTTTCGTATTACATAGGTTATGTTAAAATTATTATTTAGAGGGTTCTCCTGTGATAGAGATGCTAGTAATGTCCAAGATCGCGGTTTCAAACCCGGCAGATGACCCTAGGATTTGTGAAAGAGAGTATAACGTCTTTGGTTAATCCGTCCTTTGGTTTACGTAAAATGGTGGTTCTGAGCCCAGTACTGGTTAATAAGCTCTATCCTGACAGACATAGTCTCTATAAAGTGGGTACCCAAAAATAGCGAAAAATCTGGCGGCTGAGTGTGATCTCGGCCTTATCACCTCATTGCATGGTCGTTGTACACCGATTTTGGGCCGTTGGCCGAGAAACAGTGGTGATCTCTTAATGTACAGAGTCCAAGACCCTTTATGGATTGTAGAGATACAGGATTTTTTAAAAAATCTTAATATTCTACTCAATTTATAATTAATTATCTTCAAATCGCATTTTGATTCGCACCTTGCCTGATGAAGGCCCACAATGTAGGATGAAACGTCGGCACACAATAAAATAATTATATCTTACTAGTGTATTTTAAGTTAGTAAATCTAGTAGAGATGTGTTTGTCGGAAACATTCTATAAGGTTAGAATAGATCATAACTACTCCGAGAGATTTGAGGTGCGATCGGGTTTAAAACAGGGAAACTCCCTTTCACCTGTCTTATTTAATATAGCTATAGAATATGTCATAGAAAAGGTGACGTGCACCGAGAAAGGTTTAAATGTGGGTGATAAAATTCCGGTTTTGGGATACGCCGATGATTTGGTACTGCTAGGTGAAGACACGGAAACCATACAACTAAATACAAGTGCGTTAATAAAAACCGGTAAACAAATGGGACTCGAAATAAATAACGATAAGACGAAATATATGATTAGTAGCAGAAACGGTGACGATCTTGGTTATAATGATATATCAGGGCATACTTTTGAACATGTAGAGAAATTCAAGTATTTAGGTTCAATGATAACAAGAAAAAATAAAATCCAGGAGGAAATGAAGTCTCGGTTAAAGGCGGGAAATGCGTGTTGTTATTCAATTGCTAAATTACTTAGCTCGCGGCTTTTCTCTAAAAACTTAAAGGTTAGAATTTATAAAACTATTATTCTTCCGACGGTCCTTTACGGATGTGAAACGTGGCCACTTACTTTAAGGTTTTCGAAAATAAGGTACTGCGTAAAATATTTGGTCCGAAGAGAGATGAGGCTACTGGGGAGTTTAGAAGGTTGCACAACGCGGAATTGCGGAGCTTGTACCCTGTGAGTATAATTGAGTTGATAGCATCGCGGAGACTCAAATGGGCGAGTAAAGTTGTTGAGCTCGATGAGGAGCGGATTCCGAGAAAGTTGGTATTCGCTGATCCTACTGGTAGACGTCCGAAAGGTAGGCCGAAGCGTCGATGGGAGGATTGCGTCAAGGCCGATCTCGGGAGCTTGGGCTTGAATGGTGAACATTGGACGAGTCTGTGTAGACAGTATTTGGTGGTATCGGCATCGAACCTTCGGGTTCGGTAGGCCTGTTATTATTATTATTAAGTGTATTTTTCTTAAATACCGCATCCTCAACCAACTTCTCCATCATGTTAAGATGAGTACGATTATTATATTAAAATCACTTGTTTATTAAAAAAGTATAATCTAGCGAATATAACGCTTGGCGGTCCCTAACCTTAGCTACAGAAGCCTACGCTGTGACAGAGCAGATCTATATTTAGCCTGGGAGAGGCAAAGGGCCTGTCCTATATATAGCCTTTGTACTCTACATAGTCACTGCCTTATCTTATATAGTCCTACCTCTTTGCATCTCCTACCTCGCTGTTAGTCATCATATAGGAGGCCTTCAACAGCTGGTTTAACATTCTAGCAGATATAGTTATTACAATAATATATCAAAAGGGCTCAGGTCATAATGTTTATGAAAATAAGGTTAAAACATTTTCAAATAAATAAGATTTTGTTTAACTTTGTATTTTACAATAAAAAATCTGGTGCGGGCAACACACGACTTTCACTTACCTCCATTTTTAAAATCAATGAAAGAATTTTCAAATACAGTTATAGAAAAAAATACGTGAAACTATTAAAGAATTAATTAAATCGAATTTATATATTAACATGTTTTTTATTAAAAAATCTATTATATTATTATCTAAAATAATCAGTTAGTTTTATCTTCTTTTCATCCCTCTCTATTAACTTTTAAAAGCTTGAGTATAAGATAATATTTTTTCTAAAATCTCTAGCTTTCCAACGTTATATCATATATGTATATAACTGCTCTTATGTTCACAAACAAAAAATTGCATTAAAAAAATATTTTTTTCGGTTTTCTCCTTTAGTTGGGTATCGAATTCATTCTATTTATGTATTTACCTGTTTTCCATCAGTGGTAACAAGATAATATCGTTTTTTATAAAATCAACAAAATTAAAGGTACTTTAGAGAAAGAAAAAATTTAAAATATCGGAATTTAAGCCCTGTCAAACCATTTTAATCCGAATGAAACCTAAATTATATTAAATCCCATTAAATTTTACATCGATCTAGCGAGTTTAATCAAAATCTTTAAGAGCTGTTTTTGAGAAAATAGGTTTTTAACTCGATAGAAAGTTTTAAAAGGTTAATTTTGCTACTAAACTTGTACGAACCAGTTTTTTTACACATCTATCTTTAAACCATTAAGACCTAAATAAAAAAATGAGAATAAAACCGCAAAGGCTTAAACAAATTACATAAGACTAATAATAAGCATAAAAAGAATAGGAAATGCATACGACAAACATAAGAAAATAAAATTTATTGCGAAATATATTTTTATTCGGTCTTTATGACGCATGAGATTGTGATAAATATAGCTATTAACCTTCGAAAGTGAACGTACACAGGAAACCGCCGTTTGTCGTAAACAATTTAAAATTCATGGAATTTTCGAATGTGGAATATTACCTCTATAAAGTTCCTTTTTTGTAAACAAGGCATATTTTATCTATCAGTGTAGCAATCGATTAGAATAAACAAAGGCATGCGAAGCGCTTTGCGGTAATCAACGTCAGTTTATACATAGATCTCTAGAGAGAGCACTGACAATAAAAATATTATTAATGCAATCAATTTAATTATCTGTGGAAACATAACCGCCCAGCTGTTTAAAAACAGCTGATTGTAGAGTACTCAGTAAACCTGTTCAATACTGTCAGTTATTTATAATGTTATACTAATGTGGTTAATCGGACAATGCTGTGAAGAGTCCTACATTTTGATAAGGATCTTTACCTGTACCTGGCCTCGGAACCACCATTTTACATCCCCTCCAAAAGACAGCATAATAAAATAATTTTTAATCTTTTATCCATCCTATAAATCCTAGGGTAATATGTCGGGTTTTAACCAGCGACCTTGGACATAAAAGGTTGTTATTCTAGCAACCACAGGTGACCCAACTAAATTATATTGGGTTGTGTCACATGAAATGTTCGTTTTCAAATTAAAGGATTTTTATTAATAATACGATATGAAAACAAGATAATTTTATTCGAAGTTTACCTTCTTTTTCTACACATTTTTCCAAACGTGACACCAACTTTTTTATCCCCGAACTGAAAAACTCTGAGCTTTGAAGTGAAACAAAATCTGAAAACGTACTTTTCACTTGATCATCATTTTCAAAAAGTTTTCCTTAGACGAAGTCGTCTAAATTCCTGAACAGGTGGTAATCTGTTGGAGACAAGTCGGGAGAAAATGGTGGGTGTGGAAGAACTTCGTAGTCCAGTTCTTTCAATTTCTGCATGGTATGTTTTGAAACATGGCGTCTTGTTGCAGCTCAGTGAGATCATGAGGTACCCGATGTATCGAGCTTTTTTACTTTCCCAATACACTTTAAATGTCTAGAAACGGTAGATGCACTTGCATTTAGTTGTGCTACTAAATACTTGTCCTTTAACACTCCCTTCCCCAAACGCCTTGCAAATATTTCTAGCGGTCTCAGCTACTTAATGGCCGAGTTTAAACTCGTATAAAAATATTACTCGAAAATCGCGTGTTTCCATGTTCATATTTGGAGGTATACTAAAAAGTGGGTAAATGATTGGGAAGCTAATGTTTATAATACAAAGGTAGAGGATTAGTAACTGTTTACTTAAAATATGTAAACAGAATTAGGGATAATTAGGTTGGGAGGTACAGTCAGTTTTTTCTCCATATACATCTTCCATCACTGTTCTTACTATTATATAGGTGATATTTCAAGAATTAAATTATAATTTTTTATCCTGTATCATTATTATAATCATAAGTAAAATTTCATTGATTCTTTGTATGGTAGTATTAAGAATTTTAGTCATTGTTGTCAGACCCTGTCCATAAATCAGTACGTATTTTCCATTCTAACCTTTTCCTACGTATTTTCCATCCTACCTACCCCCCATCTACCAAACAGTACCTAGTTTCCATTCTCCCACCATGCGGTACGTATCTCCACTCTACTTCATATTTTTATATTTCATATTTCATGTAAATATTGATACCTGTGTAAATTTTGTTTAGTGAACATTTTTATTTTTTCTGTATAACACTTTCATTATTGTAATATGGTCATTGTATTTTAATTAAGTTTTTTTTTACATATACAGTTCTGCTGTTATTTTTTCAATACCGACGTTCTCTAGCTAAATAGGTTATATAATATTGTATGTAATGTCATTGAAATTATATTCTTTTGTATCTTTTTAGCCCTGATGATGACCCACAAAGGGGGTGGAAACGTTGGCAAACAATAAAATAGTTGAAACTATTTAATTGTTTCATTTAATGACCGCCACCCGGACTAATTCCTTCCAGTAAATATGTAAACATTCGGAAGAAAACAAAAGAGACCTGAAAAATCCTTTATGTATTTCAGAAACTATAAAAAACGGACATTTCATGTGAAACAACCCAATAACTTCAATGTAAACGAAACCGTGCATAACACAAAAATATATAAAAATAAAACCCCTAAAAGTTTTTTAACGCTCAGTACACTGTTTCAAGGCCAACGACGATGCAATGAGGTGATCAGGCCGAGATCACACTCAGCCGCTGGGATATTTACCAATTTTCGGGTACCTACTTTGTAGATTCATCCATTTACTATTTATTTGTAAACAGGGTATGGCGGAAATATTGTTATTAAGAGTCTAGCCAACTAATAATAAAAAGGTGAAGCACTGGAAAATTCCAAACTTTTGAGTTGACTTTTGTCCACCTAAATTGGTGATATTGCCCACTGTGCGCCGTTGCATTGTCAGGTTAGTCCATAGTACTATAAAGTGACGTCAACTGTAAATAAACAAGCATATTTTTGTATTACATATTAAGATGGGAGAAGAAAACGATTTTCTACATCCCTTAATGTCTAGCATTTCCATATTTATCAGTAATTTGTCATTAGAAGAAATATGTCTGAAATCAAAGCCATAGATATTTTCAGAATTAAACACAACAATTACAAATGCAAGGCGGATATCTCTCTTTGAATTATTTATTGCGATTATTGCAAAATCATCAATTAGCCAAGACCTTTTTATATCAACTGATGAATAATTTATAAATCTAAGTTATAAATGTACAATCCGACGTTTCAATAAAGCCATTTGGTATAAAAACACAATTTGAACGTTCGTATTCAATTTCCATCAATTTAAAATCCCTATTAGGCAATGAGTATTGAAAATAAATTGTGTTCCGATCAATACATTATGTGACCACAATAACTATTTCTTCTTTTCCTCATTTCGATTTGTACACAGCGACAAGACAATTAAATGGCGCCTAACGACATAAGGTGAAGAATAATTAAGGAAACATTATTGTTTTATTGGATTAAATCCGCAAATTGAGAAATTATAATGTTTTTACTTCTTTTAAACATTCAAGGATGGCAATCCTTATAATCTGGCATATAAATTGCTACCCTGAAGGTAAAATAAAACAAAAAATATAAATAATAAAAATAAACGTATAATTAAATGATTCATAATTATATATAATGCGTATCATATTTCTTATTATTGGGCAAAATTTTGAAGAAAATTATCCTCAATTATCTCAAGGCGTATTGCTCAGAGGTAGCCCTAATCCCACTGGAAAAGACCGATATTCAGGCCGGACTTTGCCCGGATCACCATCTGGCGAAGCTACAAGCGGAAGTGATCCAGAGGTAATGATATCAATAGACTGCACGGAGGTGTTCGACTCAGTGTCCCATAGTCTACTATGTAAGACACTGCAGGACAATCAGTTTCCGGAGCAGCTCTACACCCTCTTGCGTTCATTCCTCCAGGGGCGTAAGATGCGTGCTGGTTGGCGGAGCCTTCTCCGAGGAAATCGACCTCACCTGCAGAGTTCCTCAAGGGCTATGCTATCACCAGTACTATTCTCTATATACACAGCTGAAACTGTTGGAGCAAAATACAAAACAGCTACTGTAGCGGCCTATGCCGATGACATTGCGATTTACAGTAGCTCGATGAACGCAGAGACAGCTCTACATCAGGGGAGTTGGCTTGTAATGAGATAACAAAAAAGCTGGAGAGATTAAATATTACAGTTAATCCCAAGAAGACCGACTGTATTATTTTTTCTTTCCAGAAGAATAAGCGCCGTCTACCGAAGACCTACGAGGTCAAGCCGGCCAATAGGATCGTTTACCTGGGCATCACCCTAGACAGGCACCTCAAATTGTCTAATCACTGCCTCAAAAAGATTAGCTCGGCTAGGACCAAGTCCTATCGACTAAATCATTCACTAACTTCGCCGAATCTATCCCTCCGCCTGAAAATATTTAACTTTAAATCATTAATTAGACCGGCCCTCCTATACGGAGAACCGATGCTAACTAATATATCACCAACCATAGCAAAAAAGCTCCAGCAGTTTCAAAATGGAGTACTGAGACGAATAGTGAGGCATACTTCTCTACAGAGGACGAAGACAGACCAAATACACGAAACCTTCGAACTTCCGACCGTGACAGAGTTCATCTCCCGAAGACTTTGATAGTCTCCGGTACTGCACGAACCCACTGTTTAACACACTGACTCCAACAGGACGGCCACAGCGCTGGCAAGACTATGTACGGACACTAAGACTAGACTGAGAAACCATAACTTGACTGACTCAGAAAGACTAGTGAGCCCCATCACTAGACGTGACACCCATATACCGAACATTTTTGTATCCTCTGTCCCCTCTTATAATGCATGTAAATGTCCCCTCTATTTCCGATTTCCAACCCCCAACTCCCATGAGGCTTAGAAAAAAAATCTAATATTATTGGAGTGATTAAAAATCTTTCATTTAAAGTGTTATTCCGAGTATCTACGAGTTGAATTAAATTACATTATTTAATACTTAAATACAAATAACTCAGAGATTTGAGAAATGTTTTGTAAACTGTATATTAAAAAAAAAAAATCTGGTGCAAGAAACAAATAAATTTTACTAACCTCTAATTTCACTGAAATCTATATTCAAATAAACCTAAACTGGATTTATATTTAAGTATTTAGCTTTGCAACGGTATGTTACACATCTATATATCAAATATATATATCAAATACAAATATATATAGCAAAAAAAAAAAAATAAAATAAAATAAACTTTAAAATATTTTAACTGTTATCAAATTCTTCATAGCTTGCAGGAATCGTTATCGAACGGTTCAGAAAGTGTGGAATTACGGATCGCTGAGCGGTGTTACAGAAGTTGAGTATTTTAATACCTTACGATTTGATACGGAGCTAACTGAAACAAATGCTTCTTTTTTGATTGAACAGATCCTCCGAAGTGAATAATCTACATTAAGTAGGGTGAATTTCCAACAAAAAGACATAACTCACAATTTTTTACTTTCACTTACCTATATATGAAATATATAGAAAGGAAAAGTATCGCGATCGTGAAAAATTTCGAATTCCAGTTTTTGACGGAAAGACACGTTTTAGGGTTCCCTGAGTCCAAATGACCTAGTCCCGCAAAAAGGTCTGAGTGCGTGTGTGTGTGTGTGGTAACTCTAGCGCAAAAACGATAAGTTGTACGGAACTGAAATTTCATATTTAACACTACTATACGCCTGAGATGTTACAGCAAATTTTTCACTAAAATCGGCTGACCGGAAGATCTACTTTTTCCCATACATTGAGCACTTTTTTATGATTTTCTCAAAAACGGCTCTAACGATTTTGAGTAAATTCCTCATATCGATGTAAAATGTAATGGGCTTTGATATGTAGGTTTCATTCTGATTAAAATGGTCTGACAGGACTTAAATGCCGATATTTTAAATTTTCTTCCACTAAAGTGCCTTTAATTTTTTAGATTCTATAAAAATAACTATATTATCTTGTTAGCATTGATAATTAACAGCTAAATATGCAAGTTGTGCGAATTTGATAAATAACTAAAGGAGAAAACTGGAAAAATATTTTTTTAATGCAATTTTTTGTTTTTGAACATAAGAACATTGATATAGACGTATAATATACCGTTGGAAAGCTAAAGATTTTAGAAAAAATATTATCTTATGCACAAGCTTGTAAAAGTTAATAAAGAGTGGTGAAAAGCCGATAATACTAAGTGATTATTTTGGAAAAACTAAACTTGGAGCTACTCACAAAAATAGACGAAGGAAGAATCCTAAGAAACTATATCGCACTGCCAAGGACCAACATGGCCTGTCGCGCCATCCGAAAGAATAAACTTCCTTATCATTAATTTTACTTAAATTAATAACAATTGCGTATTATGTTAGTTCCATTGCCATAGAAACGCTATCAGAGGAACACGAGCTACTATTTATAAGAAGCGATAGCGTGGAATAATAAAAACTATATATCTTAGTTGATAATAATTATCTTTAAAGGCGCAGCAGAACAAAACGTCATGTGTATTTTTTAAACTATTTCAAGCACTAATATTCCTGTCTCGTTATCTCTTGTGAGTATGTAACATGCAAGGCGGGAAGCGTAGATACATATGTCTCATGCAATAGTTACAATATTTAACAAATGCTTTTTAATAACAGCATTATAGATGATAAGTTTTACGACTGGAGTAGGGTGGATAGAGCAGCAGACAATTGGTTTCGAATCCGGCTGTGGGAGGATAATTATTGGGTCGTTTCACATGAAATGTCCGTTTTTATAGTTTCTAAAATACACAAAGGATTTTGCAGGTCTCTGTTGTTTTCTTCCGAATGTTTAAATATTTAAAGTAAACAGTTACTAATCATCTACCTTTGTATTATAAACATTAGCTTCCCAATCAATTACCCACTTTTTAGTACACCTCCAAATATGAACATGGAAACACGCGATTTTCGAGTAAAATTTTTGTACAAGTTTAAACGCGCCCATTTATTAGCTGAGGCCGCAAGAAAATTTGCAAGGCGTTTGGGGAAGGGAGTGTTTTCAGAAGTTTTCAGTTGGAGATACCGACTTGGAAAACTTCCCCTCCGTCCGTAATAGACAACGACGTCCTCAAACATACAGTAGAAGGAAACCTCTACCAAACAGTTAAAGGACTCTCAGCACAACTAAATGCAAGTGCATCTACCGTTTCCAGACATTTAAAGTGTATTGGGAAAATAAAAAAACTCGATACATGGGTACCTCAAGTCTCACTGAGCGGCATGTTTCAAAACATACCGTACAAAAATTGAAAGAACTGGGCTACGAAGTTCTTCCGCACCCACCATATTCGCCCGACTAGATCATCCTCCATACAGCCCTGATCTGGCGCCCAGCGACTACCATTTGTTCCTGCACTTGAAGAAACACCTGGGCGGTCGGCGTCATCAAGACGATAACGAAGTCAAAACATTTGTGATGCAGTGGTTAACAAGTCAGGCGGCAGAATATTTTGAGGAGGGTATTTAAAAACTGGTGTCGCATTATGACAAGTGCCTCAAAAATTCATGGACATTATGTAGAAAAGTAGATTAAGGAACATGCATTCATGTAAAAATAAAATTATTGCGATATCTTTGCACGTCTTTTTTAAATTCCAAAATGGTACTTTCTTAAAAACATGCCTCGTATATTACTATTTGTGTTAAAAATACAAACATTTCATAAAAAAATATGTTTACACTTTTCTCCTTTAGGTGTAAATCAACTTCGCTCAACTTGCATATTTAGCCGTTATTTATCAATGCTAACAAGTTGATATGCCAAATTTTTAATTGCCAATATGATCGTGAGTACACACACAGCTCTAAACAAGCCCAGGAAGTCATAAGAAGAGTGGAAAAATATCACCACCCTTTCTAAGTGGTGAGGAGTTTGCTTTGATGGCACCACAAAGCTTCATTTTTGTGAATAACGCTCAAAATTTACAGGACGATATTTTGGAATCTGTTCTCAAGCCTCTAAATGATACTCAGTTGGTTTTCTAGCAGGATTCCACTCCAGTATGCACTAGGCCCTAAGAAAATTCTGACCTCAACCCAGAATATTACCGGCTTTGGTCCGAACTGTATGATGCCATGAGGATGGCATGCCACAAATCACACTCTAACTTGGAAAGCCTCAAACAATTTCTGGTCCGAGCAGTTGAGTGATTTACTCAAGAAGTGCTGGGTGCTGCTATTGATGACTGGCCACGAGATTAAATGACTGTGTCTAGGCTAAAGGGGGAAATTTTGAGTAATTTATTTTATTTTTTTACTCTAAATATTGGGTTGTGCCACATGAAATGTCCGTTATCAAAATAAGGGATTTTTATTAAAAATACGATATGAAAACAAGATAATTTTATTCGAAATATTTACCTTCTTTTTACACATTTTTCCCAACCTGACACCAACTTTTTTATCCCCGAACTGAAAAACTCTGAGCTTTGAAAATAAACAAAATCTGGAAACGCACTTTTCACTTGATTATCATTTTCAAAAAGTTTTCCTTTGACCAAGTTGTCTAAATTCCTGAACAGGTGGTAGTCTGTTGGAGACAAGCCGGGAAAATATGGTGGGTGCGGAAGAACTTCGTAGCCCAGTTCTTTCAATTTTTGCAGGGTATGTTTTGAAACATGGGGTCTTGCTGCCGCTCAGTGAGATCAAGTCGGTATCCCCAGCTGAAAACTTAGCAAACCAACGGCGAATGGTCCGTTCATTAACACTCCCTTCCCCAAACGCCTTGCAAAAATTTCTAGCGGCCTCAGCTGCTGAATGGCCGAGTTTAAACTCGTACAAAAATATTTCTCGAAAATCGCGTGTTTCCATGTTCTTATTTGGAGGTGTACTAAAAAGTGGGTAATTGATAGGGAAGCTAATGTTTATAATACAAAGGTAGAGGATTAGTAACTGTTTACTTTAAATATGTAAACATTCGGAAGAAAACAACAGAGACCTGCAAAATCCTTTATGTATTTCAGAAACTATAAAAACGGACATTTCATGTGAAACAACCCATATATTTTATTTTCCAAAAAAGATTTTGAAAAATTTAAAGCGTCTGTTAAAATCTTTAAATATTTCATTTTAACAATATTTATGGCAGGACTAGGTAGTTGACTTTATTAGCAACTTAACCTCAATTCTTGGTGTTGTGAAGCTATTCCACAGATTTCAACTGACACTAAGCAGCATTCCGCACGCCACGAGCTATCGCACTATCACTGCCATGGCGATATGAGGTGTAAGGATAGAAGTGGCACTGACCGCAGTGCAGCGAGGTAGTGCCGGTCCTAGCCAACGGCGCGCGTAATACACTCACCTCTCTCAGGCCTTCTTGATACTAGGAGCGTTGAGCTAGGAGGGTAGCAGGAAGGAATTTAGACAACTTCGTCAAAGGAAAACTTTTTCAAAATGATGATCAAGTGAAAAGTGCGTTTTCAGATTTTGTTTCACTTCAAAGCTCAGAGTTTTTCAGTTCGGGGATAAAAAAAGTTGGTGTCACGTTGGGAAAAATATGTAGAAAAAGAAGGTAAATACTTCGAATAAAATTATCTTGTTTTCATATCGTATTTTTAATAAAAATCCTTTACTTTGAAAACGGACATTTCATGTGGCACAACCCAATATTTTGATCAGATTGATTATTTAAGATTTTTAAACATGGAAAACAAAACTTGATATCAGCAAGACAAAATGATTTAATTCTTACAAACACTTTGTAATTATTACAGACTTACACAAGCATTACAAATGTAACTACTCCTATACAACTACAATGATATATTACTAGTTATATTTAACAGCTTATTTATCTGTTGGCACTGCAATCCATTACATTTGTTATGTATAGAACTTGCATTGGCTGACTTCCAACGCGTTGAAAATGCATCAACAACAATCCTAGAAGGTATTTATTGTAAGCTTCAAACTATACCTCTTTGCCAGTAATTCCGAAGTATCTCGGAAATAATTCTTCCACTAACACGATTGTTTTTTTAAAAAGATATTCAGATCTTGTTTGTTTATTTATTTAACGTCACTTTATGCTACTATGGCTAATCGGACGATGCTAAAATGGGAGTCCTAAATTTTGCCGATCCAGGTTTTATTAGGATAGGGATCTTTAACGAGTACCTGACATCGCACAGGCTCGGGACCACCTTTTAACGTCCCATCCGAAGGTCGGCGTAACTAAGGATTTTTTACTCCCATTAAAAAATCCTTTTAATCCTTTTGCATCTATAGGCCTCCAAACGCACCTTTCTCAAATTGAAGACTGGTGTAACAAGTGGAGAATCAAAGTTAATCAATCCAAATGCAGACATGTCACCTTTACCCTTCGAAAACAATCCTGCCCTCCAGTTCTCCTTAACTCCGTTCCGCTTCCTTTCTCCGACACAGTCCGGTATCTTGGCTTCCTTCTGGACAAAAGAATAACTTGGAACCCGCATACTAGACTTAAACGACAAGAACTTAATCGACGATTTGGACAATTATACAGACTACTGAACAGAAATTCTAAATTATCTATCGAGAACAAACTGCTAATATACAAGACAGTACTGAAACCTATCTGGACCTAAGGACTTGAACTGTGGGGGACAGCCAAATTTTCTAACATCAAACGCATTCAATCCTTCCAATCAAAAGTCCTCCGAACAATAGTTAATGCTCCTTATTATGTATCCAACCATACCTTACACCGCGACCTAAATATTCCATTTATTTTAGACCTTATACCATTAAAATTCTCTAAATTCCATCAGAACCTTACCCATCACCCTAATCCCCTAGCTCAATCCTTATCCAGCTCCACACATCCTTACCATCCTCCTAGAAGGTTGAAACGGCAGTGGCCTCGAGACCTCTTGTAAAATGTATATTGGAGTTCTAGCATTGGCTAGATTCTCCACTCACGTGTCGTATGCTTGTGAATTGTATATAGGTATGAGTGACTTTTGTATATATTTTATTGATTTTGTTTTGTATATATGTATATTGTATTATTATTATATAAATTTATTGTTTTGTATATAACGTGTGAATGTAGTATGAATGTTGTACTTCATCACTATTAAAAATGTCCTAAATTGGACAGATTGTAATATTGCTCAATAAAGAATTGTTTCTAATCTAAAAAAAAAAAAAAAAAAAAAAAAAAATCCTAGGACCACCTGCGGGTTTGAACCCGTGACCTTTAGCATGGGAGGCTGTTACGCTAGTCACCCAGCTACAAGTGATCCCAGATACTCAGATCTTTATAAAAATAATTTCGCCGCCTCGCCTGTCTGGAGCTCAACCTGCTTGACTAATTATCAAAAACTTGAAAGAATTCAAAATCTATCAATACGGATAATCAACAACTATCCCCGCTACACTAAAATATCATTCATGCTCCAGGATTTGCAGCTTCCAACAGTCAATCATTTTGTCCACACTCAAACAGCTTCATAATTCTGTAAAACACCAGTCTCCAAAAATCCTTTAATTAAAGAAATCGGCAATTATAATAAAACTTCACTGAAACGCTACACTCATAAAATAACTAAACATGTGTTGCTAACATAAGGTAGTTTATTTTAAATTCTAAATTTTATATTTTCAATTATTATTATTCATTTATTTTTATTTTATTATTATTATTTATGTTTCTTAAAAGTAGGTTTTTTTTTTGTATATTTTTTCCTGCTAGCTTAGATAATATCAATTTAATTTTACCACATATTCAGTCATCGGGCTAATAGATTATAATTACCAAACAAACAAAACATTTTGTTGATTGTAAGGATGTCTCATCCGAAATCATTTGTAAATATTATGTCAATTTGTAAATATGAGACATTTATTCCAAAACCACTTCCAAATTGTCAGAGATTTGCGCATGGGCAGAAAACTAAAGATATGCGCTAACATTGGAACAAATACCGTGAACGATGTCCGAGCATGCGCAGAAATGTAATCAGGCTAGGTCAGACAACTGGTAGTATAAAGAACCTATTATCCTTTTGTGCTACTTTTAAAGACAATTAATAAACTCACCATTCTTGACATTGATAAAAAGTCATAGGCGTAGAATTTTTAGGGAGATAAAACTGAATCGAGTTTTAAAATTCTATTTTAGGAATGAGCTGAAGCTAGAGGAAATGCAAATGATGGTTGCCAATGCCACCTGTAGAGATAGGCAGGGCAGATAGAGAAGGCAGTGGCACCAGTTGCTGAGTCAGTAATGGCCGTGTTCTCCACTCAACAGCTGTCTTCACTTAGTATAATTAGACTAATGGTTTCTTAAAACGCCATATTGCAATGATTTCGGAAACAAAAAATTTAAAATTTATCAGCTTTACATAACTCATCATCACCTTACACAATATTGTTTGAAAGAAAACATTTCATTAGCTTTGCAACGGTATATTATACATCTATATTACTATTTTCAAGTTAGGAAAAAAAACTGCTCCTAGATACCGTTGAATACAACACTTACTTGACAAACGATAAAAACTCCCTATTTACTGCAAAAATCCGGTGCGGTAAAGAGATAAAGAGATAAAAAATACGTGAAACTATCAAAGAATTAATTAAATCGAATTTATATAGAAACATGTGTTTTATTAAAAAAATCTATTATATTATTATCTAAAATAATCCAGTTAGTTTTATCTTCTTTCCATCACTCTCTATTAACTTTTAAAGGCTTGAGTATAAGAAAATATTTTTTCTAAAATCTTTAGCTTTCCAACGGTATATCATACATATGTATATTACTGCTCTTATGTTCAAAAACAAAAAATTGCATTAAAAAAATATTTTTTCTGTTTTCTCCGTTAGTTGGGTATCGAATTCATTCAATTTATATATTTACCTGTTTTTCATCAGTGGTAACAAGATAATATAGTTATCTTTATAGAATCTACAAAATTAAAGGTACTTTAGAGAAAGAAAATTTAAAATATCGGCATTTAAGCCCTGTCAGACCATTTGTATCCGATTTAGCGAGTTTAATCAAAATAGTCGGAACCGTTTTCGAGAAAATCGAAAAAATGTGCAAAATGCATGGTGTAAAGTGGCTCTTCTTGTAAGCTCATTTTGATGGAAAAGGTTTTGTAACGTCTCGAGAGGATAATTGTCTTAAATATAAAATTTCAGTTTCATAGGACTTACCGTTAAATACTTTCCTATACTATATATAGTAAGTGAAACTAAAAAACTGATTTATATAATCATTAGACCTATTTGGACATATGGCATTGAGTTATTGGAATCCACTAAACCATCAAACTCCTCCCGTATCCAATCCTTGCAATCCAAAATCATACAAAAAATCCTCAAAGCTCCTTACTTTGTTACTAATAAACTCATCCATAGAGACCTTAATATCCCAATAGTTACAGACTTAGCCCGAATTCGATACACCTCTTTTAATTCCAAACTACCAGCCCATACAAACCCGCTTGTCCGTAAAATCTTATCTTAATCTCTTCCTGATAATCTTACTAGGCGCCTAAAAAGACGGTGGCCTCCAGACCTGTTATTAAAATAAACAGTACAGTGTTAGCTAAAAGAATGATTGAAGTGCTACCATTGGCTAAGCTTTTTTCAATTTTATAAAATTATTCGCGGTTTTTTATTTGAAAAACACTGATAAATGTTTTTTCTGTCTTCAAAAATAACTGAGTTATTGAATAAAATCATTTTAATCGTCCGCCATTTTGAAACTAACCAGCTGATATCAACGTCAAGATGTCAGGATCATCGTTGAATGGACGAGTATTTTTGTGGCGAATTTAAAAAAAATTTGTCAACTACTTTCGGAGAAACGGCGGACAAACGGATTTTTTTTTTTATTCGTTAATCGGATTCTACGCATTTGAGCAGGGGTATATATATATATATATATATATATATATATATATATATATATATATATATTTTTTTTTTTTTTTTTTTTTGTTGGTCGATTACAAAGGTTGATTATTAAAAATAATAAACCAAAACGTTTATTAAAACTTGATTCAATTAGGCAAAGTAATTGATAGTCCTTTATTGCGCGCTTTAAATTTTTTTAAAATAACAAAATGGACAAACACAACTTGACTACCATCAAACTGCTGCGTAAATGCGTAAGAAAGTTTTTCCGTTTTGCGTCCGATAAACTTGATAGTCCGACGACTGTCAAAACTGTGTTGGAACAAACCAATTATATTAAAAAATCTGATTTATTCGGTTCCCATGTTTATTTTAGATCTAATCTCTATGTGGAGCATTATCTTCAATTAGCATTGAGAGCGTTTTGCCACACAGAGAATAAATAGGTTGTAACTCTGAGTGGAATGGTTATAATACTACGTGCAAGCCATCTGCAATGCCAACTAAATATAGCACTGCTATATATAGTTAGCCTTTGTCTTATCTGCAGCTGTAAGCTCTATGGAATATAAATATGGCCATGCCGAATTAGCGTAGGCGTCTCTTAGAATACAGATAACTGTACAAGAGGTTGTTTACCTTGAGTCCGTCTGGAAAATGACACTTCCATTTCTCTTATTTACGTATTGTTTTCTGAGTTAATGAATCACACACAGTGAAGATATTAAAATACTGCTTTTATTATCAGAACAAAATAGATATTTAGAATACAATAAACTGTGCTGAGGAGTTAGGGTGACTACAAGTGTACATTCCGAGGTCTCCTTCTATGAGTGTGACACAAGTAAATGTTACAACTAGAGTGATGAGTTTTGAGGATCAAAAGGTATATATAGCAAGGTTTTGTAGAGAGGATGAGGAAGCGGCACAACAAAGGAAGTACTTCCAGATGTTGGGTTCTGTGTCCTAAGTACAGGTATGTGTTCTTTGTCGGTACTTGGCCTGTCCTTTCTAGGTTTATGGGTGACACCCTCAGGTATAGAAAAGGAAGTTGTTAATAATTACTGTATATTATTTATAAGTTAAGTCTCATTCTATAACTACTCTCCCCCTTAAGCACGAAGCCCCTTGAGTGCAATGTTTAAGTTTGTCAGTTAATATTGTTATAATAAAGTAGTCCTTCAGCCGGAGGTTCTGGATAGGAAAATGTATTGTAGGAAAGGATTCTACAGGAATGGGAACAGTGACATTTTTCCAAAGTTTACAATAATTCTTAAGAATATAAATGTATACAATCAAAACTTAATTACAATAATTGATGTTCTATACAATAATTAATTAATTTTACCAATCGTCATTACATTATCCCGGTAGAAATTTATACATTTTTAATAGTCTTGAAACTTATAGGTACAATTATATAAAACTAAACTTTCTCATTATTATCTATACATAATTAAAAACATAACCATAACACTGAATTAAACAAAACCATGAACTATGTTGTTTTTTCATTACAATCTATAAAACGTTTTTAATTTTTTAACGTAATTTTTTTTTTTTTTTCCACATATATCTTATAAATTTATTATTACCTATATATAGTTCTAAAAATAAATTTCAAATTAGTGTAAACAATTGACAATGAATATTAACATTAAGTGCAACCATCAATATAATAAACAATACACTATTATAAATATTTTTATTTAATTTATTAACAGTACCTGATTATTGTTACTATTATTTATCTTCTTTTTTTTTTTTTTTTTATTTTTTATTTATTTTACTTTATTATTATTATTATTTTTTTTTTTTTTTCACACCTCGACCCGCCAGATAGGTAGTAGAATTTTCATCAGGTTTAAGCATCCAGAGGCAAATTTCATCCTTGCCCTTGGGCCATTTAGAAATATTTTGAATTTCATCTTTTACTCTACTTTTTAAAATTTTGTCAATATCACCAAAGGTAACTTTCTTTTTTGTTAGTTTAGTTTTTTCCCTAAACAAAGAATATTTTAACAACTGCTCCGGATTAACTTTAAAATAGTTCTTTTTTTGATTTACTATAATAAATGATACATCTTTTATTTTATTGTTATTTAATGGCCTAATTTCTCTAACATTAATCTCACTAATACTCCCGGGTTCCTCAGGTTTTGTAAATTTCTTTATCTTTAGTTTTTGTGTTTGAAGTTCACTAACATTAGATGAATTTTGTTTGAAATTCGGGCTTTCAAGTGATTTATCATTTAAAATAGATTCTGTTTTATAATTAAGTTTATCTTCAGATTGGGAAATATTTATTAAGTCTGTATTTGGAACTAAATGAGTTTCAATTGTGGTTATTGAACTATTTTCTTGATAAGATTTCATGGACTCCGTATTTTTCATTATAACCTGTTTTAAACTACTGGATTCGACCACAAATAATTTTTTATTTACATCAGCCGGTTTTAATAAGTTTAAATCTGGTTTTAGCGGTAATGTTTCAAAGGCTATTTTCTTTTCTTGAATATTAATTTTAGGAAATTGTTCAAATTTATTATTTGGAATTCCGGATTTTATTTTTGGCTGTTCGTCAGCGTCTTTGGACAACAAATGTTCTGGTGGAAAAGGTTTATTAAAATTTGTCTCGGTTGGGTTATGATCTTTAAATTTACGTATTAAAATATTTAACAAATCTTCAATATTGTTTAAATCATAAAACTTAATTTCATCCGCGACTGTTTTAGGAAGGTGACATTTGGCCATCTTACATATCCTGAATTCATTAACGATTCTAAATGGATTATTTTCTGCACAAAAAGTGTCTTTAATTTCTTTTACGTTATTTATGAATTTAAACAAAGTATGCGGTTTACCATCAAAGTACGACATAGGCATATGCTCAAAGTCTGAGTTTCGAAAAAGTAACGATTCCATATTTTTTATTTTTTTAGATATTAAAATCTTACTTATGTCTACTATAATTTAAATTTTACTTAAATTGTGCTCAGTAACAATCATTATCTGATTATAAAAAAATTTGATGTGATTTTTATACAGCTTATATTAGTATTCATAAAATGTCATACATTTTAAATGTTATCACAATTAAACAGCACATAAACAAACATATAAAATAAATAATTTTAAAATCTTACTGCGTTAGTTCTTAACATTCCTCCTGGATACCTGTTGAGCAGTGAAGTCCAGTGAGGTTCAGCAGGACATCTCGGGTGAGTATTGTCTTGGCTGAAGGAGGGTGCGAGATGATCTTCTTACTTGGTGTCTATCTTCTTGTAGATCCTTCTTCGGAAGTATCTTCGTCCTCTCGGAAACTGCGAAGGCATTCAAAATCTAATTTGATGCTTGCAGTGCCTGTCTCGGGCGCCAGTTAATGAATCACACACAGTGAAGATATTAAAATACTGCTTTTATTATCAGAACAAAATAGATATTTAGAATACAATAAACTGTGCTGAGGAGTTAGGGTGACTACAAGTGTACATTCCGAGGTCTCCTTCTATGAGTGTGACACAAGTAAATGTTACAACTAGAGTGATGAGTTTTGAGGATCAAAAGGTATATATAGCAAGGTTTTGTAGAGAGGATGAGGAAGCGGCACAACAAAGGAAGTACTTCCAGATGTTGGGTTCTGTGTCCTAAGTACAGGTATGTGTTCTTTGTCGGTACTTGGCCTGTCCTTTCTAGGTTTATGGGTGACACCCTCAGGTATAGAAAAGGAAGTTGTTAATAATTACTGTATATTATTTATAAGTTAAGTCTCATTCTATAACTCTGTAATAATATTTACTTTGACTTACTAATATATGAAATATATAATAAGGGCAAGTATTATGATCGTAATTTTTCTTTGATTCGAGTTTTCACCGAAAATATATGGTTTAGGGTTCTAAATCCCACAAAATGCTATTTGAGTGTTTGGTAAGTCCATCTCGATAAGTTGTACTTTTTAAAAGTGATCGGCGAACCAGACTAGCAATTTTATACAATGCATTGTTTATTTATTTATTTAACGTCACTTTATGCTCCTGTGGTTAACCGGACCATTCTATAATGGGAGTCCTAAATTCTGCCTATCCAGGTTAAATTAGGATAGGGATCTCTAACGAGTACCTGACTAAGCACAGGATAGGGACCACCTTTTAACGTCCCCACCAAAGGACTCCCACTGTAGCATCTTCCGATTAAACACAACAGCATATAGGGATGTTAAATAAAAAAACAAACATAAGACCTATAGCCACCTGTCACCTCTCATATTAAAGCTCATTAGACGCTTGTTAATTTTTATCATAAAGAATAGGTTAGTAAAATGGGCACTCCCTATTATATCGGGCTGAACACTGTTAAAAGTCGATCAAGTCCTGTGTTTAAGAGACCGTTTGTCCAGATAATAAACAAATATATCTCGGTACCTACAAGTCCTACAGACGTCTATCAGCTTTCGAATCGACGCTTATTCAATGCCCATTAATTTATTTTATAATGAGCATTTTCGAATAAGGCTTGGTTTCTGTAATATTTATTGGGTTGTGTCACATGAAATGTCCGTTTTTAAGGTAAAGGATTTTTATTAAAAAATATATAATTTTATTCGAAGTATTTACCTTCTTTTTCTAAACACTTTTCCCAACGTGACACCAACTTTTTTTATCCCCGAACTGAAAAACTCTGAGCTTTGAAGTGAAACAAAATCTGAAAAACGCACTTTTCACTTGATCATCATTTTCAAAAAGTTTTCCTTTTGACGGGAGAATATGGTGGGTGCGAAAGAACTTCGTAGTCCAGTTCTTTCAATTTTTGCACGGTATGTTTTGAAACATGAGGTCTTGGTGCCGTTCAGTGAGATCATGAGGTACCCATATATCGAGCTTTTTTACTTTCCCAATACACTTTAAATGTCTGGAAACGGTAGATACACTTGCATTTAGTTGTGCTGAGAGTCCTTTAACTGTTTGGTAGGGGTTTCCTTCTACTGTATGTTTGAGGACATCGTTATCTATTACGGACGGAGGTCTTCCTCAGGGCAAGTTTTCCAAGTCGGTATCCCCAGCTGAAAACTTACCAAACCAATGGGGAATGGTCGTTCATTAACACTCCCTTCCCCAAACGCCTTGCAAATATTTCTAGCGGCCTCTGCTGCTGAATTGCCGAGTTTAAACTCGTACAAAAATATTACTCGAAAATCGCGTGTTTCCATGTTCATATTTGGAGGTATACTAAAAAGTGGGTAACTGATTGGGAAGCTAACGTTTATAATACAAAGGTAGAGGATTTATTAACTGTTTACTTTAAATATGTAAACATTCGGAAGAAAACAACAGAGACCTGCAAAATCCTTTATGTATTTCAGAATCTATAAAAACGGACATTTCATGTGAAACAACACAATACCTTCATAACGTTAAAATTAGATCAATTTTCGTAGCTAGAACACAATGTATTATATGGACTAAGATATCTCGATACCTACAAGACCTACATACGTCTATGAGGTCTGAAATTAAAGCTTATTCCATGTCCATTAATTAATGTATGTAATATTTACCTTTATACTGTTAAAATTGGGTCAATTTCTGGATTTGGACCATTTTGGATGGCCGTAATTTTTTATTCCGACCAGTATGAGGTGGCAGACAAAGAAATGCTGTACAATTTGATTAAAATATGAAAATCACATTGGAAATTTTCTTCTTATAATACGCACTTTTCGAATCAGATAAGCCACGGTATCATAAAGTGACATTGTGATGAATATAACGAATAAATAAATAAACATTTTAAATATTTCATGAAGACCAGACTCAATAAGACATAGATTGAGGTAGCAGTGCAACGGAGCGGTAGGCCAGGTGTGAGAGGGTGTGGCCGGCCCCGCGCAGTCTGCTACAACTGGGTCAGTCTATTTCAGGGCTTGTCTTCTTTGCGCATGTGTCTTCGGGTCTTATTATCGATAACCGATAAATCGATTGAGAAAATGCTTCGATTCAAGCTATGATGTAGATAAGTCATTACTAATTACTTTCTAATGCAGTTATCAAAAATGTTTTTTAGAGCTAAAGTAGTAATATCTAAATCTCACTAAGTTGTTATATCAGTTTTTAGAGTGCTCCCAACCTATCTCAAAAACGTAAACTCAAAATGATGGATTACTAGGAGGAAGTTTCTAAGCCCAAGATAGCGGGTTCTAACCCGGAAGATGACCATAGGAAGTAAAAATAACCAAATACCGAACATAAGATAAGAATAGTAATCTAGATGTTTTATATAATATTCCATTGAAAAAAATCTGGTGCGGGCAACACACACGACTTTCACTAACCTCAGTTTTTTTAAATCGATTAAAGAATTTTCAAATACAGTCAGAGATAAAAATGAGTGAAACTATTAAAGAATTAATTAAAATTAATTTCTGGGATCACTTGTAGCTGGGTGGCTAGTATAACAGCTTCCTATGCCAAAGGTACTCGTCGTTAAAGATCCCTATCATAATAAAATCTGGATAGGCAAAATTTAGGACTCCCACTGTAGCATCGTCCGATTGGCCATAGCAGCATAAAGGGACGTTAAATAAATAAACAAATGAATTTCTATAGACACATGTGTTTTTATTAAATAATCTATTATATTATTATCTAAAGTAATCAGTTAGTTTTATCGGCTTTTCATCACTGCCATCAACTTGTACAAACTAGTGTATAAGATAATATTATTTCTAAAATATTTAGCTTTCCAACGGTTTATTATACATCTATATTACTGTTCTTATGTTCAAAAACAAAAGATAACATTAAAAAATATTTTTTTCAGTTTTCTCCTTTAGTTGGGTATCGCATTCGTTCAACTTATATATTTACCTGTTTTGATCAATGGTAACAAAATAGTATAGCCATTTTTTTTAGAATCTACAAAACTAAAGGTACATTAGAGGAAGAAAATTTAAAATATTGGCATTTAAGCCCTGTCAAACTTTTTCAATTAGAATGAAACCTACATGATGATAAAGCCCATTAAGTTTTACATCGATATAGCAAGTTTAATCAAAATCGTTAGAGCCATTTTTGAGAAAATCGTAATAAGGTCCAAAATGCATGGTATAAAGTGGCTCTTCTGGTTAGCTGATCTTGATGGAAAAGATTTTTAACATCTCGAGCGTATAGTTGTCTTAAATATGAAATATCAGTTCCGTACGACTTTTCGTTTTTGCGCTAGTTACCACACACAGATCTTTTTGCGGGACTTGGTTATTTGGACTCAGGGGACCCTAAAACGTGTATTTCCGTTGAAAACTCCAATTCGAAAATTTTCACGATCGCAACACTTTCCCTTACTATATATATTTCATATATAGTAAGGAAAGTAAAAAAACCTGGATAGTCACAAATCAGGACTCTCACTACAGCGTCAGTAGTATTAAGTGATCTTAAATAAATAAACAACGAGAATTTAAAATTAAATATTCAAGACAAATAAATATATGAATATGAATAAAAAGAACCGAAATGTTACTTTTTCGCGTTATATTTTGCAACAGTTTATAGTTTCTCAAAACTCATTTTCTTGACGTAAAATTAAATAAATTTTATTTTCAGGCTAAATTTCGAAATATTTTCCTCTAAAATCGTTGATTAAAAATAATGAAAGATCGATTAGTTCAGTGCGGTCATTAAAAAAAAAATACACTAAAACATAAACTTATTTAATTAAATGAAGATGTTACGGGCTTACATCGTAGGCCTTTATCAGTGTTGACTCAGGGTTGAAATTATAATTAAAAAACAAAAATAAATAAACATTTTTATTTCTAAACATTTATAAAATTTGGGTTAATAAGAAATAATTTGATGGAGTACTGAAGGAGAAAAGAGAGTAGAAAGACTTATCTAGGCTAAATTTTTATTCTTTGTTTTTTATTTACACAGTTTATCATAATGGCTCTTACTTGATCAATTCATGAAAAATTCAAGTCATTATGACAAAATAAATATAAATTATAAAATGAGAAAGAAAAGTAAAAAGCAATGTAGAACAGTCCTGAAAGAAGCTGCTGGATACAACTGCAGCCCCCACCACCGTCCAATTAGGAACAATTAACAGAATTAGTCTCACTCACAACAACAAATTTCACTAAATTTACAATGCCACCGTATCTAGAGCGACATTGTATATTTTTTTAGAGAATATTTATACTTCCTCTTCAAGAAATAAAATAACTATTTTTATAAATGTTTCAAGCAAAGTATTGCCGATGATTGTCTGTAGATCTTCATTATACTCCTCATGTGTTCTTTGAGCCTTGTGGTCCAGTGTTGCCAATGCGTGTATAGTTTGACGATTTCGTCTATTGGTTTATTATTTTTAAGAATGAACCTTTGTAATCTACCAAAAAAAAATTCAAGATACGTAGAACCCGAATAACGAATAAAAAAAAATCCATTTGTCCGTCATCTATGGCATTTCTCCGAAACTACTGGACCAATTTATTTGAAATTCGCCAAAAAATAGTAGGGCATCCAATGATGATCCTAACACCTAGACGTTTATATCAGCTGGTTATTTTTAAAATGGCGGCCGATCAAAAGTGTTTTTATTCAATAACTCAGTTATTTTCGAAGATAGAGAAAAAAATTATTTATTTTATTTAATCTTCTACTCTTCTACCGCCAACGGTGTGAGTAGAAAAAAAAATAAAACTAATAAAAAAATTATTAGTGAATTTAAACCAAAAACTAAGTCTAAAATCCAAACGAAGGATACAATTTATAATAGACTTGTACAACTGTTAGGGTATGCAGACGATTTGGATATTGTCGGGCATTGCAGGAGGCATTTTTATCATTGATGGAGGCGGCAGATGAAATGGGACTGTGAATCAACGAAGAGAAAACTAAATATATGAGGACTGGTGAGTCCACAAACAATGGAATCCAGGAGTTTGTGTTAATGGGTCCTTATAAATTTCAGAAAGTAAATAGTTTCACTTATTTAGGAAGTATCGTTTGCGCTTCTAATGATGTGTCCCTCGAAATAAAGAAAAGAATATTCAATGCCAATAGATGCTATTTTGGGTTGCGGAGACATCTGGGGAGCTCATTTTTACCTAGGCAAACTAAAATAATGTTGTATAAAACCCTCATTAGGCCGGTATTGACGTATGCCTCCGAAACATGGACCGTATCAAAGACCAAAGAAAAAGACATAGCAGTCTTTGAAAGAATGCTATTACGGAGGATTTTCAGAGGAATTTATGTGAACGGCCAATGGAGAAGGCGTACTAACAAAGAAGTGTACGAAATGTTTGGGGGGCCTGATATAGTTTCCTGGATGAAGATGAACAGACTCAGATGGGCTGGGCATGTGGCGAGAATGAGTAGCAATGATCCTATTAAGAGATTGCTCGAGGGAAAGCTGGACCGTAGCAGAGGAAGAGGGCGACCGAGACTGCGATGGTCGGATGCTGTGGCTCAAGATGCGAGGAATATCTTGAACGTCCGTGACTGGAGGGCGACTGCATTAAATAGAGCCACCTGGCGAAGGCTCCTTGAGGAGGCTAAGACCCACATAGGGTTGCAATGCCATTAAATAAATAATAAACCAAAAACCCGTTAATAATTATAAAAAAGAGAAAAAAAAAAAGAAAAAAATTGTAATGTTACCCACAAATACGTCCATACGTCAGTTACTTTTGAAGATATAGATGTCAGACATAATAAAGAATATAAAATTTTAATAAAAAAATAGAACAATAAAAAGGTGAAAAACATACTAAATAATTACATCAAAATAAAAATACAGACTTCAGGAATCAGATAATTGTAACAATATAAGCTAGCTAAGTATAAAGTTTGCAATAATTAAAAACAAAAATCTGGTGCGGGCAACACACGAGTTCACTTACCTCCATTTTTAAAATCAATGAAAAATTTTCAAACACAGAGATAAAAATACGTGAAACTGTTAAAGAATTAATTAAATTGAATTTATGTAGAAACATGTGTTTTATTAAAAAATCTATTATATTATTATCTAAAATAATCAGTTAGTTTTATCTTCTTTTCATCACTCTCAATTAATTTTTCAAAGCTTGGGTATAAGATAATATTTTTTCTAAAATCTTTAGCTTTCCAACGGAATATCATACATGTATATTACTGCTCTTATGTTCAAAAACAAAAAATCGCATTAAAAAATATGTCTTCAGTTTTCTCCTTTAGTTGTTTATCAAATTCGCTTAACCTGCATATTTAGCTCTTAATTATCAATGGTTACAAGATAATATAGTTATTTTTATAGAATCTACTAAATTAAAGGTACTGTAGGGAAAGATAATTTAAAATTTAAGCCCTTTAAAATTTAATTTAGCATTTAAGCCCTGTCAGACCATTTTAATCCGAATGAAACCTAAATGATATTAAATACCAATAAATTTTACATTGATATACCGAGTTTAATCACAATCGTCGGAACGGTTTTCGAGAAAATCGAAAAAAGGTGCAAAATGCATGGTATTAAGTGGCTCTCCTGGTAAGCTCATTTTGATGAAAAAGGTTTTGTAACATCTCAGGCGTATAATTGTCTTAAACATAAAATTTCAGTTTCATAGGACTTACCGTTTCCGCCCGGGAGTTACCACACACGGACACACACAGACCTTTTTGCGGGACTTGGTTATTTGGACTCAGGAGACCCTAAAACGTGTATTTCCGTTGAAAACTGGAATTCGAAAATTTTCGCGATCGCAATACTTTCCTTTACTATACATAGTAAGTGAAAGTTAAATATAACAGTGAGCCAATAGTCAACTTTTAGAAGTGAATGTAGCAGTTAGCTACAAAAAATAATATGTATCATTAAAAAAGATAATTTATAGTTAATTGTAAATTAT
Organism: Piezodorus guildinii; assembly: GCA_023052935.1. Classification (NCBI taxonomy): domain Eukaryota; kingdom Metazoa; phylum Arthropoda; class Insecta; order Hemiptera; family Pentatomidae; genus Piezodorus; species Piezodorus guildinii. The sequence goes on along the minus strand of CM041294.1, from coordinate 164,577,617 downwards.
GAAAAAATTTATTTAATAAGCGACTTCATGAAAATTGTTATATATGGATATAGAAAAAAAATTAATTAATGTAACTCAAAGCAAAATGTTTTAAACCTTTTTAGTCTTGATATTAAGCTCCGAAACGGTAACTGGAATTGACAAATTATATAGTAATGATAGTAAAAAAGATGCGTAAAGACCACAGATCTTTTGACTTCGTTTAATACCGAGCAAGAGTTAAAATACCACCGAGGAATGACAAACTTTGAGAGATGAATTTTTTTTTTTTCTCTTACCTGCTTTAATCTGACGTAGTTTTTTTCTTAAACTGTTTAATGTCGACCGGCATTAAGCTCAATTTGGATCGTGGAAGAACTGTAATTTTCCAACACGTAAAAAAATAAAATAAAAAATCCGCCTAACGATTAACTATAAGATTTTTATTGACGTCAGAAAACCTAAAAATAACCTAACCTTAGAACAGTCTGGAATTATTGAAACGTCACTGTGACGTCATTCTTAATTGCAAGTTAGCAGGCATCATATTTAGTACGATTACTTAGAGAACATGCATAATGAATATATTTAATAACTGAAAGGGCCTAGTGGAATAAGCATGTGAAATCTGCCCTCACGTATATCAGAACCAAATTTATACCATCGATTCATACTTATGAGAAACAATTTTTTGCACATTTTTAGTTCCATGGGAGGAAAGTTATAGAGAAAGAAAAAAAAAAAGGGTTTTCTCAGTGAAAAAAATATATATGTTAGGGATTTTCTAAAAGGATTAAAAAATATATTTCTAAAAAAATTATTTACATAAAAATGTAAGTCAAAAAATATTTTTTGAATACTTCAAAAAAATTGTTTAGGTAATGTTGGAAAGGTACACCTCTTCGACATAGTATGGGTACATTTGAGATCAACTTGAAAAAAATATATATTTTGCAGGACCCTCCAATAAAAATAAGTAACGAAAAATAGTAGGTGTACCAATCCAACATAACCTAAAAAAGTATTAGAAAAAAAAAAAAAAAAAACCTTCTAGAACGAAATTGACATGAATTTTTTTCTTGAAAACCGGTTGATTCATTCAGGAGAAAAAATCGTTTTTTTTAATTTTTCACCATACGGTACAATTGTGATTAAGTTGAAAAAAAAAAAAATATTATGTAAGACCCTCCAATGAAATATATTAGAAAAAATTGGAGGTGTACCCTAACATATTTTCTTTTTGTGATTAAGTTAAACTGTTCCGGAGAAAAAACTTTTTTTGTTTTGTTTTTCCCCCCTTTTTTCTCATGGACGAATTAACCGGTTTTCAAGAAATAAATCATGTCGATTGCGTTGTAGAAGGTTTTTTTTTTTTTTTTACAATGTACCCATATTATGTAGGTCTCTCCAATGAAATAAAATGGCAAACAATTGGAGGTGTACCAATCCAACATTACTAAACAATTTTTTTGAAATATTCAAAAATATTTTTTGACTCACATTTTTATGTAAATAAATTTTTTTAAATATATTTTTAAATCCTTTTAGAAAATCCTTAACATATATTTTTTTTCGTTGAAATCGGTTTTCACTGGGAAATTTTTTTTTTTTTTTCTTTCCCCCTCTATAACTTTCCTCCCATGGAACTAAAAATTTGCAAAAAGCGGTTTCTCATAAGTGTGATTCAATGGTATAAATTTGGTTCTGAAGTACGGAGGAGGGGAGGGGGTAGATTTCACATGCTTATTCCGCTAGGCCCTTTACAAATATAAAACATCAGAACCCATTCATTTCAGCTATAAAATAAAACTTATAATAATGAATGCTTTTCCAATAAATCTTTCTTTTTTTAAAACATTAGAATACTTAAGAAAAATGCATCCCTGCTAATTAAATATTATATACAGGGTATCTTATAAATGTCTAGTCATATTGTGGTAGCAGGTACTAGACCTAAAGAGGAATAAAAAAGTTCATCTGACCCATAGTCCAATTCTCAACGGTTATGCAGGAAAATCAAATTTTGAGTTATCTTTGTTTTCATGAGAAAAGCTCAAATATATCTACTTGATGCACACGCACAGATAAATAAGTGGTACCAAATCAAATACGAGAAAATTTACCAGATGTTTAAGTTTATAAAAGTGTTGCACAACGTGATGCAGAAAATAAAATTATAATATTTCTAAGAATATTCGACGAATAGTTTTATTTAGAACACATTTTTACTTTCACTTACTATATATAGTAAGGAAAGTATTGCGATCGTGAAAATTTTCGAATTCCAGTTTTCAACGGAAATACACGTTTTAGGGTCCCCTGAGTCCAAATAACCAAGTCCCGCAAAAAGGTCTGTGTGTGTGTAACTCCCGGGCGGAAACGGTAAGTCCTATGAAACTGAAATTTCATATTTAAGACAACTATACGCCCGAGACGTGACAAAACTTCTTTCATCAAAATGAGCCTACCAGAAGAGGACACTTTATACCATGCATTTTGCACCTTTTTTTCGATTTTCTCAAAAACGGTTCCGACGATTTTGATTAAACTCGCTATATCGATGTAGAATTTAATGGGCTTTAATATCATGTAGGTTTTATTTAGATAAAAATGGTCTGACAGGGCTTAAATATTGCCGATATTTTAAATTTTCTTCCTCTATAGTACCTTTAATTTTGTAGATTCAATAATAATAACTAGATTGTCTTGTTAACGCTGATGAAAAACTGGTAAATATATAAATTGAATAAATTCGATACCCAACTAAAGGAGAAAACAGAAAAAATATTTTTTTAATGCAATTTTTCGTTTTTGAACATAAGAGCAGTAATATACATGTATGATATACCGTTGGAAAGCTAAAGATTTTAGAAAAATTATCATCTCATACACAAGCTTTTAAAAGTTAATAGAGAGTGATGAAATGAACATAAAAATAACTGATTATTTTAGATAATAATATAATTGATTTTTGAATCAAACACATGTTTCTATAGAAATTTAATTTAATTAATTCCTTAATAATTTCACGTATTTTTATCTCTAACTGTATTTGAAAATTCTTTCATTGATTTTAAAAATGGAGGTAAGTGAAAGTCGTGTGTTGCCCGCACCAGATTTTTATCAGTCATTTTACACGAATTGGATGGGAAAAATAAGATTTGTAAGTATTGTTTGTTTAATATATTTAATAATAGCTATCTTATCTGGTTGGATCTTATTTCGGATGAGAACTGCAAATATTTCAAAATTTCATTTTCCTCCCTTACCGTTGACAATCGGACTGTGGGCAATATGAACCTTTTTCTTCCTCTTGACATCTAATATCTGCTCCCACAATACGACTAGCAATTAATGTGTCTCATACATATTTCTTCTTTTTTTGTTTAACATTTTATTGGTATTTGCAACTGTATTAACAAAAAAAAATACATCTAGCATATGTGATAGTTATATAATACAATGACATGATATAAATGTAGAGAAGCTTCCCATTGGAAGCACTCTAAAAATATTCTAAACTAGTAGGTCCCGGGGCCATTTTCTTTTCAGGCACCTCGGAGGATTATCCGGAATTGAGGAGGAAGAAAGGATTGAAACTAGTAGGTTAGAGTGAGAATGGAGTTTGTCATGAAAGGATTGATACCTGGTCCGGGCCAAATCAGTAACATAGGGAACATTAAGGTCTTTATGGATAAGTTTATTTGTGACAAAGTAAGGAGCGTTGAGGATTTTACGAAGGATTTTGGATTTTAAGGATTAGATGCGAGAAGAATTTGATGGTTTAGTAGAGCCCCAAAGCTCTACTAGGTAAGTCCAGATTGGTCTTATAATAGTCATGTAGATGAGTCTTTTGTAGTTCGGAGGAAGGTTACACCGTTTGTCGAGGAAGTGTTGAAGTAGCCTAAAGCGGCGAGCAGTTTCTTGTCGTGTTAGTCGTGTATGAGGATTCCTAGTTAGGCGTTGTCAAGAAGAAGTCCTAGGTATCGGATCTGTTCAACAGGAACTAATTGAGTGTTATTAAAGGATACTGTAGGGCAGGAAGTCAAAGGTTTACGACGAAGGGTAAAGGTTATTTGATGGGATTTGTTGGAATTTATTTCTGTATCTTCAGTTCTGACACCATAATTCTAGGTCTTTGATGTGGGCTTGAAGGGTAATTTTTGAAATATAAGTAGTAAAAGTAGACGTATAATACACCGATGGAGAGCCGACGATTTTAGAAAAAATAATATCCAATAAAATAAGCAGAGCAATTTAAAAGAAAGTTGTTAACAGCCAAAGTTGTTAACTTATGACCATATGTTATTTGTAATGTGATGAGAGAGGTTTAGGTGATTCAGTGTTACAACCGACAGTATAGTATAAGTTATTTTCTTCCATAAAATACCCAAGAGTTTAGAAAAAATGTAATTTTTTAATGTAATTTTTTGAATTCTTGCCACCTGGCATCCTTTATTGGCTAATGAATGTTGGTTTTGCAGTATTTTAAAGCTTATTAAATTAATACGTTTTTTCTGAGATCCGGGAAATCCCTAACGATAGGACAACAATAGCTCCTTGGAATATCCGAATATTCTTAGAAACATTAAAATTTAATTACCAACATGGCGTTGTGCAATTGTTTTTTTTCTATTTTGACGGTTCCATTTTTTAAACCTTCTGAAAAATTTTCTCTTCATTCATTTCGTATTATTTATTCTTCTGTGTAAGCACCTCAAGTAGATATATTTGAGTTTTTCTAATGAAAACCAATTGTAACTGCAAACAAAATCTAAATTTGATTTTCCTGTCTAACCGTTGACAATCGGCCTATGACTCATATGAAGTTTTTTGTTCCTCATGAGGTCTAGTATCTGCTCCCACAATATGGCAAGACATTTATGAGAAACCATGACTATATACTAACTAAAATATAGGCCTAGAATGTATCGATATAAATAATAAATGGAATTACTGATTGGTAACACGATGATAATCTGGGTTTTTTCACCGACTGCTTTTCAGACGCCTCGGAAGCGAGTCATTATTATTTCGGACTAGCTAATGAAAAATTGAGGTCTTCTTTCTCTTCCTCTTTGAGCCAGCATTGGTGTCATTGGCGAGCCATCTCGACCATGGTGTCATCTCGACCAGCCCTGTCAGTTTTTCCGTTCTCTGCTGAGTCCCTTCATTTCTGCAAGGGTCTTGCCTCTATTACTCCAAATCAGGGGATATATTCCCCTGTTACTCCTTTGGATATATTCCTGACAGGAAATTCTAGGTCGACCAGAAATTCTGGTCTTCTACCTGTAGGTCTGGCTTCCAGTGTCCTTCTGGGTTCCTTATTTCGTCCATACGGCAGACATGCCCAAACCATTTTAATTGCCTGTTCTCCAGGGTTGTCTTATATGGTGGTACCTCGAGGTGCTCTCTGATCCTATTGTTCCGGACACAGTCTCGCATTGTGTTTCCCGCTACTCTACGTCAGAATTTCATTTCAGTAGATATTATTCGGATGATATGTATGTCGAGCATCACCCAGCTCTCGCCTCCATAGTAAGAACTGGTAGGTAAATAGCTTTATAGATGTGCATATTAACACATTGACGTCTTTAGAGTTTCTTTTATTCGTAAGATAATGGGGATAAGATTTAGGATTTTTCGAAGGATATTAGATTTCATTCATGAAAAAATTTTACTATTTGTCGATCCAAACAGCTTTATTCAATTTATCTAATTAGATCTGATAATCTTGATGTGTATATTTATGACCTTTTTGAAGCAAATTATTAAGTTGAAACATAACATAAATCCTCTCTATTTTTATAAAACCATGTTCATTTCGTCAATAATGTTTACATATTCTACAAAAAGATTAGTTGAGGTTCTTTTATGCATCAACCGATATTCCTTATCTTTAAGTGGGATTTTGCTTTCGCAAAATGTAGTAGAAGAGGAAAAAATCTGTTGCGGGCAACACACGCCTTTCACTTACCTCGGTGTTAAAAATCGATTAAAGAATTTTCAAATACAGTTAGAAATAAAAATGAGTGAAACCATAAAAGAATTAATTAAATTGAATTAATATAGAAACATGTGTTTTACTAAAAACTGTATTATATTGTTATCTAAAATAATCACTTAGTTTTATCGGCTTTTTATCAATCTTTATTAACTTTTACAAGCTTGTGTATCAGATAATATTTTTTCTAAAATCTTTAGCTTTCCAACGGTATATCATAAATGTATATTACTGCTCTATGTTCAAAACCGAAAAATTTCATTAAAAAATATTCTTTGTGTTTTCTCCTTTAGTTGTTTATCAAATTCGCTTAACCTGCATATTTAGCTGTTAATTATCAATGGTTACAAGATAATATAGTTATTTTTATAGAATCTACTAAATTAAAGGTACTGTAGGGAAAGATAATTTAAAATATCGGCATTTAAGCCCTGTCAGACCATTTTAATCCGAATGAAACCTAAATCATCTTAAAGCCCATTAAAGTTCACATTGGTATAGCGAGTTTAATCAAAATCGTCGGAACCGTTTTCGAGAAAATCGAAAAAAGGTGCAAAATGCATGGTATAAAGTGACTCTTCTGGTAAGCTCATTTTGATGAAAAAGGTTTTGTAACGTCTCGGTCGTATATTTGTCTTAAATATGAAATTTCAGTTTCATAGGACTTACCGTTTCCGTCCGGGAGTTACCACACACACATACCTTTTTGTGGGACTTGTCTATTTGGAATAAGGAGATTAATTTACTTATTCAACACATTGATAAAAGTACATGTAAATTATAAAGATTTGAATAACAACAGCTCAAAGATTTAGTCAAGATAATCAAGTTACAAGACACTAGTTGACAGTTTGTTTTGAACATGTGAGGTTTGAGGAAAATCAAAATGCATGCAGATCTGGTGGCTGTTACACAACGGTAGAAAGCTGGTTGCAATTCAGAGCAGAGGGGATGTCAAATCTGTAGCGGGAATCGCAAGTCATGGGTCTGATTCGAATCTTGTCAAGATAGGAATAGTTAGTTGTATTTCAACGTTATAGCTGTGTGAAAATATCCCGTCATGTATGCTGAGTTATACAATGAACTGGAGTAACGAATTTAGGACATTATTATAAATAATATCCTTATATTAAAACATTTCGTAACAAGAGGCTGGTGGAGGAGGCACTGATTGTAGGAACTTACACATTCCAAAGGGTCAACGAATTCGCGTATTTGGTATCCTTAGTGACACCAGCTAACGATGTCTCTCCTGAGATAAGGAAAAGACTGGTAGCGGCTAACAGGGCATATTACGACTTGCTGAACACTCTCCGCAGCAGATCTATTACTGGTCATTTATAAAACCTTAATTCGCCCTGTTCTTACCTATGCTTCTCAGACGAGGACCATCTCAGCCAAAAATAGAAATAGCCTGCTAACCTCCGAAAGAAAAATCTTGATGAGAATATTTGGCCCTGTGAGAGATGGAGGAATCAGGAGGAACAGGGAACTTCAGGACCTTTTTGCAGAAATATTGGGTTGTGTCACATGGAATGTCCGTTTTCAAGGTAAAATTTTTTAAAATTAAAAATACGATATGAAAACAAGATAATTTTATTCGAAGTATTTACCTTCTTTTTCTACACATTTTTTCAACGTGACACCAACTTTTTTATCCCCGAACTAAAAAACTCTGAGCTTTGAAGTGAAACAAAATCTGAAAACGCACTTTTCACTTGATCATCATTTTCAAGTTTTCCTTTGACGAAGTTGTCTAAATTCCTGAAAAAGGTGGTAATCTGTTGGAGACATGTCGGGAGAATATGGTGGGTGCGGAAGAACTTCGTAGCACAGTTCTTTCAATTTTTGCACGGTATGCTTTGAAACATGCCGCTCAGTGAGATCATGAGGTACCCATGTATCGAGCTGTTTTACTTCCCCAATACACTTTAAATGTCTTGAAACGGTAGATGCACTTGCATTTAGTTGTACTGTGAGTCCTTTAACTGTTTGGTAGGGGTTTCCTTCCACTGTATGTTTAAGGACATCGTTGTCTATTATGGACGGAGGTCTTCCTCGGGGCAAGTTCTCCAAGTCGGTATCCCCAGCTGAAAACTTAGCAAACCAACGGCGAATGGTCCGTTCATTAACACTTCCTTCCCCAAACGCCTTGCAAATATTTCTAGCAGCCTAAGCTGCCATGTTCATATTTGGAGGTATACTAAAAAGTGGGTAATTGATTGGGAAGCTTATGTTTATAATACAAAGGTAGAGGATTGGTAACTGTTTACTTTAAATATGTAAACACGCGGGAGAAAACAACAGAGACCTGCAAAATCCTTTATGTATTTCAGAAACTATAAAAACGGACATTTCATGTGAAACAACCCGATAGATATCCTGAAAGCTGGGAAGGCTCAGTTGGGCTGGCAATGTCGTAAGGATGCAAGGGGAAGAACTGCCAAAAAGAGCTTTGGAAACCTTCCTTAACAGTACTCGACGATGCGGTAGGCCAAAGCTGCGATGGGTTGCGGCTCATTGAGGAGGCCAAGACCCACAAAGGGTTGTGATGCCACGCAGATAGATAGATATTTAAACATTTAAATTCGTTATTATCTCGGAAAATGTTAATATTTGACATAATTAGAAAGGACAAAGATATCTCTGATAGCCTTGTAACTAACTGTCTAAGTTGTTTCGCACAAGATATCTTGACTATTATGTGGACTTAAGGAACGCTGACTAAATTCCGACCAAAAGAACCTCTTCCTCAGAAACTATTTTAATATAAATATGTCAACCTTATCAATCACAGACACTCCATTTGACAGCCCATAATCCCTCACTATGTGTGACCCCATGGTCTATCACAATCAGTAAAATTTCTTGCTGTTACAATCTTGAAGAAGACCTGGAATTATACGCATGTTGTCACCCTTAATACTAAGAATATGTATTAGTCACAATAAAAGCAGATTTTAATTTCTCTAATGACCCTCACAAATGACTAAAACGACAAGAAACTGTGCGAAGATACCGATTACTATTGGGCTGATGCAAAATTAATGCAGGTTTTTAGTAGGTATTGTAAATACGCCATATCTTTACTTTAACCATATATATTTAATCAAAATAATTTCCATCTGAATCAATGCACTTTTGCCAACGTTCAACATGCTTTCTTATTCCACCAGAAAAAAAATCCGAATCCCTGGACTCAATGAAATCACGAAAAGAATTTTCAATGTCGTCCTGGTTTTGAAAATTTTTCTCCCTCATAAAGTTGTCCAGATGCCTGAAAAAGTGGAAGTCTGTAGGAGAGAGGTCAGGTGAATAAGGCGGATGTTGGAGAACTTCGTAGCCCAACTCGTGCAGTCGTCGAAGCGTTGGTTGTGCAACGTGTGGTCTGGCGTTATCGTGGAGCAGGATCGGCCCCTTCCGATTCATCAATGCTGGGCAAAGACGTTGCAATTTTTTATTCATGCTGTCAATTTCTTGACAGTACTTGTCAGCAGTTATAGTCTCACCTCGATTGAGAAAGCTGTAGTGAATAACACCAGCATTATATCATCAAACTGTGACCATAACCTTTTTTGGGTGCAGGTTGGGCTTCGGGAAAGGTTTTGGTGGTTCATCTTTGCCCAGCCATTGGCTAGAACGCCTTCTGTTGTCGTATAAGATCCATTTTTCATCGCACGTCACAATGCGATCGAGAAATGGATCATTTTTATTGCGTGTCACAAGCATGGAGCAGATTTCAAAGCGGCAATTTTTTTGGTGGTCGTTTAATTGGTGTGGCACCCACTTGGCCAACTTTTTTACCTTACCAATTGCTTCCAAGTGGCGTACAACTGTGGATTGGTTCACACCGAGTTCCGCCGCCATTTCTCGTGTAGTTTTGGTTGGGTCTTCTTCCACTTTTGACCTCAGCTGGTCGTTGTCCAGAGCAAGATGACGGCCCCGACCTTCCTTGTCTTCGAGGTCGAAATCTCCTCTGCGAAACTCCTGGAACCAACGCTGCACCGTGCACTCATTAATAGCCCCCTGACCCCACACTTCATTAATGTTACGAGCCGTTTGCGCAGCGCTGCGCCCTAATTTAAATTGGTAAAAATAAATTTGACGAAAATCGCACTTTGACATTTTCGATTCAAGACCTTTGAACACACTGAACAAAACGATTTTACTAAACAAATTCATGGTGAAAGAGAGGGTATTAGATAAGGTTTGTTTTGGTATAATAATGATCAATGTTAGGATTAGCTTTGTTTACACAATTGGAATTAAGATATTGCAATAGAGGAAACCTGCATTAATTTCGCATCAGCCCGATACAACTTTTACTAGACATAATGATGGAGTTTTGTTGACCGTTGAGAAATTAGATGAGGAAGATGGTTGGGGGTGCGGTCATAAATTAAAAACACACATTTAAAATAAGTGTTATTTTAATTATGTGACGACGTTTCGGCCTACAATGTGGGCCTTCATCAGGGGTGACTCGACGTGAAGGCGTTGCCTAAAGGAGACTCCTTTAGGAGACACGTGTGTCTAATCCGTCCATAATGATCCAACAACTGCATTCCAAACTCTTCAATACCATATCACAGCCATTGAATAAAATAAATCCTAAAAAAATCACCTTTACCCTTCATCGCAAACCAATGACTTCCTGTCCTCCCCTCCTCCTCCTCTCCAGTATGCTTTAGTAACCTCACACTTGAGACTGAAACAAGAAAATGCTCGAAGATATCGATAGCTACAACACTTACTTCACAAACATTCAGAACTTCCATTCTTTTAAAAAAAACTCATTTACATCACTATTATCAGACCTATTTGGAGATATGGAATCGAGCTTTGGGGCTCTACTAAACAATCTAATTCCTTCCGCGTCCAGTCCTTACAATCCAAAATCCTGAATGCTCCTTATTTTGTCACAAATCAACTCCTCCTTAATGACCTAAACATCCCATTTGTTGCAGACATAGCCCGTGATAGATACTCCTTTTTTCATTCTAAACTCCCTGCCCACACAAACCCACTTGTCCGTAATTTATCTTTCTTAGATATCCCTGATAACCCTCCGAGGCAATTGAAAAGAAGGTTACCTCGGGACCTACCGCCTTAAAATAGTTAGTGAAGTGCTACCACTGGGTAGTTCTTTCTCTAGACATTTTTATAACTTTTCTTCATACTGCATATTTACTTATTGTGTTTTTTAATACAGTTGTAAATTAAAATAATTAAATTTGAAAAGAAACAAAAAACTCTAATGTGTGCGATTTGTTAACTGTGGATAGAAAAGTACTTAAAATCCATAAAAAAATAAGTAACTGAAAATTCATGATCCTATATATACATGTCAAAATTCATTACTAAAAAGTACTTAATACGTTTTTTGTGTCAATTCCTTGACGTAAAACCCTGGTCCTAAACCTGTGCGTTGCCAGGTACTCATTAAAGATCTCTATTATAATTAACCTGGAAAGGCAACTACCACTATATCATCGATTAGCCACAGTAGCGTTGAGGCTTTATAGAGCGTTTAATGAATAAGCATGCCAAAGAGGTATAAGCCAAAGACATATTGCAGTATTATAACTAAAAGATAAATAAACAAGAAGTAGATACACAAAATGGCTGACCATTTTCCGAACGTTAGAGAACAATGATGAAGCGAGTTGAAGGACTCGTTGGCTAATGTATGCAGAGAGGTATAATATAAACTAGAGCTCTTTGATCGATGGCGGTTTGGGTGGTCTTTCGGGTGGTCTCTCATCCGCTTCTTACGTAATCCCCTGCCTTCTCTCCGGAACTCTTTTCTTTTCTTTGTCGAGTTATACATCTTCTAGAATATTTTTCTCAATTTAGTTCAAACAGATTGTAAATGAAGAAACATACTGACACGCCAGTAACATTTTCCCTGTAAATTCAAGGTTAAACACCATGGAATCTATAGGAAGTGAATATTGATAACCCATGAGAGCCATCAGAGTTGCACTGTTGGGCTCTTAGAGTTCAACAGCCCTGATGATGTCTCGCATCATAGAACCGAAACGTTGGCAGAATTACAGTAAACTGCACCTTGGGGTTGGGGTTACTTGTGGTGTATTGGCTAGTATGACCGCCTTCTATACCCTAAGTCGCGGGTTCAAACCTAGCAGATGGCCTAATGATTTTTTAAAGTGAGTAGAATCCTTCGAGGAGGAACCTATAACGTAAAGATATATATGGTTTGTCGAGCTTGACAGCAAAAAAGAAGAAAAACTACCTGTGCAATCCTTGAAGATAGTATATGTAATGACTGAACTGTTTCTTAGTCAACGGCCGTACAAGGAGGACCACGACTTTTTTAAATCTTTTGGTACCCACTTTATAATGCTGGAAGTTCCCTTGTACGGCCTCTCTTAACATCAAGATCCTTCCACGGCTCTCAATTCCATTATTCCAAACAGTACTGATAATGTTAAGATGTTTTTTTCATAGAATAATCGTTTTTTAACATTTGTTTTCGGTACCTCAAGGCGGTCTCCCGTGACCCACCACAACGATGAGGTAACGTGACTTCTCTGCTCCAATCGCAGGCAGTACTTCCTTTTGTCATTCCTCTACCAAACAATAAAATCCACAGTCTCCTTCAATTTAAATCCTGGTTCCACTTGATGCAAACAAGATCGCGCCAATCCTACCTTCATATCCCATCCCACAAACTATAGCCTTTGATTGATCCATTCTTGCCAGTGCTACCGCATTCTGGAATTTCCTTCTTTCCAATATAGATCGTGCTTCTTCCTTATCCATATTCAAATATCTCCTTTTCGAATACCTATTATTCTAAACAGACGCTTGTTGATTGTAAATTATAAATAAGTTTTTGATTGCGAGTACATAATCTTGTTTTTAAAGTTGTTATTTTTATAATTTTTTTTTTTAAATACCGCTACAGAAACATTTTATACATATTCAACCTGCTTTAACTCTTAGAACTCTATATTAATATTAGAACTCTGTAAAATTAATACAGGAGAACTCGTTAGTAGTTTGCTTGCCTTAGGTAGCGGTTAGACAGTGTTAGTCATAAATATCCCCGAGAATTTCCGAATAAGAAATCCCATTTTACGTTCCACTCTTTCACTGCTACTTTTTTTGCGACTCAAAGCACTGAAAACGACTCAGTCAGCAGTATTTTTTATACGTAACACCCCACAAATTGTCAAATCTTGAAGAATATTTCACAAGGGGCGACAATGAAATAAAATATAGTGGATTACTATCATTAGGCATTGAATAAGAAGAATCAATTAATGAAAAAGGAACAAATAGAAAACGGAAGAGGAAAATTCAGAAAGGGGCGAAAATTTCGCCACTTCACGCCAAGATGGAACATTATTCTGGTCAAAAGGGAAATTAAAATCCAAAATCAACACGCCTTGAATAGTCACTTCTGAGTGGCGATAAAGTATTCCGGCCCCGGCGATGGTCAGCGTTATCCAGGCTCCGTAAAGTTTTAGTCTCGATTATTTGTAGCTCTAAAAATAATCGTCTAAATTATTTAACATGTTCACGCCGGAGGGACCCACAGGTGAGTCACACTTGACTGTGCCGAGATCCACTGGTAGGGGACAATTGGCTATTCCGTAGTTTGGAGTGCATTCAAAGCCCAGAACTGTTGTGATCTCGCATTAAACACGTTCGAACTTGCAACAGTGTTTCCCTGCCTCAAGCGAAAAAAGAAAACGTAGATATTCGACCGGGCGTGATCGTGTTAAATAATAAAAAAATCCGGGTGACGGTCAGTAAAAAATAAAAATAATTATTTATTGTCTAGCTAACGTTTTGGGCCACATACCTTTTGAGTTCTCAATCCTAGAGCACGCCGCTCCCATGTTTACTATATCTAAGGATATATAAATTAAATAACCTAAAATCATGCATAACTTTCCGGACAATCCGATATTTTTTTAGTCATTTGGAGTCGTCATACGGTTAGACACATGATATCGAATCACGCAGCGGATACCGAGGAAGGCTTGAACAGTTTAACCTTATCACAATTAAACATTTAAGCGCCGCCCAGTCTGGGAGAAGACTGGATCATGAGCCATTTCCGGTCAGAGCGGTGATTGTTCCCACTGCTAACTGAATTATTTTCTACAATCGTGTAAGCAATTTGTGACCGTCGGAACCATCAACTCTCATTGGTCAATTGTCGCTTCCTTCCTCTACCCGGCAGTCGTTACTACCAACCTAATTGTCCATCCGGCTTTTTAATGGTTTAAGGAGGCTGTGTCCAGTTGGATGTCATATTGTTTCGTCTTGTGAGCTTCCGATTTGAAATGATTTAATTTAATTTAAATAAGGTCCTAGTGCATAGTATCCTTTAATAATATTTTTTTAAAACTGTACCTGTACAAATTGTCACACACTATTTACATTATATGTCACCTGTGGTATAGTGGCTTGTATGAGAGCCTCTTATATTACACGTCGCTAGTTCAAATCCAGAAGATGGTCAAAAAATCCTTGGTTAAGCCATCCTTCGAAAGAGGCATTAAATGATCATCTAGAGCCTGTAAGTGTTCAGTTACTCGTTAAAGATTCCTATCCTAATTAAACCTGCTGGAGCAGCATCTGATTAGCCTCACTGCAGCATAACCTGTACCGCTACAGCCCATGAAGGGTCTTGGGCTCAGTGCATATAAGAGATTCGTACTGTTTATAGTTCAACGGCCATGCAAGGAGGTGATTAAGCCCAGATCACGCACAACCGACAGGTTTTCCCCGATTTTAAGTGGGTGTGCCCCAGGAGGAACTCCATGACCCAGGGTCGTTCCACGGCTGAAATAACGGAATAAACAATTTTGCGTCAGACGGGATTCGAACCCAGGACCTGGAGAACAGTAGCCTTATGCTCTATCCAATAGGCCACATCGCTCCCTATTTTTTAATAATACCCCACTTATTTCTGTGGAAGAATTCGTACCTTGGACTAGGGTGGGCATAATCGAATGATCGTCATAATCGAACGATCGGACTTCGATGATTTAAATAATCGAATGATTAATATGCATTCTGAAAGAGCAATATGGCACAATTTCCCTCTCTATGGTTGCTGAGCTGACTAAACCTATTTGCATAAATGCATATTATTTATGACAAAAAAAAAAAAAGGTCATTCGATTATCCCAACCTCTTATAATCCCTCGATTATCGTTAAAAAATTCAGTTCGAATGATCCAAACCGATTAATCCGATAATCGATTAATTCGAATGATTGAAATAATAGAATGATCTGATAATCGTCATTCGATTATGCCCATCCCTACCTTGTACTCCATGTTGACCGAAAACTTACATGGAGATCACACAATAGATAAAACTTGATAAAAATGATTTTATTTTGAGACTTAGTACCAAAAATTAAAAAAACCTGCACCACTACAATTCATATAGAGATTCGTACTGTTTCTAGGCCAACAGCTGTGCAATGAGGTGATCAAGCCTTGATCACGCTCAGTCGCCAGGTTTTTCTCCACATTAAAGAGGCTGGGTCTGCCGCAGGAGGGTCTCCATACGCTAGGATCGCCCCCGACTGAATTAACATAATAAATAATATTCTACCACAGCCGGGATTCGAACCCAGGACAAGAAGAAAAGTAGACTAGCGCTCTATCCACTAGACCACGCAGCTCCTTAGTCCCATAAGAATAGCAAGAATAATACAAATAAAGATGACATATCTGCCCAGAATACATTAAATAATATAATTATTTAAAAACTTAATTAATTAAATAAATAAACTTGATTTTGAACTCACCCATCGTTAATGACATCACAGAAACTTATTACAGACAGTTTTATCGATTATTATAATAAAAAAAGCTTGAGTTAGGACATAAGAAGTATTAGTGCAATGTGTTTCCTCTCTAACTAGTGCATGCGCACTTCTCCAAGTTGTTTACAGACTCTTGAGCTTAGATATCATAATGTACCAGTCACTGCGATAGTTCATTTATTTATAGAAACTCAATCACTATTATTAACACATTGTCGACAGGTTGGTTTGTCACATCTTGCGAATTAATTTGTACTAAGATCCTAGAAACCGAGTATTTTTACTTTCATCAACCTATATATGAAATATTAGATGAGGAAGATGGTTGGGGGTTCCGTCATCAAAAAAATTCACACTAATAAGCAATACTAATTTTAATCGTGTGCCGACGTTTCGGTCTACGTTGTGGTCCTTCATCAGGGCTAAGAAAACAATGTAATAACAAATACAATTAGAAATTTAATAATAAGTTAGGTACAATAATAAGATGACATTAAAAAAATATGGTAGCAAACATAAAATTAAGGTGATAATATTGGAACGGGAATATTTGAAGACTATAAGGAGAAACTAAGTAAATAATTAAAGTAAAAGAAAAGAGATATGTCAACAATTAAACTTTTAAATATGAACAATTTTAAAATGATATTCGACGGTAGTATATTATTTTGAAATTTCTATTCTTATTATTTCTCGTTTTATATGTTCTTTTCATATACAGTTTGTTTTTATATTGTTTCTCCTAGCCCTGATGTTTGTTTCCGTGTTTTATTACTGTTGTCTTAATATTGTACACAACTTATTATATTTTTTTATTTTAATTGCATTGGTTGTTAGCTTGTTCCTCTTAGCCCTGATGAAAGCATACAATGTAGGTCGAAACTTCGGCACACAACTACAATAATTATTGTGATTATTTTGATGACCGCAGCCCCGAAAATCGTTATCATCTAATATTCCCAACGGCCAACTAAACTCTATCATTATACATGAAATATGTGTAATATGAAAATTTTAGAATTCCAGTTTTTAACGGAAATACACGTTTAGGACCCCTGAGTCCAAATGACTAAGTCCCTCAAAAAGGTATGTGTGTGCGGTAAATCTAGCACGAAAACTGTGTTACAGAATTTACTATATTATTAATATATTACTGAAATTTCATAATTATAATAAATATACGCCTGAGATGTTCCAGCAACGTTTTCACCAAATACGGCTGACTGGGAGTGCCAATTTATACCAAGCATTTTGCACCTTATTACGATCTTCTCGAAAACTGCTCTAACTCTTTTGATCAAAAATCAAGAAATCTAATGGGGTTTGATATCATGTAGGTTTTATTCTGATTGAAATAGTCTCATAGGACTTAAATGCCGAAATTTTAAAATTCCTTTCTTTAAAGCACCTTCAACATTGCAATGGAGCCCTCTCGATTAATCATATCATTCAAGAATGTCCGTATTATACATCGTAGCTTCACAGAATGGTACTCATTCCGGACACATCGAAAGTTCTGGGAGGTAATGAGGATTAAATTAAATTAATCTTTAAATTTCTTCGGAAAAACTCCCTATTACCTAAATTATAAACATTACTATCTTTATCATTGAAACTTTATTCCAAAAACAGATTTTTTTTTTTTTGCTACATCTTTATTTATTTATTCTTAATTAGCTTTTCGCAAGTTTATCTTTATCAATAATTTTGTCATTCATACTTAATTGATTTCTCTATTTATACAGTTTATTTATAATGAATATTATTTATTTATATCCTCCTTCTTCTAAAAGTCTAACAATTATGTGTGCGTTCGTATAGGCGTTGATGACCTTTGATGTTTTACGCCTTAAAGCCCTAATTAACAATAACAAGCAACTTCAATTTTGTAGGTTCGAAAAAATAAGATCTTGCTAGCATTGATAAAAAAACGGGTAAATATGAAAGTTGAACTAATTCGATATCCAACAAAAGGAAAAAAAAAACAAAGCAAACATATTTTCGTATGTAATTTTTGTTTTTTTTTTGGTCATAAGAATAGTTATATAGACTAATAATATACAGTTAAAACACTGAAGATTCCAGAATTTTTTTTATATCAGACACAAAATTGTAATAGGTAAGGGAGAGATTTAATTATCTATTAAATAAAACAAATGTTTATATCGAAACTCAATGTAATTAATGCTTTTACATTTTTTCTCTGACTGTATATTTAAAAATTCTAAAAAAAACGGTTTCAACAACAGAGGTAAGTTTAAGTCGTGTGTCGCGCGCACCTGATTTTTTAAAAATATAATGGTATATCCGCCTTGGCGAAGATCCAAACAGGATCTAAGAAACAAGCCGCAGTCCAACAAGTAACAATATGAAAGTCAGCGGCGGAGTACAAATATGCATTGCATGTTACCCGATGGTAGGGAATGAAAAATATCCTATTACACGTAGTAATTTTTGTTCTCGCGATTTTTATGAACTCGCTAATATGATACAAAATAAAATGTTAAAGTCTAATTTTATCCACATTAAAATAGCCTGAGGAGGTTTAAATCCTGAATTTTCAAATTTTCTAATTGGCAGTTAAGGGACATTAAGTTTATAGTTCTTTTCACTCTCAAAAATGTTACAAAGTTTAAACTAGCTTTAACTCAACTGTATTCAAATAAATTTAATTAAATATATTTTACTATCACTCACCTATATAAGAAATATATAGTAAGGGAAAGTATTGCGATCGTGAAAATTTTCGAATTCCAGTTTTCAACGGAAATACACATTTTAGGGTCCCCTCAGTCCAAATGACCAAGTCCTGTAAAATGGCCTGTGTGTGGTAACTCCAGCGCGTAAACGAAAACTCCTATGAAACTGAAATTTCATATTTAAGACAACTATACGCCCTAGACGTTACAAAACCTTTTTCATCAAAATGAGCCTACCAGAAGAGGCCTGCTAAAAGGTCTGTGTGTGGTAACGATAAGTCCTATGAAGCTGAAATTTCATATTTAAGACAACTATACGCCTGAGACGTTACAAATCCTTTTCATCAAAATGAGCTTACCAGAAGAGGCACTTTATACCATGCATTTTGCACCTTTTTATGATTTTCTCAAAATTGGCTCTAACGATTTGGATTAAACTGGCTATATCGATGTAAAATTTAATGGGCTTTAATATCATGTAGGTTTTATTCAGGTTGAAATAGTCTAATAGAGTTTAAATGCTGTTATTTAAAATATTCTTCCTCTAAAGTATCTTTAATTTTGTTAGATTTAGAAGAATTACCCGTATCATCTTAATAGGATTGATAAATAACAGCTAAATGTAAAACGTAATCGAATTTGATAACCAAAGAAAGGTGAAAAGACCGAAAATATTTATTTAACGCAATGTTTGTTTTTTTTTAAACAAAAGAACAGCAACATACATGAACAATATACCGTTGGAAAGCTAAAAATTTTAGAAACAATCTGGTGCGGGCAACACACAAATTTCACTTACCTCTGTTGTTAAAATCAATTAAAGAATTTTCAGATACAGTTAGAGATAAAAAGGTGTGAAACCATTAAAGAATACATTAAATGGGATTTCTATAGAAACATGTGTTTTAAAAAATAATCTATTATATTATTATGTAAAATTACTGGAAGGAATTAGTCCGGGTGGCGGTCATTAAATGAAACAACTAAATAGTTTCAACTATTTTATTTATTTTTTTTATTTTTATTTATTTATTAAACTATTTAGTTGTTTTCATTTAATGACCGCCACCCGGACTAATTCCTTCCAGTAATTCTCAACGGTCAACTAATTACATCCACTATTATGTAAAATAATCAGTTAGTTTTATCGGCTTTTCATCACTCTCTATTAACTTTTAAAAGCTTGTGTATAAGATAATATTTTTTATTTAATTAATTAAATTGTATTTCTATAGAAAAATGTGTTTTATTAAAAAATCTAATATATTATTATTTAAAACAATCACTTAGTTTTATCGGCTTTTTATAACTCTCTATTAACTTTTACAAGCTCTTGTGTATTAGATAATATTTCTTTCTAAAACCTTTAGCTTTCCAACGGTATATTACTGTTCTTATGTTCAAAAATGAAAAATTGCATTAATAAAATATTTTTTCAGTTTTCTCCTTTGGTTGAATATCGAATTCATTCAATTTATATATTTACCTGTTTTTCCATCAGTGGTAACAAGATAATAAAGTTATTTTTATAGAATCAACAAAATTAAAGGTACTTTAGAAGAAGAAAATTTAAAATATCGGCATTTAAGCCCTGTCAGACCATTTTATTCAGAATGAAACCTACATGATGGTAAAGCCTATTGAATTTTATATCGATATAGCGAGTTTAATCAAAATCGTCGGAACCGTTTCGAGAAAATCGAAAAAAAGGTGCAAAATGCATTGTATGAAGTGGTTCTTCTGGTAAGCTCATTTTAATGAAAAAGGTTTTGAAACGTCTCGGGCGTATATTTGTCTTAAATATGAAATTTCAGTTTCATAGGACTTACCGTTTCCGCCAGGAAGTTACCAAACAGTGATCTTTTTGCGGGACTGGGATATTTGGACTCAGAGGACCCTAAAACGTGTATTTCCGTTGAAAACTGGAATTCGAAAATTTTCACGATCGCAATACGCCCCCTTACTATATATAGTAAGTGAAAGTAAAAATTATTTAAATTAACTTCAAAATTTGTAAATTTAATTTTATTTAATAGTGGTTAAATTGATTTTAACAGCGGAGGCAAGTCGTATGTTGACCGCACCAGATTTTTCCCATTGCTAGGGCATGAATATGAGAACGTAACGCAGCCTAAATAAAATTGCTTATTTATTGACTGAACCTCAAGACTACGTAGATAACTATATATATATGATCAGTATGATAAGTGTTGTATCCTAAAAGAAGAGGGCAGCAGGAGCAGGTGGTGGAGAAGGCTATAAATAGCCTACAGAGCGGTAATAAACATGTCATCCGGGGCTATATTAGGAACTGTTGGAGGTCCTTGGGTCCCTCCTGTAGTAGTCTAGGTACGTCAGCTTGTTCTTGAAGTAACTAACAGTACCATTTCTAGCAACATTATCCACAAACAATTTTAAGACGGCTGATATTTCTTTACTTATTGCATGTTGATAAGTATGCGGAACGTCTTCCGGACGCCTATTACTATTACATAACATTAGTTAATAGTTACATATTTTGGATGAAGAGTATATAAAGAAAAATCATTAAATAAAAAATTAATAAAGACGAAAGGAAGCATTAAAAAAAATTAAATAATAGGATCACCTGCAGGCGGGTGAATAAGAAAACAGCCTTCTATACCGAAGGTCACGGGTTCAAACCCACCTGTGGTCCTAGGATTTTCTAATGGGAGTGAAAAATTCTAAGTTATGCCGTCCTTCGAAGGGGACGTTAAAAGGTGGTGCGATGTCAGGTACTGGTTAAAATACCCTATCCTGATTAAACCTGGATAGGCAAAATTTAGGACTATTACTGTAGCTTCGTCCGATTAGCCACACCAGCATAAAGTGACGTTATGATTAAACAAATATCTTATAATAATAATGACAAAAAAATAAATAATGAATTATTTACAATGTAAATGATATAGACCACAGCTTGCTTTGTACAAGATCTACAAGCATATATCAATCTCTTCGGGTCCACAAATGCATCAAATTCTCAAAAAAAAATTTTGGAGTTGGTCTCTATTGGGTAGGATTGTAGGAATCAGTTTGTGTCTATGCCTGTCCAGTTTACCACAATAAAATAAAATATAGTCGTATGCTTGTTCACTTCGACCGTCACACTTACGAAATTTCTCGTATGTTAGTTTGGATCGAAACAACTAGCCTTTGGCTAATCCATGCCCCGTTAGATATTGGGTCAGTTTGTAAGATATTTTTTTAATTTTAGTTCGATGTTAGTTTTTTTTTTTCGTTCGTCGCGATGTCCTGCTCTTAAAACTATTTACGATTTCTTGTCTATTTTAAAAAATCTGGTGCGGGCAACACACGACTTTCACTTACCTCCGTTTCTAAAATCGATTAAAGAATTTTCAAATACAGTAGGAGATAAAAATGATTGGAACCATTAAAGAATTAATTAAATGGAATTTCCATAGAAACATGTGTTTTATTGAAAAATCTATTATATTATTATCTAAAATAATCAGTTTGTTTTATCGGCTTTTTTATCACTCTCTAATTATTTTTAAAAGCTTGTGTATGAGATAACATTTTTCCTGAAATCTTTAGCTTTCAAACGGTATATCATACATGTATATTACTGCTCTTATGTTCAAAAACGAAAAATTGAATTAAAAAATACTTTTTCAGTTTTCTCCTTTATTTGTTTTTTCAAATTCGCACTACTTACATATTTAGCTGTTATCTATCAATACTAACAAGATAATATGGTTATTTTTATAGAATATACAAAATTAAAGGTACTTTAGGAGAAGAAAATTAAAAATATTCAGACCATTTTAAAAAGATTCAAAATGAAACCTACATGATATTAAAGCCCATTGAATTTTACATCGATATAGCGAGTTTAATCAAAATCGTCGGAACCGTTTTCGAGAAAATCGAAAAAAGATGCTAAATGCCTGGTATAAATTGACTCTTCTGGTAAGCTCATTTAAGTGAAAAAGGTTTGATTGAAATTCCGTTGAAAACTGGAATTTGAAAATTTTCACGATCGCAATACTTTCCCTTACTATATATAGTAAGTGAAAGTAAAAATAACTTTATTTAGCGTATTTATGGGTAAATTTTCAAGTTTTTTAAAATAATTAATCATGGTTTCTTAATTAAAAAACTCTATAAAATGTTTTCTTAATCCTCAAAATAACTGAATCATTGAAATAAAACATTTTAATTTTCTGTCATTTCAAAACTAGTCGACTGATAACTTCCACTTATCATCTCCAGGGGAATCAATAATTGTTTGTTCAGACTCACTTAGTGCTCTCAGAGCTATTTCAAACCTGTTTTCTAAAAATCCCATTGTTCAAGAGGTCCAATATAGAATCAAGCAGCTAGAAGACTCTTCTAGAAGATGAATTTTTTTTTTGGGTTCCCAGTCATTCTGGAATATTCGGAAACGATCAAGTTGACAAAGCAGCAGCAGAGACTCATTCGTTGGAAGAAATAACGCCCTCCTATGTCCCACCATCAGAGTTATTTAAACCATTAAAAGCAAAAATATTATATGAATGGCAGCAGACCTGGGAAATATTAGCAAATAACAAGCTTAAAGACATCAAACCCACTGTCAACTCCTGGGCTATACCTTCCAGAACATGCCGGCGGGAGGAGGTAGTCATCACCCGTCTGAGGATAGGGCACTGCCGCCTCACACATGAGTATCTTATTACAAGGAAGGATCCACCTCAATGTAATCACTGCAAAGTGACTCTCACGGTGAGTCATATTTTTGAGCACTGTCCTCGGTATAGGAGAGAAATTGAATAATTTGGGGTGCCACGCCATGTCTCTGAGGCTTTGAGCGATAATGAAGCAACTAACAGCAGTGCCATCAAGTTTATAAAGAATATTCGTCTATTTCAGCAAATATAACTTTTTTTATTTTTTTTTTATTTCATTTATTTATTATTTTTTTATTATTATTTTTTTTTTATTCTTTTTATATTAAATATATATATATATATATATATATATATATATATATATATATATATATATATATATATATATATATATATATAATTTTATTTTTTCTTCTTCTTCATGATACAGTTTAAACTAAAAATTTATTTTATCTCTTTATACTTAAATTATTATTATTCTTTATTTTATATACATACATATATATATATATATATATATATATATATATATATATATATATATATATATATATACACACATTTTTTTTTTTTCTTTTTTTTGTATTATTGATTATTTTTATCATGTTTGTGTTTTATTTGTTATTATTAGTTTTTTGTTTGTTTTTTATCATAATTGTTAATTTCGTTTTTTTTTTTTTTTTTTTTTTTTTTTTACCTTTATTATTTTTTAATGTTACTGTATTGTTTTAGTATTTTGTTCGTTGTTTTCTTTTCTTAAAATTATTTTATTTTATTTTTTTCTAATATCATTTTGGTTAATCGTTTTTCTTTTGATTTTGTTTTTTGTAAAGATGCGAGGGCGATAATAACCATCAGCAGTTTTTTGCCCTTAAAATTAAAACAACAACTTCCACTTGCTAGGATTAGGAGTTTCGGAAAAAATCCGCGGACGGCGTACGGAGTTCAGACAGATTTTTTAAATACATTATTCAGCCTCTTCTTACCTTGAAACGGAAGTCCTAAAATTTTGAAAGAGAGGGGATGTTTTTTGTTTTTATTTGGTCGGTTACAAAGGTTCATTTTTGAAAATAATAAAACAAAAAAATACCTATGTAATAATGTCTAAATTGCATATTGATCATTAAAAATATTATTTTTGTTAATAGATTATTTCTTTTATCCGGTTTCTTCTATATATTATCAATGGTAAGTCCGCAAACTTATTTTCTTTCTGACTGAGAAGATCAATAGATTCTACATGTCCATCAACAATTGTTTTTCCAATCGGAAGGTTTTCCTCCTCTACAGTATCCTTTATTGACACTCCGCTTGTCCCTGATGAATAGATCCGATATCTAGGACTCCATCTTGACAAACGCCATACTTGGAATCCTCATACAAGATTGAAACGACAAGATTATATTATGGTCCCTAATTTAAATATCGAATCCTCAATATAAGGTAGAACAGACTTGACTCAGGGTAAGATCCACAGCTCGTGCAAACTATTTTCCAAGGCCGAAGAACAATACGACCTCACTTGGGGAAGGCAGGAGAGTAAACAACTGCGACGGTGACGTTTCGCTGACGCGGCTGCCGCATCAGCAATGTCACTCCAAGTCAATAACTGAGAACTGAGTAAACATCTAGCAAATCTCCATCATCGAGGATAAAATAACATCCAGGATATTGTCAACAATCACTCCTTCAATATCGAATAATAAAACTTTTTACTTTCACTTACTATATATAGTAAGGAGAAGTATTGCGATTGTGAAACGGAAATACACGTTTTAGGGTCCCCTGAGTTCAAATAACCAAGTCCCGCAAAAAGGTCTGTGTGTGTGTGTGTGGTAACTCCCGGGCGGAAACGGTAAGTCCTATGAAACTGAAATTTCATATTTAAGACAAATATACCCCCGAGACGTGACAAAACTTTTTTCATCAAAATGAGCTTACCAGAAGAGGAACTTTATACCATGCATTTTGCACCTTTTTTTGATTTTCTCGAAAACGGTTCCGACGATTTTGATTGAACTCGGTATATAGATGTCTGACAGGGCTTAAATGCCGATATTTTTAAATTTTCTTCCCTAAAGTACCTTTAGTTTTGTAGATTCAATGAAAATAACTATATTATCTCGTTAACGCTGATGAAAAATAGGTAAATATATAAATTGAATAAATTCGATACCTAACTAAAGGAGAAAACAGAAAAAAATATTTTTTTAATGCAATTTTTCGTTCTCAAATATAAGAACTGTAATATACATGATATACCGTTGGAAAGCTAAATATTTTAGAAAAAATATTATCTCATACACAAGCTTTTAAAAGTCAAAAGAGAGTGATAAAAAGCCGATAAAACTAAGTAATTGTTTTAGATAATAATATAATAGATTTTTTAATGAAACACGTGTTTCTATAGATATTCAATTTAATTAATTCTTTAATAGTTTCACGTATTTTTATCTCTAACTGTATTTAAAAATGGAGGTAAGTGAAAGTCGTGTGTTGCCCGCACTAGATTTTTTATTATACTGGGATTTATGTACTATGTCATCAATCGCACACGGTTGAGATTCAGAAATTACTTTTATTGTAAGAAAAATACATCTTCTGTTTACACTTTATACAGGGTGACTACAAACGTACATTTCCGGATCTTCTTTTATTAATGTGACGGTAAGAAATGTATATACAAGAGTGATTAATCTGGAGGACCTGGGAGGTAGTTTGTATGGGAATAAAGAAAGGCGGAAAAACCGAGTCTGTATAATTGATAAAGTATGTAATCTGGGTATTCCGAACTTTGCACAAGGGTGTTCGGATTATAGGAAATTTCAAATTATAAAATGTAATAGGAAAAAAGAATCAAAGCACATAACAACCATAATTTAATTTAACTACATTTATTTTTATAGGTGGAATAATCAGGAGTCAGTCTTTTTTTTTTTTTAATATTTTTAATTTTGACAACGTTTCGGCTCTAGCTTGTTAGCCATCATCAGGGCATTACTGAGCCATGCCCAAGCATAAACTGGTGAGTTTATCGCCGGTTCCAATCCTGCAGGTGGCTACAGAATGTTTTACAAAGAGTAAAATGGTGGCCCATAGCCTGTACGATGTTAAAAATCCCAAGCATAACTAAACTTTGATAGGTAGCATTTAGGACTCCCACGGTAGCATCGTCCGATAAGCCATAGTAGCATAAAAATTACGTTAAATAATTTTTTTTATTATTTTTTTTTTTTTTTATTGAGATATATTACAATTTGTTACAAAATGAACAATAATAATAGTCAAATTACATAAAATAGAACATAAATAAATTCATATATATATATATATATATATATATATATATATATATATATATATATATACAATAAAATAATAATAATAAATAAAAAAACAAAACAAATCGAAACAAAAACCTATTATTGAGATAAATAAAAAGTTGGCAAATAAATAAACATCTTACACACAATCATAACTATATATAATATATACAATTGCTAAAGGGACCCCAGCAAGCGCTTTTCTCTTCCTTGTGGAGGGAAAAGCGGAATCCAAGAGATCCCAGCGCCTCTACCTCAGCCGCATCACTGGTCTGAGCCAGTGGAGGCTGAGTTAGGGCGCTGTAGCCACAAACATACCGTATATGAGTGGAGGATCTGACCAGTGTCAGAACTCCAGTTTAAATGTTTACAATACGTCTCGTGGCCACTGCCGTTTCAATCTTCGAGGAGGATTGTAGGGATGGGTGGTGCTGGATAGGGATTGCGCTAAAGGGTTAGGATGATGATTTGATGAAATTTGGAACATTTGGATGGTACCAGGTCTAAAACAAACGGAATATTAATGTCATGGTGTAGGTTACAGTTGGTAACGTAATAAGGAGCATTAACTATTGTTCGGAGGACTTTGGATTGGAAGGATTGGATGCGTTTGATGTTAGAATGTTTAGCTGTCCCCCACAGTTTAAGTCCGTAGGTCCATAAAGGTTTCAGTACTGTCTTGTATATTAGTAATTTGTTGTGAACTGTAAGATGAGATTTTCTGTTTAGTAGTCTGTATAACTGGCCGAATCTGCGGTTGAGTTATTTTCTTTTTAGTCTTGTATGTGGGTTCCACGTCAGTCTTTTTTAAATAAATTTAAAAAAAACAAAAAAACAAGCAGTTACAGTAAATAGTTTTTTCTAAAAGGGAAGTGTCACATCGATAGAGTTCTTTTTTTTTTTCTTTTTCTAAATTGTCAATTAAAACTAGCATCCATCAGTATTTATTCAGTCAGCCGGTGTACCTCAACGTAGTGTCCAAGGTCCGATCCTCTACACGGTGTATACAGCTGATATTCCATCCAAACACTATCCCAACTAACTACACCGATGACACATGTATGTTATCTGTAAATAACGATCCTGTTGCTGCATCCCAAATCCTACAGAACCATCCATCTGCCATTGAAGAATGGTGTCAAAACTGGAGAATTATAATAAATCCCATCAGATTACCTTCACTCTACGTCGTACACCTATGACTCCCTGTCCCACTGTATCCTTTAACAATTTCTTACTCCTGTTGAACTGATCCGGTACTTAGAACTCATCCTTGACAAACGCCTAACATGGAATCCTCATGCAACACTGAAACGACAGGAAACTGATCGTAGATACCGATTGCTATAAAACTTACTTGACAAACGCTCAAAACTTTCTATTTACTACAAAAAACTCATTTATATAACCATTTCCAGGCCAATTTAAACCAACGGCAATGAACTATGGGGGTCCACTAAACAATCAAATTCCTCTAGCACCTAATCCTTGGAATTCAAAATCCTCCAAAAAATCCTCAATGCTCAAAAATCATCCATAATGAGCTTCATTCCATAAAAATCCTTCTTTTCATTCCAGACTCCCTGTCCACTCAAACACACTATGTCCGTGACCTCTCTTCCTTATCTATTCCCGACAATCCTCCGAGGCGTTTTAAAAGAAGATAGCCAAGAGACCTCCTACTATAAATTAGACATTAAACTGCTACAAATGGTTAGTTTCTTCACAGCACTGCCATGTGTTTTAATCAAACATTAATCCGATTTACTAATTGTATTGAATCACAATACAGTTGTAAACTTCTTCAAATAAAAAACAAAACAAGCAAGGTATAGCAGACCCCGAAATCTCGGGTGGCAAGAGAGGTATTCAGTATTTAGGAACCCACTTGGGGCTGAATACAAATACCCTCAAGCAGTGTATTAGTAGGGCTCTCGTGCTTTTGCAAGGAGTCCTTTTTGTTTTGGTCCTGGAGGAGGCAGAAGGACATTCCAGTTTATTTTGGCCTGTCCTTGGCGACATATGTCGTCAGCTGCCTCTCGGTGGGAAATGCTTATTGATTGTGGTTAAAGATCAGGCTATACAATTCTTTTATTATAATACAAAAGCGGTGCGAATTGTTATTCAGTAATTTATAATTAACAAATAGTTACATGTATTTCCAAACAATACTGTGGCGAATGGAGTCATTAAAAAAAAAGTGTTCCGGGGTTCTTTCCTCATTCTCTAAGACAATGAAAAATGTCTGTATGACCTACCGTTGAGGATCTAAATTGCTTGAAGGAAAAAAGAAAAAAAAAAAAAAAAAAAAAAGGGATTTTTCGACATGCTGAATATCTGTTCCGAATGTTCCTTAGATCGAAAATTTGTCGATAAGTCCTTGAACAGAAAATTAAAGGAAAATTTTTTTTAGTTAGATGACAATCGTCCTTAGGACCGACATTTTAGGAGCTATGTCCCCAATTTCTAAGTGTATATAGATAATTAAAAATAACTTAATCAATTATAGTATATATTGGTGAAACAAAGCAGTTCTTGAAGGATAGGGTGTATCAACACCAAAATGATGTTAAGAATAAAGAAAAATATAATAAAAAGACTGCTTTAGTACAGCATGTGATAAATAAAAAACATCAATATGACTTCGAAAATACTAATAATTCAGAACACATTGACTATAGTATAAATTACAAAACAGACACAAAGAATTTGAATGATCATTATGCTGAGATTTTGAGCAAAATTAATAAATATTATAATTTAAGTAAATTGAATTTCTTAAATAAAGTTTAAATAACTTAATATAATAGAATAATATATGGAATTTTGTGGTTAAGTGATTTATCTTGTGTTGTGTGTGTGTGTGTGTATGTGAGTGTGTGTGTGTATGTGTATGTGTGTGAGTGTTTGTGTGTGTGTGTATGTGAGTGAATGTGTGTGCATGAATATATATGTGTATGGGTATATGTATGTGTGGATGTGTGCATATGTATATGTTTATGTATGGTAATAATTTATTAAAGAATTTTAAAAGAAAAATTTTGGCTGTGAAAACAAATGTGGACTTGACTGATTAGAGGAGGAGGAAATAAAACAATATATGTGTATATATTGGTTTTGATATCAATAGTTAAGAGTGAGGGAATACATTTCTTTAATCCAGTGGATGACAACAACCAGGACAGGGCTGGTCAGCCTGTAATAGTTTTATTTTTATTTTATTAAATTATGACAAAATATATATTTATATATTATATATAGAGTGCATGATGGAATATAAAATAATAATAATAATAATAGGCTTACCGAACCCGAAGGTTCGATGCCGATACCACCAAACTTCGCTTGCACAGACTCGTCCAATGTTCACCGGTCAAGCCCAAGCCCCCGAGATCAGCCTTAATGCAATCCTCCCATCGACGCTTCGGCCTACCTTTCGGACGCCTACCAGTCGGTTCAGCGAATACCAACTTTCTCGGAATCCGTTCCTCACTAAGCCCAACAACTTTACGCGCCCATTTGAGTCTCCGCCATGCTATCAACTCAATTATATTCACAGGATACAAACTCCGCAATTCCGCGTTGTGCAACCTTCTAAACTCCCCAGTGGCCTCATCTCTCTTCGGACCAAATATTTTACGCAGTACCTTATTCTCGAAAACCTTAAGCCGTTGTTCATCCTTCAAAGTAAGCGGCCACGTTTCGCATCCGTAAAGAAGCGTTGGAAGAATAATAGTTTTATAAATTCTAACCTTTAAGTTTTTAAACAGAAGCCGCGAGCTAAGTAATTTAGCAACTTAATAATAACACGCATTTCCCACCTTTAATTTAAGAGACTTTATTTCTTCCAGGATTTCATTTTTTCTTGTTATCATTGAACCTAAATACTTAAATTTCTCTACGTGTTCAAAAGTATGACCTGAAATATTAATATCATCAAGATCGCCACCATTTCTGCAACTAATCATATATTTCGTCTTATCGGTATTTAATTCGAGACCTATTTGTTTACCGGTTTTTATTAACACACTAAATCCAAACACCAAATCATCGGCATACCCCAAAACCGGAATCTTGTCACCCATATTTAAGCCTTTCTCGGTACACATCACCTTTTCTATAACATATTCTAAGGCTATATTAAACAAAATAGGTGAAAGGGCGCCACCCTGTTTCAAACCCGATCGCACCTCAAATCTCTCGGAGTAATTATGACCGATTCTAACTTTATGGAATGTTTCCGACAAACACATCTCTACTAGGTTTACTAACTTTCTAGGTATTCCCTGTTCAATCATGATGTTATATAGCTTCTGACGGTCTATTGAATCATAAGCCTTTTTAAAATCGATATAAAGTTGATGGACTACACCGTTATATTCCAATTTTTTCTCTAATATTTGACGTAAGGAAAATATTTGATCAATAGTCGAGCGATTCCGCCTAAAACCACATTGGTAATCTCCGATAATTTCCTCAGCGTATTCCGTGATTCGACTTGTTAGAATCGACGAGAATATTTTATAGCATACTGGGAGAAGAGAGATCCCACGATAGTTGTTACAATCCGACCTCGGTCCTTTTTTGTGAATCGGAATAAGTATTTTTTTCTTCTCATCATTGTCGTCATTTTTCTTTTGTTCTAATATTTGTTCGTTAATTATCAGGCCGATTTGCAAAAGAAATTCTTGGATATTTTTTTAAAACACTTTATTTATTCCAGTATCGCGACGTTTCAGCCTCTAGGGCCATTTTCAAGCTTCTGTAAATCAATTAAAATCTTATTGCATTTATATATTTTTCCAACAATTCAATTACAACAACATATAATAAATTATTTTTAATAATTTTGTCACCTACCATGCATATCCATCTCAGTTATCTTTTAATTTTACCGCTTTTCACCAGCGTCGTCATAATTTTTTTAAAAATGTCATTTTTCAAAAAAACCTGTATTCAAAAATATCATATTATTTTTCATCATCCATTGAAAAAGTGGATCTATTTATTCAAAAAAGAAAATAAACATTTTTTCCAACTTACTTAACAGTTTTCAGCCGCCTTTTAGGTGTTCTCGTGCGCGACTGAACTTGGGGTGGGGATGCCAAAGGATTTATATATTTACTCTCTCGATAGTACTTGCATAAAAGGTGTTTAGGTTGTCAACGTCTGTTTGGTGGTTAACTGATTTTTCTAAATTTTTTGTTATGTAAATTGATTCTATGATTCTACGTTTATTTATGTTTTCTTCCTTGTGTAGGACCGAGATATTATCAAAATCAAAACTATGTTTATGTTTATCGCAGTGTTGTGACAAACCTGTAGCCAATTTTGATTTTGTGCATTTCGAGTTACAGTTTTTGTTTATGTTGCTGTACTCTCTTATGGAGCCACTGCGACGTTTGTCCATAATATGATTTATTTGCACAATTTTTACAATCTATTTTATATATGACATTTGTCATCTTTTGTATTGGTATTTCGTCCTTAGTTTTAGTATAAAGTTTTTCAATTTTATTTACAGTTTTTTTTCCGAATTTAATTTCGGTTATATCATATTTTTTAAATGTTTTTTCTACTATATTAGTTAGATTTTTTATATACGTTACTGAATAATATTTTTTAGGATATGTATTGTGAATTGTGTTGCATTCTTTATTATTTTCTGGCTTATTTATTTTGGTATCTTTTTCTTTTGGTTTTATTTTGTTATCTATTTTAAAATAATTCGTAATCAGATTTAGTTCATTTTTTTTAATATTATTATTTTTTACATCTATTATACCATCTTGAATTTTTTTATTATTATGCTGTAAATTTTTAATGTCATTATTTTGTCCATTGGTACTATTGTCTTCATTCATTTTATTTTTGTACCATAATTTTTTGACCATTTTCATGGGATACCAATTTTGTTTTAGTATGTCAAATATTATTGATTTTACCTTTTTCATGTGGTTGTTATCAGTTAGTATCTTTGCTCTATTGATCATATTATTTGCTGTATTAATTTTTTGTCCCGTACTATGATTGCTATGCCAATTTAATAGTCTGTTGCTCGTTATCGATTTTTTGCACCATAATGTACTTAAAATGCCAATGTTGTCTCTATTTATCTCTATATCTAAAAATCGGATTTTATTATTAAGTTCTACTTCTTTTGTAAATTTTATTTTTTCAGATATTGAATTTAAATTTGTTAACAGGCTATCTATTTCATCTTTATTTACTATGGCAAGAATATCATCAACATATTTCACGAGCAATTTTGGCGTTGTATTTATTTTATTTAATGCATTTTTTAATAGTTGATTTAAATAAATTCCACTCAGATTAATTGAAAGGCATCCACCCATTGGTAGGCCGTTAGTCATTCTATAAAATTTATTGTTAAAAGTGAAATATCCATTTTCACATACTAATTTTATCCCTTCTATAAATATTGCCTTATTTTTTATAGATGTATATGGTTCAATATCGTTCCAGTTTTTATCCAGTATTTTGTATACTTCATTTAACGGAATGTTAGTAAAAAGAGATTCAACATCATAGCTCACTAAACATTCGTTAGCTTCTATCTTGCCTAAGTTTAATATTTTTTCTTTAACTTCAATTGCGTTTTTTACGTCGTAGTTATTATTGTTATTTAAATTGTTTAGTGCTGGATTTAAGAATTTTGCCAGTTTTTCCGTGATTCCATTAATATTGTTTACTATCGGTCTGAGAGGCTCCGTTGGCTTATGCAATTTACTTAAACCATGTATTCGTGGAATTGTGTAATGTCTTTTTACGATCTTATCTTTATATTTTTTATCAATATATTTATACTTTATTAGTTTTTCCACATACGTAATTAGTTTGTCTTCAATTTCTTTTGAGGGGTCTTTCCTTAGAGCTCGGTAAATTTTTCGTTCATCTAATAGGTCATTTATCTTTTTAGTGTATTCGGTTTTAGTAATTATAACAGTTTTTTTGGTTTTATCAGATTTTATTATGTGTAGATCCGGGTTATTTTTGAAAAAGGTTCTAGTTTCTCTAATATCTTTGTTGATTCTATTGTGTAAGAGGTTAGATGTATTCGTTTCTTTATTATTTTTATCTAAGAATTGGTTGATCTCATTATTTACTTTATTTCGTAGTACATTTTTGTGGTTATCGGAAGTATTTATTAGTCTTATGATGCTTTCAATGTCTGCAATAAAATTTACAATTTCTTTATTGTATTTGTTTGGTATAATATTAAATTTGTCACCTAGTGACAATACGTTTAAAACATTATTAGGTATATTAGTTTTAGTAGTATTAAAGTAAATAGTAATAAACCGTATCAGGATATAAGACGCAACCATAAGCTAAGCATAATATCAAACAACCTTAATACTAATGCAATAGACAATTATGCAACAAACCAGAGTACAATATTAAATGCCTATGAAAACTTATATAAAAATGATTGGACTATTAATACTACTAAAACAAATATACCTAATAATGTTTTAAACGTATTGTCACTAGGTGACAAATTTAATATTATACCAAACAAATACAATAAAGAAATTGTAAATTTTATTGCAGACATTGAAAGCATCATAAGACTAATAAATACTTCCGATAACCACAAAAATGTACTACGTAAAAAGACAAAATAATGACATTAAAAATTTACAGCATAATAATAAAAAAATTCAAGATGGTATAATAGATGTAAAAAATAATAATATTAAAAAAAATGAACTAAATCTGATTACGAATTATTTTAAAATAGATAACAAAATAAAACCAAAAGAAAAAGATACCAAAATAAATAAGCCAGAAAATAATAAAGAATGCAACACAATTCACAATACATATCCTAAAAAATATTATTCAGTAACGTATATAAAAAATCTAACTAATATAGTAGAAAAAACATTTAAAAAATATGATATAACCGAAATTAAATTCGGAAAAAAAACTGTAAATAAAATTGAAAAACTTTATACTAAAACTAAGGACGAAATACCAATACAAAAGATGACAAATGTCATATATAAAATAGATTGTAAAAATTGTGCAAATAAATCATATTATGGACAAACGTCGCAGTGGCTCCATAAGAGAGTACAGCAACATAAACAAAACTGTAACTCGAAATGCACAAAATCAAAATTGGCTACAGGTTTGTCACAACACTGCGATAAACATAAACATAGTTTTGATTTTGATAATATCTCGGTCCTACACAAGGAAGAAAACATAAATAAACGTAGAATCATAGAATCAATTTACATAACAAAAAATTTAGAAAAATCAGTTAACCACCAAACAGACGTTGACAACCTAAACACCTTTTATGCAAGTACTATCGAGAGAGTAAATATATAAATCCTTTGGCATCCCCACCCCAAGTTCAGTCGCGCACGAGAACACCTAAAAGGCGGCTGAAAACTGTTAAGTAAGTTGGAAAAAATGTTTATTTTCTTTTTTGAATAAATAGATCCACTTTTTCAATGGATGATGAAAAATAATATGATATTTTTGAATACAGGTTTTTTTGAAAAATGACATTTTTAAAAAAATTATGACGACGCTGGTGAAAAGCGGTAAAATTAAAAGATAACTGAGATGGATATGCATGGTAGGTGACAAAATTATTAAAAATAATTTATTATATGTTGTTGTAATTGAATTGTTGGAAAAATATATAAATGCAATAAGATTTTAATTGATTTACAGAAGCTTGAAAATGGCCCTAGAGGCTGAAACGTCGCGATACTGGAATAAATAAAGTGTTTTAAAAAAATATCCAAGAATTTCTTTTGCAAATCGGCCTGATAAAGGAATAAGTATTGATTCTTTCCATTCTTCGGGCATTTTTTCAGTTATTATTAATTATTCACTCAAACAATTTTTAATTGTAATAAAAATTAATTAATAAATTAATTTTGTTAGTTGATTAGTTCTTTCTTTCTTTACCTTTCGTCCAGGAACTTAATTTCCCCCTGACTGGGAACAGTAGTAAATTAAAGTTAGACATATTCACTATCTATTGTTTTTCCTAGTGAGGGACGGTGTAATTTTCAAGTGACAACGATAAATAAGAACTACTTACGTAATATAACTGAATATATCCTGGTATATTGAAAGAGTAGGATTTAAAAAAATTCTTTTCATATACAATAACAAAATCTCTTTAAAACTGCTTTAAAATGAGAAAAATTAATTTATTTTTAGCACCTTCTGCTATTGAGTTAAGATAAAAAATTTCAAAGATAAGATAATAGCCTAAAGTACACAGTTACAGACTAACGACAGTCTTGAAAGTTATAATATATCAGACAAACATGTTAATCCATAAGGTCGAATCTAAGTGATATTTTGTAATGATCCATGTCAATATTATTAGATAAAACCTTTCGTACACTTGGAAAGAATCAACCAAATTAATACCCAAGCATATCTAAGAATCAATATGATCAAGAAGAACATTCTAATA
Source organism: Piezodorus guildinii (assembly GCA_023052935.1). NCBI lineage: Eukaryota > Metazoa > Arthropoda > Insecta > Hemiptera > Pentatomidae > Piezodorus > Piezodorus guildinii. Next base: position 164,541,662 of record CM041294.1, on the reverse strand, counting down.
AAATTATGTTTCAGGTTTAACAGTTTTGAGAAGCAGCGTATTCTAGATGATAGACCACTAGACCATAATTAGGAGGTTACCGACTTACGGCCACACCCAGGCTTTGTAAAATGGATACCCAAAAATCGGGTGGAAAACCAGGCGGCTAAGCGAGACTTTGGAACTTCTTTTTAAGAAATACATTCTTCTATTTCTAAAGTTTGTTATTAAAATGATATAGTTAATTTATTATGCGAATAAATTTTTTTGGATTGTTTGTGATTTTTTTATTTTGTACTTTCATTCCACAGCAATCAGTTTATAAGTCAACAAAATATCATTTTTTTTAGTTTTTAGTCACTTTTGTAATTTCATGTGGAATCCTAAGAATGAAATTAACAACATACCCCCTCTTGTTAATTGGAAATTAAAACCCTAATTATATAAAACATACTGTAGAACATTTTGTACAAAATTAGGAAATATTTGTCTCTAGTCTACATTTAAATGCATTAATAATAAAATTAATTGGTTAATGAAAAATCAAACATTTGTGTTCAAAATTTTCAAAAACTGATATAGAACCTACTGAAAATCATCCTCCACATACAGAATGTAGACAACTTACTTTTAATATAGTGGGATTTTTAACTGACTTAAAAAAGTTAAAGGCCGAGAAATTACTAAAGGACTATTAATAATGATAACAACTAAAATACTTATATTTACAAAACCAAACATTGTCAATTATTTAGAGAGGATCAATATCAATGGAATAAATAATAAAACTGTAATTATAAAATTATGAAATGAAAATGTTTATTAAAATTTTACGAAAATAAAACAAAAATTAAAATACCTTTAGTAAATAATAACTAAAAATTAATTAATTAATAATACATTCTTCGTCATCTGTCAAGTGTTCAATGTTAATCAAATCCATTTCTTTGAAATAGTGGCAATAAAACAATAACATAAAACAAAAGTGATACTATTTCACAATTCCCTGGATGGTTAGCCCTTTACTGGACGTTAAACGGTGAGTCTTGCCCAGTAAAGTTTACCGTGGATTCAGCATCCCTACCCTAGGTGGTGCAACGGGCAATGGCTGACTTCAACGGAGGTTACTCTTGCCGCACTTTGACCTGGCTTGGTGCAACTGGCCCTTATTAGTCAAGCTCATAACCCCGGATTTTATCGTGCATGACAGGAGAAGATTTAAGTTTGAAAGAAAAAATAATAATAAGAAAATAATTCCACAACACGATTATAAAAAAATAATTGAATATTTACAAAACAGATATATTTTGTCACGGCTTACCCATATCACGTGCTGCGAAGGAATAGTACTCCATAATTCTGCTTACCTGCAATAAGAAAAAATTAGAATTAGTAAGTTAGAACACATCTCTAAATATTATTAACAAAAAAAAATTAAAACATATTACAAAACGCTGCAAATTATTACACAACAATTTAATATTAACAAATAACTATGGATGAATGACTGAATAAAGACTTTATTGCAAGGATAACATTTAAATTATAATATTTACTTTGAGCTTTGTTAGAAGTGAAAAATAATAATAATGCATATACTTGAGAAATGAAAAAAATAAAAAAATGAGAGTCCTTTAACTGTTTGGTAGGGGTTTCCTTCTACTGTATGTTTGAGGACATCGTTGTCTATTACGGACGGAGGTCTTCCTCGGGGCAAGTTTTCCAAGTCGGTATTCCCAACTGAAAACTTAGCAAACCAACGGCGAATGGTCCGTTCATTAACACAACCTTCCCCAAACGCCTTGAAAATATTTCTAGCGGCCTCAGCTGCTATATGGCCGAGTTTAAACACGTACAAAAATATTACTCGAAAATGGCGTGTTTCCATGTTCATATTTGGAGGTATACTAAAAAGTGGGTAATTGATTGGGAAGCTAATGTTTATAGTACAAAGGTAGAGGATAAGTTACTGTTTACTTTAAATATGTAAACATTCGGAAGAAAACAACAGAGACCTACAAAATCCTTTATGTATATACGTATAATATATCCTTAGAAAGCTTAAGATTTTAGAATTTTTTTAATTTCAAACATATAGGTAAGGGAGAGCGAGATAAAACTAACTAATAGTTGCCTAATAAAATAAAAGATTATTTAATTAAATACTTGTCTCTATCGAAACTTTATATAATTCTTTAACTTTGTTTTTATCTCTTACTTTATTTAAAAGTTCTTAAAATGATTCTTAAAACAGAGGTAAGACAAAGTCTTGTGTTGCGTGCACCAAATGTTTGTAATATTAATTTACTAATCTCCTCTCTCTATAAAAGAACAAAACCGAAAGTTTTACGATCTGATAAAATAAATGCAGCCTATAAACAAGGGCCGTCTTTGAGGAAAATTACTCAATCCATGCAAAACAGCAATCTCCCAGGCTGCACCGCGGTGGTCTCGGAAACAAAAAAGGAACGAGGAGTTCGCTAATTGCGACCTCCATGGAAGCGGCGATCTTGGGGGATAATAAAAGGTGAAGGAATCGTTAGCGATGGGCGGGGTAGGAAACGTTCATGAATGATATATCCAAAATAGGTAGATTCTAAATATAGAAGGCCGTGGATAAGTGTCGTTCAATTATCCAAATTGAGGAGGCAGTTGGTAGGCAATGATGGACCATTATCCCAGGGCAGGTTCTATCATCTTCTATATCTCGTATTTATTTAGAATCTTTCAATTTATTATTTCTTTTTTTATTTCAAATAATTTTCTGAGTGCTTACCATTATTAATTAATTTTAGCTTCGGGGAATTACATAAATTAGATTAGTCTTAAATTACTCAATCAATAGTTGAATTAAAAAAAAAAAATATTTTTTTAATTTAACATTTATTCTTATTTATAGTTTCAAAGAATACTATCTAGCTGGTATGAAAGTTTGGTGAAATAATTAAAGAAATTAAAAAAATAAATTTTTATTTTAATTTACAACTATATTATACAACACAATAACTAAATTAGTAGGGAGAAGAAAAGTCATATAAATGACTTGAGAAAGAAATATCCAGTTCTCTTCTCTAACTATTTAGAGGTAATAGATCCCGAGGCCACCTTCTTTTCAATCGCCTCGAAGGGTCATCAGGAATATCAAAGGCAGATAGTTTACGAACAAGTGGGTTCGTGTTGGAAGGGAATTTAGAATGAAAAGAATTATATCTATCACGTGCTAGGTCTACAACAAATATGATGTTGAGGTCATTATGAAGCAATTGATTTTGTGATAAAATAAGGGGCGGCATTCTGGTTGATTTAAGGATATGCGAAGGATTTTGGATTGAAAGGATTAGATGCGGAATGAATTAGATGGTTTAGTAGAGCCCCAAAGCTCGATTTCATATGTCAAAATAGGTCTCATAATAGTGATGAAAATCAGTTTTTTTTAAAAGAATGGAAATTCTGAATGTTTGTGAAGTAAGTGTTGTAGCTATCGGTATCTTCGAGCATTTTCTTGTCGTTTCAGTCTCAAATGTGATGTAACTAAAGCATACTGGAGAGGAGGGGAAGGGGAGGACAGGAAGTCATTGGTTTGCGATGAAGGGTAAAGGTGATTTATTTTATTCAATGGCTGTGATATGGTATTGAAGAGTTTGGAATGCAGTAGTTAGATCATTATGGACGGATTTGACACACGTGTAATAAGCAAATAGAGAACAGAGCGAATATGTCAGCTGCATAAATGGAGTAGAGGATCGGACTTAAGATATTACCCTGAGGCACTCCAGCAGATTAAGAAAATATGGATGAGTAAGAAAAGTTATTGTTCACCTTAAAGGTTCTGCCAGTAAGGTAGGAATTCTTTAAAAGGAAATATGTAGATGAAAGGAATTGACAGAGTTACTAAAGCAGTCTCTGGTGCCAGGCTAGTCAAAGGCTTGTTCTACATCAAGAAAAGCTCCAATCCTAATCGAATATTAGCATATTTATTTTTCCATTGGCGCTACAAGCCGTGTATGCCCTGAACCTCGCGGTGTAATCTCTTGGGAGATCGCCTTTATTTGGCTGACGGGTCTCACATACCCGGGGGATAGGCTGTGAGTGAATCCCAATAATTAAATGCTTGAGAAAAATTCCCTTGGGGACTGGGATTCGAACTCTCAACCTTTAGCATGAGAGCGCGCTAGTCACTCAACCACGGGTTCCCCTATATTAGCATATACCGTAATGGCTAGTGTAAAAGCCTTCTATGCCAAGGTCGCGTTTTCCTACCTGGCAGATGGTCCTAGGATTTTTTAAGAGTAAAAAATCCTTTGTTATTCCATGGTAATAAAGTCTTTGGTAATGTTAATCCCCTGTTTGAAGAGGACGTGAAAAGATGGTCACGAGCCAGTTAGAATTCAGTTACACGATAAAGACCCCTATCCTAATTAAACCTGGATAGGCAAAATTTAGGACTCCCACTGCTGCATCGTCCGACTAGCCACAGCCGCATAAAGTGACACTATATGAATAAAAAACAAAACAAATATGTTACTAAAACCTATTATTATCAAGAGAAGTAAGTAATAGTTCTGTGACACGCACACCGGATTTTTTTTTTTTTTTATTATTTTCAGGTTTCCATGGGATGCTTTAATCTGAAACTTTTACAGTTTCTTTTGCTTCAAAATTTAAATGTATCACATTCATTTAAACCAAAGAAGTAAATTAACATTTGTATAATACGAGGCATGTTTTTTTAAGTGAGTACCGTTTTAGAATTAAAAAAAGACGTGCAAAGATATCGCAATAATTATACGTGTATTTTTACATGAAATCCTGTAGTACCTGAATCTACTTTTCTACATCATTTCCATGAATTTTGAGGCACTTGTCATAACGCGACACCAGTTTTTGAATACCCTCCTCAAAAAATTCTGCCGCCTGACTTGTTAACCACTGCATCACAAATGTTTTGACTTCGTTATCGTCTTAAAAAGACGTGGCAAGTTGAGTAAGAGTACCGTTTTGCTGCATGACAATGCCCGTTCACATGTGGCTAATCGGACCAAAGATCTCATCAAATCATTTAAATGGGAAACTCTAGATCATCCTCCATACAGCCCTAATCTGGCGCCCAGCAACTACCATTTGTTCCTGCACTTGAAGAAACACCTGGGCGGTCGGCGTCTTCAAGACGATAACGAAGTCAAAACATTTGTGATGCAGTGGTTAACAAGTCAGGCGGAAAATTTTTTTGAGGGGGGTATTCAAAAACTGGTGCCGCGTTATGACAAGTCCCTCAAAATTCATGGAAATAATGTAGAAAAGTAGATTAAGGTACAGGCTTTCATGTAAAAATAAAATTATTGCGATATGTTTGCACGTCTTTTTTTAATTCCAAAACGGTACTTACTTAAAAAAACATGCCTCGTATAATGCCTGTAAGAGATTTTCAAGCACATATTAAGAATATTCTAGTAAAAAAATAAAGTAAGCGAATAAACAGACTAGAGGTATATCTTTTATTTAAAAAATAGTTATATCAATAACCCGATCGATATAAAAGTCGATCTCAATGTCAATGAAGAGATTCGATGTATCGATTATTGCTGACAGGCAGTGGGGACTAGATATTAATAACGAAGGCATTGCTAACGGCCCTCGTGGAATACTGATTGAATAATCTTCGCGGCACAAAGGCTTCCGACACCCTAAGATTATTATTATCCACCACCAATTTTACGAGAGAGAGATGTTAATTGCCGATATAGATATATAATTTATAGCGGCTCTCAATATGGAGGGGAACTGGTTCTATTTGAAATTCAAAACAAACAGAAGCGGAGGTCTTGGAAGTTGGTCGCTCTCAGACCGCTTCGGCTAAAAATAAACATTTACGCAATCATCTCCATATCTGCGCAAGCGCGCTACAAATGCATTTCTTCATTGCATAATTCTACCGTATTTGAAAAATGTTTTCTTTTCTCTTTGCTTTATTTATTATTTGTTTCACTTTCACTTATGTACATATAAAATATACACTTCATGCCAATTCTAGTTGCACTTTTTTACAGTTTTCGCGATAACGCCAGTGGATAGAGCAACAGGCTACTGAAAGCCAGCTGTGGCAGAAGCATAGATGTTCTCCAGAAGGGTCTCCATACACCAGGGTCGCTCCACGGCTGAAATAAAAGAATTAATAATATTTTTCTACAGCCGAGATTAGAACCCAGGACACTGAGACAGTAGTAGAACTAGTGTTACCACGTACATAAGACCACGCCGCTACCTTCCCTGAATTAACAGCATAAATAATAACTCTGTCAAACAAAGTACTCATAAAACAGTAGACTACTGCTCTATTCACAATTTAGAGATTAAAATAAATTGTTAAAGAAATAATTAAATTAAGTTTGAATTAAAATATGCGTTTTATTAAATAATCAATTATATCTACGACAATCAGTTTTTTTATTAGCTTTTCATCACCCTCCGTTAACCTTTAGAATTTTGTGTATATGACAGTATTTTTTTTTTAAATCTTTAGCTTAGTTTGAGTGACAAGTACAAAGCTAGAAAACCTATTATCAATATGCTATGAACGATCTTCTTTTTATGTTCCATGCTATCTAAAAAAATCTGGTGCGGGCAACACAAGACTTTCACTTACCTTCCGTTTTTAGAATCGATTAAAAATTTTCAAATACAGTAAGAGATAAAAATGAGTGAAACCATCAAAGAATTAGTTGAATGGAATTTCTATAGAAACATGTGTTTTATTAAAAAATCTATTATATTATTATTTAAAATAATCACTAAGTTTTATCGGCTTTTCATCACTCTCTATTAACTTTTAAAATGTTGTGTATAAGATAATATTTTTTCTAAAATCTTTAGCTTTCCAACAGTATATTATTGTTATTAAATTAAAAAACAAAAAATTGCATTAAAAAAATATTTGTTCAGTTCTTTCCTTTAGTTGGGTATCGAATTCATTCAATTTATATATCTACCTGTTTTTCATCAATGGTAACAAGATAATATAGTTATTTTTTATAGAATCAACAAAATTAAAGGCACTTTAGAAGAAGAAAATTTAAATATCGGCTTTTAAGCCCTGTCAAACTATTTTAATCAGAATGAAACCTACATGATATTAAAGCCCATACAATTTTACATCAATATAGCGAGTATAATCAAAATCGTTAGATCCGTTTTTGTAAAATCGTAAAAAAGTGCAAAATACATGGTATAAAGTGGCTCTTCTGGTTAGCTGATTTTGATGAAAAAGATTCTGTAACATCTGCGACGTATAGTTGTCTGAAATATGAGATTTCAATTTTTGTCAGAACTTTGTGTTTTCCCGCTACACACTTTCATTTTGGTGATATGTCAATTGCTAAGAATTCTTTAAATGAAAACGGTGACTTTAACTTAGAAAAATAAAATAAAATATTACCTGAAATATTAAAATCGGGCATATCCCTCGGATTAGTAAAGTTAGTCTTTTTCGTGCGTATTCCTTCTGGGCCACACCCAGCCCCTAAGAAGTGAATAACCAAAAATCAGGAAAACATCTGAGCGTGATGTAGGCCTCGTCACTTCCAACGTTTCGAAGTCCTGATAAAGACCCACAATTGTTACCGAAACGTCGGCACACAACTCTCACGGCACGGCTCAGTGGTAGGGTTAACTGCTTTAATACCTCAAATAATGTTATGGCTTATTGGACTTTGACCCTGCTGTCCCGACTATATTTATTGCCTACTGGTACGGTCTGGATATCGCTGGTAGTCAGGACACTCAAGGGTTTTATCCGGGGCACGTTTTGCCTGCGGATGTAATTTGTATTCATAAATGGGTCCTTATATTGGTTATAGTTTAAAAATAGTTATAGTAATCTCAATAGATATAAAATATCGCGAATCATGGTTTCCGCTAACTCCTTCAACATACGATGGGTTTTGATGACGTATTCTCTATCATTAGGGAATTATTTCCTAAAGGTTTATACAATACAAACCTACAATATAATACGATCAAATAAGGTTATCATTAGATTTTTTTTTTCTATAATGAGTCAACAAAAAATTATTCCTGAAATATAAGCAGAAAAATTATATGTATAATAGTCCGTTGGAAAGCGAAAGATTTTAGAAAAAAAAATCTGGTGCGGGCAACACACGACTTTTACTCAACTCCGTTTTTAAAATCGATTAGAGAATTTCCATTTACAGTTAGAGATAAAATAAGTGAAACCATTGAAGAATTAATTAAATTGAATTGATATAGAAACATGTGTTTAATTAAAAACTCTATTATATTATTATCTAAAATAATCAGTTAGTTTTATCGGCTTTTTATCACTCTTTATTCAATTTTAACAAGCTTGTGTATAAGATAATATATTTTCTAAAGTCTTTCTCTTTCAAACGGTATATTATACATCTATATTACTGTTTTTATATTCAAAAACAAAATTGGCGCGCTGTGCTTCATTGACAAGCCGCCACCTAGGAGCACCGTTAACATGAACTTTCCTTTATGGGAACCCAAAAAACAATTAGTTTTATAGGCTAGATTTTTTCTAAAATCTTTAGCTATCCAACGGTATATTATACATCTATATTACTATTGTTGTGTTCAAAAATGCATAACAAAATATTTGTTCAGTTTTCTCCTGTAGTTGTTTATCAAATTCGCTCAACGTGCGTATTTAGCTGTTAATTATCAATGGTAACAAGATAATATAATTATTTTATAAAATCTACAAAATTGGAGGTACTTTAGAGAAAGAAAATTTAAAATATCTACATTTAAGCCCCATCAGACTATTTCAATCAGAATGAAACCTAATGATATTAAAGCCCATTAAATTTTACATCAATATGACGAGTTCAATCAAAATCGTAAAAAGGTGCTAAATGCGTGGGATAAACTAGAACTTCCGATCAGCCAATTTTAGTGAAAAAGTTGCTGTAACATCACGGGCTCTTATTAGTCTCAAATATGAAATTTCAATTCGGTACGACTTTTCGTTTTTGCGCTAGAGTTATTACACACACACACACAGCCACACAGACCTTTTTGCGGGAATTAGTTATTTGGACGCAGGGAACCCTAAAATGTGTATTTCCGTTTAAAACTGAAATTCGAAAATTTTCACGATCGCAAAACTTTTCCTTACTATATTTCATATATAGGTGAGTAAAAGTAATAATATGCAATAAAATTAGCCGCGCAAGTTGATAAAAAATTTGTTATTAGACCATAAAGTTGTGACCATATGTTATTTGTAATGTGATGAGGAAGGTTATGGTGATTCAGTGTTACCACCGACATTATCGTATAAGTTATATTCTTGCATACAATACGCAAGTGTTTAGAAAAATACATATAACAAAAATAGTGAGCGACCCTGCTTTCGAATGGGAGCAATTTTAGTGTAACGTTAAGTCATGTTTAAAAAAACACTGTTTGACAGATTTAGAGTTAATCGCTTTTAGAATTAGAAGTTCGCCATAACGAAAGAATATTAGCAAGAATATATGATGTTGATTTTATAACCTCCATTCATAATTATATTTAATCATCACCAGAAATGAGAAACATCGGTCATTGGTTGGTAATGATGTTTCGAAACATCTAAATTGGTTCAATTTATTTGTTTGCAACTTTAAAAATCAATAAAGAAATGGAAGCAAAAATATTATCCGAATTTTTTTTTATTATATTAATTATTTTTGCTCTAGCAATTTGTTGGGATGAGTGACAATAAAACTCAATGAGAAAATGTAGACTCAATCCCGTTTCGAAATGAGCTGGTCTTGAGCACTTAATCATTCAAAAAAAAAAAAAAAAAAGGTAATATTAAATAAAAAGATAAAATTGAACGTAATGAAAATAAATAAAAGTTTAATAAAAAAAAATGAGGAAAATTTACAATATATAAATATGAAAACAATTTGGTTTATAAACAAATAAAAAAAAGGTTCTTCTATTAAAACTTAGCTTCCGTACGACGGGTAGGCGACTCTCTATGGAAGGATGGTGATCTTCAGAAGTCAACGAAATGAAGTCCTGATCGGTAAATTGGTGAAGGCGCCAATCGATAAACAGGTACTCTAAGCTAGCTGGTTCCAACGGTACTGGCTTGAGGGCAAGGGGGACACTCTTATCAGTCTAATCCCTAACTGCACTTGAATAATATATAAACTAACAAAAAAAAAAAAATATTTTCCTCATTAAAAACTATTTTTAATTTGATTTGATTTTTAATTATAAACAAAATATATACAGGTAAAAAAAAAAAAAAAAAAAAAAAAAATTATAATTTCCAGGCTCAAACACACCGCCCACCAAAATTTATCATATTAAATTTTCAAAATTGTGGTTAATCCACATGAGGGAATAAGGGAGCTAATTTTGAAACCGGTCTTAGGTATTCTCCAGTAGCTGTTCTGACTTTTGCTACTCTAATTACCCCATCGTCTCCAGGAAACACACCAACGATACGACCCTTTGGCCATCGATTTAATTGCATGTTTGCATCCTTCAACAATACCATGGTGCCAGTTGTTACATTAGGTGTATCTGTAGTCCATTTTCCACGTTGTTGTAGGCAGTTCAAGTAGTCGTGTCTCCATCGATTCCAGAAATCTTTGATGCTACGCTTTAAGAGTTGCCATCGAGTGAGACGATTAGATGAAATGTCATGAAGGTCTTGGTCTGGTAATGCCAGCAATGGTGCACCAATAAGAAAATGTCCTGGTGTCAATACGTCAAAGTCCTCAGGAGAGGAAGACATGGGATGTAGAGGTCTGGAATTAAGAATAGCTTCGATACGTGCTGTTATAGTTGACATTTCCTCGTAAGTTAGACTTTGATCTTTTACAACCCGGGTAAGGTGAAACTTTAGCGATTTTACTCCTGCTTCCCAAATACCACCAAAATGCGGCGCTGAAGGAGGGATAAAACACCATTGAATGCCACGTGTTGTAAGATGGTCTTCAATTTTCTGCTTGGCTGGCTGAAGATTCCACCACACATATAATTCTTTTAAGCGTCGATGAGCCCCGATGAAATTGGTCCCATGATCGGACATGATTTTCTGCGGTAGACCGCGTCGAGCAATGAAGCGATCTAAACCCGCTAGGAAGGCTTCTGTTGTCAATTGAGAAATAATCTCCACATGTATTGCCTTGGTACTGAGACACACAAAGAGAGCTACATATGCTTTCTGAACTGCAGCTTTGCGCTTGAGCGAGTCTCTTAACAGAAAGGGGCCTGCGAAATCTACTCCTACTACGATGAATGGTCTTCCTTGCTGGAAACGAGACGGCGGTAAGTCAGCCATGCGATAGGTGTAATTCTTCGCCGACAACTCGTGACATCTTAAACACTGGTGAACTCGTTGTCGGACTAAACGCCGACTTGATAATATCCAAAATTTTCTTCTGAGTAGTGACTGCAAAATTTGAGGACCTGAATGTAGATATGTCGAATGGTAATAGTCTACAAGCAAATTGACAAAGTGTGATTTACGAGGGAGCAGTATTGGATATTTAGAATCTTCAGATATTGGTGCATTTCGCAATCTACCGCCCACCCTAAGGATACCCACCGAATCAACAAATGGAGACAACGATTGTAGACTTATTCTGTCGGATTTTTCAGTAGGTATGGCATTAGGGAAATGGTAAGTTTGAATAATTTTTATCAGCATAGTAGTGGTGTCTCTAACTTCATTCAACTTTAATGAACCAATTTTTCTTTCATTCTTGTGGGGTCTGACGTTATTACAGAATCTGCGAATATAGCTGAAAACTCTAATGAGTTTGGTAAATGAAGAAAACTTGTTAATTTCTTCTATGACTTCCAGAGTATTTTTACTATGTGTTAACATAACCATTACTTCTGATTTAATTTCTGGTAGTGGTGGAGTATTACAAATATCTATTTGATCTAAAGGCCATTCTGCCTTAGGAAGTCGCAGCCAATCAGGTCCTATCCACCAAGATGTATCATGAATTAGGTCTGTAGAATCGACACCACGAGAGGCGACATCAGCTGCATTATATTGGGAGCGAATATGGTTCCAGGAAGCTGACTTAGATAAATCCAGAATTTTCCCAACCCTATTAGCTACGAATGTCTTCATTTGATGGAATGGCATTTGAAGCCAAGCTAACACAGTCGCTGAATCAGACAGTAAAATTACTGGCATGTCCTGGAATTGTGATAAAAATTCTTGAAGAGCCTTTAAGGTTTTCACTAATAGTAGAGTTCCAGCCTCGGAATGGTGACTGGTTTCAAGGGAGCCAATTTCGTTTTAGCAAAAACAAGATTTGTTGTGACATGGCCTGTTTCACTCTCACTTTTAAAATAAATGACTACTGCATATCCAAACGACGAAGCATCCGAAAACCCAACTAGGCAGTTCCGTAATTTTCTATTTGAAATTATTCTCCTGGGAATGCTTATTTCGGCCAACTTAGGTAATTCCGTGAAAAACGTGTGCCACCGTTTCTGAATGTTCATAGGAATCGGATCGTCCCAACCAATCTTGAGCCTCCAAAGTTGTTGTAAAAGTGTCTTCGCTCTAAAAACAACAGGTGCCAAATATCCCAATGGATCATACACACGGGCTATAGTAGACATGAGACCTCTTTTTGTATAAACGATGTCTCTTGGTGTGACACGGTACGATAACCGATCATGGTTTGGTTCCCACTGCATACCCAAGATTTTAATTGCTTTGTCTTCCATGTTACTAAATGATACAGTGGAATCAATCCCTTCAGATACATTTCTTGTAAGCTGATGGTCGTTGCTAAACCACTTCTTCAGTGTGAAACCACCTTTATTTAGCAGGTCAATAAGCTCTTTTTGTAGTTTCAAGGCCTCTTCTAGTGTTTCAGCACCAGTCAACAGATCGTCGATATACATATTTCCTAATAAAGCTTGTGAAGCAAGTGGATATTTATGTCCTTCATCTACGACAAGTTGGTGGATTACCCTTATGGCTAGGAAAGGAGAACACGATAATCCAAAGGGCAAGCGATTAAATTCATATTCCTGAATGGCATCAGCATGGTTGAAACGAAAAAATAGGTGTTGGAACAATCGATCTTCGGGGTGAATCAAAATTTGTAGAAACATTTGGCATATATCGGCGGATATTACATATTGAGGTAAACGGAATTTTAACAAGATATCCTTTATATCGTGCTGTAATTTAGGCCCTGTTAGAAGATGACTGTTTAATGACCCCGATGCAGTAGTTGCAGAAGCATCAAAGACAATACGCAGATGTGTGGAAGAGCTATCCTTGTAAATTCCATGATGCGGAAGGAAGAATTTTCTTGGTCGAGATGTAGGCGAAAGGTATTGTTTGCTGAGGTACTCTTGAAATACATTATCATATTCAAGTCTCAGGTTAGGGTTCTTGGTCAACTTCTCCTCTAACTTCAAGAAACGATGGATGGCAATTAGTCTCGAAACTTGTAAATTAAACGATTTGCTTCTGAATGGTAGACTAACTATATATCTGCCATGATCATCCCTCGTGTGAGACCTTTTAAAATGTTCTTCAGCCTTAATATCTTCCGGATTCGACTGTGGAACTGTAGAGACTTCCTCGATCTCCCAAAATTTATTCATAATACACGGTAATGTTTCCTCTTCAATATCTGTTTCGGCTACAGTAAACATCGCTGTAGAGAATGAGTTTGGCGGCCCATTAGGAATTGGTCCAACTAATATCCAACCAAATACCGTATTAAGAGCATTAGGAAACCCTTCTGAGGTCTTTTGTATTTTACCCGTTAGTACATCACCAAATAAATCGGCACCCAATAAAAAATCGATAGGACCTGGTAAATGGCATATTGGATCGGCCAGTTTTAAATCTCTAAATTTATCCATCACCTGGCTGGGAATTGGATTAGAGGGCATGTTTGAACTAATTTGGTCAATTACAATAGCGCAAGTTTCCATCTCAGGACCATCTTCTGTTTCAGGTATGAGTGAACATGAAACTCGGTATTTTCCCCCCGAAATTGGTTGGTTCCCAAAACCTACTATTTGATGAGGATTTCTAAATTTTGATAGCCCCAATTTCTTCACAAGTTGTGAGGTGATAAATGACCTTTGGGACCCACTATCTATTAGTATCCTCAAACGATGATATTGTCCAAAATTGTCCTTTATTCTTGCTTGAGCTGTACCAAGTAGAACATTAAGATTTCCAGAAGTTGATGATGAAAGAATAGTGGTATTATTTGATATTGAAGGTTCATTGGAGTTTGTCTGAAGCTGAGGCAGCTGGTGGGAAATACGTGTAACTGAAGATTGATTGGTAATCTCGTTGCTTGGTCCAGGGTAATTGGTTTTCCTACTATTTTGATTATTATGAGTAGGTGTTTCGAAGGTCGAAAAATGGAGTAAGCTATGATGCCGGCGGCTACAATACTTACACGAATGTTTTGATGGGCACTTAGCAAGAGAATGACCTAATCCGAAGCAATTCAAGCAACGATTTAAAATTTTCATCTGATCGAATCTTTGTTTAGGATTCATTTTTCGAAACGAAGAACAATCAACAATGCGATGAGAGCTATTACACATTGGACAAACAATATTACAATTTATATTGGACATGAGGACTCGTTTTGGAATTTTCCTGTCATCAGTGTACGACGGAGAACATCTGGAGGTCGAGGTTAAAGCTGTCGATTGCAGCTCCACTATTTGTTGAGTAATAAATTCAGAAAATTCTTGAAAAGTGGGTAATTCGGGTTTCGAACTAAATTTCATCTCGAAACGCTCTCTAGTTTTATGATCCAACAATCGAAGAATGTAAGTGTACAATATAAAACCAGATGGATCTGGGAGCTTCAATTTAAGAAATGCCGTTGCGCTCTCTAAAACAGTCGATGACAAATTTTCTAAAGAAGACAACGAATGTTTGGCCAGCGTTGGAAAATTAAAAACATTTACTAAATGATGGGTTGCCTGAATTCTTAGACTGTCAAAACGCTTAGTAAGGGCCTCCCAAGCTGTGGTATATCCTTGTTGTGATATTTGAATAGCCGATATTGTTTGTGCTGCAGCGCCTTTCAAATTCGATTTTAAGTAATGAAATTTTTGGACTTCACTAAGATCCTCATTTTCATGAATTAGAGAGACAAAAGTGTCTTTAAATGCAGGCCATTCCGATATATTTCCTGAAAACGAAGGGATATTAATTATAGGAAGTCGCAGATGAAAATTAGAATCTCGCGCATGCGTATCACGTAGAGATGCATCAGTAATGGCGGATTCCTTATTAGACCCGGGCGAAATATCAAACGATAATGCCTCATAAAATTTGTTTCTTATTTTATCTTTTAATTCTTTGTACTCTTCGGTAGGTTCCCCCATTACTTTTGATATTTTCCTAATTTCATTATATTTATCAATAAATTTCTCGTGGGTGGAATCTAGTCGAGAAATTTTTGCCCTAAATAATCCCTTTTTACTAGGATCGGAACTCGATGCGCGCCCCAATGTACATGTTTCTAATATATCATCGGCGAGATCTTTAAATTCCTCAACTAAAAGTTCTAAATCAAAATCCCCCTTAGAAGATGGTGTTTTAGGTGGCATTATAGAGCTGTTAATAAAAAAATGATATTGGAACGAATAATAAAATATTTAAGCCTGAAAATTACACAACAAAAATTTAAAGAAATATTTAAAGAAACTCTAATATTTCAATAAATAATAATTAAATAAATGGTTAAATTTATTTGGTTAATATACGATCAAACTAACAATTAAGTACTCAAAATCTGGCTGCCGGAGGACCAAACTTATGTTGGGATGAGTGACATTAAAACTCAATAAGAAAATGTAGACTCAATCCCGTTTCGAAATGAGCTGGTCTTGAGCACTTAATCATTCAAAAAAAAATAAAAAAAAAGGTAATATTAAATAAAAAGATAAAATTGAACGTAATGAAAATAAATAAAAGTTTAATAAAAAAAAAATGAGGAAAATTTACAATATATAAAATATGAAAACAATTTGGTTTATAAACAAATAAAAAAAAGGTTCTTCTATTAAAACTTAGCTTCCGTACGACGGGTAGGCGACTCTCTATGGAAGGATGGTGATCTTCAGAAGTCAACGAAATGAAGTCCTGATCGGTAAATTGGTGAAGGCGCCAATCGATAAACAGGTACTCTAAGCTAGCTGGTTCCAACGGTACTGGCTTGAGGGCAAGGGGGACACTCTTATCAGTCTAATCCCTAACTGCACTTGAATAATATATAAACTAACAAAAAAAAAAAAAATATTTTCCTCATTAAAAACTATTTTTAATTTGATTTGATTTTTAATTATAAACAAAATATATACAGGTAAAAAAAAAAAAAAAAAAAATTATAATTTCCAGGCTCAAACACAATTAAAATATAATCTATAATACATTTATTTAAAACATGTTAAGCGATCGATGGAGCTACGACCATTTTCTGATTCTCTCAATTAAGCCAATAATAGCCCATTTAATTTTACATCATTGTAGCGAGTTTAATTAAAATCGGTGGAACCATTTTTTTTTTATTACAAATCGTAAAAAGGCCCAAAATGCCATGATATGAAGTGGTTTTTCTGTTTCGTTGATTTTTTGTGAAATATTCGCTGTATCATCTGAAACATATACGATTCAGAAAGACTGACCACATACACAAAGACCTTTTTGCAGGGCTAGGTCATTTGGACTCAAGGGACCCTAAAACGAGTATTTCAGTTGAAAACTGGAATTCAAAAATTTTCAGAATCGTAATACTTTATCTTACGATATATTTCATTTATAATTAAGTGAAAGAAAATAAGGGAAGAATAAAATAATAATAGTATAATTAATTTTTACAAAAATTCAATAAACTATTTTGATACTATAACAATTTTAAATATTCTCAGATAACCCTAATTAATCATAAAGTAAAATTGAAATTAAAAAAAAAAAAATCCTCCGGCCGGATTTGAACCAGCGACCTATGGATATCAGTCACTTTTCACCAACTACAGTCCACCGCTCTACCAACTGAGCTACCAGAGGTTCTGTCTTACGTCGCTAAAAATCATATTAAATGTATTTGTCATGAAGAAAGTTAGTTTGTAGATTACGGTTTTCTTCATTACAGTAACCCTGCAATGGGTGCATTTATTTCTACGCGTACCATCTTGCGATACAACGCGTATTTTTATTACATAATATAAATTAAGTTACAGAACATATTTTATGAAAAACAGTATAATAATAACTAGACTATAAATAAAACTGATAAATAAATCATTTGGTATAACTAATTAACGAAATAATACAAACTAAATAATTAACTAAACTAAGAAACCAGCTAATAACTAATTAATTACTTTATTATAAGTATTAAATGATAACCAATAAAGAACTAATAAATAAAATAATAACAACCGTAGTGTTAAGAAGAGAAACAGTGAAAGTAAATTAGTTTGTAGGTTCATTTAACATCACTTCATAATGTTGTTACTAATCGGACGATGCCACAGTGAGAGTTGAAAACATTGTCTATCCAGGTTTAATTTATAAGAAGATCATAACGAATACCTGACATCGTACAGGTTCGGTAACAATTTTACGTCCCCTCGAAAAAACGCTTAACGAAATTTCTAGTGTCATCTGACGGGTTGAACCCGCAACCTTAGGCAGAAAGTACTTAGGAACCATTATAAGATATTGCCGAATTTAAGTGATACACTTTTTCTCCTAAAACTTTTGCCATGTAATATAATATATAGCCTATATAATAACAGTAATTAAGAGAAAAATTCTAAAATAAAAAAATATTTATATACAAAATTTCATGCGAGGTGAAATTTTTTTTTTTTTTATTTATTTATTTAAAGAAATTTACAACTGTATTAAATAAATACAACAAGTAAATAGGCTTTATATATGATTAGTACACATGATAGTCCTGAGAAGAAACTACCCATTGGTAGCACTCCAATGTCTTATGTTAGAAGGTCTCTTGGCCATCTTCTTTTAAGGCGCCTCGGTGGGTTGTCGGGAATAGATATGGAGGAGAGGTCACGGATAAGCGGGTTTGAGTGGGCAGGGAGGTGAAAATAAAATTTAAATATTGTTTGGTTAATACAAATAATAATTAAATAATATTTGGGCACATGGTAAGAATGGACCAAGGGAGATTGAACAAGAGGATATTTGACCGAATCCGGGAATACAAAAGCGTAGGAGGATACATAAGGCAAATGAGAGAGAAGGAAAAATTAAAAATCACGGACAAGCACTGCCTGGACAGAGAGCAATATGCAAAGGAATTGTAGGAGAGAAAGGCGAAAACGAAGAAGCAAAAAAAAACAATGATATTCGCGTGGTCTTAAAGGCCGTTTCGTGACAGAAAAAAAAAATTTATAATAATCATGACTAGAGATCGACAAATATTCATTAAAAAAGTACGATTGCTGTACTCAAATAATTAATCAGTTGAAGAACAGATTACGCTGCCTCTGTCCGTTTTGAGTACTATTAATAATTTATTTGAGCCATCTTTTGTTTATATTATCGATTTTGAAATCGATTATTTTAAATTATTGAGTACAGTACCTGTAATTTTTAATCTGCATGAAGAACTATTAGAGTCTCTGCACGAGCGATATGATAAATAATAATAAAAGGAACATTAAAAAAAATAAAGAACAATAAAAACTATAAATTTAATTTAACATCTACCTTAGATTTCACCTTTATGTATTAACATTATTGGCATGGTTGATAGAATATGACTTTACCTACTGACTTTGTATTTTATTAGGATTTTTTGACGAAAAACAAATCTTTCGTTTCGCGATTAAAAAAAAAAAAGTGTTTTTAAAAGCTGATTTGATAATAATTAATGACCAAATTCCACCCGGGAAGCTGTTTACAGATGTGGCAGACCCGCTGTGGAAATTCCCACTCTCAGCCTCCTCCTCAGATACATCATTCAAGCTGTCTTTTCATTTTAGCGATCTATGTGCATATCTTAAGTAATGTCTGTGAAAGTAAGCATAAAAGGAGCGGTAGGGGTTAAAGTACTAGAAAATGAGTCGATATAATAATAATAATAATAAATAATAATAATAATAGGCTTACCGAACCCGAAGGTTCGATGCCGATACCACCAAATTCCGCCTACACATACTCGTCCAATGTTCACCGTTCAAGCCCCAGCCCCCGAGATCAGCCTTAACGCAATTCCTCCCATCGACGCTTCGGCCTACCTTTCGGAAGCCTACCAATCGGATCAGCGAATACCAACTTTCTCGGAATCCGCTCCTCACCAAGCCCAACAACTTTACTCGCCCATTTGAGTCTCCGCGATGCTATCAACTCACTTATATTCACAGGATACAAGTTCCGCAATTCCGCGTTGTGCAACCTTCTAAAGTCCCCAGTGGCCTTATCTCTCTTCGAACCAAATATTTTACGCAGTGCCTTATTTTCGGAAACCTTAAGCCGTTGTTCATCCTTCAAAGTAAGCGGCCACGTTTCACATCCGTAAAGGACCGTCGGCAGAATAATAGTTTTATAAATTCTAACCTTAAGTTTTTGGATAGAAGCCGCGAACTAAGTAACTTAGCAACTCAATAATAATACGCATTTCCCACCTTTAACTGGGAATTTATTTCTTCCTGGATTTCATTGTTTCTTGTTATCATTGAACCTAAATACTTGAATTTCTCTACGTGTTCAAAGGTATGCCCTGATATATCAATAGCACCAAGATCGCCACGGTCTCTGCTACTAATCATATACTTCGTCTTATCGTTATTTAATTCGAGTCCTATTTCTTTACCGGTTTTTATTAACACACTTGTATTTAGTTGTATGGTTTCCGTGTGTTCACCTAATAGTACCAGTCACTACTTGTCACCCATATTTAAATCTTTCTCGGTACACATCACCTTTTCTATGACATATCAATAAGTCGATATAAGAAGAGTTTAATATTGCAATAAATTATAGGTATAAAATAAAAGGTATGGGTATGATAAAATTGTGGGGTCGCCTGTGGTGTAGTGCCTTCTATTTTTTTAAGATCGCAGGTTCAAAGTCAGCAGATTGTCCTAGAATCTCTAGTATTAGATAATATATTTTCTAAAATATCTAGCTATCCAACGATATATTATACGTCTATATTACTATTCTTGTGTTCAAAAACACAAATATTGCATAAAAAAATATTTTTACACTTTTCTCCTTTAGTTGCTTAACATACATATTCACCCGTTACTAAGCAATGCTAAGAAGATAATGTGCCTATTTTTTCGAAATGTAGAAAATTAAAGGTACTTTAGGGGAAGAAAATTAAAAATATCGACATTTAAGCCCTGTCAGACTATTTCAATCAGAATAAAACCTACACTATTTTAAAGCCCATTTAATTATATATCCAAAAAAGAGTTAAATCAAAATCGTTAGAGTCGTTTTCGAGAAAATTATAAAAACGTGCAAAATGTATGGTACAAAGCAGCACTTCCGATCAGCCGAATTTAGCGAAAACGTTTATGTAACATCTCAGGCGTATTATGTTCTTTAATATAAAATTTTAGTTTTGCACGTCTTTTCGTTTTTGCGCTAGACTTACCACATACACACAGACCTTTTTTCGGGACTTGGTCATTTGGACGCAGGGGACCCTAAAACGTGTATTTCCGTTGAAAACTGGAAATCGAAAATGCTCACGAACAGGATACTTTCCCTTACTATGTATTTGATATATAGGTAAGTGAAAGTAAAAATAAATACCTAAATACAGGCCGCGAGATACGACCCAAGGGTAAGGATACTCTTGGTGCATACATATAAAGTAAACAACCAAAACTTATGAAAAAAAAAAAAAAAAGGCCTAATCACATCTAACGTACCGAAGTCCAGATAAAGGCCCACAATTTCAACCGAAACGATGGCATACAAATACACAAAGTGTTTCTAATTATAGTAATTTCTTGAGGAACGCAACCCAAATCAAATTCTCCAAAAAAAACAAAAATGTTTGTTCTGAGAAACTAGGGATGGCTTAGAGGTAGGGGTAACAATTTTAATAACTCAAATATGGTAAAATATTGAATATCCTGTACCTCTACAACTCATGAAGGGTCTGGAGTTCAATACATATTGAGTTTCGTACTTTTTCTTGGCCAGAGGTTGTACACAAGGTCATTGTCCCCAAATTTTTTTCCTAATGACCCCCTAACGAAAATCTTCAAAACCCTGTAGTGTACATACAGTCACTATAGTGGTAAAGAACCTAACTTCGCCTTATATTTTAAACGTAAAATAATTAGAAATATATTTATCAAGTTTTAAAAATCCAGACTGGGAATAACTCATTATCTCACGAGAAAGAAAGTGCAGTTAGTCCTGCGAAGGCAGGATTACCAAGAAGAGGAAAAGAGATGTCTGAGTTGGAGGAACAAGTGGGAGTCCAACCAAAGATTTAAATGTTGGGTCAAGTAGCGGTACTGCTTAGTGAAGTCTCCAAGTCAGGGCTTCACGGCATTCAAGTCACCCGGGGAATATCAAACCCAGGACTGCTCTGTCTTGTCGATCCTCCTCCATTACGTAAGGCCTTGTTTATCCTTGAAGGGATCCGCGAGGATGGTAGAAGGACGGTGTAGTTTCGATCCTGATTACATTTCTTTATTAATCCTTTTGAGTTGAATAAATTGTCAACAAAAATTATGACTTCTTTTAAATGATAACTATATGCAAATAATTACCGATTTATACAGTAGCATTGGTTTTAATACGCAATTAACATCAGTATAAATACCAAAATTTATACAAACATTTTGGTCATGAAGAAAAAATTAAAAGCCAGCCTAAAAGTAAATATGTTTTATTCAGTTATTGAGATTTACAACTGTATTATTTAATACATCAAGTAAATTAGCTAACAGAGAAAATACATGAAGATAAAATGCACATTGGCATGACTCCACTAGGTAATCTAAACTAGAAGGTCTCGAGGCCATCTTTTTTTCAGACGCCTCGGAGGATTGTCAGAAATGGAAGTTTGTCATGGAAGGATTGATACCTCGTACGGGCCAAATCAGCAACATATGGGATGTTAAGATCTTTGTGGATGAGTTTATTCGTGACTAAGTAAGAAGCATTGAGGATTTTTCGAAGGATTTCGGATTGTAAGGATTGAATACGGGAAGAATTTGATGGTTTAGTAGAGCCCCAAAGCTCAACTCCGTAAAAGTAAAAATAATCTTAAAATTTAACTCAATATATTTATCCCACATTGCAAATAATATTTCTAAAAGACCAGTTAACTTGTCCGATTCTTCACTGTCATAAATAGTGTAACTAATAACTTCATATTTATTTTCTCTAAAAAAAAAAAAATCCCATGGAATTTTTTTATATTTTAGCCTCCATTAGGGAATAAGAGAGAGGTAAAGCATATTTATTTGGGTAGTTGTTAGTCTAACGATGAAATATGTTGAATTTTCCATGAATGTAAGAGATCTATACAATTTCTTTTTTTATCTCCGAAAACAATTGTGTTGTAGGCGGATAAATGGGAAAAATTTCAATTTTTTTAAATATATATATTTTAAAATTAATAGCGGTCCTGATATGAAAAATCTGTAAACATTTTTCTCCATCTTAAAAAATAACTTATTATAGGTGGAATAATCACGAATCAGTCATTTTTAGAAAATTTTTAATTTTGCCAACGTTTCGGCTCGGGCTTGTGAGCCATCATCAGGAAAACCTTAAACATAGGTAGTATGGGGAGGGGTTCGTGTAACCCTGAAGGTTTTTCCCTCTAAATATAAATACTACAGCTTATCTTTGTTTTTAAAAATTTTACAATATTATATAATGGAAAAAAGAAACAATATACTCGTATGTAAAATAAGGCTCAACATTTTTAACAGAAAATTATAAATACTAGAATCTGAGGTTGTTCACGCCATATGTTGCGGCCTGATAAGGTTTTTATAGTTTTTCAATCGAAAAATGATAAGTTCATAATTTTTATGATATTTATAATAAGATCATTGTTTTTGTTTAAATCTTTATTTTTTAATTTCTTTTTAAAATAGTTATTTTAAATATAATTAAAAGTTTTTAAATGAGAGCAGTAGAAGAGAAACACAGAAGACGATCGTACTTCAATTGTTTTTTGACTGCCTCGTGGCCAGTAGAGTCTTAAGCTAGCGTCTGAGCGGTGAAGATGTGCCGTATATAGACCCAAGATTTCTCTCAACGTTTGAACGTTTGGAAACGAATTTCTTCATCTTCTCATCGTTCCCCTTGGAACTTGGAAGAGCCGCCTTGCGGTCATTTTCAACACCCAAGAGAACTTCGTCCAAGCCGCCCTGCGGTAATTTTCTTCAATACTCAAGACGACTTCGTTCAAACCGCCCTGCGGTCGTTTTCTTCAACACTCAACTGGACAACTTTACGTGAATATAACCTATCTTTATCCATTAATGGAACATTTAATTTCTTAATTCTTATTCAAGAAACTGTTTAATTTGGTAACTATTTTTTTTTACATATTTAAGCATTAATTAAGTTAAGTTTGTTTCTTCTATTTTTACAATATTTTAATTAGGTTTATTTTGTTTCCTACATTTTCTTACAGCTGTTTAATTATAATTAGGTTAATTTTTCTTATATAAATTTATTAGGTTAATTTGTTTCTTATCATCCTTATATGTATTTCAGTGTATTAAATGTGTTGTGATTCGTCGTTTGCTTTCATTATTTTAATTTATTTTAAATCTATACAGTCCACTTATTTATTTCAATAGAACCACCCTCAATTTTGAGTTGTCACTTGGAAGTACTTTCTTTCACGGATAGCCCAGCGTATACAGAGATATATAATAAAAATAAATAAAAAACAAAAACTAGAGGTGTTATAAACGGAAAGATAAATATACAGTAAAAATGATTGATTCTGATTATTCCACCTATAATAGTTTCTACAGTCGACTATACATCCTTAATATAAAAATTAAAAAAATAACTTAGTTATTAGATAACAAAATTTTTAATCGGGCGCTAATTTTAAACTTAGTAGCTGATATCAACGTCCAGGTGTTAGGATCATCGTCAAAAGCCTTGGTATTTCTGTGCAAAACTTTTGAAAAATCGCTCCAATAGTTTCGGAGAAAAGTCGCGGACCATTTTATTCGTCATTCGGATTCATCGTATGTTGTAACAGATTTTTTTTTTTTGATAGTCAATTACTAAAGTTTATGGTTAAAAATAATAAACCAAAAGTACTCTTAATATAACCAACTCGAGACAGTTTATGCGTTATTAAGGTAAGTTTTTTATTTTATTTATATTATTTTTTTTTAAAGAAAGGAGGGTGGGATAGAACCTTATTTAGAGCAGTATAAGCGCTCCCCACCCAAAAAAAAAAATAAATGTTCATAAAATCTCGCCTTTGATGAAGTAAAATCCTGGCCTAGAAAAATACAACATATACTGAAGCCAATATTCATCGTTTATATAATGACTTGTAGAGTTTTTTTTTTAATAGAATGCTGAATAAAAAAACACGCAGAAAAATAAGTTAAAATAAATGCTAAATAAAACAGACATAACAAATAAACTGAGAAAAACACACAGGTAACAATCATGTAAATTAAACCAATGTTTGAAGAACGAGCGTTCGTGAACGATCTATCAAAGAGCTAAACGGTTGGCATCATTATCACTGACACATTGACGGCGAGCATCAAAGGGTCAAGCTACACGTAATTGGCCTGCCGAGGCGAAAGGTCAGGAGATGGGGAACACGAACCCAAACTATTCCACTCAAGTCGTCTTTTCCTATGACTCAATCCTCGAAAGAGAATTTTCTGCTAGAGCACAGATCTTTCTGTAAATCTCATCTTTCCCGGAAAACGTCTTCTCTTTTGGTGTTTCTGATCCGACTGCACGATCGAATGGTGTGATTACTTTGAAGTAATAACGAGAAAAAAAAGATGGACGGTACTCGCAGCAACAATTACGTCAAAGATATAATTTCGTACAACAATAGAAATGTGACGAATCGAGAAGAGCTAACAAATATTATGGCGAGGGTCAAGGTTAGCATAGAAGAATACGAGCTCTATTTCAAGGGCCATTGTTGTTTTCAAGAAGAAAATCTCTGTGCTTCTAACCTCTTTGGCATAATAGTCTAGAGTCATATGATGATTAGCTCGATCAAGGTGGATTTATTTAGAACTAAAATGCCGTTAATAGTAATTAGACTTAGGACTTAATAAGGTGATCAATCCATTGGATTGATATAGATAAAATATATGTTTACTTTTTAAGTGTTGTTTTGTGTTGACTTCATACTCCAAATTAATTTTCCATTAATTCATGTTACGACCAGGAATTACTTCATCGTTATAAGATTTACTTACAAATTATAATTATAAAGGAATGAAGGAAAAAGTTTCAGTTTGCGTTATTTTATTCTTAATAGACACTTCCCATAATAAATAAATAATTTATTATTACAATTTAATGACATACTATTAACAATAGGACTATATTATTAGTGCTTTTATATAATAAATCATTATGTCCTAATTTAAGATTGTAAGTACGTAAACAATGTCATTTCTTTCCCTCAAAAACAAAAACCACTCGTAAACGCAAAAGTCTATCTTTTGGTCTGCAAATCAGAAATACCACCCTCTTGCATCTTTATCCACCAATAAGTTCTGCCAGGAATGTTACATGGTTAATAAATCTATATAAGAAAGAATCCTTTGTACAAGGCATTTAGTATGTCTAAGGCCTTGACCATCAAATACGATGGCCATGTCAAATTATGAAAGTTAAATATGATGAAAAGAAAGATCATAAAAGATAAATATTATAAAGCGAATCAAAATGCAATACCTTAATTGGTTCTTTAACCTAAGCAAAAATCTGCAAAAAGCGATTAGAATAGCAAACTAGTTCGACTTACAAATGCACAAACAAAACCGAAGTGGCGTGATCAAGTGGGCGTGCCCAGAGGATGACGTCACTGTTAGTCAATGGAAACAATCTGTTTCCGGCCGAGGTAATTGGCAGACCTGTATATAATTGGCCAGCCTGCCTGTCGCTGCCGGCATTCCACAGCCTCCTTCATCAGCGGCCTTCGGGTCTAGGTGGCAGGGGTGTGTCCGCCAAGGAGGTTTCGTTTTCTCCGCTACATTAACTCGTTAGGGATCGTTCAGGTGTCGCGTATAATACAATAATATCATCGTATCGAGTTCTGTATCATTCTCCATTCACGGAACTAAATAACTACAAGGAGAAAGAAATAAACGGTTGAAGAACTAGAGATAGTCAAAGGTGTGTATAAGGTGATATGCGAATATTTAAATGCACTTCAAATACATAGGTTAGTACATTAATGAAATAAAAACCATTATTCTGTGAGAATCGCCATGGATCGGGATGACTCAGAGGTAGGGTTAACTGCCTCAATAACTCAAGTAATGTTAGGACGAAATAAAAGAAATTCTGTGTGTTTACAATACCTGAAGGATCTTGGGCAGAATACATATAGAGATGTGTACTGTTTTACGTTCGACCGCCATGATAGTAGGTAATTAGGACTAGATGCACAGCCGCCAGGCTCTCTCCAATATTTGAGTTCCTACTTTATAGAGGCTGTTTGTGCCTCAGGTGAGTCTCCATACCCCAGAATTGTCCTACGGTTGAAATAACAGAATAAATTATACAACTCCATAAGTTAAGCTAACTTTAGAATTGTATCTGCTCGTGTTATAATTTAGAACATACGAACGATGGCAAAATGTTCCTTTTTCCCTCTCTGAAAATGTTTAATTTATTGTAATTTACAACTGAATTTAACAAAAACATCAAGTAAATATTTATAATGAATACATGTCATGAAAATGGCTTATGGAAGAACTACCCATTGATAGTACTTTAAAAAGTTTTTTTAATTGAAAAGGTCCCGAGGCCACCTTCTTTTCATTCGCCTCAGAAAGTTATCAGGAACATGTAAAGAAGATAGGTTACGGACAAGTGGGTATGTTTAGCCAAGGAGTTTGGAAGAAAAAGAAGTATTTCTATTTCGGGCTAGGTCTACGCCAAATGGAAAGTAAACGCCATTAACAACGATTTGATTTGTGACAAAGTAAAGAAAATTGAGGATTTTACGAAGGATTGAATTTTTTTTGTTTTTCTCTGTGGCGCGACATGCCGTGTAGGCCCTTGCCCGCGTGGTATAGACTCCTGGGAGAATATAACTCACGTTTCTCGGTGAAATATTTAGAGTGGTCATCACTCCTTACGCCTATTTTTGCGAGTTGTCAGTTGTAGGCTGACGAGTCTCACATACCCGGGGGAAAGGCTGTGAGTGAATCACCATTGAATTATAGTCTTATAAAAGTCCCGCTGGGACTGGGATTCGAACTCACAACTCTGGAGTGGGAGACTAGCGCGTTAGCCACTCAGCTACGGGCTCCCAACGAAGGATTGAATGCTGAAGGTATTGCATATTTAACCAGAGCCACAAAGTTCAATTATATAAGTTAAAATAACTTTTCGTTTTTTTTTTTTTAATAGACTGGAAGTTTCGAGTAAATATATGTAAATATTGCCTTCCCATGAACGGAATGGAAATAAATTTTTATTCTGGGACGAATATTTTCCTAAGAATAACAACAAGTGTACAAAAATTAATAATATCTGTCTACTTTTTTAAAGACTCCAGTATAGAATTGAATCAGATTTTTTTTAGAGAGTTTATCGATAAATATTTAAGGCTGAAACGTCGGCACCAGTTTATTAAGTTTATATCTTAATTGTGTGTTCTTTTGACTGCGCCCAGAATTAATATCTCTCTCACTTACCCTACAAAGTCAACCATTCTCACTCTAAGATAAATATTTTATTTTACTTTATTATTTCAGTTTAGTGAATAAGGCACTAGTCTACTGTTCTCCAAGAGTCTGGTTCGAATCTCGGCTGTGGCAGAATATTATTATTTTTTTTTATTAATGATTTTATTTGCACCTGTAAAATGTTTACAATAAGCAAATGGGATTTTATAAACAAGGAGACATGGCATGGTTAGGCATGAGGGAGACAGCACCCAGTGCATCCTACTGATGAGGTCCCTCATCCAACTCCTTTTCAGTCTACGCCGAGTTATGTCATGGATGTCAGTTGTAGCCATATTTTGAACAAAATGGTTAGTGTGTCCATGTAGTTGGTCGTAAAATCTTTTGTACGACATTCGAATGTGGTTTGTTGTAGTCGGAATGCGTAAGTCGGTATGAAGAGTATCGTTTGAAACATAAGGTGGTGAGTTAGTTGTCAGTCTTAAAAATTTGGATTGTGTGTCTTTTTAGCAGGTCCGTAATTTGGCATGCGTAAGTCCATATAGGTTTTAATAAATAAGTATATACGTTAAGCTTCTGTCTTATGCGTAATTTAGAGTGTTTATGTAGTATCGAATATAATATTCTGAGTCGAAAGTTTAAAGTTTTGCGTTTTGTTTTGACGTGTGGGCCCCATGTCAATCTTTTGTCAAAGATTAGTCCCAAATACGTTATTGTATTTGTTTGTGGTATCTGGTGGTTGTCTACATAAACTGGAGGGCAGGTTCCGTATCTTAAAGTATTGTTACTTAAGGTGGTGCAGCAACTCTGCGGTATGGAGACCCTCCTGGGGCACACCTTGCCTCCATAAAGTGGGTACCTCAAAATTGGAAGAAACAATGCAGCTAAGTGTGATCTCGACCTATCACCTCTTCGCATAACTATTAGCCTAGAAACGGTACAAATCTCTATATGTGTTAAATCCAAGATCCTTCAGGACTAGTAGAGATATAGGTTGTTTTGTTTTTTTTATTATTATTTTCTATATTAAAATGATTTATCCCGGTTTACTGTATTAATACCAAAGAAGGCTAGGACAAGGCTATTAAGAAGGTGAAAGACAGGTTTGAAAGATCACATTGAATCCGGGAGCACATAACACTTTATTTTACGTTACGTAATGTATCTTTATAACAAGAAATGCTTTATCATCATGGCTGTTATATTTTTTTTCTTAATTTATTTATTTAAATTCACAACTATAATCAAATACAGCACTATAATTAGTTTGTTTATTTATTTAACGTCACTTAATGTTGCTGTGGCTAATCGGACGAGGTATTTTAAGTGTCTGACATTGCACACTTTCGATCACCATTTTACGTCCTCTCCGGAGGACTGGATAACCAAGGATTTTTTATTCCTTTATTTATCCCTTAAAAAACAAAACAAAAAAAAAAAAAGGACTTATATAATTGAACTTTGTGGCTCTGATAAAATATGCAATACCTTCCGCATTCAATCCTTCGTAAAATCCTCAATTCTCTTTATTTGTCACAAATCAAATCGTTCTTACTTCCCATTTGGCGTAGACCTAGCCCGAAATAGAAATACCTCTTTTTCTTCCAAACTTCTTGCCTACACATACCCATTTCTCAGTAACCTATCTTCTTTACATGTTCCTGATAACTTTCTGAGGCGAATGAAAAGAAGGTGGCCTCGGGAACTTTTTACTTAAAAAACTTTTTAAACGAGGATTGGATAACCAAGGATTATTTATTCCTCTAAATTATCTTTGACCTGGAAAAGTTTTTTCAAATATGAATTGCCCTCCCAGGCCTTTGAAAAGAAGATGGCCTCGAAACCTTCTAGCTTTGAGTACCTAGCGGAGTGCTGCCAATGGACATTTTCTCTTAATGTATTTTATCTGACAGCTAATTTAATTGATTTATTAACTAATACAATTGTAAATCTGAATATTTTTTTTTTTAATCAATTGAATTAAATTAAATGCCTCAAAATCGAGCTAATGAGCTTTTTTTAGGTGAAAATTGACAACAATGCAGTACCTTCAAAAAATTATGTACGATAACTCGGATTATATTTGGATAAAAATACTAATATGGGACATACATACGAAATTAAAGCGAGAAGAACTAATGAAATATAGGGGTCACCTATAGCATAGTGGATAGCATAACAGTCTTCTATGACAAAGGCCATGGGCTTCATACCCGTAGGCGGCCCTAGGAAATTTTTAATGGAAGTAAAAAAATCCTTAGTTATGCCGCCTTTCAAAGGAGACATAAAAAGGTGGTCACAAGCCTGTGCGATGTCAGGTACTCGTTAAACATCCCTATCTTAATTAAACCTGGATAGGCAAAATTTAGGACTCCCACTGAAGCATCGCCCGATTAGCCACAGCAGCATAAAGTGACATAGCTAATATACTAAGACCTACTTGTACATAAAGAGCCAAGCTTTATGGTTCTGCAAAACACGTATACACATATGAAATACTAATACCTCAATCCAAAATTTTACACAAATTATTAGCACCATGTATTGGAATGATGCAAAATTAATGCAGGTTTCCTCTATTGCAATATCTTAATTCCAATTGTGTAAATAAAGCTAATCCTAACATTGATCATTATTATACCAAAACAAACCTTATCTAATACCCTCTCTTTCACCATGAATTTGTTTAGTAAAATCGTTTTGTTCAGTGTGTTCAAAGGTCTTGAATCGAAAATGTCAAAGTGCGATTTTCGTCAAATTTATTTTTACGAATTTAAATTAGGGCGCAGCGCTGCGCAAACGGCTCGTAATATTAATGAAGTGTGGGGTCAGGGGGCTATTAATGAGTGCACGGTGCAGCGTTGGTTCCAGAAGTTTCGCAGAGGAGATTTCGACCTCGAAGACAAGGAAGGTCGGGGCCGTCATCTTGCTCTGGACAACGACCAGCTGAGGTCAAAAGTGGAAGAAGACCCAACCAAAACCACACGAGAAATGGCGGCGGAACTCGGAACTCAAAAATTGCAACGTCTTTGCCCAGCATTGATGAATCGGAAGGGGCCGATCCTGCTCCACGATAACGCCAGACCACACGTTGCACAACCAACGATTCGACGACTGCACGAGTTGGGCTACGAAGTTCTCCAACATCCGCCTTATTCACCTGACCTCTCTCCTACAGACTTCAACTTTTTCAGGCATCTGGACAACTTTTTGAGGAGACATTGAAAATTCTTTTCGTGATTTCATTGAGTCCAGGGATTCGGATTTTTTTTCTGGTGGAATAAGAAAGCTTGTTGAACGTTGGCAAAAGTGCATTGATTCAGATGGAAATTATTTTGATTAAATATATATGGTTAAAGTAAAGATATGGCGTATTTACAATACCTACTAAAAACCTGCATTAATTTTGCATCAACCCAATATATTTTAAATTACACGATACGCAATGACTCAATCATCCCAAAAGTAAATTGTAAAATTCACGACAAATATTTATCGACACATAACCACAAAATCAACTATTTTTGTCACTTATTTTCTAGCTGTTACCAGGCCAACCGCAAAGAAGAATAAAATGTGAATGGCGGGGATCTAATAAATTAATTTTCAGAAGCTAAGATTCATTTGCACGATCATTCACAGGAAAATCACGAGCAAATTAATACACACATGCGCTAGTTTACGCGGTTGCGGGTATAAATAATGTTACGGGCTACGGGGTGTGAGAAATGAACTACTCCAGTTTACAAATTACAAATATTTATTAAATACAGAATGTACAAATACAAAGGGATTACTAACCACTATACTTACAATAATAATTGAATTACTAGCTTAACTACTAAACAGTATACATATAAGATCAGGCATTCCTAACAAATAAATTACTTAAGTAAATTTATACAATCTACTAGACTTATTCTAAAACTTACAACAATAACTTATATATAAACTTCAGTCTTCTAATTTCCCACCGACCGGTTATCACAATACTGACACACAGTTTCACTACACTGTCACCCTGTCACGAACGGTTCACTGTCACTGTCACTGATACTCACTGATACTTGTTGAGCCGCATTAAGACTGACTGACCCAGGCGTAGTGGACCGGTATTTGTACCAAAGAGAGGGCCGGGCCGTTCGAGGTACTTCGAGGACCGTCCAGGTCCAGAAGTCTCTAGCCAATCCGGGTCCCTCCAGGCGGTCCATCCGTCCATTGTCTTGACCGTAGCAATAATAATTTATTCATTTAACTAGTTTTTTATGATTTTCTCTAAAATCTTAAAAAACAAAACAAAAAAAAAACGAACCACTTAAGGCCTTTATGACTCAGTTTTTCGTTTCTTTATACGCTCTTGATGTTTTACCATTTTAATGAGGGACACGCTGTATATTCTAAGCTACACACAAAACACCCTGCTGTATTATTGACAGATGATATTCGGCGGACAGAACGCTATCGGTTGCGAACTTACCTACAGACAGCCACGACCAAGGGCAGCAGTGACCCTACTGTACTTCCAGCGTCGCACAGTGGACAAAATCACCAATTTAAATGGACAAAAGTCAAGTCAAAAGTTTGGAATTTTCCAGTGTTGCACCTTTTTATTATTAGTTGGCAAGACCCTTAATACTAATATTTCCCGCCATACCGTGTTTACAAATAAATAATAAATGAATGAATCATTCCTGTTAACACAAATGCCTAATAACCGGCAGTGGGAGTAACCTTATTCGATGGTATTTTATTGTGTTAAAGGTGTATTTAGAGCAAAGTCTTTTATTTAACAATGGACATTGCTGAGACAGGTAAGACATTATATTTCCAAACTCGTTATTAAATATACATTGCAATCTCACCTGTAGAGTTAATTTAGCAATTTGTAAATGTATGCCTTTATTCAATAACGAAAAACTATATAACCCCCAAGTTATCCGAAGGATTTGTTTCATTAATCCTTCTAGTCTTTCGATATTACAAAGAATTTTTGCGATTTTTTGCGTTTTGGGTGATAAATAATTTTTTCAGACACAACACTCCGAATCAATAGTTTTACAATCTATAATTTAAAGAATTTCCTTAATCGTATAAAATACATATATTAGCAGGTTTTAGCAAATCCGAGCCATAATTAGATTTTTTGTATAATTTTTTTCCGTAATTTTAGATTTGACCACTGTGCGCTCGCCGATCGTGTTAAAAAATTAATTAGTTTTTATAATTTAAAAAATATTTTTTCCCGTAATTTGGGACCTCAAAGGTTAAATATAGACAAGTTTCAGAATTTTGTCCACCTAAATCGGTCATATTGCCCACTGTGGGTCGTATCTTTAGCCGAGAGGTTGAACAGTAAATCAGTCGGTGACCTCCGAGCGACCCAACAACACGGCACTAACAACCAAGGACCTCGCAGTATATTTATATTTAAACCTGCCTCACCATTCGTTGACCTCTCCGACAACACCCTTTCGATATTTATATATTTTTTAAAAATAAGGATCAAGGGCAGATTCCGTGTAGCGGCAGGACAACCTACATCGTCTTGGGCTACTGACCGTATTTATACTGCTTATTTTATATTGTCTTGTATTATTTACAGAAGATATATAAAAGAAATCTAATGTGCTCACCACAAAACTTTCACTTACCACCTTCGCAGTCCATTTAGTAAGGTACCACACTAGAGTTCTAAATATCTACATTTATTAATTTTTTTTTCGATTTTCGTCTATTTTGAGGTCCATCAATTGGAACGTTGATTTCCAAAAAGTACTAAACGACATTTTTACGAAATCAATTTTTTTTTTTTCACTCATCATTTAGTTTTATCTAAATCTTCTATTTGATTTTATAAAATGGACACTCAAGTTCTTTAAAAACGCGATTTAGAAATGCTGTTATTTTCTAAAGTACTAATTACACATTTAATTTCGTTCCAAGTCATACTAAAAAGTTTCATTTCATAGCTTTAATATGGTGTTATGAGTATAGTAAAAAAAAATAAAATTCCAGTTTTGAACGCGAAAGACCCTCATTAGCTGGTTTAATAATATAGAGATTTTCGCGCTTCCTCTAAAATTTGTATATTTTGGAAACCAACGCCTCAATTAAGTTATCCTATTTTGATTTTTAAAATATTATAATCATTTTCATATAATTATTTTATTATACACGTAATCGCGTTCTCTTCCATTTTGAATCGTATCCTAATTACAATTTATTTGAATGATTAAGAATCCTTTCAACGAGAATAGCGACTTAAACTTAGAATAAAAAAGAAAATTAAAAAGCCCTTAGAATCTGATTTTTTTTTTTTTTTTTTTCTTATCCTCCAACTTTATTTACAAAATAAGCCTTAGAATATGAAAATCGGGCATGTCCTTATATAGACGTTTAGACTTATGCTATTTCAGACCGATTCTGGCATCGGGAAGAGAGTTTCTATATTAAAAAGTGTCCATATTAGTGTGATAATCCTAGTTACCACTGAAATATTTCAATTCGTATTCTTTTAAAAAAGATAATGGATTCAAAAATGGTGGTTCTCTTCCATTTTGAATTTTTTTTTCTAAGCCCCTCGGGATTTGGGGGTTGAAAATCGGAAATAGAGGAAGCAATATGGGATCTCTTTTTCTGCATTACATGCATTCTAAGAGGGGAGAGAGGATACGAAAATTTTCGGTATATGGGAGCGAATGGGAGTCACTCTAGTGATGGGGCTCACTAGTCTTTCGAGTCAGTTTGTCAAGTTATGTTTTCTCAGTCTGTCCATTTGAATCGTATTCTTATTACAATGCATGTCTATTGTTAAGAATCTTTTAACCGGGAATGGCGACTTTTTTTTTGTTTTCTTTTTTTTTTTTTTTTGAGGCGACAACCACCAGGGTCATGTTCGCCTTTGCACCGTTAGACACAGGTTAGATGATTATAGGAGTAGAGTGAGAGTATAGTTTAGATCTGAGAGTAAAGATGGTGTGACTTTAGGAAGCGAATGATGTTAGTTATATGAGGAGAGGAATCAGAGACTGATCGGTAGGGAGGTTGAAAATAATACAAGAGCGGTATATTGTCGGCATTCTGTGAGGATGTGGAGTATTGAGAGAGGAACCTGACATGATCGACAGAGAGGCGGATGTCCACGGGTCAACCGAGAGTGTCCTATACGAAGTCGCGCGAGCGACTTTAACTTATAAACTTTAAGAATAAAAAAAAAATTAAAACAGTCCTTAAAATATTAAAATCGGGCATATTCTTCGAAATAGTAAAATTAGTCCTTTTAGGGTGTAAATAATTATTTATTAAGTCTTCAGATTTATAAATAATTTATATTGCCAAAACTGGAGCTCGCGATATTAATCTTTTTAGAATCCAGTAATTGATGGGTATTTTAGGAATTTTAAATGAAGTTAAATAACTAAAAACGAATAGAATATATATTTATTTGAAAAAAAATTCCTTGACTATATAAATTATATATAAATAAATCTCATCGAAAGTATTCAAATTAGTATGTCTAGTACTTTTACAAAAAAAAAAAAAAAAAATGTGTCCACTGTAACAAAATAAAACATAAAAGGTTATAAAACTAGAGCTTTATGTACTCCCATCATGTAATAGAACACATAACTTGTATTTTCGGCATCATCGATATTGATTATGGCTTGAGTGTTATAGTTATCCGGGAATTTGTGATGAATGGACGGAGTGAGTTTATTAAATGTTGAGCAGTGAAGAAAGATGTGATGAAAAATATTGACAGACAGATTTCTTTATGACCTAGGTAGCAACAACTAAAAACGAATTACATTTAAACTTTTGAAAACCCTATAATTCTACTACTCATGAAGCGTCTTAGGTTCTGCTATGCATTGAGAATACTGGAGGGAGTTTAAATAATTTTAATTAGAAGTAATATTAATAAGCCTCTTTCGGCAAAAAATGAAAGGTACACTTACAGCTATTACCTGACTTATCTCGCCTAGTACCTTGAAAACCGCAGGTCAAGGTCGCACTAGTTGTATGTCCAACCCTTAAAGCAGTGCTACACAGTGAGAATTCAGGTAGGCGTAGGTGAGGTGAAATTCGTGAGTTTTGGTGAAAGTAAATATCATACACTCTCACATACTTTCAACATATTATAATAAACATTCAATCACCGAATTTTCTATATTACTTCATCATTTATATTTATTTACCTTATATTATAAATAATGTTTAATTTCTTAAAATCGAGTTTCATCATCATCATCATAATCATTTCCCCTTCTACCGCTGTTCGGTGTGAGGGTCCTGCTTATAGAGCCTGGTCCAGTTGTCTCTCTCCTGCACCAACTCTGCTCTCCTGTCCCAATTTATTCCTCGTTTCCTGCATGCTTCCTTTACACTATCCTCCCAGGAGATGCGCGGCCTTCCTCTGGGTCTTTTTCCTTCCGTGCGGGTCTGGTAGGTCTTCCTGGCATTTCTGTCTGGATCCATCCTAAGAAGATGTCCAAACCACCTCAGTTTTTGCTCCTCCAGTATGGTCTCTGCCTGTTTGACATCGAGATTAGCCCGTATGGTGGCGTTCCTTATTCTATCTCTACTTGTTTTTCTCTCTATTGTTCGTAGATACCTCATTTCCATCGCTTGTATCTGACTCCTGTGTTTTGTGGTGAGGGTCCACGATTCTGAGGAGTACGATAGAATAGGGAGGAATGTCGATTTATAGACTGCCAGCTTGGTCCGCTTTGTCCCTTCTCTTCTCCCAAGGAAACCTCGTCTGACCATACAGAACATCTTGCCTTCTGCTCCAATTCTTTAGGCCACTTCCTCGTTTATGTAGCCACTCTCATTGAGATGAGCTCCCAGATATTTAAAACTGTCAACCTGCTCTAATCTCTCTCCTC
Organism: Piezodorus guildinii; assembly: GCA_023052935.1. Lineage (NCBI taxonomy): Eukaryota > Metazoa > Arthropoda > Insecta > Hemiptera > Pentatomidae > Piezodorus > Piezodorus guildinii. The sequence goes on along the minus strand of CM041294.1, from coordinate 164,504,889 downwards.
CAACCCTTATTACTCTCATTATCCTTCGGGGTTTCTTTCCAATACGCATGCATTTCGTCTTCCCCGGATTGATCTTCATATTTATTGCGGATAATTCCTCTTGGAGGACATTTATGTTGTGTTGGAGGTCTCGATCGTTGGCAGCTAGCAAGACGATGTCGTCAGCGAAGGCCATCAGGGAATATCTGGTAGGGTGCATATTATATTATATTATAAATAATGTTTAATTTCTTAAAATCGAGTTTCTACATTAAAAAAACGTGTTTTCATGATGTGTATATTACACTTGTTTGTTTTGATATAACTTTATTATTCATTTTTTTTTTGTCTTTTTGTTTTAAAATAATATTTAATGATATTATAGGATTTTTCTTAAAGTAATATTTAATGTCATTAACAATTTTTTTTTTAAAATAAGCCTTCCCCTCATCTGCTACTTTCGTGAACTCTCACAATACCTCGCTTTGACCTCACCTACACAAACCCTGATGCTCACCGTGTAGCGCTGCTTAAGGCCTTGGGACTCTCTCAAGGTCCTATGAATGGAATCGCATAAGTAAAAAATATTAGTATTTCCTAAAATCCAACGTTTGAAGAGGCTGCCGAACATCCCTTCTACTGGATTTCTTATACTTCGTAAATGCGTAAAAATTGAGGCACTAATAGGTATGATCCCCATAGGGAATTTAGAAGGATACACAACGCCAAATGTTCAAAAAAAAGTGTTAGGTTTTTTAGACCTATTGTTTGCTTGTTTGAAGTAGGCAGATACGTGAAAAGATTTTCCTTTTGTTCCTAACGTGACAAAGAAAATACGCGATTTCGAACGATCTATTTTCATGAGTATAAAAATAAAGTCCGGAGGGATTGTATTCCGATTTAGAGCATCTTATTGCCTATATTTCATGAACTTGTTTGTTTCTTTCACTGAAGCAAGGCATTAGTGAATGGTCTCATAGCTTAATGTCAAGTACAATAAGAATTATTAAAGGTAGATTATTCAGACTTAATGAGGACTGTAAGAATGAAAGGATACGATTCAGGATAAAAAAATAAAGAGGACTTGAAAGGAAAATATCCTGGATAGCAAGGCTGCATAATGTCCTCCGGCCGTTTAAAATGCCTACCAAGTCCTCTAAGGATCGGTTGGCATTAAGGATATCTTTAAAGTGTTTCTTATTCACTAGCTAGGAACTAATAGGACGTCTTATATCAAATTGCTGTATATATTGACTATATCCTGTTTTATTGTTTATAAACAGGAAATAAAAATTAAAAAATGACATTATAATTATCATTATTGAAAAACATACACTTTGGCCGACAACTTACCCAGTTTTCAATTCCGGATTGGAAGAAGTTTGAGTGACGAGAATTTTCAAATACAGTAAGGGATAAAAATGAGTGAAACCATTAATGAATTAGTTGAATGGAATTTCTATAGAAACATGTGTTATATTAAAAAATCTATTATATTATTATTTAAAAGTAATCACTTAGTTTTATCGGCTTTTCATCACTCTCTATTAACTTTTAAAAGCTTGTGTATAAGATAATATTTTTTCTATAATTTTTAGCTTCCCAACGGTACCTTATTGTTCTTAAGTTAAAAAACAAAAAAATGCATTAACAAAATTTTTGTTCAGTTCTTTCCGTTAGTTGGGGGGTATCGAATTCATTCAATTTATATATTTACCTGTTTTTCATCAGTGGTAACAAGATAATATAGTTATCTATATTATATTTTTATAGAATCAACAAAATTAAAGGTACTTTAGAAGAAGAAAATTTAAAATATCGGCATTTAAGTCCTGTCAGACTATTTTAATCAGAATAAAACCTACATGGTATTAAAGCCTGTTGAATTTAACATCGATATAGCGGGTTTAATCAAAATCGTTGGAACCGTGTTTGAGAAAATCGTAAAAAGGTACAATATGCATGGGATAAAGTGGCTCTTCTGGTTAGCCGATTTTGATGAAGAAGTTTTTGTAACACTTCGAGCGTATAGTTGTCTTAAATATGAAATTTCAGTTTCATAGGACACACACAGACATTTTTGCGGGACTTTAACTCAGCGACCCTAAAACGTGTATTTCCGTTGAAAACTGGAATTCGAAAATTTTCACGATCGCAATACTTTCCCTTACTATATATAGTAAGTGAAAGTAAAATATGGTGCTATCTTCTTTCCTTTTGTTGTCTCGTACCAGATTGTTTTCAGGGGCTGGGGGCACAGCGTATTTTGGATTCCCCTAAGGATTATAATAACTCTTACTATAAAACTGTTATATAAAGTGAAATATTCGGAGACAAAGCCGAGTGTTAACGCTAGTAGGAGAGAGAAGTGCTTTATTTATTAACGATGTTGCCTAAATACACAGGGTTACTCTTTTACACAGCATAACTAATTCTATATTAGGCATCTAATACAAGGTAATTATAAGGTTTTTTTTTGGGTTTTTTTTCATTTATTTTGTTAATTATTGTTTGTCTATTATTTGTTTGAAATGTACAGTTACATACTACGCTTCTTAATCTTATGCTTATTATAGAAACAAAAATTTCTTTTCTTCTATCCCATATTATCCTAAAATTAATTTTAATTTAGAATAAAATAAAACTTGCTTTGTCAAGGACATACATAAATCAGTAATTACAGTAATAATAAAGAACAGAGACAATCCCCAATAAAAAAAGCAATTGGCTATAAAATGGTTGGGGAATGGTATATATAGTTATATAGAAGCCCTAACCGCTAGAGAGGAGGTCCCGTTACGTAACAAGATAATTGGCGGTAGTTATGCAGATCCTGGCTCAGACTGCCTGGCTCCGAGGGACCGGTCTCTGGAGGTGTGGGGTGGGAGGTCTGAGGAGGTGGGTAGCCGGATCGGTATATTGCTTTCCTAAGTAGGCAGCATTGGTTTAACGTCACTAAGACCACGTATTAAAACTAAAGAGGGGATTAATAACATAATAATAATACCAGGCCTACCGAACCCAAAGGTTCGATGCCGACACCACCAAATTCCGCCAACACAGACTCGTCCAATGTTCACCGTTCAAGCCCAAGCCCCCGAGATCAGCCTTAACGCAATCCTCCCCTCGACGCTTCGGCCTACCTTTCGAACTCCTACCAGTCGGATCAGCGAATAGCGACTTTCTCGGAATCCGTTCCTCACCGAGTCCAACAACTTAACACACCCATTTGATTCTCCGCGATGCTATCAACTCAATTATATTCACAGGATACAAGTTCCGCAATTCCGCATAGTGCAACTTTCTAAACTCTCTAGTGGCCTCATCTCTCTTCGGACCAAAGATTTTACCCAGTAACTTATTTTCGTAAACCGAGGCCGTTTCACATTCGTAAAGAACCGTCGGAAGAATGATAGTTTTATAAAGTCTAACCTTTAAGTTTTTAGATAGAAGCCGCGAACTAAGTAACTTAGGAACTGAATAATAACACGCATTTCCCACCTTTAACTGGGACTTTATTTCTTCCTGGATTTCATTTTTTCTTGTTATCATTGAACCTAAATACTTGAATTTCTCTACGTGTTCCAGAGTATGCCCTGATATATCAATATCACCAAGATCACCACCGTTTCTGTTACTAATCATATATTTCGTCTTATCGGTATTTAATCCGGGTTCTATTTCTTTAGTGGTTTTTATTAATATACTTTTATGGTTTCCGTGTCTTCACCTAGCAGTGTGAAATCATCGGCATACCCCAAAACCGGAATCTTGTAACCCAGATTAAAACCTTTCCCGGTACACGTCACATTTTCTATGACATATTATAAAGCTATATTAAATAAAACAGGTGAAAGAGAGTCACCCTATTTCAAACCTGATCGCACCTCAAATTTCTCGAAGTAAATATGACCGATTTTAACTTTATGGAATGTTTCCTACAAACACATCTCTACCAGGTTTACTAACTTTCTTGGTATTCCCTGTTCAATCATGATGTTATACAGCTTCTGACGGTATATGGAACCATAAGCCTTTTTTAAAATCGATATAGAGTTGATGGACTACACCGTTGTATTCCAGCTTCTTCTCTAATATTTGACGTAAGGAAAATATGTGATCAATAGTCGAGCGATTCCGACTAAAACCACATTGGTAGTCTCTGATAATTTCCTCAGGGTATTTCGTGATTCGGCGTGTTAGTATTGACGAGAATATTTTATAGCATACTAAGAGAAGAGAGATCCCACGATAGTTATTACAATCCGTCTTCGGTCCTTTTTTGTGAACCGGAATAAGTATTGATTCTTTCCATACTTCGGGTATTTTTCAATTTCCAAAATCTTTTTAACTAAAACATGTAATTTGGAAACGCCCGCTTCTCCACACGCCATGATTAAAAGGAGGGAATTACTGAATTTAATTATAAAGTCAGCTAAGAAAAAAATCTCATGTAAGCTAAAGACGAGAAATCCTGCAATCAAACATTTATACGAGAGATAGGGGATTCATTTATATATATATATATATATATATATATAATATATATATATATATATATAATATAATATATAGTATCCCACAGAATGGTAGTTTTTATTAAATAGCTCAACAAAATTAAATCCGTGATTAAGAAAGACTACTCTCATAAGGATATAGTCTCAAACCCTCACTAAGTTGAGAAAGCGATATATATATATATATATATATATATATATATATATATATATATATATATATATATATATAATATACGTGTGTGTTTGTGTAACTGTGCGCGCGCGCGCGAATCAATCAGAATAATATAAGTAATCAGAACTTTGTTCTAATAAAGCCTTCACTATTATGAAAATTGAAAGGATTGCAGACGATGGAAAACAGACCGAAGATCAGATATTAGCCAAAATTCGAGCATGCGCAGAAATGTTATTATGTTAGGTTAGAAAATGTAAAATTGAGTAGAACCTACATAAGCCAAACTGTCACCTAAGCGGCATTAAATATTTTAATTTATTTATATTTAGGAACATAATTTAAATAAGGATTAGCATGAAGACAAATGATAAATTATTATTTTATTTTTTTTTTTACATATAATTAATTCCTGCTCATTATTTTCTTGAAGGAATGCTAAATATAATGGCCACAATATGTTTACCTCTGAATGTAACGCCTCACACCTGCTTATTAAAATAAAAGCAAGGTCATATAAAACAGTAGGACAGCTTTATCCGTTATATTAATTGCTAATAGCAACCCGGCAGGTGTGCCAACATAAATAACTTTAACATCTGTAGTGGAAAAATAATTTTAAAAAATAAAACAATTCTTATGTAAAAAGTTCGGTGAGGTAAAAACAACTTTCACATATCTCAAAACTTAAAATTAATTTTATAGGATCTCATTTAGTTTTAAAGAAAATTACTATTAAATTTAAAGTAAAATATTAATTTTTAGTGAAGATATTATTGATTATATTTAAGTGCAATGTAGTTTACTTATCAATCTTCACAGGAATGTTCACTAGATGATAGTTTAAACCATATAAAATAACTGAATCACGATAAACTGATCGGTCAGAAATTGACTGTAACCTCACTTCACTTGAGAAATATTCAAAGCAAACTGTTAATTACTTGTTAAAGGTAATTCTAATATTCACAAATGAAGACAGGTGAACAAGTTACAAAATGGAATGAATCACTGCAAAACGGTTGCTAAACTAGAACCGATATTGAGTAAGCCGCGTGCCCTGAGGCAGGGCGACTTCCTTCACCACGGCCTCCAAGATACCAGAACTCACCATGTGATTTATATAATCAAGTGTGCAGTGTGTTAATATCCAAGTGGCTGTTAATGCTAATTAACTACATTTGAAAACGTTTCAAACTACTAAACGATGATTTAATAATTTATTCTTATAAACTAGATTCTGAAATACATCAGCTCTTAACTTCAGTGGCGAACAGAATCTCCTTTTTCGCTGTTGCTGATTACGTATATACTGATGGCTCTAAGAGTTCCTTAGGTGTGGGAGTATCGGTCGTGTGTGAGGGCAGACAACATCTATTTTCCCTTTCTACACTCTGTAGCAACTATACCGCAGAACTAGTTGGAATTTATAAAAGTTTAAATGTTATTCATCCTACCAAAACAACCAGGATTATTTGCACAGACTCCTTATCGGCCCTGCTCAGCTTGAAGCGCCTTTTTTCTACCGACTCTCTTATTCAAAATATTCTATTATCATTGCAGTCCACAATAGTTTCCAATTATTCAGTTTTTTTTCGTCTGGGTACCGAGCCACTGCGGTATAGTTGTCAATGAACTCACAGATCGTGCAGCCAAAGAAGCAATAACAGATGGCATTCCCTTTACTGGGGTGCCTGTTGGCGACTATATTTCTATTATCAAGCAGCGGATTCGGTCGAAGTGTGGACAGATTTGGCATGACACTACTGACAACAAATTAAGGGAAATAAGAAGGGACATCTCCCATTGGCATTCGTCCCTACGACAAAAGCGAAGGGAAGAGGTTATCTTGGCGCGCCTGCGTATTGGACACACCCGACTAACTCACGGACATCTCATGGCACGGGAACCTCCTACGGAGTGCCCAACATGCGTTGGCCCATTCTCTGTTAAACACATTTTGACAGAGTGTAGGGCTTATGATAATCACAGAGCACATATTGCAATTGACACTGACTTACCAACCGTTTTACAAGACAACATACAGACAACTGCAAAACTTTTTGACTTCCTACGACAGACCGACTTGTACAATAGACTATAATATTTAATCCCTTTATCAAAGTGATTTAAGGCGAAAATGACCCAAGTGGTTTACGCCTAGGAAAAAAAACAAAAAAAAAACAAAAAAACAAAAACAATTTTTTCTAATATATGTTATTAAACAAGTAAATGTATGGGATCATGTTACAGCAACTTTATAAGTAAAATCGATGAACCTGTGGTGGCAGTTAATACCATTAATTTTCTATCTTTTAACAATTTTCCATAAAACTGCTCTTAATTTTGATTGAATTCCCTATATTGATGTAAAATTAAATGTCTTTCATATCATGTAGGATTTATTCTGAGTAAAATATTGTGATAATACTGAACTGGCGAAATTTGATTATTTAACGTATCTTTAATTCTGAAGGTTAAAATAGTTACTATTAATAAAAACCAAGTGAATGTGAAAACTTAAAGAATGTAATGCCCGATTGGAGGAGAAAACTGCTAAGATATTTTGCAGGATATTTTTTTAATCGCAAATATGAATAGTAATAAAAATAGATGTGGGATCACTTGCAGCTGGGCGGTTAGCATAACAGCTTTCTTGCCAAAGTTCGCGGGTTCAAAACTGTGGGTGGCCCTAGGATTTTTTAATGGAAGTAAAAAATCCTTAGTTATGCCGTCCTACGGAGGGGAAATGAGAAGGTGGTTCCGAGCTTGTTTGATGTCAGGTACTCGTTTAAGATCCCTATCCTAATGAAACCTGCATAAGCAAAATTTAGGACTCACACCATCGTCCGATTAGCCATAGTATCATAAGGTGACGTTAAATAAATAAACAAACAAAGATAGATGTATTATATACCATTGAAATGCTAAATATTTTTTTAAAACAGTGATTTAGCATGCTCAGTTGTAGAAGGTAATGCAAAGTGACAAAAAGGGTGAAAAAATAAGTGATTGTTAAACATAATAATTTGTAAAACAAAAGCTTACATCGAAACTCAATGTCATTCTTTTTATTCTACTTCAATTTTATTTAAAAGATCAATAATTGATTTTTTTTTTCTCAGGGAGATAATGAAAGCTTTATGTTGCGCGTACAAGATTTTTTTAAGTTTAACTTTATATAGTGATCCTAACATTAATTTTAATAAGGTTGGTTAGTGAAAGTCGTGTGTTGGACTAATCAGATATTTAAAAATATATATTTGAAAATTATAGTTTATTTGAAAAATAATCTACGAAGAATACATTAATATTAGGGGTCACAGATGGTTAAGTGGATTATAGCAGCCTTATATGCTCAAGATCGCGGGTTCTAACCCGGCAGATGTACCAATGATTTGTGATGGGAGTAAAAAAATCCTGGATGAGGAAGATGGTTGGGGGTGCTAGTTGACTCCTTTAGGCAGCGTCTTCAGGTCAGAGTCAACCCTGATGAAGGCCCACATTGTAGGCCGAAACGTCAGCACATAATTAAAATAACACTTATTTTAAATGTGTGTTTCTAATTTATGACCGCACCCCCAACCATCTTCCTCATCTAATTTCTCAACGGTCAACAAAACTCCATCATTAAAAAAATCCCAGATTAAATCGTCCTGTTTAAGATCCTTATCCTAATTAAAAATCTAGTAGTTATGTTTGATCACAACTTAACGTGGAGTAACGATATATCCCGAATTGCCAGAAATTCCATCTCTATCCTCAAACAGCTCCTACGTTTTCGTGACTCTTTTCCAAGAAGTACCCGCCATCTCTTAGTGTCTTCCCTCATAACTCCCCCGCTTTGACTATGGATGCCTAGTATATGCAGGACTCAGTAAGTTATAAGATTTATGTACGGTCTCTTCAGACTGTCACACGTCTCTCACTGGTATTCTGGTCAAAGATGGCTCTATCCCGAATCCCGAAAAAAATACCTTCTTGGCATCTTCCTATCCCAATCCTTACGAACCAGAAAACCTTCCTATATCTTTGTCCTCCTTACTCCGCGCTCTTCCGTGCACACCCTAAATACAAGATCCCAACCTACTGATCTATACCTAACCTCTCGTGTAACAGCATCTTTTAAAAAGTCGTCATCCGTGCTACCATACTTTAGAACTTTTTACCCATCTTCCTCCGAAAATTGACATCCCTTACCACATTCAAACAACAATTATTTAACCACCTTCTCAAAAATCAATCTTACGCACATATGTAATAAACCTAGACCCTTATAATACTGAACTAAACTCATTTGATGATATGTGTTTGTTTTTTTGTATATTTTATTGATATTAACCTTGTATAATTGACTGGACTAAATGATTATAAAAGAAGCCAGACAAATTGGACTCTGTTCATTGTATATTATTCTTAGAGGACAAAATGTCACAGAATACAAACTATTTTTAATTCATTCAAAACATGATAGACAAAATTTTGGACTCCCATTGTAGCATGGCTCGATTAGTCAAAGTAGCATAAAGTAATTAAATGAATTGTTAAAAACTAGTATACTAACAAAATTAGTTATATAATAAACAGAATACTATTTTAGATATTGTGTAATGCATGCACCAAATTATTTTCCTTAGTAAATTATTACTTTATAAAGGAAAAAAATCGGGAAAACCCACTGGCAATGCATTCAATAGATAAGAAGAGTGCTATTTTTAGATATTTATTAATACTATAAATAACATCTAAGCTTATTGCTATTAAAAAAAAGTGAGGTTGTTATCGTTTATATAATCTTTATCAATCACTTAATAAAAGCTCCATTATGTAAATAAAGAAAGTAATTGAAGAGAGGTGGTTTAGAGACTGTACCAACCGATAGATCTTAAAATAACCAAGCGATTACAGGGAATGAATAGCCGAGAGACACTAACAACAAAATTGCCCCTGGGTCCAGTGCCTCCTATATATAGCCGATTTAGTCGGCCTTGCTTCTATAATACACCTTCACTCTTCAAGAGCTTCATGATCACAAACAAGGGTCTTAATCTTAATAATTTTTTATTCATATTAAAATATATGATATAAGATTATAATTATACATACACACACACACACACACACACACACACACACACACACACACACACACACATATATATATATATATATATATATATATATATATATATATATATATATATATATATATTTTTTTTTTTTTTTTTTATTTTCATAATTTAATATTTATTTATTAAGATATATTATAATTTGTTTCTATATGATCATTAGTAATAGTGATATAAGATCCCATTCACACAATATATTCAGTATACAATGATAAAGTCAAATTATATAAAATATAATATAAGTATATACAAAAAAAAAAAAATATATATATATATAATTGAGCTAAATCAAATAAAGAAGTAATAAATACATTAACATCATACACACAACTAAAATTTAATAAACACAAATTAACAAAACATCTCAATAATAATAATAAATAAATACAAAATATAATAAAAACAAAACGAGAAAACCCCGGATTCAAATAAATGAATATATGGTTGAAACTACCTAATTGTTTCATTCATCGACTGCCATCCGGAATAATTCCTTCTAGTATTTCTAGGATCTTTTAGCTAGAAGAGATCTAGTTTAATAAAGGTATAATTAATAGTTAATTTTTAGGAGTCAAGTCCTTGGTTGTATGCGACGTAATAAGGTGGTCCCGTCCCGGCCCGATGTCAGGTAGTCGTTAAAAATCCCTATCCTAATAAAAGATAGGTATAGAAAATATTTAGGACTCCCGCTGCAGGATCGATTAGTTACAGCAGCATAAAGTGACGTTAAATGAATAAAAAAACAACAAATAAATCTATAATTGAAAAATATTTAACTACTTGCAGGTTGTAGCACATTTATGAGAGAATGGTTAGGTTCGTTCCGACACCGTTTGAATGCTGTGGGATCATGCGCAGGACATTTTTTCCCATCAGGCATATGTTCCAACACAACATCCAAAATGTCAGAAATCCGTGCAGGGACAGAAAACAAAAGACATACTTCAACTAGGGAAAACATATCCGAAATCCAGAGAAATTCGAGCATGTATAGAAAATTAAATTAGGATAAATTATTCTATAATGATTTTTTGTCCAAGAATATTTAAAACGAACCCAATGCCTTCTTTAGATAGCAGATTTAGTTGGCCTTGGTTTTGCTATACACGTTCTCTCTTAGAGCACTTTATAATCTCAACCAGGGATCATATGAATAATTCTCCTTTGATTAAAGTCTATTATTAGAAACAATCTATTCATTTGCAGGTTGCCAATTGATGAAGCAATAAAATTACTGACATTGATCACATCGATGGAATGTAGCGTTTGCGATCAGCACAGTCGACATTGAGAAGGCACTCTACTAGAAACATATTTATAATGAATATTATGAGTAACCGTTGGTTTTACGACGGGCCTGATATTTGTGATGGAGTGAGATTACACACAGCTGATGGGAGCAAAGAGGTAGAGGATATGTGAAATGGACTCGTCACTTCTTCAAACATGTTTATATTTTGGTTCTCTTTATATTTAATTGAAGCTAATTTTTATTTCTTATTTTACTTTCTGTATTTTATTATTGTAGAAAGAGTATATTATTTTACAGTGGCAAATCCATTGTAACCTCCCGACAGCTGTTGTATTTTTGTCGTTTACTGCCGAAACGTCGGCACACAATAAAAATAAGAACTACGTTTTAATGTGGGTTTCTTTCTAATGACAGCACCCCCAACCATCTTCCTCATTTAAACAATTATAGGGCCATCTACCGGGTTTGAATCCGCGACATTGGACATAGAAGGAAGTTATGCTAGCCACTACACAACAGGTGACCACCAATGTAATAACCGAATTTTTCAAACGTTTTACAATACTACAACATAATAGAATAACATAATAAATTTTCATATGGCAGTGTTACTTCAACCCTAAATTAAGACGTATAAACGATAAATATATACGTTGCCAGTTAAATCTCTCTTTCACTTTCTCGCGTGGAAGTTCAGATTGAGAAAGTTTGATTGACGATAAAATCTTGACGTAAAGATTTAGATATGCCTTCCACATTTTAAATCCAGACCAAAACATTATGACAACTAAATATGTAACCTCTAATATCAAAATGGATATATATGTATTGATATGTTATAAGAAATTAATATAATTGATGTTTATAAAGTGTACTCATACGGTCTACAGTCACATTCTGATTACGATGGCATAATTCAAGATGATGTATCTATACAAGATGATGATGTTTTAGAATTAAATGAAACAATAATAACATAACATGAATTCTCAACATAATCTACTTTTCCAACGAAATTCCAGTGCAAATCGCGAATATAATAAAAGTTTTCACTTCTTTCAGCAGTCCCTATGACTGCCTGAATTTTATTTTTTTCCAAAATTTAGCACATTTAAACGGAAAAAGTAACCAGTAAAAGATTCTGCTTAATAACCATTGTCAGTGAATGGATACTTTTTTTAATATGTATTAATTGATTGTTCCCTTTTTTGATACATTTTTATTCATACTGATAATTGTAATTTTATAACTATTGGGTTGTATCAAATGAAATGTCCGTTTAGAAAGTAAATGATTTTTATTAAAAATACGATGTGAAAACAAGATAATTTTATTCGAAGTATTTACCTTCTTTTTCTACACATTTTTCCCAACGTGACACCAATTTTTTTAATCCCCGAACTGAAAAACTCTGAGCTTTGAAGTGAAACCAAATCTGGAAACGCACTTTTCACTTGATCATCAGTAATCTGTTGGAGACAAGTCGGGAGAATATGGTGGGTGCGGAAGAACTTCGTAGCCCAGTTCTTTTAATTTTTGCACGGTATGTTTTGAAACATGGGGTCTTGCTGCCGCTCAGTGAGATCATGAGGTACCCATGTATCGAGCTTTTTTACTTTCGCAATACACTTTAAATGTCTGGAAACGGTAGATGCACTTGCATTTAGTTGTGCTGATAGTCCTTTAACTGTTTGGTAGGGGTTTCCTTCTACTGTATGTTTGAGGACATCGTTGTCTATTACGGACGGAGGTCTTCCTCGGGGCAAGTTTTCCAAGTCGGTATCCCCAGCTGAAAACTTGGCAAACCAACGGCGAATGGTCCGTTCATTAACACTCCCTTCCCCAAACTTCTTGCAAATATTTCTAGCGACCTCAGCTGCTAAATGGCCGAGTTTAAACTCGTACAATAATATTACTTGAAAATCGCGTGTTTCAATGTTCATGTTTGGAGGTATATTAAAAAGTGGGTAATTGATTGGGAAGGTAATGTTTATAATACAAAGGTAGAGGATTAGTAACTGTTTACTTTAAATATGTAAACATTCGGAAGAAAACAACAGAGACCTGCAAAATCCTTTATGTAATTCTGAAACTATAAAAACGGACATTTCATGTGAAACAATCCAATATTTCAATGGCTGTAATATGTAGTAACTAAATAAATATATACAATAATCAATTCAATGAATTTGCACTTAAGATTATTTACCTCTAAATAAATAATGTAATACTAAAAAATGAAATAATGAAATTGTATACAATACATATAACGGACAGTGAGGACAAAACACATATGAAAGCGGAGGCAGTGGTGCCAACATCGCGGTAGCTATAAATAGCCACTGCTATCTGTATCGGGGAGATAAGGCAGGCACTGCCGCTTCGCAGGGTCAGCTGCTCTGTCACCTGTTTCCATTATGTTAATGTTTTTATAGTTTAACTATATATAGTAATTAAATATATAGTCACGATAAAAATATAACTTCATTATTATCTATTAATATAAATTCATTATTAATATTAATAAATAAAGTTACTATTTACTCGCTTTTGAGTTTATAACAGTATCACAAAAACTACAACGGTTGTGAACAGGAATGAAACATTTTTTAAGGTAGGTTATTCTTAACCGTCAATAAGATGGGTTTGGGGAACTTTTTATATGGTAAAATCTTTTAAAAGAATTATTTTCGGAATAACTCAAAAACTAGGCGTCTGTCAGCTGTGATGTAGTGGTTATCTAACAGCCTTCCATACCCAAAGGCGCGAGTTTAAACTGACAGATAGCACTAGGAATTTTTAATGGAAGTAAAAAATCCTTAGTTTTCCTGTTCGGATTGGACGTAAAAAGGTGATCCAGTGAAATGACAGGTATTTGTAAAAGATCCTATCTAATTAGACCTGAATAGGCAAAATATAGGACCTAACGTAGCATCGTCCGATTAGCTACAATGCTAATGTGAGATGAAATGAATAAACAAACAACTGAAAACTACATATTTTCTGAAAAGTTTAAGTAAGTATTTGAAAATGATCAGATTTCTAACGACTTGAAAAAATCATCTACATATGACCAGTAAGAGCAAATATTCTAAACGATAACAAATATATTAAAGTTATTGATAGGATTACTGTAGCATGGTGACTAACATAACAGCCTTCTAAGCCAAAGGTCACGTGTTCAAACCCGCAGGTGGTCCTAGGAATTTTTTAATTTTTAAGTAAAAAACCCTTAGTTAATGCTGTTCTTCGAAGGGAGCCTAAAAAAGTGGTCCCGAACCTGTGCGATGTCAGGTACTCGTTAAAGATCCCTATCCTTATTAAACCTGGATAGGCAAAATTTAGGACTCCCAATGTAGCATCGTCCGTTTAGCCACAGTAGCATAAAATCGTGTTAAATGAATAAAACATTTTTTTTTCTGTGAATAGTAATTTGGATGTGTAATATACTTTAATATTTTATCAAAAATTATATGGTACAAATAAAGTTGCAGAAGTAGTTATAGAGTGACAAAAGACCAATAAACTGTAGATACTATTGTATTAATAATTTTAGATTTTAGAATATTTCTAGATGCTGACGTGACGTTAAATAAACAAAGTATATTGGATTTCGTATCCAGTGTTTTAGTTGGAAGTTCTCTTGGTTCAATGGTTATGGAGTTTTAAAATGATTTTAAGGGACTGAAAAAACAACAAAACAATTCGATATTAAAAAGAAGGAGACATTCCTAAAATCTCAAAACTAAGTTGTTGTTGTTTTTTGTTTTTTTTATGAAAAGCTTTATTCGTGAATGGGATTAATTCACATTTTTGCCAAACGAGTTGTGACAATATACTAAGATTATGTTTGTTTGTTTATTTATTTAACCTCACTTTATGCTAATGTGGCTAATCGGACGTTCTACAATGGGAGTCCGAAATTTTAGCAATCTAACTTTAATTCAGATAGAAATCTTCAACGAGTAGCTAACCCCACAAAATAAAAAAATCCTAGAGCCACCGGGCAGAGGATTAAATAAGTTATCTGATGATAGAGACCGGATTTTCGTTGAGTAAAAAGCCGAAAAAACGTGCGGTAAACCTCAAAACGTGCAATATTGTACAGTAAAAATCTCGAGGTGTGTAAAATAGCAAAACCTCAAAATATAAAAGTAAGGGTATATACATAACCTCTAACGTCCAAAAAAGAAATTAACCTAAATCGATATGAAGAGGAACTTAACCTTTAAAAGTTGTTTTCTTGAGAAATTACTTCCCTATAGTTAAAAACAAAACAACTTTAATCACGTGATTAAAAAGTCTTTATGCAAGGTTTTGTTTAACTAGAAAGAATTATTAAAAATCATTGTTTAGTTTGTCGAGGTATGGTTGTTATAATAGACAAGAAAGAGTATCAGAAGACCTCGACAATTGCGTATACATGCAAGGAAGAGAGATAAATGGAGAAGACATGTAATGAATTAGAGGAGAGGACAGGTTAGGACGGTTTACACTCTGTGTGGTAGTAGCACGCTAGTAGTGTGGATAAGGAGAGAACTCGCCCTACGTAGTAGTAGCACGACAGTAGCGTGGATAAGGAGGAAATCGCCCTGCGAGGTAGTAGCCCGACAGTAGCGAGGGTAAGAAGGAGTCAAGGTTGAAGAAGGAAAGTGAAATAAAGAGAGACCACAATGTGTTACAAAGGCAGAGTAAATCAGACCTGGGGAGGTACCCGCTTGGGCGATCTGAAGAGATTTGTCAGCTCTTGGGGATGTTAGTCATCCATGTCGATAATTGACAGTGAGAGCTTTCCTAGCAGTCTAGGGTCTTGGCCCTAGGTCAAATTACTTTGAGTGCTTTATTTATTCTCATACAACAGTTATATAGATATAAATATTTACAATGACATTAATTATTAACAATATACAATATTATTGGGTATAGCGTCTTCTTATATTTGCCCGGTAAGGTATGTGGACGCCGCTGGCGCTATCTGTGAGCAAGCGTGTGTAGCATCCGCCACAAGTTTAATCAAATAATTGATCATCAACAAATATTTATAGTGATTCGTTCATTCGATAGTTAATTAGATTGTGAATCGACAAAACATGTAATAAGACGATCTAGAAGAACTCACCGAAAATTTTTTGAAGAATTGCTTGTGAATAATAAATATAGGTAAATGTTCCAGACCAGTATGCCAAGACCAGGGTAATTAATTAAATATATATTTTTATTTATAAATAATATTAAATGGCAATTTACCTCCGTTTTTGTAAAGGTTTATTTTTTTTTTTTTGCATAAACTAAATACTCAGAGAGAATTCTTGAGGGTTGTAAACAGAGTATTCCGTGTAACAATAACAGTGAACGTCTTCGAATTAGCCCCCGGTAGTGGCTAATTCGAAAGTGACAAACAAATAAAAACAATGAAACGCATCATATTTGACAGATGTGTTTACTTACTGAAGTCAGCAGTCCTAATATTTCCGTTTATTTATCTGTCCTTAACTAATAATTTAATTGTATATTGAACCAGAGAAAGATGATAAAATAAAATTTTTAAATATTTATTAGTATATCATATATAATATTAAAATAAATTAATAAAATTTAACTCAAAAGTGCAAAAAAATGCAATTTAATGCAAAAAAAAATCATAAACGTGCAATTTAGTCCAAAAAGACTAAAACGTGCAATATAAAATTGTAATATATTATTCCCTAATACATGAACGGGATAGCTGTCTGGGTTTGAAGCTGATACACGTGAAAAATCAAAAGAATGTGCAAAATCATGGAAATCCGGTCTCGACTGATAAGTAATTGAACCAACATAAAGTGCAATATTCGCAAGCAAAGCGGCGGGATAAATCTATTGTATTATAAAATCTTCATTGATCCATATTCGCACAAGAATATAACTTTATATAGTTTTCATGATTCCCCATATTAGTAATTAAGTCTGAAATATTGTACATAACTACTCTACCAAGTTTAAAAGAAGTAGTTTATAATATTTTTCAAATACTTTTCGTACAAGTATGTTATGCTTAATCGTCATTTCTATAACATACGTACAAACTTTAGCTACCGTTTTTATTAACAACGAAAATCAAAAAGTTTTTCTCAAGTTCAAATACAGACCAGAAATTCAGCAGACGATTGCGTTTAATATCAGATTGGAGAGCTTTGTTTTTGTTTTAATTTAAGCTGTCCTACCAGTTAACCTTCGGTCCAGACGGAAGATTTAGTTTTTATTTTGTTTATTTTTAGTTTTTTTTTTGTTTTTTTTTGTATTTACGTCCCCATCTAGAATAATATATTAATTAAATACGCTTATTCATTTCTTCTTCTGATATCTTCTTTGAAATCGTAGATATTGATAACATTAATATAACAGTAATGTCGTTTTAGTCCAAATAAATACGTATGGTTTCTGTAGCATTTACCTTCATATTGTTAAAATGAGGTCAATTCCTGTATTAAGGACCCAATGTATTACATGGACAAAGATATCTCGGTACCAATAAGACTTACAGCCGCCTGTCACCTCTCATACTAAAGCTTATTAGACGCTGGTTAATTTTTATTATTATTACCAGTTTGGTAAAATTGGCAGTTTTTATGATATAGGGCTGAACAATGTTAAAAGTCGAAATATTCCTCTGTTCAAGACAATGTTTGTGCATATAATACACAAAGATATCTCGGTACCTATTAATTTATAATGAGTATTTTCGTATAATGCTTGGTTTCTGTAATATTTACCTTCATAACGTTAAAATTAGATCAATTTTCGTAGTTAGAACATAATATATAGGTTAATAATAATATAGGGACAGCATTGAAACGTAGAGGAGTAGACAAAGGGTATGTCCAACTAATAGAACAGATGTACACTGATAACAAAGGATACATAGAAATGGAAAGGAAAGGCAATACATTTCCGATTAGGAAAGGAGTTAGGCAGGGAGACCCACTATCACCAACCATTTTCGTTTCAGAATTAGAACGAATCTTCGAAGCCCTAGATTGGGAAGATATGGGAATCTCTATCAATGGAACGAAGCTCAATTCATTGAAATTCGCGGATGACGTAGTCCTAATAGCAAGTTCGGAGGATGAACTCGTCATAATGGTTAATGAACTAAAAGAAAAGAGCTCTCTCCATGGTCTGATATTGAACCCTGAAAAGTCTCTAATAATGACCAACGGGTCTTCGGAATAATTAAGCACCAACTCCCAGACATGAAGATTTCCAAAGAAGCCTACTATCTTGGACAAAAAATTTCATTTGTAAATAGAGACGCAAAAGAAATAGAATCCAGAATAGGTAAGGCGTGGAAAACATTTTGGAGCCTCAAGATCATATTCAAAAGCCAACTGGAAATAAAATATAAAGCACTAGCTTTTAACAGCTGTATCATCCCAGTGCTTACATATGGATGCCAGACATGGTCACTCACAAAAAATTTAGAACAGAAAATAAACGTATGTCAACGAAGAATGGAGCGGATTATGTTAGGAATCTTCCTGCGGGACAAAATTAACGCAAATAAAATAAGAAAACTAACAAATGTCGCAGACGCTATAGCTTATGCTAGAAAAATGAAGTGGGCATGGGCAGGACATCTCATGCGGAAAACAGAAGATAGCTGGGCAAAGCGAGCTGCCGAATATATCCCTATCAATAAAAAAAGACGCAGAGGCCGACAACGCAAGCGCTGGGTCGACGAATTAAGAAAAAAGGAAGGTTCTTTGTGGATGAGACACGCACAAGACAGAGTGTTATGGAAAACTAATTGCCAGCAACTCAAGTTTTAGGTTCGGCTAGTCTCCGCCCAAAAGACTCTAATCTTCCATTCTTTGGGAAGGTCTATATGTAAATATTCATTTTTTTGTTTTGTTTTTTTTATACATAATGGCGATTATTAATAACTTTGTATTTACATATAAATAAAGGTTTTTATTATTTATTATTATTATTATTATTATTATTATCTCGATACCTAAAAGACCGACAGAAGTCTATGAGCTCTCGAATCGAAGCTTATTTAATGTACGTTAATTTGTTTTATAATGGGTATTTTCATACAATGCTTAGTTTCTGTAATATTTACCTTTATAATGTTAAAATGTAGTCAATATCTGGATTTGTATAGTTTTAGATGGCAGCTGTTTTTTATTACGACCAGTTTGAGATAGCAGACAAAAAATGTTGTACTAAGTTCGCTAACTAAAAATCTAACTGAAAATTTTCTTCTTATAAAACGCATTTTTCGGCCCAAGCTCTTGGATTATTTAAGAATGCTGCCGAATCAGCTGGAATAATTACAAAAACCAAAATAATTCCAATCAAACATATTAAGACTCACAATTACAAAGAAGTCCTTTAATCTGTGCTTTAAGCTCATTATTTTGTGTTATAAAATGACCATTTTTGTGTTACTATAATTTACCAATATTACTTGTTGCCGACCATTATATCGTATGGAAACCACTGCCCTAAATGATGGTGAAAAAGTCAAAATCCGTTTTGTGGTTTAGAAGTACGCGGAAACCAAGAATTGGGTTATCATTTTCTATATAGAGTGAGAAGATTTGCAGTGGTTTAACAAACAAAAAAAAAAAAAAAAAAAAAAAAAATCAACACTGAAGTGTTTTTCATGAAAAGGTAGCTCCAAAAATTAGGAGTAAAAATCCTTAAATAATTTCCAGCGCCTTAATTTCAAATGGCGAATTGTCAGAAACTAGTGCCAGACTTTTTTGGCAACCCTCTACCCTAGCTGAAACACTAGCCTACATCTGACATAGTTCAGAAATTGCAATATGTATCTTGATGCCAACAATTTCTTGCAATACCTTACAATGACAGGTCACGAAACCGTGATTCCTAAGTAACAAGATAACATTGATAATGTATTATTTTTACTAATCGATATATGAAGGAAGAGAAAGGTATTATGGTCGTGAAAAAATTGAAAATCGTGTTCTCAATAAAAAAAAATCTGGTGCGGGCAATACGAGACTTTCACTTATCTCCGTTTTTAAATCGATTAAAGAATTTTCAAATATAGTCAGAGATAAAAATTAGTGAAACCATTTAAGAATTAATTTAATTGGATTTCTATGAAAAACATGTGTTTTATTAAAAAATCGATTATAATATATTCTAAAATAATCACTAAGTTTTATCGGCTTTTCATCACTCACCATTACCCTTTACGATTCCGTGAATCGGATAATATTTTTTCTAAACTCCTTAGCTATCCAACGATATATAATACATCTCTATTACTACTGAATTGCGGAGCTTGTACCCTGTGAGTATACTTGAGTCGATAGCATCATGGAAACTCATATAGGCGTGTAAAGTTGTTGGGCTCCGAGAAGAACGAATTCCAAAAATAAATTGATATTCGCTGAATCCGACTGGTAGGAGATCGCGTGATCGCGATCTTATGTCAGATAGGCGATTTGATCTCGGGGCTTATGCTTGAACGGTGACCTCCAACTCAACGTCCAGATGATCACACTAGGGCGCTCTGCTTCTTTGACAGGCCACCATGTGGCAGCACGGTCAACACGAATTTCCCTTTTCAGGAACCAGAAACAGTTAGTTTTATCGGCTTTTCATCATTTTCCATTACCCTTTACAATACCGTGTATCAGATAATATTTTTTTCAAAATCTTTAATTATCCAACACTATATAATACATCTATATTACTATTCTTGTGTTCAAAAACACAAAAAATTGCATTAAAAAATATGTTTGCACTTTTCTCCTTTAGTTGTCCATCGAATTCACCTAAATTTGATATTTAGTCGTCCTTCATCAGTGCTATTAAGATGTATATGGTAAATGATATGGTTAATCTTTTGGAATGTACAAAATTAAAGGTAGTTTAGAGGAAGAAATTTTAAAAATTTGCATTTAAGCCCTGTCAGACCATTAATCAGGATAACACCTACATGATATTAAAGCCCGTCCAATTTTACATCTATATAGTGAGTTTAATCGAAATTGTTAAAGCCGTTTTTGAGAATATCGTAAAACGGTGCAAACTGCATTGTGTAATGTGGTTCTGGTTAGCTGATTTGATGAAAAAGTTTCTGTGACATCTCGGGCGTATAGTTGTCTTATATATAAAATTTAAGTTTCGTACAATTTATCTTTTTTGCGGTAGACTTACCACAAACACACACAGCTTTTGTGGGACTTAGTCATTTGGACTTTTATTTCATATATAGGTAAGTGAAAGTAAAAATATAGTTATTTCTAATAATAATTGATCAATGGAAGATTGTTGGTAATGATGGAGGAGTTGGATGAGGGTGCGGTCATCAAGAAAAACACACTAATATGATAAACTTACCTTATTGAGTGCCGAAGTTTCAGCCTACATTGTGGTCCTTCGTTTGGGTTGACTGTGAGATTATCTTAAGATTAAAAAAAAAAGTAAAAAATAATTATTAATCTTTTTTGACGATTATCCGAAAAATCTTGTCCACAATTACTAATACTTCTAAATGTCAACTTTAAAAATTTATTTCAAGTTCAGGAAGAAAGAGAAAGTTATGAAGTGCACGCACTGTTATATTTTATTAGAAATGGTTTCTGAAATCTTTTTGTATTAGCCGAAGGACATGAGTATTCCCAATCGCTAATTATACCCTAGAGCTGTAAATACCTCGGGATTTGGACTGAGACGAGATTGCTATTACCAAGAAGAAGGAGCTATTACAGAAATGTAACGAGGGCAGTAGCACGGGCAGAAATAGATGACCCACATCGGCATCTCCTTAGGGGGAGCAACGTCTTGAGGGTTCGCTCCTAGTTCTGAAGGAGTACTTCAAGTGGAGGATCCGGGGTAGGTATTTAGGGTGGAAGAAGAAATTTAGGTTTTTAAGGGGTGTAACTTTGTATCGGAAGTAGAGGGAAAGAGAGAAAAGGTGTGAGATACTAGTCAACTTCAGTTAACTAGAGATTGAGGCTATTATTTCAAGAGTATTGATACTAGTAAGTATTTAGTATGTATATGTAGTAGTATAGTTAGTATATAGTAGTTCAGGGTACATAGTATTGGGCTGTTTCACATGAAATGTCCGTCTTTATAGTTTCTGAAATACATACAGGATTTTTCAGGTCTCTGTTGTTTTCTTCTGAATGTTTATATATTTAAAGTAAACAGTTACTAATCTTCTCTCTACCTTTGTATTATAAACATTAGCTTCCCAATCAATTACCCACTTTTTAGTATGCCTCCAAATATGAACATGGAAACACGCGATTTTCAAGTAATATTTTTGTACGAGTTTAAACTCGGCCATTCAGCAGCTGAGGCCGCTAGAAATATTTGCAAGGCGTTTGGGGAAGGGAGTGTTAATGAACGGACCATTCGCCGTTGGTTTGCAAAGTTTTCAGCTGGGGATACTGACTAGGAAAACTTGCCCCTAGACCTTCGTCCTTAATAGACAACGATGTCCTCAAACTTAAAGTAGAAGGAAACCATTAGCAAACAGTAAAAGGACTCTTAGCACAACTAAATGCAAGTGCATCTACCGTTTCCAGACATTTAAAGTGTATTGGGAAAGTAAAAAAGCTCGATACATGGGTACCTCATGATCTCACTGAGCGGCATGTTTCAAAACATACCGTGCAAAAATTGACTGGGCTACGAAGTTCTTCCGCACCCACCATATTCTCTTGACTTGTCTCCAACAGATTACCACCTGTTCAGGAATTTAGACAACTTCGTCAAAGGAAAACTTTTTGAAAATGATGATCAAGTGAAAAGTGCGTTTTCAGATTTTGTTTCACTTCAAAGCTCAGAGTTTTTCAGTTCGGGGATAAAAACGTTGGTGTCACGTAGGGAAAAATGTGTAGAAAAAGAAGGTAAATACTTCGAATAAAATTATCTTGTTTTCATATAATATTTTTAATAAAAATCCTTTACCTTGAAAACGGACATTTCATGTGACACAACCCAATAGCATATTTAGTATGTATCGGAAGTCGAAGGAGAGAGAGAAAAGATTTAAGGTACTTGCCAGCTTCAGGTAAGCCAGACTTACTATATTGTGGTATTTCAAGAGTATTGATACTAGTAAGTATTTATTTGTATAGCATGTATTTAGCATACAGTATATTTAGCACGTATATGTAGTGGTATATTTAGTATATATACATAGTAGCATATTTAGTATGTATACTATGTATGTATTTGGGAGCACATGTAGCATTGTGGCTGAGATAAAAGCCTTCTATGCTAAAGGTCACGGGTTCAAACCCACATGTGGTCCTAGGATTTTTTAATCGGAGTAAAAAATCCGTAGTTATGCCGTCCTTCGGAGGGGACGTTAAAAGGTGGTCCCGATCCTGTATGATGTCAGGTATTGTTAAAGATCTCTATCCTAATTAAACCTGGATAGTCAAAATTAAGGGCTTCTACTGTAGCATCGTCCGATTAGCCACAGCAGCATTAAGTAACGTTAAATAAATAAACAAATATAGCAATTTTTTTTAAAGTATTGTATCTACTAAATAAAAGTTCTTAACTTGTAATTAACGAGTACTTGACTTGAAAAAAGATTTTAAATAATTCGACAGAAGGTTCGTGTAGCTGCTAGCATAACAGTGTTCAATAAAAGTCGAGGGTTCAAAATAGGCAAATGGCACTAGGATTTGTTAAGGTCGTTAAAAAGCATTAGTTATGCCTTCCTTAAGAGGGTACGTAAAATGGTAGTCATGGGCCTGTGCGATATACGAGTTAAATATCCCATTCCTAATCAGACCCGGGTAGGCAAAATTTAGAAACCCCACTGTATTATCGTCCGATTATCTGGAGTTGTATAAAAGTGACGTGAAGAATAAACGTAAATACTGATAAGTATTCACAGTATAAACGTGTGCTGAAAATCGGCTTCAGGTTTTCGAAAATAAGGTACTGTATAAAATATTTGGTCCGTAGAAAGAGGAGGCCACTGGGAAGTGTAGAAGATTGCAAAACGCGGAATTGCGGAACATGTACCCTGTGAATATAATTGAATTGCTAGCATCGCGGAGACTCAAATGGGCAAGTAAAGTTGTTTGGATCGGTTATGAGCGGATTCCGAGAAAGTTGGTATTCGCTGAACCGACTGGTAGGCGTCCAAAAGGTATGCCGCAGCGTTGATAGGAGGATTGCGTTAAGACTGATCTAGGGGGCTTGGGCTTGAACGGTGATCATTGGGGTAGTCTACATAGGCGGATGTTGGTGGTGTCGGCACCGAACCTTAGGGTTCGGTAACCCTATTATTATAAATGAATAGACATTAGTGGGTTCATAGAGATATCTTTAAAAGACCCCGGCACCGGGACGCGAACTCCCCATAATTATTTGATTCCAATTTGCGGTCATCTGGTGGTTGGGACACGCTCATCCACAATAACGCGCGGTAACCCATTTGGCCAACCATGTGTAGTGAGTAGGGGTGGGCATAATCGAATGAAGATTATCAGATCATTCGATTATTTGAATTATTAGAATTAATCGATTATCGGAATAATCGGTTTGGAGAAACGAATGATCATTCGAACTGAATTTTTCAATCATAATCTCGAGGGATTATAAGGGAATTTGTTTTTTCTTATCACATAAATCATATGGGTATTTGGACCTAGGGTCAGCCAGCTCAGCAATCATAGAGAGGGGGATCGTGTCATATTGTCTTTCAGAATGCATATTAATCATTCGATTATTTAAATAATCGAAGTCCGACCATTCGATTATGCCCACCCCTAGTAGTGAGATCATAAACTAAAACATATAAGTGATACTATTATATTGTACTGAAAATAATGCAGTATTTTGAATATACTTTATAATTACCCCTCTACACAACCAACTTTTACGTTACTGTATTAATCATTTGTCGAAGTTCTACCGCTGGATAGTTTCTTCTCAAGCCTTTCACGCCCTTTATTGTAATTCAACAGTTTTACTTATTGTATTTATGTTAATACAGTTGTAAAATTCAATAAATATTGAATAAAAAAAAAAATCATTTGTATGAATGTCAACGCTTATTAATCCTCTTCCAAATGATAATGTTTGTCAGAGGTAGCTCTTGAGCATTTCGCTTCTTAGAAATAATTCAACCTTTACTACGATGTCAAAGCGGGATATTCGTATAGTTATGTTTTACAAGTTTTAACTCGGAACGTTGTCCAGACGGCCAGAAATATCAATCAAGTCTGAGGCAAAGGCAGGATTAATGAAACTGTTTACGGTCTTATTGTTATCATTTAAAATAGCATTCTGAGTATTCCTAATATGAATGCTTGAGTTGTTTCAAGCTTCTCTGAACTCGCTTCTTTCTTCTTTATTTTGTTTCCTCTTTTCCTTGTGGGACGAGTGCCAGAAAATACTTCCACCACGCTGCGCCAGAGCGGAGGACCGGTGAAGGAGAAGATGCGACCCGGCGGCCTTGCCACCTGTATCGGCTATTTATCCCCTCACTGTTACTATATATAGGAGGCACTGCAAGTTTATTTATATCGTCCGGTCGAGGTCCGGTTTATGGTCGCGTGGCTGCGCTGATGCAACCCTTTCATGGGTGTCATCAAGGGGAAATCTAAATAATCATTTTTTTTTCCGTGACAATAAGAATAATGTACAATGAACAAAAGAAATAACTGGCTTCATTCAAACACATAACTAACTAGCAATCGACAAATAGAGTAAGATATATAAGTATTTTTACTTTCAATTACCAATATAATAAGAGATCGCGATCGTGAAAATATTTTAATTCCAGTTTTCGCTGCAAATACACATTTCAGGATCCCTTGAGTCCTTGTCGTTGTCAAAACCAGGATTGCATCCAAGAAGATAGTGCTTTCCATATGGTGGAATTTCAAGAGTATTTTCTATTAGTTACGTATATTAGGACAAACAATTGATTCAACTCTATACTGCCCACAATTAATAAAATTGGACCCATCAAATAAAAATAAACGCCCAAAATTGGCAAATCGGAAGGGTGTTGTGGTCCACCAAGACAACGTGGAGTCTACTCACACCTCATTGATCACTCGGAATAAATTATTGAGCCTATGATAGGGACCATTTGCCCCACCCGCCCTATTCACCAGACCTTAATCCAAGTGACTACCACAGACATATAGAGTCAGCAGGACTCTATGAATGAAAATAAATTAAAAAAGCAAGAGGACATCAATAACCACGTGGATCACTTTTTTAACAATGGGATCACTTGTAGCTGGGTGGTTATGACAACAGCCTCCTATACCAAAGGTAACGGGTAAGTGGTCCTAGGATTTTTGAATAGGAGTAAAAAATCCTTAGTTATGCCTTCCTTCGGAGGGAACGTTAAAAGGTGGTCCCGAGCCTGTCAGGTTCTCGTTAAAGATCCCTATCCTAATAAAGCCTGGCTAGGCAAAATTTAGGACTCCCACAGTAGCATCGTCCGATTAGCCATAGTAGCATAAAGTGACGTTAAACGAATAAACAAACAAATGTAAAGTATAAGCAGCCTTCTATGCTCAAGATCGCGGGTTCTAACCCGGCAGATGTACCAATCATTTGTGATGGGAGTAAAAAAATCCTAGATTAAATACTCCTGTTTAAGATCCTCATCCTAATTAAAAATCTAGTAGTTATGTTTGATCATAACTTAACGTGGAGTAACAATATATCTCGAATTACCAGAAATTCCATCTCTATCCTCAAACAGCTCCTACGTTTCCGTGACTCTTTTCTTAGAAGTACCCGCCATCTCTTAGTGTCTTCCCTCATAACTCCCCCGCTTAGACTATGGATGCCTAGGATATGGAGGACTCAGTAACAAAAACGAGACGAGGGTAAAAATATTACTAAATAGGTTTATAAGATAAATAAATAAACAAACAAACTTTTTTAACAATAAACTCCAGACATTCTATGAACAGGGCTTTATGCAGTTAACGGAAAAAGGGGAAAAAAAGCATATTAAATAACAAGTAAGGTGCAGATTCTTTTAGGTGAAGATCGAATTTCTATGAATAA
The DNA here is from genome assembly GCA_023052935.1 of Piezodorus guildinii. NCBI lineage: Eukaryota > Metazoa > Arthropoda > Insecta > Hemiptera > Pentatomidae > Piezodorus > Piezodorus guildinii. Next base: position 164,477,802 of record CM041294.1, on the reverse strand, counting down.
AATTAGAGGCTGATATCTGCTTCACCACTCTTTTATTGAAAAAAAAAACGCACTACGTTTCGGCTACAATGCCATCTTCAGGTGCAGTGGAATTAATTAGATCAAATGTAAGTAGCTGCTTTCAAGCCAAATCTTCATGTCTAAATGATTCTCAGCTACTCACATTAGATCTAATTAGTTCCACTGCACCTGAAGATGGCATTGTAGCCGAAACGTAGAGCGATGTTTTTCAATAAAAGAGTGGTGAAGTAGACATCAGCCTCCAATTTTATTCAGATAATAAGTAATGTATCATAGATTAAAACAAACTGAATGACTATAATACATTGAGATTTATATGACTCTGAAAAACCGTAAGGATTTATTCGCCAACCCAATAAACAGGGAGTGAGTTCTGAGCTTGTCGATTAAGTGTTGTAGTAATCGATATGAGAACTTCATGTTTATTGTTTATCAAGACGGAGTCTTAGGTATCAGATCTGTTCAAAAGGGTGACTCCCTCATAATTAATATATATGATAAGAAATAATAACCATCAACATACAAAGTTATATCAAAGAATGTACAAGTTAATAGAGGGGCTGTTTACCAAAGCAGTTCAATAAATAAAACAAGGAAAACACATAAATAAAAAGAATAAGGTTTCAAGAAAACCATTAATTCATTGCCTTTTATTTACAACTTTGTTGTACAAGAAGCGAAGGAGTTATTGGCGGACTGATACACACGTGCGGTCTTATGCCTTAGATTATTCCTCACCTTGAAATTCATTGCTAAAAAAGGTTGTTTTGAGACCTTGGTCAGCCCAAGAGCAATATTAAAATAGCTCTAGGTAACTCTTTATTATCTCCACCTCTTAATTATTAACCAACTTCCCTTCCTGGGCGAATTAGCATTTGAACGAGTCGAAACTGAACGCAGACGGCTAAATCAACAAAGAGGTCTCGAAAGAAACTCCAGCTCGGCGCCAGGCTGTTTTGGCATCTGGGTCAGTCCTTGAGCCCAAGATCGGCGAGGCGAGGGTCTGATCGTCTGTTTGGAGATATCCAAGGCGAGCTGATCGATCCATTAGAAGAAGATCCAAAAATAATATGTAATATTTCCTCCCAGCTATATATTTATTTATAAACATATTCTAATGTTCTGAAATTTTTTGCAAAAACGCCATAAGAAACTATTTTTTAACCACAGCATGCGTATATCACAAAATCTCCAGATTGTCGACGCAAAAGTTGATGGTGTGGGTTGCACAAATTGGAGGTGAATTCAAGTGTCAACGCCAGTAGTTCCCAAGTAGTGGCCCATGGAACCTCGGAGGTCCGTAGACGATTTCGAAGGGTTTCACAAAAGGTCATTGGCTAATTATTTTTTTATTTTATTATTTATTTATAGTAATTTACAACTGTACTAAAGAATACAATAAATAAATGTGTAGTATGAAAATAAAAAGTCATGAAAATGTCTTGAGAAAGAACTACCCAGTGGTAGCACTTCACTAACTATTTCAAGACAGTAGGTCCCGAGGCCACCTTCTTTTCAGTCGTCTTGGAGGGTTATCAGGGATATCTGAGAAAGAAGAAGTTACGGACAAGTGGGTTTGTATGGGCAGGGAGTTTAGAATGGAAAGAGGAGTATCTATCACGGGATATGTCTGCAACAAATGGTGACAAAATAAGGAGCATTCAGGATTTTGGATTGTAAGGACTGGGTGCGGGAGGAATTTGATGGTTTCGTAGAGCCCCAAAGCTCGATTTCATATGCCCAAATAGGTCTGATAATAGTGATGTAGATGAGTCTTTTGTAATATACTGGAAGTTTTGAACGTTTGTCTAGTAAGTGTTGTAGTAATCAATATCTTCGAGCAGTTTCTTGTGTGAGGATTCCAAGTAAGGCGCTTGTCAAGATGAAGACCTAGTATCGGATTTGTTCTACAGAAGTAAGGGTAATGTTATTAAAGGATACTGGAGGACAGGAAGTCATCGGTTTGCGACGAAGAGTAAAGATGATTTGGTGGGATTTGTTGGGGTTTATTTTAATCCTCCAATTTTGACACAATTCTTCAATGGCTGTGATGTGGGACTGAAGGGTTTGGGATGCAGTAGTTGGATCATTATGGACGGATAAGACACACGTGTCATCAGCGTAAGTATTGAGGACAGTGCGAGGATGGAGTGGAATGTCAGCTGTATAAAGGGAGTAGAGGATAGGACCTAAGATACTACCTTGAGGCACTCCAGCAGATAGGGAAAATGTGGATGAGTAGGAAAAGTTATGGTTTACCTTAAAGGTTCTGCCAGTAACGTAGGAACACATTAATAGGAAATATGTAGGGGTGAGGAATTGACGGAGTTTGTAAAGAAGTCCTTGGAGCCAGACTCGATCAAATTCTTGGCTAATTATTTAAATTACCTTAACACAAAACTAGTGATTTTATTACACAAAATAATGACCTTAAAGGACAGATGTATTCGCATGATACAATGAAAAATATATGCCATCTTTAGAAGTATTTAAATAAATAACTATTTTGCATTGGTTTTAAAAGTCAGTAGTTCAATTTTTCGCGGATTGAAGTAGACCCTTAGAGCCTTTAGTCCTTCTTGACTATTTCTTATGAATGTATATGTATATATAATGTTTAGTCAAAGGGGTTGCGCAAATTAATGCTGGAACTACAACAACATTAGAACAACAGTCTGACTTTAAATTCTTTATTTTTTATTTGTTTTTAATTAAAAAAAAATTTCTACAGACATTGTTTTATCTGTTTAGGTATGGTCTCCATCTTCCCCTACCTAGATGTACGAATTATATTATGACGTAATTGTAGAAAAAAGAAATGCACCCTACTGTTTAGCATGCTTAATTTTTTTAATGAGTTTTAATAAAAACGTGTACTGTAAGTTAAACCAAAAAATGCATATTCCAAATACTTTCCCACAGAACATACTTCATAACTAGCTACGTTTAGATAACACTGGTAATAATACGTCTATTATCACATGACTACTTCGCATGCGCAGTACAAATTCGGCACTGCGAAACTGACTGCACATGCTCAGCCGCGTGGAAATAAATATAATCTAAGATATCAGAGACGGAAAAATATATTATACTGACATTGAATAGGATCAAAGAGTGCCGCCTAGATAGAGGACTATCAGCTGATACAAAACCTTCCCTATTACATCCACCGTTCTGGGAAAAGCATTGCAACAGCTGTTTATATTACATAGTAAGAGCTTTGCAACCCAATGATTGTTTTCCTCAATCCTTTTAATACTCAATGTTATTTTTAAATAAGGCCATCAATAGCACAATCTAACTGAGTTATTAACACTACAGCAATTGGGGTCACCTGTGATGTAGTGGCTTGAATAGCAGCTTTCTATCGTAATTACACCTGGACAGACAAAATTTAAGGCTCCCCCTGTAGCTTTGTCCGATCAGCCACAGGAGCATAAATGAATAAACAAACAAATCAAACTACAGCATTTATATCTACATTTTATTATATTTATTAAAAAAATCCTAGGACCACCTTCGGGTTTGAACCCGTGACCTTTGGCATAGAAGGTTGCTATGCTAGCAATTATGCTACAAGTGATCCCATTTGTTACTATTAGTAAACTACCTAATCGAGGTACAATTTTAGAACAAAATGATATGATAAACATTAATCACGATATAGTTAAATGCACAATAATGTATTCTGAAAAATTATTAAATATAATACATTTTAAGGGGCAATCAAAAATTAATATTGCATTATTAATATTATTGTTAGTAATCTATTGTCCAAATAAAGATATTCCAACTCACCTTATCAAGAATTTTTCATTCATAAGATAACTCAAATAGGACTCACCTGAAAAAAAAAAAACTTTATATAATAAAATGTATAAAAAATAAAACAAAAGTATCTTAAATTTTAAAAAACAAAACTGGTGATGTGAATAATTTTTTTTTTAAATCTATAAAATTAAAGGTACTTTAGTTGAAGAAAATTTAAAATATCGACATTCAAGTCCTGTCAGACTATTTTAATCACAATAAAACCTACATTACATTAAAGCTTATCAAATTTTACATAGGAGAGTTTAATCAAAATAATTATAGCTTTTTTTTTTTTTTTTTTTTAAATCGAAAAAGGGTTCAAAATGCATGGTATAAAGTGGCACTTCTGGTTAGCCGATTTTGATGAAAAAGTTTTTCTCGGGCTTATAGTTGTCTTAAATATGAAATTTTGTTTCATAGGACATTTAGTTTACGCGCTGGAGTTACTACAAACGGATGCACACAGAACTTTTTTGTGGGACTTGGTTATTTGGACTCAGAGTCCCATAAAACGTGTATTTCACTTGAAAACTGGAATTCGAATATTTTCACGATCGCAATATTTTCCCTTACTATATATTTCACAAAGAGGTAAGGAAAGAAAAAAGCTCTTTCTGACCGATTTAGAGTTTGTCGCCATAGGAATTTTAGTTTACTGTAACGAAAAGTGCAATTGGTTAAGTTTATAGGATTGTTACTTTAAAGTAAGGCAAGACAACAGAAAATTTAGTTTTCCTTAATAAATAAACTTGTTTGGTATGTATGTATTTAAAAACTATAGAAATAACAGACGTCCCTATTCAATTAGGTTTATAACTATTCCCAACGGTATATTATACATCTATATCACTATTTATAATTCAGGAATAATTTTTTGCTGACGTAGTTATAGAATAGCGAAATTGCAATGTATTTTACTTATAAACCTGCAGAAAAGAATGCGGTAAATAATGGTGAAAACCGTATCAAAATCAGTCTTGCGGTTTAGAAGGAGTTTGCGGAAACCAAATCGCGTTATCATTTTATATATATATTATATATATATATATATATATATATAATATATATATATAATATAACGTCAAGTAAACAAGCAGTAAGATGAAATACATGAAGAGAAACTGCGGATTGGCAGCAGCACTCCGGTAGGTAATCAAAGCCAGAAGATCTCTATGCTATCTTCTTATACTAATATAAAATTTAAGTTCTTCTAGACAACCATTACCTACTTAGGTAAGTTTCAAAACATCGATAATACAAGATAATCGATTGCTGATGATGACTTGACCATAGAAGCTAGCTAATCCAAAGAGGTTAGATATTGGACAAAGAAGGAGATAAAATTGTTTCAAGATGGGATAATATTTGATCTGTGATGTCTTATCTCCCTCATTATCTTTACAGAGGTTACACAACGCTAACACACGTCTGCCTACTGAGTCTCTCATAGTAGCTATATCTCAGTCGTCTCATGAAAATAAAATAACACAATAAAGAAAACTATAGGAGTATTAGAAAACAGCTATAATTAAATCCATGTTAAGGAATAAGAAAGGGAGCGAAAGTGGTCTAGTGGATAGAACACTAGTCTGCTGTGCTCCGGGTCCTGGGTTCGAATCCCAGCTGTGGCAGAATATTATTTATTCTGTTAATTCAGTCGGAGGGCGACCCTAGGGTATGGAGACCCTCCTGGGGCAGACCCAGCCTCATAAAGTAGGTACCCAAATTAATTGGGGAAAACCTGGCGGCTGAGCGTGATTAAGGCCTAATCACCTCATTGCACTGCCACTGGCCTAGAAACAATACGAATCTCTATATGTACTGAGCCCAAGACCCTTCATGGGTTGTAGTGGTACAGGTTTTTTTTTTTTTTTTTTTTTTTTTTTTTCGTGAAAATTTTCGAATTACAGTTTTCAACGGAAATACACATTTTAGGGTCTCCTGAGTCCAAATAACCAAGTCCCACAAAAAGGTCTGTGTGTGTGTTCGTAACTCCCGGGCGGAAACTAAAAGTCCTATGAAACTGAAATTTCATATTTAAGACAACTATACGCCTGAGACGTGACAAAACTTTTTTCATCAAGATGAGCTTACCAGAAGAGGCACTTTATACCATGCATTTTGCACCTTGCAACGGTTCCGACGATTTTGATTAAACTCGCTATATCGATGTAAAATTTAATGGGCTTTAATATCATGTAGGTTTTATTTGGATTAAAATGGTCTAACAGGGCTTAAATGCCGATATTTGCGAATTTGAAAAGCAACTAAAGGAGAAAACTGAAAAAAATATTTTTTTAAAGCAATGTTTTGTTTTTAAACATAATAACAGTAATATACATGTATGATAAAACCGTTGGAAAGCTAAAGATTTTAGAAAAAATATTATCTTATACTCAAGCTTTTAAAAGTTAATAGAGAGTGATGAAAAGAAGATAAAACTAACTGATTATTTTAGATAATAATATAATAGATTTTTTAATAAAACACATGGTTTTATATAAATTCAATTTAATTAATTCTTTAATAGTTTCACGTATTTTTATCTCTAACTGTATTGGAATATTCTTTCATTGATCTTAAAAATGAAGGTAAGTGAAAGTCGTGTGTAGACGTACAGTATATCGTTAGAAAGAGAAAGATTTTAGAAAAAAACACTCCCAATAATTCAAAACCCTAAATATTCTCGCATTTATCTCTCGGTCCGTTGAAACCCGAATTATCGAGATGCCATTGTAGTTCTTGTTAAGGAGCGAACAAGGTATTTTTCACTGGACCTAGACATTGCCATCTCTAAATTAGGCAGAAAGGAGAACATATTTAGAATGTCACCCTGAAAGGCTCATTAAGAGCTCTGACACGAGGACATGTGCTGACCTCTGCATTCGGAACTGGCAATTGAAAGGACAATTAATAACAAGTGGGAAGAAATTAGGACTAATTGTTACACTACTGTCTCCTTAATATATATTATATATATATATATATATATATATATATATAGAGAGAGAGAGAGAGAGAGAGAGTGTGTGTGAGAGGGAGGGTTAGAGGTGAATGTTCGGACGAAGTTTATAAATAGTTCTCAACTTGAAACTTTTTACTTCCATTTGCCTATTTTATTTTCACATGAAATATTCTGTATAGAAAAGTATTGCGATCGTGAAAATCTTCAAATTCCAGTTTTCAACAGTTAATGAATCACACACAGTGAAGATATTAAAATACTGCTTTTATTATGAGAACATAATACACATTCTGAATACAATACACTGTGCTGAGGAATTTGGGTGAGTACAAGTGTACATTCCATGTTCTCCTTCTGTGAGTGAGAATACAAGTAAATGTTACATCTAGAGTGATGAGTTTTGAGGATCAAAGGTGCATATAGCAAGGTTTTGTAGAGGGAATGAGGAGGCGGCATGGGTACCACAAAGCAAGTCCTTCCAGGTGTTGGGTACTGTGTCCTAAGTACAGGTGTGTTCTTTGTCGGTACTTGGTCAGTCTTTTTTAGGTAGCTGGTTTATGACAGCCTTAGATTATAGAAAAGGAAGTTTTTAATAATTACTCTATATTATTTATTAGTTAAGTCTCATTCTATAACTAACGTAAACACACGTTTTAGGGTCCCCTGAGTCCAAATGACTAAGTCCCATAAAAGCAGCGTGTGTTAGTAGGTCCAGAACGAAAATGATAAGTTGTACGAAACTGAAATTTCACACTTAAGACAACTATTTGTCCGAGATGTTACAGCAACTTTTTCACTAAAATCAGTTTACTGGAAGTCATACTTTATATCATGCATTTGGCACCTTTTAACTATTTTCTCAAAAACGGCTTTGACGATTTTGATTGAACTCGCTACATCTATTTAAAATGTAATATACTTCAATATCATGTAAGTTTCATTCTAATCGAAATAGTCTGACAGGGCATAAATGCCGATACTTTAAAGTTTCTTCCTCTAAACTACCTTTAATTCTGTACATTCTAAAAGATTAACCATATCATCTTAATGACATTGATGAAGGACGGAGAAGTATACAAGTTAGACGAATTTCAAGACCAACTGAAGGAGAAAAGAGCAAAAATATTTTGATAAAAATTATTATGTTTTTGAACATAAAAACAGTAACATAGATGTATAATATACCGTTCGAAAGCTACAGATTTTAGAAACAATATTATCTTAAACAAATAATTGTAAAAGGTAACGGAAAGTGATGAAAAGCCGATAAAACAAACTGATTGTCGTAGATAATAATATAATAGATTATTTAATAAAACACATGTTTCTATAAAAACTCTAGGTAATTAATTATTAACAATTTGTTTTCCTCTTTAAATGTATTTAAAAAATCTTAAATTGATTTAAATTTAAATTGAATTAAATTTAAGGTAAGTGAAAGTCGTGTGTTACGCGCTCCAGATTTTTTAATAGAAAGTGAACTTAATGATGAAATAAAGTATCCATTATGACTCTAATGAAATGACAAATAAGGAAGAACTTTCCAAGAAATAGATACAGTAATAGCTGAGGAATTTCCGGACATCTGTACCATACTGAGAACTAGGTGAGTTCATCCAATGCTAGATGTAGATCGAAGCAAGGGCGGGCGTGAGCAGGGCGAGGAGGTTGAAAAGTTGAAAATCGCTTGTGGAGCGGAAAATTGGTCGAAAATATTATTATATATTAAATACAACTGATTTTTAAATAAAAACAGATGTTATAATTGTGAGAATAAAAAAGAATGATTATTTCAGGGGTTCATTCAAGCTGGATTGCAAGCTCAAGGAAGTCAGGAAAATCTTCCTGAACTTTTAATTACAGGTTTTTTGAACATTTTGAAGATGTGATATTTCTGAAATTAAGTTTTTTAAATAATTTTTTTATATGACTTTTTGTTTTATATAACTTTATTTATCAACACCTGTTTATACATACATATAACAATCAGTGGATTGTCTGTCAGATATAGGTCTGTCAAATAAATTAAATATTAAATTCTTATTTTTTTCACTGGAGGAAAACTATTAAATATTAAATACAACAGATGTTTAAATAAAAACAGCTGTTATAATTGTGAGCATAAATAAGAGTAATTATTTCAGGAGGTTCAAGCTGAATTGGAAGCACAAGGAAGTGAAGTAAATCTTCCTGAACTTTTAGATTACAGGTTTAATTTTGAAGATGTGCATTAAAAAATATTATTAAATTAATTTTTTTTTTAAATAAATTAAATATTGAAAATAATTATTTTTTTCAATGGGGGAAAACTATTAAATACTAAATACAACAGATGTTTAAATAAAAACGGCTGTTTAATTGTGAGAATAAAAAAGAGTGATTATTTCAGGAGGTTTAAGCTGAATTGGAAGCTCAAGGAAGTGAAGAAAATCTTCCTGAAATTTTAGATTACAGGTTTAATTTTGTACCAGGTATCACACCTTCCATGAAAAACTCCACTCCCACTCTAATCCATTAGTTTCAATCCTTGCTTACTCTTCCATTCCTGATAATCCTCCGAGGCGTCTAAAAATAAGATGGCCTCGAGACCTTCTTGTTTAGACTCACTACCAAAGAGTGCTGCCAATGAGCAGTTTCTCTTCATGTTTATTACATGTGTTCTAACATTCCAGCATATTTACTTGATGTCTTTTTTGTACAGTTGTAAATTTCAATAAAAAATATATAAAAAAAAATTTAAAGATGTGCATTAAAAATATTTTTGAAATTAAGTTTTTTTATAATAAATTAAATATTCAAAATTCTTATTTTTCACTGATGAAAAAATAGTATATATTAAATACAACAGATGTTTAAATAAAAACAGCTGTTATATTGTGAGAATAAAAAAACAGTGATTGAGTATGCTTCATAACTGTGTAATTGTTTAATAGCAAACTGTTTATTTATTATTAATAACTCATATTACTTTTTTAAATTAAGTAAGCGCTTGAAAAAACCAAACAAAAAAAACAATCTTTAGCTATACGTTGCAACCTGATATATAATTTTTACTTTCACTTACCTATATATAAATATATAGTAAGGGAAAATATTGCGATCGTGAAAATTTTCGAATTCCATTTTCGACGGAAATACACGTTTTAGGGTCCCCTGAGTCCAAATAAATAAGCCCTGCAAAAAGGTCTGTGTGTGTGTGTGTTTGTGATAAGTCTAGCGCAAGAACGAAACGTCGTACGTAACTGAAATATCATATTTGAGACAACTTTCCCGAGATGTTACGGCAACTTTTTCTTCCAAATTGACTGACGGTAACATCTACTTTATACCATGCATTTAGCACCTTTTTATGATTTTCTCAATAACAGCTCTAAACAACTTTGATTAAACTCCATGTACCGATGTAAAATTTAATGGGCTTTAATACAATGTAGGTTTCGTTCTGTCTGAAATAGTCTGAAATGATATTTTTCTTCCTCTAAAATCCGCTTAATTTTTATTTATATTATTTAATTAAACCATTTAAAGTAACTTAGAAATGTTTTCATAATTTTAAGTTTATATAATAGTTATTAAATTTATTTTTGAACGGCCGAGGTAAGTGAAAGTCGTGTGTTGTTCGCGCCATTGTTTTTTTTTTTTTTTCACTGAATAAAAATTATTATTACTTATTTACATTTCAAAACACTCGATTTTATTTATTTCATGCAAAAAATTATTTTTATTTGCTACAATACTTTTAAATAATAATGAATCTCGTACGTCTATTTCCGTTGAAAACGATCGAATATTTTTAGGATCGCAATACTTTCCCTTACTTATATATATAGTAAGTGAAAGTAGTATATACTTAACCGAGTTACAGATAATCAGGATTCCTAGGCTAATTACTCTTGGATAATGATGATGTAGAAGACAGACCATAAACACAGCGGAGATGAGAGATCATGCAGCGAGACAGTGCACAGTACACGCCGGTGTGGACCACGACAACCCGACATGCATTATTGATGATGTTTTTACAGGGAGCAGTGGCTCACTACAAGGCGATCTAATAGTCCTCTTTAGTCTGTCTTAGGATATTAAAATATACTCTACTAGTATCTACTAAATACGCTTATCTCAGTATGACATTATAAATTACAGAATAGAAAATAATTTTTATTCTGCTACTTAGTCTCGTAAGAATATATATATATATATGGCCAAAAGACAAAAAGAACTTCGTTGACGTAGTATGATAATTCTAACATATCTCAATTCACTGATGAGGTAAAAAATCTTTTTACTTATATGTATTTATATATTTCATATATAATAAGGAAAAGTATTGCAAGGTAGGCTGATTTTTATCGAAAAGAGTCGTAGATCCATCGATCGCTAATAATAATAATAATAGGCTTACTGAACCCGAAGGTTCGATGCCGATACCACCAAACTTCGCCTGCACAGACCCGTCCAATGTTCACCGGTCAAGTCCAAGCCCCCGAGATCATCCTTAATGCAATCCTCCCATCGACGCTTCGGCCTACCTTTCGGACGCCTACCAGTCGATTCAGCGAATACCAACTTTCTCGGAATCCGTTCCTCACCGAGCCCAACAACTTTACGCGCCCATTTGAGTCTCCGCGATGCTATCAACTCAATTATATTCACAGGGTAAAAACTCCGCAACTCCGCGTTGTGCAACCTTCTAAACTCCCCAGTGGCCTCATCTCTCTTCGGGCCAAATATTTTACGCAGTACCTTATTTTCGAAAACCTTAAGCCGTTGTTTATCCTTCAAAGTAAGCGCTCACGTTTCACATTCGTAAAGAAACGTCGGAATAGTTTTATGAATTCTAACCTATTAAGTTTTTAGACAGAAGCCGCGAGCTAAGTAATTTAGCAACTGAATAATAACACGCATTTCCCACCTTTAACCGGGACTTTATTTCTTCCTGTATTTAATTTTTTCTTCATTGAACCTAAATACTTGAATTTCTCTACGTGTTCAAAAGTATGCCCTGAAATATTAATATCATCAAGATCGCCACCATTTCTGCTACTAATCATTTATTTCGTCTTATAGGTATTTAATTCGAGACGTATTTGTTTACCGGTTTTTATTAACACACTTGTATTTAGTAGTATGGCTTCCGTATCTTCACCTAGCAGTACCAAATCATCGGCATAACCCAAAACCGGAATCTCCACTGATATAAACAAAAAAAAAAATTTATTTTGCTTTTACTCTTTTAATATATAGAAAGCTCCTCGAAAACGAGATGTAATGCTCCCATATACAAATCGGCCGACACCTCATTGACAAGACATTGAGACTCGACAAGGCTGACTATAAATAGACCACATTCCACTTCCACCGCCTTTACCGTTAGATCTCTTCTCCAATATAATAGCAATTAACTCCTCATACAGCTTATCGCCATTATGTTTCAACATTAAACATCCATGTATTGTATCTAAACAGATAAATACATAGAACAGCACATAACATATAGATGATAACGGAATATTAATAAAATGATATTTCAAAGTTTCTTCCTCTAAAGTAACTTTAATTTTGAAGCTTCGAAAAAATGGAACATATCTTCTTATTAGCTTATTAGATATAAAACTGCTAAATATAGAAGTTGAACGAATTCGACAACCAACCAAAGGAGAAAAGAGAAAAACAATTTTATTTTTTTTTTTTTATATATTAAGAACAGTAATAGACGTATAATATAGAGTTTGAAAGAGAAAGATTTTAGAAAAAAATATTTTCGATACAGAAAGTTATAAATTGCAATATAAAGTGATGAATAGGGAATAAACTTATTACTGATTGACAATTTAATATAGTTATATTATTTAATCTATATCATATGTGTTCACGCCATATGTTATGGCCTGATAACGTTTTTCATGACTGTTTTATTGAAAATAAAAAACTGTATAATTTTTATCATAAGATCATTTTATTGTATTAACCTTTATTTTTTATTTGGTTTAAAAATAGTCTTTGTAAATATAATTAAAAGTTTTTGCCAAGAAAGTGAAGAATAATAGAAGAGAAAGGCAATAACAGACGATCGTACTTCAATTGTTTTTGACTGCCTCGTGGCGAGTCGAGTCTTAATGTAGCGTCTGAGCGGTGAAGATGTGCCATATATAGATCCAAGTCTCCTCTCAAGAAATTTTGCAAACGTAACGTATTTCTCCATCTTCTCATCGTTCCCCTTGGAACTTGTAAGAGCCGCCCTGCGGTCATTTTCAACACTCAAGACGACTTCGTCCAAGCCGCCCTGCGGTCGTTTTCAACACTCAAGACGACTTCGTCCAAGCCGCCCTGCGGTCGTTTTCAATACTCAAGACGACTTCGTTCAAGCCGCCCTGCGGTCGTTTTCAATACTCAAGACGACTTCGTTCAAGCCGCCCTGCGGTCGTTTTCAATACTCAAGACGACTTCGTTCAAGCCGCCCTGCGGTCGTTTTCAATACTCAAGACGACTTCGTTCAAGCCGCCCTGCGGTCGTTTTCAACACTCAAGACGACTTCGTCCAAGCCGCCCTGCGGTCGTTTTCAATACTCAAGACGACTTCGTTCAAGCCGCCCTGCGGTCGTTTTCAATACTCAAGACGACTTCGTTCAAGCCGCCCTGCGGTCGTTTTCAATACTCGAGACGACTTCGTTCAAGCCGCCCTGCGGTCGTTTTCAATACTCAAGACGACTTCGTTCAAGCCGCCCTGCGGTCGTTTTCAACACTCAAGACGACTTCGTCCAAGCCGCCCTGCGGTCGTTTTCAATACTCAAGACGACTTCGTTCAAGCCGCCCTGCGGTCGTTTTCAATACTCAAGACGACTTCGTTCAAGCCGCCCTGCGGTCGTTTTCAATACTCAAGACGACTTCGTTCAAGCCGCCCTGCGGTCGTTTTCAACACTCAAGACGACTTCGTCCAAGCCGCCCTGCGGTCGTTTTCAATACTCAAGACGACTTCGTTCAAGCCGCCCTGCGGTCGTTTTCAACACTCAAGACGACTTCGTTCAAGCCGCCCTGCGGTCGTTTTCAATACTCAAGACGACTTCGTCCAAGCCGCCCTGCGGTCTTTTCAATACTCAAGACGACTTCGTTCAAGCAGCCCTGCGGTCGTTTTCTTCAACACTCAACTGGACATTTTTACGTGAATATAACCTATCTATATCCATTATTGGAACATTTAATTTCTTAATTCTCATTCTTAAAATTTTTTAATTTTGATACCTATATTTTTTACATCTTTAAGTATTTAATTAAGTTAAGTTTGTTTCTCATATTTTCTTCAATATTTTAATTAGGTTTATTTTGTTTCCTACATTTCTACAGCTGTTTAAGTATATAATTAGGTTAATTTGTTTCTTATCTTTTCTTAAATCAGTTTATAAGGTTAATTTTGTTTCTTATCTTGTTTACATGTGTTTTAGCCTATTAAATGTATTGTGATTCGTCGTTTGCTTTCATTATTTCTATTTTATTTTAAATTTATACAGTCCGCTGATTTTTTTTTAATCGAACCACCCTCAATTTTGAGTTATCACTTGGAAGTACTGCTCTTCCACGGATAGTTCAGCGTATTGTGTAATGTTTCCAACGAAAATGAATACACGTTTTATTAAAATCAACTTAAAATATTTTTCAAATTGAAGTAAGTATATTTAATAGTTTTTAAATTGATTTTAACAGTCAAGGTAAGTGAAGGTCGTGTGTTAGATTTTTTAAAAATTAACTTTATTTCATAATTCTAAAATACTTGAACTGTGGGGTACAGCCAAATTTTTTAACATCATAAGCATCCAATCCGAAGTCCTTTGAACAACATTAGATGCTCCTAATTACGTCATAAACCATACCTTACACCACGACTCTAATATTCCATTTAGTTTAGACCTTATTCCATTCAATTTCCATAAATTATCTATCACCCTCAGGTGGGCATAATCAAATGACGATTATCGGATCATTCGATTACTTCAATCATTCGAATTAATCGATTATCGGATTAATCGGTCTGGATAAGGGAACCATCATTCGAACTAAACTGCTTAATATTATCGAGGTATTATAAGGAGCTCGGATAACCTAATTTTTTTTTTGCTCGTCACATAAATTATATGCATATTTGCACCTAGGCTCAGCCACTATAAAGACTGCAATTTTGACACATCGTCTCTTACAATGCATACTAATCATTCGATCATTCGATTATTTAAATCATCGAAGTTCGATCATCCGATTATGACGATCATTCGATTATGCCCACCCCTACTACTTAGAGACCTCTTGTAAAGTTTAACATTATTCCAAAGTATATTGGAAATTTAGCACAGACTATATTCTACACTAAATGTGCTGTATGGTTAAGTATTGTATAAGTGACTTCTAGACTTTATAAATATTTTATCGATTCTTTATTGTATATTATTTTATAATTTTGTACATATATTATGAATGTTGTACTAGATCACTACTAAGAATGTCCTAATTAGGACTGATTGTAATATAACTCGATAAAAATTGTTTTGAAATAAAAATTCTTAAATAAATTTTAACAAAGTAGGTACACCAGATTTTTATATTATTTGAAAGATCAATATTTTTAACAGAAATCTTAAGAAAATAAAAGGTTTTATAAATATGTATATACATAATCAATGCTATAATATATATATATATATATATATATATATATATATATATATATATATATATATATATATATAGTAAAATTAAACTAACAAGGTCGCGGATGGAAATAACGTGGCGTTGGGATCTGTTGACTCAGTGAAAGTGTCCTAGGGGACAAGTAGCTATTTCGGTAACAGCATGAGATCTCAATAGCTAACGAGGAGAAAGTCATCAATTTTCGGATTATTTTTTTATTGAAAACATATTTTATATTTATATATTTTATTATGCTACATAATATCGTCTTCTACCTATGTATAAAAATCTGGTGCGGGCAACACACGACTTTCACTTACCTCCATTTTTAAAATCAACGAAAGAATTTTCCAATACAGTAAGAGATAAAAATACGTGAAACTATTAAAGAATTAATTAAATTGATTTTATATAGAAACATGTGTTTTATTAAAAAATATATTACATTATTATCTAAAATAATCAGTTAGTTTTATCGGCTTTTCATCACTCTCTATTAACTTTTAAAAGCTTGAGTATAAGATAATATTTTTTTCTAAAATCTGTAGCTTTCCAACGGTATATCATACATGTATGTTCCAGCTCTTCTGTTCAAAAACAAAAAAAAATATAATATTTTTTCTGTTTTCTCCTTTAGTTGGGTATCGAATTCATTCAATTTATATATTTACCTATTTTTCATCAGTGGTAACAAGATAATATAGTGATTTTTAAAGAATCAACAAAATTAAAGTTTCTTTAGAGAAAGAAAATTTAAAATATCGGTATTTAAGCCCTGTCAGACCATTTTAATCTGAATGAAAATTAAATGATATTAAAGCCTATTACATTTTACATCGATATAGCGAGTTTAATCAAAATCGTCTGAACCGTTTTCGAGAAAATCGAAAAAAGAAGAAAATGCATGGTATAAAGTCGCTCTTCTGGTAAGATCATTTTGATGAAAAAGGTTTTGTAACCCTCGGGCGTATATTGTCTTAAATATGAAATTTCAGTTTCGTAGGACTTACTGTTTCCGCCCGGGAGTTCTGCACACACACACACATACTTTTTTTCGGGTCTTAGTTATTTCGACTCAGGGGACCCTAAAACGTATATTTCCGTTGAAAACTGGAATTCGGAAATTTTCACGATCGCAATACTTTCCCTTACTATATATAGTAAGTGAAAGTAAAAAAAATGTCGCGATTTTCAGTTTTAGCGAACACCTTATGAACCACATGAAGGTATTTGTATTTAGGGCATTCTTTTAAGGAGGTTCCTGAATAAATTACATTGAAGTTATGTATTTTTTTAAAATGAAAATTTAATTTTCTGTAATCAGGTCATAAAAAATTATTTCTGAAAAACTTATTTACCACAAAATAATTCGTATATTAGAATGGAAAGTTGTAATAAGCCCATAAACTTATGAACATATATTAACTGTAATGTTGTGATGATGGAGTTTATGGTGATTCAGTGTTGCCACCATACATTATCGTATGAGTTATTCTTCCATTCAGTGCGCACTAAAAAATATTCCGCACCAAATCATAAGTAAGTCTATAATTTCATGAACTAACATTACTTTTAATTAATTTACTTTAATATAATTTCCTGAAAACAGCTGTTTCACTATAAACTTCCATTCTAGGGATTTTCATGAAAATTAAATCGATTTTTAAAATGTATTTTAAATAGTTCATCGGGGTCACCTGTAGTATAGTGGCTAGCATAACAGCCTTCTCAAGGTCAAGAGTTCAATCCCACTGGTGACACTAATTTTTTTTATTGGAGTAAAAAATTCTTAGTTATCCCGTCATTCGGAGTGGACGTCAAAAGGTGGTCCCGAGCCTGTGCGATGTCAGGCATTTGTTAAAGATCTCTATCCTAATAAAACCTCGATAGGCACAATTCAGGACTCCCACTATAGCATGAAGTGATGTAAATGAATAAACAAACAAATCAAAAAATATTTCTGAAATATGTGTAGTAATATAGACGTATAATATATTGTTGGAAAGCGTAAAATTAAAAAAAAAAGTTGATATGCTACAAAAAAAAATTGTATAAGCCTTATGAACATCTTTTCTTCTCTAATGATTTGATTCCAAAGCGATAAACTCTAAACCGGACAAACAGAGCTTTCTTAAACACAAATGTCACTCACTACATTGAAGCAGCACCCATGCGAAGCAGGAATGAGTAAGCGAAATTAGAACACACTAAACATTAATAAACCAAGCTAAACTTTTGTGAGACAGGTCAGTCAACTTTTATAACAACCTTACACATATCCCACATGATAAAACTTATTAAATATAGAAATATCTTAGAAATGAATATAACATGTAATCCAATTACATCTTACGAGTGGTTTTATAAGAAAATGTAAACAAACCGAGGCGCCAGAGAAGAAGACACAAGTGGCAAACAAACGAAACAATAACCAATAATATTATTAGGTTTCTTCAACTAATTAATAGGAAACAATCTTCAATTATTCCACACAACAAGGGATAGATATTTCGAGTGCCTCTTCAAGTTATCGTGTACTGTGGTCGAGTGCTTCTTTAAAAAACTCTTTTCCTCTCTGCTCCCTGCATTCCGATGTCTTTGTTGTAACCTTCGTTCCAACACCACTAAAAAGCAGCCAAATCAAGCGCAATTAAACTAAATTCAAATTTAATATCATAGGCGTTAATATAACTATGAAACTGGGCTGATCTTTGTATTTTAAAAATATTAATGTCAAAATGACAAGAAACTGCAGGTAAATATAGAAACACTACAACACTTACTTCATAAACGTTCAAAAATCCCAGTCAATTACAAAAAGCTCACTTACGTAACTATCATCAGACCCATCTGGACATATGGAGTGGAGCTTTGGGCTCTACTAAACCATCTAAATCCTCCCGTATTCGATCCTTACAATCAAAATCCTTAGCGGAATGCTAAATATTCCTGATTTCGTCACGAATAAACTAATCCATAATGACCTTAACATCACATTGGTCGCGGAACTACCCCGAAACAGATAAACCTCTTTTAATTCTAAACTGCCAACCTACGCGAATCCCCTAGCCCGCAAATTATTATTCCCATCTATTCCTAACAACTCTTCGAGGAGATTGAAAAGACGATGGCCGCAAGACCTATTAAATTAATTGACAAACAATATATACATTTAACAAGTAGGCTTTTTACTTATTTTCTTCATTCAAAATTTAATACTTCGAATTGCAATATTATAATTGTTAAACGTTTGTTTGGGATGATAGGAAGTACAGGAAAAGTTGGGATTTGAATGAGGATAGAGAAGCAGCATGGCGGATATGGGAAGGTAGAGAATTCCAGACCTTAGTAGAGCGGATAATAAAGGAACGATCAAAAGTTTAGTTTTGTGGGTAGGAACGTAAAGGTATGTTGAAAGTTGAAAATTCATGGTGGATTCCTTTAGCAATTAACAAATCACCGGGATAGTTTACTAGTGACTAATCTAATCTGTTACATAATCGGTTCTATCCAAATCCCCATTCTCTAACAGATCTTAATTAACTTTCTTTGCATGTTCCAACTCAGATCAAGGATTTTTAAGATGTGTTCCTGCGTTCCCCGTTAGTTTTCTCTCCATGTCATGAGTTGAGTTGGAACAAATCTCTGATCTCTTCTAAATTATCAACACACGAGTACTGACAACTAAATATTATATAATTATACCAATATCTCAAAATATCTATTTCGTAAAAAATGTCCTTTGATCGTCGTCGATTTCCAAAAGGTACTAAAGGACATTTTTTACGAAATTGATATTTTTACATTTTAGTATTTTCATTATTTAGTTTCATCAAAATCTTCTATTTGATTTTATCCAATGATCAGTCAAGTCCGATTAGCCACAGTAGCATAAAATGAAGTTAAATAAATAAATAGATATTTCAATTAAAATTTATTTTTTTATTATTTGTTATTTTACGTTGTAAATGAAATTATTACAAATTTATTTATAATATAAAAATATACAGTGTCTTACATAGATCTGTATGTATATTAAAAACTTTGAAAAATCGCTGAAACTAAGCTGTTAGGAATGGTTAAGAGAGAGGTAGGAAGGTATTTTCCAAATTACTATGCTCTGAGAATCGTTTTTTTTTTGTTTTGTTTTTTTCACTTTTTTATTGGCACGAGCTAAATTACAGTATTATTTGTTTCTAATATAATAGAGCATTTAGGCCATGTTTAAGTACTTGGCCAAATGGGTGAATTGCAATGGAGGGGATTGACAATAAATGAGGATTAAGGAAGAGAAATTGAATAGGTTAAGATTCGCGACAAAAACGTCTAGAACAAAACTCAAGTCTAGGAGTGCAAAACTTAGGCACTATGAAACTGTCGTGAGACCGTTGATATTGTACGCTGCAGAAACAATGAGGTTCACAAGCATGAAAGAGTTGCTAAAAATAGAGAGAAAAATCTTACGCAATACATACGGTCCTAAGAAAGTAGAGAGGGGGTACAGAATGAGGAATAATCAAGAATTGAGACGTTGATTTCCAAAAGGTACTAAAGGACATTTTTTTCAAAGTTGATATTTTCACATATTTGTATTCTAATGGTTTGGTTTTATCTAAATCCGTCATAAAATTTTATCCAAGAAACATAAAAATCCTTTAAAAAAGTCTTTAAAAATTTCATTTCATTCCAAAAGGTACTAAATCCACATTTTATTTCATTCCAAAAGGTACTATATCCATGTTTCGTTCCAAAAGGTACTATATCCTATGTAAACAGATATAACCTTTCCTTTCATTTCCTTCCAAAAGGTACTATATTTCCTACTAAACGGCAGAAACACCTAACCGCGTAATATATCACCATTAATTTATTGTTTTAATCATTTTATGCATTTTTATTGGTTCATTGGGCACGTCTTGAATCACCGCTATTATTTTGATCACTGGTTTTAACCTAATAATCAGTTTTTAGGCTATTTGAAACAACTTAGTTGCGTCGCTTTGGTTCTTTTAGGTTGTCAATTAAATTAAGTTTTTTTCATAGTATTTCTTCTTGCAGCAACATAAATTGGGTTTAAAATTTTTCAGAAACTCACATTTTAATAGAATAATGGTATTTTATGCAGCAAATAGTTGGAATTAGCATTCCACGAACTTGCTAAATATGTGAAGAAAATCCGTGCATGATCTAACTTAGTAGTAGATTTTTTTATGTAAAATAAAAGCTCAAAAGTTATTATTTATCAGTATCTATGGTTAAATATTGTATACACGTCGTTAATAATATAATTAAATTTGCTAAATTCACACAAATAGTAAATACAAGTTCAAATCAAACTTCATAATTACATACTTTCTTATTATAGTGCCATAAATAGGTAAATTGTCCTTTGAATATTCACTTTCTTAATGAATAATAGATAATCAATGTAATTAACCAACAAAGAAAGATGTTTCTCAGAGGGAGAATAAGGAAATATACATAACTTAGTATTTAACGATATAAAGACGTTAGTTATCGGTAATGTTGTATCAGGAAGGTTATAGTGACTGTTACCAACTTACCTCGCGTTATATTCTTCCAAAAAGTACTATATCCCTTTTAATTCGTTCCAAAAAGTACTATATCCATGTTTCGTTCCAAAAAGTACTAAATCCATATTATATTGTTTAAAAGTCATCGGAAAAGTGCAATAATTTGGAAAAATGAGTTGGTAACACCTTTATAAATCAACTTTTGATTTTAATAAAAAAAGAATCACGTAAATTAGGCCAATAATAAATAAATGACAGATTTTTGCGTTTCCTGTAAAATTCTCTAAAGTGGATATAGTACCTTTTGGAAATCAACGTCTCAATTGTTGAGGAAGATAAAAGATATTGAATAGTATATGTAATTCCACCAAAAATCGGTTATTATTGAAGATAGAAAAAAATCGAAAATATTTTAGAAATAAAGACAACGCGATGAACAAAGTGCAAAAAAAAAAAAAATTAAAAAAAACATCTTATATGGTGAAGCCTCAAGTTATAAGAGATATGGTTCCCTGATAACTCGGTTATTATTACTGATAAAGATAAAATGTAAAGTGTTCTGGAATCAGGAAAGTATATTTGAATGAAAATCGAAAGAAAAGAAAAGGAAATAGTAACGCAGTCCTTTATAAATGATTTTGGTTTATTATTTTCAATAATGAACCTTTTGTAATCGACCAAAAAAAAAAAGAAAAAACACCTCGCTCAAAATTTGAGAGCTTAGGATTCAAGATGCGTAGAATAGGAATTAAAAAAATCCGTTTCTCCTAATTTATAAATAAATAAATACCAACAATTCTTTCGTTTTTTAGTGCCATTTGATAGATAATTGAATTTTCGACAAATGAAAAAAGAAATTGGTCAAAACTAGCTGAGATACAGCGTTTTGAAATCAGCGGTAGTGATATGATATTATCCTTTGAATTATTGCTTTTTATATTACTTAATTGCCTATCAACAGCCATATAAACAGTTATACCCTAATATTGTTATTTGGAAATAATAAACCATTGTGTAATAATTTACAGCGTTTTTGTTTTTTATTTCTATTATTTATTTTTCATTAGTTGCAGAAATGGTGGCGATCTTGATGATATTAATATTTCAGGTCATACTTTTGAACACGTAGAGAAATTCAAGTATTTAGGTTCAATGATAACAAGAAAAAATTAAATCCAGGAAGAAATAAAGTCCCGGTTAAAGGTGGGAAATGCGTGTTATTATTCAGTTGCTAAATTACTTAGCTCGCGACTTCTGTCTAAAAACTTAAAGGTTAGAATTTATAAAACTATTATTCTTCCAACGGTTCTTTACGGATGCGAAACGTGGCCGCTTACTTTGAAGGATGAACAACGGCTTAAGGTTTTCGAGAATAAAGTACTGCGTAAAATATTTGGTCCGAAGAGAGATGAGGCCACTGAGGAGTTTAGAAGGTTGCACAACGCGGAATTGCGGAGTTTGTACCCTGTGAATATAATTGAGCTGATAACATCGCGGAGACTCAAATGGGCGCGTAAAGTTGTTGGGCTTAGTGAGGAACGGATTCCGAGAAAGTTGGTATTCGCTGAACCGACTGGTAGGCGTCCGAAGGGTAGGCCGAAGCGTCGATGGGAGGATTGCGTTAAGGCTGATCTCGGGGGCTTGGGCTTGGCCGGTGAACATTGGACGAGTCTATGCAGGCGAAGTTTGGTGGTATCGGCATCGAACCTTCGGGTTCGGTAAGCCTATTATTATTATTATTATTATTATTATTTATTTTTCGTTTTATTGTTAAAATAAATGACCATCCCTAAGACACTTAATTTTTTTGTTGTATATTTTGTAATATTATTCAAGGTATCTTCTATTCTATATATTAAGAAAGTACATACATATACAAAGAATACAAATCCTTGAATTCCCTTTCTTGAGGAGTGCTATAGTTTCAAGTCCTGTTCCATCCGAATAAGAAAACTGATAAGATGGAGGACATCAGCCATTTACCTCGCCATGTTTGGAAACACGAAACTCCTCTTATCACTATTTAAAAAGTCAGTGCCGGATTGATAATATTTAAAAACTTTAGTCCTTGAGATAGAAGATAAACTCCCAACGGGTCATTTACCAGGTTTTTTTTTTAAATCTATAATTAACTAATCATATTCAAATTCACAGAGAAGAACGAATCGAAGAACTAGTAACGGATACAGAAGAAAAAAGAACGATAATACAGAACGAACTGGAAACAAAAGTATTTGCTCAGAATGTTAACTGTTTACAGGCGTCAACTAAATAGAAGGGTTATTTTTAGTTTGGGACACGCAGCAACCTTGAGCCAGTCGTAGCAGCTAAATTTGCTTACAGATTTTTTTTTTCTTTTATTTTTTAAGTTTTTAATAAATATGATGTTATATAAATAAATTAAAAAATTATACCAATGTAAAGTTTTAATGGTAAAATTTAACGTACGAGGTTTTCCATAAGAGTCTATTGTACAGTGTTATTCTTAACGGACTTAGTTCCAGAATAAAGTTATTTATTATCATATATTCCAACGAGGCGTAGATGGGAGGATTGAATTGCGTCAGCAAAGTTTGGTAGCATCGAAAACGAACCTCCGAGTTTGCTAAAACTATTACTATTATTATAATTATTATATATTATATGATTAACGATCCGAAAGCCTAGGTACAGATTTTTTTTATTAACTTTTTTTTTAGAACTTATTATTATGCTAAATTAATATTCTTTTCATTGCATTTATTGGTTCTGTGATACATAAAGTAGACATAAGGTTAGTTTTGTCGAAATTAGTAGACAAAAAAAAACAAAACTTAAAATGCGTATTCCGTAAAACTTTGTTTAAAGCTAACTTTATTACAGACTATTTTGCCTGTTTACAATGGTAATCTAGGTACAATAAGGCAATTTTTTTTTTCATAATAGTATATTTGCATACTATTGGGTTGTGTCACATGAAATGTCCACGACGATGCTACAGTGGGAGTCCTAAACTTTGCCTATCCAGGTTTAATTAGGGATCTTTAACGAGCACCTGACATCGCACAGACTCGGAACCACCTTTTAACGTCCTCTCCGAAAGACTGCATAATTCTCTCATTTAAAAATCCAAGGACCACTTGCGGGTTTGAACCCGTCATCTTTAGCATAGGAAGCTGTTATGCTAACCACCCAGCTACAATTGATCCCTTATTCGAAGTTGTATAAGGTTGTGGTGAGTGACAAAAAGCACATACGAGTATACTTACGTGCTTGTAAATATTGTTATAATTAATAATTTATATTTTTAGAATTTTTAATCTTAAATAAATGCTTGCGAAACTCTGTTTAATGTATTTTCATCTTCAACATTTTTTTAATACATTAAAATTTATTTTAAGTAGGGAGGTTAGGTAAAGAGTTGTTTGGGAGGACGGCATAACTAAGAATTTTTTTACTCCCATTAAAAATACTAGGACCAACTTTGGGTTTGAACCCGTGTCTTTTGGCATAGGAGGCTGTTATGCTAACCACCCAGCTGCAAGTGATCCCTAAACTCACATAGTTGGAAATGCCACTCTACACCACGTACTTAGCACATTTTTAAGTTTTTCTGGAAAACTGCTTTGACTGTTATGATTAAATTCCCAATATTGGGATTACCTGTAGAGCAGTGGCTAGCATTACATCCTTCTATGCTAATGGTTCTAGGTTCAAACCTGCAGGTGGCTCTAGGATTTTTTATTTGGGAGTAAAAAAGTTCTTAGTTATGTCGTCCTTTAGAGGGGGCGTAAAAAGGTAGTACGGAACCTGTGAGATGTCAATTACTCGTTAAAGATCCCTGTCCTAATTAAACCTGAATAGACAACATTTAGGACTCCCACTGTAGCATAGTACGATTAGCCACAGAAGTATAAAATGAATAAATAAGCAAACAAGTTTGATATAATAGTTATTGAAAAATTCTCAAAAAAAAAAAAAAATTTAAAACATTACTTTTCTCTTCTCATTTCCTTTGAAAACACATTCCCGCAGCTTTCCACCAGTTTTATAGGAAGAATGAACAATTCAGAACAAGTTACGTTCAATTAGTAAAGAAACGTACTCAGAACAAACTACTACTATATAAAACAGTCATACGTGCCCAGATCTGTTATGCATCGCCCGTTTGGAGCTCGACTTGCAATACCAATTGTATAAATATAGAAAAAATACAAAATACATGTATGCGAATCAGCAACAACTACCCACGATATACTAAAATTTAAAAAATGCTCTTTGAACTAAATCTTCCAACATTAAATAGTATATCTACACAGTTACCAAAAACAATTTTGATAAAACCACAGCTTCTGAAAACCCATTAAAACTAGAAATTGGTAATTACAAAAAAACATCACTAAAGCGCTGCACGCACAAAAGAACCAAACATGTACTTTTAAATTAATATTGTAATTTAAATTGTGTAGGTTTTTTTTTTTTTTTTTTTACTTTTTCTACTGTCTTAAACAAAATATTTCATGATCATTAGTAAATTCAAAGGATGATTAAAACTCTGTTATCATGAAAAAAGGTCCACTGAAATCATGAAACCAAACATATTTGTATTGAGTGTACATTGTAAATATTATGTAAATAAATAAAGTTTCTTCTTTCTTCAAAAGTAAAGAAATGTCAAAATATCGACTGTCCAAAATTAATTGTGGTATACATAGCCAGTTGAAGTAGTTATGTGTATTCAACCTGTTACAACCAGAAAGGGTGACTGAAGACCACGGAAGTAATTGTTAATCCCTAAGGAGCTATTACTAACATCTGCTAAGGAAGTTTAACAAGGCAGAAGATATACGGGTTGGGACAACAGTAGCCACATGAGTTAGTGCTTTGCAAAGGCCCAATAAAGTAGTTGACTAACTACCGTCCGGGCGTATTTGTCTGTTTGTTCTGACGTCACTGGAGCTCGGATGTTGTGTAGCAGATCCAAGGAGGTAAGAAATTATTCAAAGCTAATCGACTAAATTCAACTATCGATTGTACGCTAAAGAATGCCAACAACTGCTTCAAAAACACAAAAGATATATTTTTAATCGCGACATCACCCACATTGTTAGCTCTCTCGGAAGTGTTGTTTGTATATTTTTCTTTTCGAAAATAGGGAAAAAATCACAACAGAATTCGTTATAATTGAGAAATTCTTAATATTTATGATATAATTTAGACTTGACATCATTAAATTTCATTATCGTTTTAAATTTCAATTTAATCCTCTATGTTTTATAAAGTCATGTTTACTTGGTCAATAATGTTTACATATTAAAAAAATCTGGTAAGGACAACACACAACTCTCACTTACCTCGACTTTTAAAATCAATTTAAAAACTAATAAATATACTTCAATTTGAAAATATTTGAAGTTTATTTTAATTAAACGTGTATTTCGTTGGAAACATGTGATATAGATTAATTAATATAAATATATTAAATTGTAAATCAGTAATAAGTTTATTCCCTATTCTTCACTTTATATTACCTTTTACAACGCTATGTATCAGATAATATTTTTTCTAAAATCTTTCTCTTTCCAACGGTATATTATACATCTACGAGGCATGTTTTTTTAAGTTAAGAACGTTTTGGAATTAAAAAAAGACGTGCAAAGATATCACAATAATTTTATTTTTACATGAAAGCCTATACCTTAATCTACTTTTCTACAAAATGTCCATGAATTTTGAGGCACATGTCATAACTCGGCACCAGTTTTTGAATACCCTCTTCAAAAAATTCTGCCGCCTGACTTGTTAAACGAAACATGGATGGCCTACGTCACACCAGAATCAAAACAACAATCTATGGAATGGCGACATTCATCACCACACAAAAGAGTGAAGTTTAAGCAAACGACTTCTGCACGGAAAATCACGTGCACAGTTTTTTGGGACAGAAAAGGAGTAATGCTAGTGGAGTTTCTGCCTCGTAATGAGACAATGAATGCTACCATTTGTTCCTGCTCTTAAAGAAACACCTGGGCGATCGGTGTCTTCAAGACGATCACAAAACATTTGTGATGCAGTGGTTAACAAGTAAGGCGGCAGAATTTTTTGAGGAGGATATTCAAAAACTGGTGCCGCGTTATGACAAGTGCCTCAAAATTCATGGAAATTATGTAGAAAAGTAGATTAAGGTACAGGCTTTCATGCAAAAATAAAATTATTGCGATATCTTTGTACGTGTTTTTTTAAATTCTAATACGGTACTTACTTGAAAAACATGCCTCGTATATTACTGATCTTATTCTTAGTAAACCAAAAATTGCGTTAAAAATAGTTTTGCTCTTTCCTTCACAAAGTCCTCCATCAATGTCATTAAATTGATATAATTAATCTTTTGGTATGTACAAAATCAAAGGTAGTTTAGAGGAAGAAAATTTATAATATTGGAATTTAAGCCCTGTCAGACTATTTCAATCAGAATGAAACCTACATGATACTAAATCCCATTACATTTTACATCGATATAGCGAGTTTAACCAAATCGTTAAAGCCGTTTTTGAGAAAATCATAAAAAAAGTACAATATGCATGGTTAGCTCTTTTGGCTCTTCTGGTAAGCTGATTTTGATGAAAAAGTTTTTGTAACATATCGGGCGTATAGTTCTCCTAAATATGAAA
Source organism: Piezodorus guildinii (assembly GCA_023052935.1). Classification (NCBI taxonomy): domain Eukaryota; kingdom Metazoa; phylum Arthropoda; class Insecta; order Hemiptera; family Pentatomidae; genus Piezodorus; species Piezodorus guildinii. The sequence continues at coordinate 164,450,138 of CM041294.1, read as the reverse complement.
TTTCAGTTTCATAGGACTTATCGTTTACGCGCTGGAATTACCACACTCACAGACCTTTTAGCGGGACTTGGTTATTTGAACTCAGGGGACCCTGAAACGTGTATTTCCGTTGAAAACTAGAATTCGAAAATTTTTACGATCGCAATACTTTACCTTATTACAAATTTCATATATAGTTAAGTGAAAGTAAAAAAGGATTAGTTAAGGTGCTTTTATACATCAGTTTGACTAGGTGTGGTATTTCGCTTGCTCAAAATAGAAGAGAGAAAAAAAAAAGTTTTTATCATTCAATGATTTTTCATTTCCAAAAAGGAAAATCCGCTGCACAGACAATTAACAAAATTTGCAGTGTGTATGGTGATGATGCTTTAGGAGATAGCACTGACTGCAAGTGGTTTTCACGGTTCATGTTTTTCAGAATATGTAAACATTATTGACTAAGTAAACATGATTTTATAAACAAAGATAGGATTTTTTTTTAAATATATTTTTATTGAAATTTACAACTATAAAATACAACAAGTATAAATGCTTGAATGATAAAACACGTGAAGAGAAACTGCACGTTTGCAGCACTCTTTTGTAGTGAGTCAAAACAAAAGGTCTCGAGGCCATCTTCTTTTCAGATGCCTCGAAGGATTATCAGGAATTGAAGAGGAAGCAAGGATTGAAGCCAATGGATTAGAGTGGGAGTGGAGTTTTTTATGGAATGAGTGATACCTGATACGGGCCAAATCAGCAACATATGGAACATTAAGGTCATTTTGGATGATTTTATGTGTGACAAAGACACAGGAGCGTTAAGGATTTTCATTGTAAGGATTGGATACAGGAAGAGTTTGATGGCCTAGTAGAGCCCCAAAGCTCAACTCCGTAGGTCCAGATATGCCTTATGATTGTCATGTAAATGAGTCTTTTGTAGTTAAGTGAAAGGTTAGAGCGTCTGTCTAGTAAGTGTTAGGGGTGGGCATAATCGAATGACGATTATCAGATCATTCGAATCATGCAATTCATTCATGCAATTTCAATTATTCGAATTAATCGATTATCGGATTAATCGGTTTAGAGAAACGAATGATCATTCGAATTGGTTAACGAGGGATCATAAGGAGCTCGGATAATAAAACGACCTTTTTTTTTTTCTTTATATTTTACTTAGGCTCCAGCTCAGCCAGCTTAGCCATCATAGAGACGGGAATTGTGGCATATTTTCTCTCAGAATGCATATGAATCATCCGATTATGACGATCATTCGATTATGCCCACCCCTAGTAAGTGTTAGAGTAGTCGAAATCGTCGAGCAGTTTCTTGTCTTTACAGAGAGGATTAAATTGAAATATTTAAAAGCACTACAAAATTATTTTACAACCCAATACTCTCCGGGAATCGGGTGCGAACATTAAGGTGGAACCATTTCTTTATTCTGTTATTTCAGCAGGAGACGATCCTGGGCTAGGCAGACCCACCCTACGCTCATCCAGAGTGAATTATTTGAAGAAAAAAAAACCTGTAACACAAAGACAAACATCGCAACAAATGCACCCTCAGCACCCGCGTTCCCCAGCTCGAAAGTCGTAAACAGTTTTACGACTGTAGTAAATACAAATGATTGCCTAAGGAAAAATTCCTGGACGAATTCTTCAGCAGTCGGGCTACGTGTTATAAAAAAATAGATTTTTATCTTAAAAAAGACTAACGTACAAAATTATTTCGGAATTTAAAATAAATTTATATGTTTATCATCGTTTTAACAATCCAAAAAATAAAAATAAAAAATCTGATAAACAACTCTTTACCTAACCTCCCTACTCAAGATAAATTTTAATGTATTCAAAAAATGTTGATGAAAAAACATTAAACTGAGTTTCGCAAGCATTTATTTAAGATTGAAAATTCTAAAAATATAAATTATTAATTATAACAATATTTACAAGCACGCAAGTATATGTGTTTTTCGACACTCAACACAACCTCATAGTAGAAGATTCTAACTTGAAACGATCTGCACCGAGCTGATAATAGAATGAAACATATTTTATAACAAAATTTAGTATACTAGAAAATATGTTAAGAATGGGTTGCCTAAAAAAATCCTGGACAGACTTGATTTTTAATTAAATGTTGCACCGGCTTGATAATAGAAAAACAATTATACCAATAAAAGTGCTGTTTTATTGCAAACACATTGATATAGGGTTGCCTGTAAAAAATATTGGTTCTAATCTGGGTTGTCGAATTTCAAAGATTAAATTTTAACGGGAGTGGAAATGCGTGACAGAGAGATCTGAGTTGAGTATAGCGTGTAATAATAAAGGACCCAACATTGCAGCCGCACGTAATCGGACTTGAATATAATTTTTTTTTGTTTTGTATAATTGACAATAAATATTTGTTTTCCCAATAATCAGCCAAGAAGTTTCACTAAAACATCTTTGAAACGATAATTTTTATGGCTTTGCCCAAAATCTTTGGTTCTGATTTATTGAGGTCTTGTAATAATAAATTGTCCACTCGTGTTAAAATTTAATCTTTAAAATTCGGCAACCCAGATTAGGACCAAGTTTTTTGCAGGCAACCCTATATCAACATGTTTGCAATAAAACAATGCATATATTGATATAATTTTGTTTCTATTATCAAGCCAGTGCAACACTTAATTAATTTTTTTTTTTAAATAATTAAATATAGTCTGTCTAGGATTTTTTTAGGCAACCCATTCTTAACATATTTCCTGATATACACTAAGTTTGATTCTATTATCAGCACCGTGCAGATTGTTTCAAGTTCGGATCTTAGACTATTATACAACTTCGTATAAGGGATCACTTGTAGCTGGGTGACTAGCACAACAACCTCCTATGCCAAAGGTCCCGGGTTCAAACACGCACTTGGCTTTTTTTTAATGGGAGTAAAAAATCCTTAGTTATGCCATCCTTCGGAGAGGACGTTAAAAGGTGGTCTGTATTGTACTCGTTAAAGATCCCTATCCTAATAAAACCTGAATAGGCAAAATTTAGGACTCCCACTGTAGCATCGTCTCATTAGCCACAATTGCATAAAGTGACGTTAAATAAAAAAACAAACAACTTTGTATATAAAATAACATTTTTTAGTTGAAAAAAAACTGGTGCGCGCAACACACGACTTTCACTTACCTCCGTTGTTAAAATCAATTTATAAATTTTTAGATACAGATAAAAATTGAAACAATTTTGGAGACCACTGTCCTCACTACATACGCCGATGACACATGTGTGTTATCTGTAAACAATGACCCAACTATTGCTTCCAAACTCTTCAGTCTCACATTGTTTCCATTGAAGAATGGTGTCAAAAGTGGAGGATCAAAATAAATCCTACTAAATCCCACCAAATTACCTTTACCCTGCGTCGCAAACCTATGTCCGCCTGTCCCACTATATCCTTTGGCAATATTCCACTCACCTCAGTTGAACAGATCCGATACCTTGGACTGCATCTTGACAGACGACTTACTTGGAATCCTCACACTAGACTGAAACGACAAGAAACAGCTCGCAGATATCGCTTATTACAACATTTACTTGACAAACGTTCAAAACTTCCTACCTACTACAAAAAACTAATTTATATTACCATACTTAGGCCTATTTGGACATATGGAATTGAACTATGGGGATCCACCAAGCCATCAAATTCCTCTCGCATCCAATCCTTGCAATCCAAAATCCTCCGAAAGATCCTAAATGCCCCCTACTTTGTCACTAATAAAATAATCCATAAAGACCTGAATATCCCATTAGTTGCAGACTTAGCCCGAATTAGATATACTTCCTTTCACTCCAAATTACCACTCCACCCAAACCACTTGTCCGCAATATCTCACCTCCTTCTATTCCTGATCATCCTCCGAGGCGGCTGAAACGACGATGGCCTCGAGACCTTCTTGTCTGAAAAATCTTTGAAGTGCTACCAATGGGTAGATTCTTCTCACGCCTATCATGTCCATATCTCATGTGTGAACAGTCACATTTACTTGATGTATTTTTTTGTGTTAATACAGTTGTAAATATCTCTATAATAAATAAAAAAAAAATTTTTGGAGACTTTATTACATTGAGTTAGGATAGAAACATGTGTTTTATTAAATAATCTATTATGTTATTAACTAAAACAATCATTTGATTTTATCGATTTTTCATCACATCACTAAACTAACTTTTACAGATTCGCGTTTAAGATATACAAGAAACATATGTTTTATATTAAATAGTATTACGATATGAAATTATAATGTAACGCATTCATTACTTTATACTAACTTCCACAACTATATGTATAAGATTTTTTCTTGCTTTCCAACGGTATATTATACTCGTACATCTTTATGTATTTATGTCATGTTTAAAAACACAAAAAGAGCATATTTTATCTCTTTTCTCCTTTGGTTGGGTATCGCATTCTTTCTACTTACATATTTAACTGTTTTTTACCAATGCTACAAGATGACAAGGCTGGTTTTTTGGAATGTACGAAATGAAAGGTAATTTAGAGGAAAATACTAAATTCGGCATTTAAACCCTGTCAAACTATTTTAATCAGTATGAAAACTACGCGACTAAATCAAATTAAAAATAACATTGATATATTGAGTTTAATTAAAATCGGTAAGAGCGTTTTCGAGAAAATCTTAACAAAGTGCAAAGTACTTGGAATTAATTAGCCTTTCTGGTATGTAAATTTTGTTATAAATATATTTCAGTTTCGTACGACTTTTCATTTTGGAGTTAGACGTACAAAGCTGTTACGGGATTTACAATTATAATCTAAAATACATTTTTTTTTTTAATTTTTATTTATAGTAATTTACAACTGTATTAAAAAACACAATATATATGCAGAATAAAAAAAAAAAAGTCTTGAAAATGTCTTGAGAAAGAACTAACCAGTGGCAGCACTTCACAAAATATTTTAAGGCAGTAGGTCCCGAGCCCACCTTCTTTCCAGTCGCCTTGGAGGGTTATCAGGGATATCTAAGGACGATAAATTACGGACAAGTGGGTTTGTGTGGGCAGGGAGTTTAGAATGAAAAGAGGAATATCTATCGCAGACTATGTCTGCAACAAATGGGATGTTTAGATCATTATGGAGGAGTTGATTTGGGTTAAAATAAGGGGCATTCAGGATTTTGCGAAGGATTTTGGATCCCCAAAGCTCGATTCCATATGTCCAAATAGGTCTGATAATAGTGATGCAAATGAGTCTTTTGTAATATACTAGAAAATCTGAACGTTTGTCTAGTAAGTGTTGTAGTAATCGATATCTTCGAGGAGGTTCTTATCGTTTCAGTCTTGCGTGAGGATTAAAATACAATTTATAATCTAAAATACCCTAACTATTGTAATTAAAAAAACTTTTTCTCCTTAAATGTGTTTAGGTTACTCACGAAAAGAGCTAATTTTTCTATTTCAAAGGATATGCCCGATTTTCATATTTTAAGGACTACTTGCGGGACTTGATAATTCAGACTCCTGGCAAACCTAAAAGGTTTACTTAAAACTCTTTCACTTATTATTGTAATTCATATAATGGTTTGTAAATGTAGAAGTACTATAGTAGGGTTCGGAAAAAGGCGATTGTAATGACCTTTTGGTATACACCTTTGCAAGTTAGAGGTCACCAAGAAAAAATTATACGCTTTCCGATAAAGAACATAAAATGCTGAGGATTACTCCATGCAATTCTTCAACTTTAAGAGTGGCCTGACGCAGAAGGCCAAGGACTCTGGTATCATGATAAATCTTCAGCTTGGAATTCCTACTTCGAGTAAGAGCAAAAGATTTTTTTTTTTTAAATTGATTAATTTTAGGATTAAGGCATTCCTAGATGATGTTTAGTATATATATATATATATATATATATATATATATATATATATATATATATATATATATATATATATATATATTTAGTGTAGAAGGTTAAAATAATTGAGAGATAGAAATAAATTGTTAAAGAATAAATTAATTGAGTTTCAATGGAATAATGTATTTTATACAAATAATCTGTTATATTATCATCTACGACAAACAGTTGGTTTTATCGGCTTTTCATCACTAGCCTTTAACAATTTTATATTTATATGTAAGTATAATATTTCTGTCAAAACTCTTTAGCTTTCCAACGGTATATTATCATCTATATTACTGTTCTTAAGTTCAAAAACTAAAAATTGCATTAAAAAAATATGTTTGAACTTTTCTCCTATAGTTAGAAATCGAATTCATTCAAATTATATATTTACCTGTTTTTTATCGTAGATAATAGGATTATATGTGTGTTAGCGGAAGAAATTTCGAAATATCGGCATTTAAGCCATGTTAGACTATTTCCATTAGAATGAAACCTACTGCTGATATTAAAAGCCGTTTTAGGAAAATCGTAATTGTTTTATCGCCTTTTTATCTCTCTCCGTAAACTTTTACAATTCCGTGTAAGATATTATTTTTTCTAAAATTTTTAGCTTTCCAACGGTATATTATGCATTACCATTTAAATTAAGTAGCATTTTCAATGCTCGTCGTTGCATTTTTTTTATTATTTTTTTTATGAATTCTATTGAAGATAACATCTTGGTTTATCATTTTAATTGTATTTATCACCATCGGAATTCTAAAATGGAGTTATTATTTTTAAGGAAAATATAAAAATCTGGTGCGGGCAACGCACGAGTTTCACTTAACTCGGTTATGGGGACATTTTAAAACCCCATACCAAATTGCTGGCTACTGTACATATCATATAAATTTATAATATATATTATATTAAGTTTCATTAATGTTTACTCAGTCTATTTCGAGATATTAGGGGTACTCACTACGTTTGCTATAGCATGCTACTTGTGCTATTGTGCTAAACCCAGAATTTTATAGAGGCAATAACTGTAGAAACTCGACGGGTTTAGCAAAATAAACAAATAGCATGCTATAGCAAACGTAGTGAGTACCCCTATCATGCAATAAAAATTGCTAAACTATGCATATAATGCTAAACTATCATTTTCGAAAATATATATTAAAAACGTCTAGTGCGCGCAGCACACGATTTTCACTTACCTCCGTTGTTAAAATTAATTTAAAAGTTTTTAAATACCCTTAGCGATGAAAAAAAATCTGGTGCGGGCAACACACGACTTTCACTACCTCCATTATTAAAATCAATGAAAGAATTTACAAATGCAGTTAGAGATAAAAATACGTGAAACTATTAAAGAATTAATTAAATTGAATTTCTATAGAAACATGTGTTTAAAGAAAAAATCGATTATATTATTATCTAAAATAATCAGTTTTATCTGCTCTTCATCACTCTTTATTAACTTTTACAAGTTTGTGCATTAGATAATATGTATTCTAAAATCTTTAGCTTTCCAACGGTATATGACTGTTGCTATGTTCAAAATCAAAAAAATGCATTAAAATTTTTGTTTTCAGTTTTCTCCTTTGGTTGTTTTAAATTCGCACAACTTACATATTTACCTGTTTTTCTTCAGTAGTAACAAGATAATATAGTTACTTTTATATAATCAACAAAATTAAAGTAACTTGAGGGGAAGAAAATTTAAAATATCGGCATTTAAGCCCTGTCAGATCATTTTAATCAGAATAAAACCTAAATGATATTAAAGTCCATCAAATTTTACATCGATATAGCTAGTTAAACCAAACAGTCAGAACCGTTTTCGAGAAAATCGAAAAAAGGTGCAAAATGCATTGTATAAAGTGGCTCTTCTAGTAAGCTCATTTTGATGAAAAAGGTTTTGTAACGTCTCGGGGTTTAGTTGTCTTAAATATGAAATTTAAATCCTTTTTAATTTTAAACTTTTTAATTCTAAACCCTCAAAAGGTGAAAATGCATGGTATGAAGTAGCGCTTTCGGTCGGCCGATTTTAGTGAAACAGTTGCGTTTAACATCTCGGGCGTATAGTTGTCTTAAATATGAAATTTCAGTTCCGTACAACTTTTCATTTTCGTGCTAGAGTTACCACACACACAGACTTTTTTGTGGGACTTGGTTATCTGGACTCTGGGGACTCTAAAACGTGTATTTCCGTTTAAAACTGGAATTCGAACATTTTCACGATCGCAATACTTTCCCTTACTATATATAGTAAGTGAAAATAAAGAATTAAATAAATAAATTATTATTTATATCGGAGTAGAGCTAGGCTCTAATAAACCATCGAATTCTTCTCGTATCCAATCCTTACAATCCAAAATCCTTCGTAATATCCTCAACGCTCCTTACTTTGTCACGAATAAGCTCATCCATAAAGACCTTAATATCCCATATGTTACTGAATTATTCCGAAACAGGTATCAATCATTTCATGAAAAACTCCATTTCCACTCTAATCCACTAGTTTCTATCCTATCGCCCTTTTCAATTCCTAATAATCCTCCGAGGCGTCTGAAAAGAAGATGGCCCCAAGACCTTTTAGTTTAAAATATTTTTAGAGGGCTGCCAATGGGTGGCGTCTCTTCATGCATTTCATGTCAGTTTACTATGTCCACCACATTTACTTGTTAACACAAGACCTCCAAAATGCCATTGATCATCAAAAATTAACTATACTCATCCTCTTAGATTCTCGAAGGCGTTTGACACGGTTGACCATAGTATCCTTCTTAACAAACTCCAAACTCTACCAGTATCCAACAGTGCTTTACGCTGGTTTCAATCCTTTCTCTCCGATCGTTCTCAGTATGTAGTAGTGCCAGATCAACCTCCTTCCAGTACCCTACCTCTATCCTGTGGTGTTCCTCAGGGATTGTCTCTATCTCCTACCCTATTCGCTATCTACATTAATGACCTCCCTCTCCATATTAATCACTCTAAATACCACCTCTATGCTGATGATTTCCAAATATACATCTCCTTCCCACCTTCCGACCTATTACTAGCTACAAAAAGATTACAAGAGGACATAAATCGAATAAGCCACTGGGCTGAAGTGAATAAGTTAAAATTAAATGTTAAAAAAACAAAAGCAATTGTAATAGGATCCCCTCACCTTCTGAAAACCGTTCCTCATATTCCAACCTTGTTCCTCAATAGTAATCCTATAAAGTTCTACCCTACTGTCCGAAATCTGGGAGTAACCTTCGATCAAAGTTTATCCTTCAAAAATCATATTTCCGAAATCTCTCGACGTACCCTTTCAACCTTAAAGCGACTGTATTCCCTCCGTCACCTATTTCCGCTTGAAACCCGAATACTCCTCGTTACCTCCCTAATATTCCCCCACTTCGACTATTGCTGTAAGGCGTATGGTGGTGTGTCTGGGGATCTCGAGGTAAAAATAAAACGCTTAATCAATTCCTTTGTTCGCTTCATCTTCGGGGTCCCTAGATACACCTCTGTATCCCAACTTTATGGAGAGTTGAAGTGGCTTAACCCTTCCAATCGTCGCAAGTATTTCCTTGCGTCATTCCTTTACCAAATTATCCAATCCCGCCGTCCATCATATATTTTTGACCTCCTACAGTTCAAATCCTCTGTCCATTCCCGTTCTACACGCTCCAGGCCTTCGGATTTATACAGTACGGCCCACAGAAATGCACATTTCGACAGATCCTTTCTCATTCGATCCTCCATCCTATGGAATTCTATCCCTTCCTCCATCCGTCACTCCAATTCTCTTTCTACCTTCAAATCCCGCATATTTGATCACTTATTGCACATCCAGGCTCAATAGAATTCTAAATAAACTTTTTATTTATTGATTGTTTTATATATATATTTTTTTTTTCATCTCATTTAAATATGTATATTTTATACCATTAATTATTAACTTGTTTATATTTAATTAATTTACTCTAAGACTCTAAACCCCTTTTTTTTGTACATTTTGTATATTTGTTCTAAAGGGACATGTTTCTATTTAATTAATTTACTCTAAGACTCTAAAGCCCTTTTTTTTGTACATTTTGTATATTTGTTCTAAAGGGACATGTCCCAGAATAATAAAGAACTTATTTATTATTATTATTATTATTATTATATACAAATACAGTTGTAAATATCAATAAATATGTTAAAAATAAATTTAAAAACAAATTATTTATATTTGTAACCGCGTTGCACGTTCCACATCGAGCCATCGATATAATATATAATTTGTCCGTATAATTTTATAATGAATTAATTTAGCAAATGAAACTTAGGTTGTGAAAATTAATTGATTATCGCTATAATCATTTTACTCTTCTTTGCGGTTGTCCTGGTAACAGTAAGGATATAAGTAAAGAAATTAGTTGGTTTGGATGGTTATGTGTCTTTGAATGAAACGTGTTACATTTATGGTGAATGTAAGAATTTACTGTTACTGAGATGTTGATGATATTACAATACTTTCCCAAACTATATATCGGTAAGTGAAAGTAATAATAATAGTTAATACAGTAATTCCCATTTATTCCTTCCATAGTATACGGGCCCAGTGGACACCACTCAAACCAGCATAACCACTCCAAAAGTATAATTAATAATATCCCCACAAAACGAAAATGCTAATAAAACAATTCCAAATTAACATAATATTTTGTGTAAATACAATAAGATCGTAATTGTAATTCATTCTAGCGGATCGCCACTGGCATTACTACCTGCCAGGTCGTTGCCACCGTACATGGACCATCAATAACTCCCAATACAGGGCAAACAGTAGGGATGATTGATGGATCGAGTACACTATATATCGATACATCGTTAGGCTACATTCGATACGGCTTTATTAAGCTAAGTAGTTTATCGTGCTGCGCAGTTGGCTACACTGCCTTCTGTTTGTCTTTGTCATCTGTTTATAGATTAGAGGGGAATTCGTAGAAAAAAATTTCTTTATTGAAATTTATAACTGTATAAGTGAAATTCACAGTGTTTAGGAAAAAAACAAACAGATTTTCTCTTACATGGCGCCCTTAACTGCCTTATGCGATGTCAGGTAAGATCTCTATCCTAATAAAACTTGGATAGAAATAATTGAGACGTTGATTTCCAAAAGGTACTATATCCATTTGAGGAAATTTTACAGGAAGCGCGAAAATCTCTCATTACTATATTATTAAACTACCTAATTTGGGTCTTTTTGCCTTAAAATTTATAATTATTTTTTTACTATAATAATAACATCATATTAAAGTTATGAAATGATTTTTTTTTAGAATGATTTGGAACGAAAATAAATGCGTAATTAGTACTTTTAGAAAATGACCGCATTTCTAAATCGCATTTTTTAAGGACTTGAGAATTCATTAGATAACATCAAATAGAGTATTTAGATAAAACTAAATGATAAAATATAAATATGTAAAAAAATCAATTTCGTAAAAAATGTCCTTTAGTACCTTTTGGAAATCAACGTCTTAATTTAGGACACCCGCTATAGCATCATTCCATTAGCAACAATAGTTTAAAAATGACGTTAAATGAATAAAAAAAATCTGGTGGGCGCAACACACGCCTTTAACTTACCACCGTTGTTAAAACCAATTTAATAATTTTGAAATACATGTAGAGATAAAAACAAATCTGGTGCGGGCAACACACGACTTTCACTTACCTCCATTTTTAAAATCAATGAAAGAATTTTCAAATACAGTTGGAGATAAAAATACGTGAAATTATTAAGGAATTAATCAAATTGAATTTATATAGAAACATGTGTTTTATTAAAAAATCTATTATATTACTATCTTAAATAATCAGTTAGTTTTATCTTCTTTTCATCACTCTCTATTAACTTCTAAAAGCTTGTGTATGAGATGATATTTTTTCTAAAATCTTTAGCTTTCCAACGGTATATCATTCATGTATATTACTGCTCTTATGTTCAAAAACGAAAAATTGCATTAAAAAAATATTTTTTCTGTTTTCTCCTTTAGTTGGGTATCGAATTTATTAAATTTATATATTTACCTGTTTTTCATCAGCGTTAACAAGATAATCAAGTTATTATTATTGAATCTACAAAATTAAAGGTACTTTAGGGGAAGAACATTTAAAATATCGGCAATTAAGCCCTATCAGACCATTTTTATCCAAACAAAACCTACATGATATTAAAGCCCATTAAATTTTACATCAATATAGCGAGTTTAATCAAAATCGTCGGAACCGTTTTCGAGAAAATCGAAAAAAGGTGCAAAATGCATGGTATAAAGTGCCTCTTCTGGTAAGCTTATTTTGATGAAAACAGTTTTGTCACGTCTCGGGCGTATAGTTGTCTTAAATATGAAATTTCAGTTTCATAGGACCTACCGTTTCCGCCCAGGAGTTACCACACACACACACACACACACACACACACACACACACAGACCTTTTTGCGGGACTTGGTTATTTGGACTCAGGGGACCCTAAAACGTGTATTTCCGTTGAAAACTAGAATTAGAAAATTTTCACGATCGCAATACTTCCACTTACTATATATAGTAAGTGAAAGTAATAAATTGTCAAAGAATTAATTAAATTGAATTTCCATAGAAACATGTGTTTTATTAAATAATCTATAATATTTTTATCCCCAACAATCAGTTAGTGTTTGGGGTAATCACCTCACGAGATCACGCTCTGCTTCTTTGATAGGCCGCCATGTGGCAGCACGGTCAACATGAATTTCCCTTTTCAGGAACCAGAAACAGTTAGTTTTATCGGCTTTTCATCACTCTTCATTACCCTTTACAATTTAGTGTATCATATAATATTTTTTCTAAAAGCTTTAGCTATCCAACGGTATGTTATATATGTATATTACTATTCTTGTGTTCAAAAAAACAAAAATTATATTAAAAAATTATTTTGCTCTTTTATCCTTTAGTTGGTCATCAAATTCGTCCAACTTGTATATTTAGCAGTCCTTCCTCGACTTGATTAAAATGGTATGGTTAATCTTTTTGAATGTACAAAATTAAAGGTAATAAAGGAAGGACAATATCGACATTTTAGCCCTGTGAGACTATTTCAACCAGATTGAAACCTACATGATATTAAAGCCCATTAAACTTTACATCGGCATAGCGAGTTTAATAAAAATCGTTAGAGCAGTTTTTGAGTAAATCGTATAAAGGTGCAAAATGCATGAGATAAAGCAGAACTTTTATTCTGCCGATTTCGTTGAGAAACTTTTCGTTTTGGCGCTAGACTTACCACACACACAGACCTTTTTGCACGACATGGTTATTTGGACTGAGGGGACCCTAAAACGTATATTTCCGTAGAAAACTAGAATGCGAAAATTTTCACGATCGCAATACTTTCACTTACTATATATTTCATACATAGGTAAGTGAAAGTAAAAATGAACTTAGGTCATCGTTATCACTGAAATTATTACCATTTAACAAGTTTTATAAACGTTGAAATAAATGACAGTCCGACGGTGCAAGGTCGGAATTATATGGTAAATGCGACATCACTTTACAACCAAGCTCCAATAATTTCGTACGTGTTGCTAAAGATGTATGAGGCCTCGCATTGTGGTTGTGACACCTTTGCGATTCGCCAATTCTGGCCTTTTCTCTTGTATTGTTTCCTCGGATTTCATAACTACATAAACATTTGAGTTCATCGTTCGGTTGCTTGGAAGCAAATCAAAATACACACCTTTGGATTCCCACCCAATTCACAGCAGGATTTTCTGATGTCGTTCATCGTTAAGTAAAAAACCTCAAGAACGAAATTTTTTGAACCAGTTTTGCCACGTGCGCTCTGTTAAACAATCAACACCACAAACTTCACATATCTCCCAGTGACCTCAGTCACTTTCGAGCCCTTGAGAAAACGTAAAAGATGTAGAAAAAGCTTTTATTGCAATAGGTACATGTTAAGATTGACCGTAAACTAACAGTTGTAAACAATATTACACGGGATTTTGTTAAAATTAATAAAAATAAATAAAATTTTATTGATGTATTATGCTACTGTGGCTAATCGGGCGATGACCTATCCAGGTTTAATTAAGATAGGGATCTATAACGAGTACCTGACATTGCACAGGCTCGGGACCACCTTTTAACGTCCCCTCCGAAGGATAACAAAGGATTTTACTCCCATTAAAAAATCGTAGTATCTGCGGATTTGAACCCGTGACCTTAGGCATAGGAGGCTGTTATTCTAGCCACCCAGCTACATGTAACCCCTTCGCTCAAATGTATTCAACAATTTACCACTGCATTATTAAATACATCAAGGAAACTTGAGGAGAAAACTTATTAATGAAATCGCACTGGGTCGGTACCTTTTTTCTCTTTTCTTTCGTAGTAGTTTCTTGTCGTTTCAGTCACGTGAAAGGATTCCCTTCTTTATTTTAAAATTAAATCTTAAATCCCACAAAATAACCTTTACCCTTCGTCGTAAACCTATGGGTTCCTGCCTTGCATTGGTTAATAGTATGCCACTGGTCCATGTTGAAAAGATCCGAGGTTCTACGTCTCTATCTTCATATACGTCCAAGTTGAATTTTCATACAAGAAAATACATTAAATTGCTCGTAAGTAAATGCACTAATATGTTTCTTATTTTTCTATTTATTTAATGTCACTTTGATGCTACAGTGAAAGTCCTAAATTTTGCCGATCCCTGTTTAATTAGGATGGGGATCTTTAACGAGTACCTGACATTGCACAGGCTCGGGACCACCTTTTAACGTCCCCTCCGAAGGACGGCATAACAAAGGATTTTACTCCCATTAAAATATTCTAGGACCACCTGCGGGTTCGAACCCGTGACCTTAGGCATAAGAGACTAATATGCTAGCCACCCAGCTACAGGTAACCCCTTCTCTCAAATGTATTCAACAATTTACCACTCTATTATTGAATACATCAAGGAAATTTGAGGAGAAAATTCATTAATGAAATCGCATTGGCTCGGGACCTTTTTTTCTCTTTTTTTTTCGTGGTAGTTTCTTGTCGTTTTCAGTCGAGTGTAAAGATTATCTTCTTTATTTTAAAATTAAATCTTAAATCCCACAAAATAACTTTTACCTTAGTCGTAAACCTATAACTTCCTGCCTTGCATTGGTTAATAGTATGCCACTGGTCCATGTTGAAAAGATCCGAAATCCTTCGTCCCTATCTTCATATACGTCCAAGTTGAATTTTCATACATGAAAATACATGAAATTGCTCGTAAGTAACGACTACTTAAACACTTGTTAAATGCACTAATATGTTTGTTATTTTTCTATTCGTTTAACGTAACTTTGTGTAGCATCAATAGACGTGAAAGTCATAAATTTTGCCGATCCCTGTTTAAATAGGATGGGGATCTTTAACGAGTACCTGACATCGCACTGGCTCGGGACCTCTTTTCTCTTTCTTTCGTAGTAATTTCTTATCGTTACAGTCGAGTCTAAGGATTCTCTTCTTTATTTTTAAAATTAAATCTTAAATCCCACAAAATAACCTTTAAGTTTCGTCGTAAACCTATGACTTCCTGCTGGACCCTATTGAACAGATCCGAGGTCCTAGGTCTCCATGTTCATATTCGTCCAAGTTTGAATCTTCATACAAGAAATTGATCGTAAGTAACGTAATTACACTTGTTAAATGATCTAATATGTTTGTTAGTTTTTTCTATTCATATAACATCACATTGATTCTACAGTGAAAGTCCTAAATTTTGCCTATTCAGGTTTTATTAGGATAGGGATGGATCTTCAACGAGTACCTGACATTATAAAGGATTGGGACAGTTTTACGTCTCCTCTGAAGGACGGCTTAACTAAGGATGTTTTACTCCCATTAAAAAATGCTAGGGTAACCTTTCGGTGTCAACGCGTGACCTTGAGTATAGAAGACTATTATCCTAGCCACTATGTAAGGGGTCAAAGATGGAATCAGTTTCTATAGCGACCTATCTGAAAGCGTCAACTACCACACTTCAAAGAAAAAATCTTGTGCGCGCAACACACGACTTTCACTTACCTCCGTTGTTAAAATCAATTTAAGAATTTTTAAATACATGTCAATATACATCGGCTTTTCATCACTCTTCATAAACCTTTAAAATTCATTATATTAGATAATATTTTTTCTAAAATCTTTAGCTATCCAACGGTATATTATACATATATATTACTATTCATGAGCTCAAAAACACAAATATTGCATAAAAAAATATGTTTGAACCTTTAGTTGTTTATCGAATACGCTCAACTTGCATATTTACCCGTTATTAATCAATGCTGGTTCTGCGCATGCGCATGAGTATAGCGGTCATCTTTCAAATCGGCTCTTGGATTTCTTGCTTTTTCAGTTGGATATCACTTCAGAAAAGTCTTGAAAACATCACCAGGCTTCAGGATAACAACAACAGTAAATATTGGAGCAAACAACGGTAAGTTGGGTTACAATTTTCACTGTAAGGTGAATGCTGAGTCACCTCTTCATATCAGCTGATTGCCAATAGCTAGGCAAGGCTGGTCTTGCTTAACTTTTCTTAAGTTATTTTTTTTCCCCATATCTGGTTATTATTTAATTATTTTCCTTACATGAAATGCGATATTATCATCAAGTTATGTCCTCCAAAGCTCCAACTAAAAGATCTAGATCTAGTGGTTCAATCCCGTCCCCTAAGAAACAAAGACCTCACCGTGATACTAATAAAAGATTACAAGCAACCCCTTCAGGTACTAATTCAGAATCTGAACCACAACCTGGCACATCGTCACAAGGGATGACTGACGAATCGCCGTTTTTCACCCCAAATCCTTTTCAGATTTTACATAATGAAAAAGAAAACATGGAATCTACTCCTATACCCAGTGAACCACGGCCTCCTCCAATATTTGTCAAAAATATTAGAAATTTCCAGTTGTTGTGTGCGCAATTGAACAAAATTACCGAATCTACCAGCTACTACTGTATGAGTAGAACCAATGATACCAAAATATCTCCTACTACTGCCGAGACATATAGAAAAATAGTGAAATACCTAACTGAAACCAAAGCAGATTTCCATACCTATCAGTTACGCCAAGAGAGAGCTTTAAGGGTTGTAATCAGAAACTTACACCCCTCGACACCAGTTGAAGCTATTAAAGAAGAACTAACGGAGATGGGCTATAAAGTGCGGCAAGTCACTAACGTCCTAAAGGATAAAATTCCTCTACCTCTCTTTTTTGTGGATTTGGAACCAGCTGAAGGAGTTGAAAAAATCTATGACCTCAATAGATTGTACTATTCCAGTGTAAGAGTTGAAAAACCTTACACAAAGAGAGAGATAATTCAGTGCCATAATTGTCAAGCATATGGTCATACTAAAACTTATTGTCATCACATACCACGCTGCGTGAAATGCGGTGAACAGCACAGGTCTGTGGAATGTACGAAACCAAAATCAACACCCGCTGTATGTGCTCACTGCCTCTAGGACCACCCGGCCAACTATAAAGGATGCCAAATCTATAAGGAACTCAGGACCAGGTTTCAAAAACCTCAAGTACTGGATGAAACAGCAAGACAAGCAAGCACCAGAAGAGAACCCTCTAAACTTATTGATGCCAATGTATCATTTGCCCACCTACTTGGAGGTGGGAATCAAAGTACCGAAGCCGTGGCCCTGCCGGAACTAATAAATATACCTCAATCCATTCCACATATACCTCTTTCTCAAAATGTAACCAATCCTAAGAATCCTAATCCACCACAAATCTCTCATATTCCTCCTCCTTCAAACGCCACAGACCTTACCAGTTTGATGACATCCTTTATCTCCGAAATGAAATCCCTTGTTATGCCTCTAATATCACTCCTTACGAACCTTGTATCAAATCTCATTCCTGCCTTACAAAAAACATAAATGACCTCACCTAATTCCTTATCCATTCTCCTTTGGAACGCAAATGGTGTTAGAACTCACACTGACGAACTTACAGCCGTACTTCAAGACAAAAACATTGATGTTGCACTCATTACTGAAACTAGACTAACCACTAAACAGTACTTCAAAATACCAGGATACACGACATACCGGACAGACCATCCAGACGGCAAAGCCCACGCCAGTACTGCTGTCATTGTCCGCCGATCCGTCTCCCATCACTTACACCCACTTCCCGCCCACGATTACCTACAAGCAACTTCCATTGTAATCAAAACCTTTTCCTTTCCGCTTATCATCGCATCAGCATACTGCCCTCCTAAACATCCTATTTCCTCTGCCCAATTTGGATCCTTCCTCAACTCCTCGGGAAATCACTTCATTTTGGGTGCCGACTTAAACGCTAAGAATCAACAGTGGGGTTCTAGAACCACCAATTCTCGTGGACGGACGTTGCAATCTGCACTCAACTCCTCAACGCTTTTATCTCCTACCTCCCGATTCTTTTACCTACTGGCCGACAGATCCTAACCGTAATCCTGACATCCTCGACTTCTTCATCCACTGCGGATTAGGCTCCCTGAACTATTCCGTAACTCGCCTTGATGAACTATCCTCTGATCATAGTCCATAACTATGTCTGATCAGTATCCATAACTCCTATTCCGAAACCTTTCTCACCCTCATTCATTAGAGGCCCTGTCAACTGGAACCTCTTCCGCGAAATCCTTACCAATGATATTGACCTCAGAGTACCTCAAAACCGAAACTGACCTTGATGATGCCGTATATTCCTTTACAACCACAATTCAACAAGCTGCCTGGACTACCTCCTCTCCCAAACAATCCCAAAGAATTCCTAACAAAAGCCATTTACCACAACACCTGAAGGACCCCATCAACACCAAACGCCGAGCCAGATCATTATGGCAACGTACCCGCCACCCAGAAGATCGCCGCTCTTACAACTTTCTTTGTAGACAATTAAAGCGGGAGTTGGCGATATTCCGTTCCCAATCCTACAATTCCTACCTCTCCTCTCTCTCGACTCGTGACAATTCCCTATGGAATGTCACGAAGAGAATTCTAAAATCCCACACCATTTCCCACCCTCCCCGGCGCTGTGATAGTTCCTGGGCTGCTTCCGACAAGGATAAAGCCGAGGAATTCGCACAGCACCTTTCCAAAGTTTTCACTCCTCATCCTGAGCTCAATCCAACCCATACTGAAACAGTCGAAGAGTTCCTTATGTCACCAATACCACTATCCTTACCACCTAAAGCAGTTAATCCATCTGAGGTTAAATATCTTCTTAAAAAGCTTCCTCTCCGTAAATCCCCAGGATACGACCTCCTTACTCCTCAGATCTTAAGACAACTTCCTCCCAAAGCCATTACATTTCTTGCATATCTCTATAACTGTATCCTACGCACTACCTATTTCCCTCTCATATGGAAACATTCAACTATCATCCTTTTCCTAAAACCAGGCAAACCTTCCCACAGCACTTCATCTTACAGACCTATTAGCCTGCTCCCGATCCTCTCCAAAATCTTCGAAAAACTCCTATTAAAACGAATCCTAGCCAAATTTCACAATTTTCCTTCACATCAGTTTGGATTTCGTCCTCAACATTCCACGGTTCACCAAGGACTCCGAGTTGTAGACCACATTGAAGACCTCCGCCCTTGAGTGCAAGGAGTATTGTTCGGGTGCCTTTCTGGACATAGCTCAAGCTTTTGACCGGGTGTGGCACCCGGGACTGCTTTTTAAGCTCAAAACCCATTTATCTCAATCCTTATACCTAATCCTCCGATCCTATTTATCAAACCGCTCCTTCCGAGTTCGCAGTGGTTCCGAATTTTCCAAACATTATACTGTTGAGGCCGGTGTTCCTGAAGGCAGTGTCTTATGACCCGTCCTCTACATCCTCTACACCGCCGATATCCCTACCGATCCCGATACCTTTCTTGCAACATTTGCTGATGATACCGCCATTTTGTCATCCAATTCCGATCCTGAAGCAGCATCGCTAAATCTCCAAAAGCACCTTTCCCTTGTCGAAGACTGGTGCAATGATTGGCGCATTAAGGTGAACGAAAGCAAATGCACTCACGTCACATTCACCCTTCGACGCAAATCCTGTCCAACGGTTAATTTCAATTGCATACCGCTTCCTTCCTCAGACACAGTCCGATATCTCGGCTTTTTACTAGACAAAAGACTGACGTGGAACCCACATACAAGACTAAAAAGAAAAGAACTCAACCGCAGATTCGGCCAGTTATACAGACTACTAAACAGAAAATCTCATCTTACAGTTGACAACAAATTACTAATATACAAGACAGTACTGAAACCTATATGGACCTAGGGACTTGAACTGTGGGGGACAGCTAAACATTCTAACATCAAACGCATCCAATCCTTCCAATCCAAAGTCCTCCGAACAATAGTTAATGCTCCTTATTACGTTACCAACTGTACCCTACACCATGACCTTAATATTCCGTTTGTTTTAGACCTGGTACCATCCAAATTTTCCAAATTTCATCAGAACCTTAGTCATCATCCTAACCCTCTAGCGCAATCCCTATCCAGCACCACCCATCCCTACAATCCTCCTCGAAGATTGAAACGGCAGTGGCCACGAGACCTATTGTAAACATTTAAACTGGAGTTCTGACAATGGTCAGATCCTCCACTCATGTACGGTATGTTTGTGGCTACAGCGCCCTAACTCAGCCTTCACTGGCTCAGACCAGTGATGCGGCTGAGATAGAGGCGCTGGGATCTCTTGGATTCCGCTTTTTCCTCCACAAGTGGAGGGAAGAGCTCTTGCCTGGGTCCCTTTAGCAATTGTATATATTGTATATAGTTATGATTATGTGTAAGATGTTTATTTATTTGCCAAATTTTTATTTATCTCAATAATAGGTTTTTGTTTCGATTTGTTTTGTTTTTTATTTATTATTATTATTTTATTGTATATATATGAATTTATTTATGTTCTATTTTATGTAATTTGACTATTATTATTATTTTCTGTATATATAGTATGAATGTGGTCTCTTATCAATATTATTATTGTTCATTTTGTAACACATTGTAATATATCTCAATAAAAAAAAAAAAAAAAAAATTAATCAATGCTTATAAGATGATGTTCCAAATTTTTTTGAAATCTATAAAGTTAAAGGTACTTTAGAGGAAGGTAATTTAAAATATCTGCATCTAAGACACTATTTCAATTAAAATAAAACATACATGATATTAAACCCCATGAAATTTTACATCGATATAGCGAGTTTAATCAAAATCGTTTGAACCGCTTTTATGAAAATCGTAAAAAGGTGCAAAATGCAAGGTATAAAGTGGCTCTTTTGATTGGCTGATTTTGATGAAAACTTTTTTTTTTAATATATCGGACGCATAGCTGTTTTAAATATGAAATTTCAGTTTCATAGGACTTTTTGTTTACGCGCGGGATTAACCACACACACACACACACACACACACACACACACACACACACACACACACACACACACACAGACACAGACCTTTTTGAGGGACTTGGTCATTTCATTTTCAATTTTCACGATCGCAATACTTTCCCTTACTATATATTTCATATACAGGTAAGTAAAAGTATAAAATTAAACTAACATAGAGTTATCTACTGGTTCAAGCCGAAATCAGTTTCTTGCCAAGCTAATTGTAATATAATGTAATACTCCATTGTAACATAACGACAGATCGCTCGTGACCTCTCCAACCCGAGAAGGATTACAATAACCGATAAGCAGAAGCAGTTGCTAAGAGCGGAACAGTACACTAGTTAGTTAGGGACACCTAGGGCAGGATGGCCGTGGCTAATGGGGGCTATAAAGAATGCTACCAGGCTTGCTTTCACTAGCCCTAACCTTGTCATCCGCAAATTACCTCCTGAGTGACGCTGAGGTCAAGGATGTACGCAACCTAGCAGTTATTGTTAGCTATTTCAAGTTATATTGAATTTTTAAAATGTGTTTTTAGGTTTATTATTTTTAATAATCTTTACTCACCATTGATTAAGTTTTATAAAATTTACTAGTTTATCAATTAAAAACTCTGGTGCGGGCTCTCCATTTTTAAAATCATTGAAAGAATTTTCAAATACAGTTAGAGATAAAAATACGTGAAACTATTAAAGAATTAATTAAATTGAATTTATATAGAAACATGTGTTTTATTAAAAAATCTATTATATTGTTATCTCAAATAATCAGTTAGTTTTATCTTCTTTTCATCACTCTCTATTAACTTTTAAAAGCTTGAGTATAAAATAATATTTTTTCTAAAATCTTTAGCTTTCCAACGGTATATCATACATGTATATTACTGCTCTTATGTTAAAAAACAAAAAAATTCATTAAAAATATATTTTTTCAGTTTTTTCCTTTATTGGATATCAAATCCATTCAATTTACATATTTACCTGTTTTTCATCAGAGGTAACAACATAATATAGTTATTTTTATAGAATCAACAAAATTAAAGGTACTTTAGAGAAAGAAAATTTAAAATATCGGCATTTAAGCCCTGTCAGACCATTTTAATCAAACCTACATACAATCTACAGAAGACCCATTAAATTATACATCGATACAGCGAGTTTAATAAAATTCGTCGGAACCGTTTTCGAGAAAATCGAAAAAAGATGCTAAATGCATGGTATAAAGTTGCTCTTCTGGTAAGGTCATTTTGATAAAAGAGGTTTTGTAACGTCCCGGGCGTATATTTGTCTTAAATATGAAATTTCAGTTTCATAGGACTTACCGTTTCCGCCCGGGAGCTACCACACACACACACAGACCTTTTTGCGGGACTTAGTTATTTGGGCTCAGGGGACCCTAAGATGAGTATTTCCATTGAAAACAAGAATTCGAAAATTTTCACCATCGCAATACTTTCCCTTACTATAAATAGTAAGTGAAAGTAAAAGCGATAAAAATTAAATTGTTCATATAAGTAATGACTATAATATTATCTTATAAGATTTAAATATTTATCAAATATAGAAAACAAAAAGTAAATAATAAAATAAAACTATTGTCTTTCTTTATTAGCAAGGTAGGAGGAAGGAGTACATGAATCTTAAAACAAAACAGATCTTGAGTTATGTATATTTTATTTTTCTACTTGAATTAGGAGGAACCGTAGTTGGAGCAATTAGGGAAGAGAATAGTACGTTCGGCAATAAGTACAAGACCTCAGGTATAGCCTATATCGTTAGAATAGAGCAGTGATAGAATCAAGATGGCACGATCTCGCTACCTGACAGTGGCGCCCAACAACCGACACCATTACAGATATTTGGTTTGTTTTTCCAATCCACAGTCAAACAATCGGCTCCAGGAGATAGCCTATCGAATGCTATATATACCCCACTATATCGGAGGTCCTAAAATAGCTCTCTTAAGAGTCGATGGCTCCATCTTATCAGAAGGACGTAGGATCTCGAAGCTGATTGGTCCACAAGCCACACAGGACCTTCCTAATTGTGGCAGGACCCAGGTTTATAGCTTCCCTAAACCGAATAGCTTTTTAACAGCCTGAAGGCGATAAAATCTTCAAGTGATTAAAAGGGTCACTACCTACTAATTGACTGTTAAGAGGTGAGGTTGAGATTCTGATTTAGCTACTCAATAATGTCTTGTGAAGTCTATAAGAAACGTTTTATAAATCTTCCACGCAAAACCGAAACGGTGATGGGCGAATCAGATGAGACATAGTAACCATAGTGACCTCAAAATGACAAAGAACCTAAAATATTTGTTTGATTATTTATTTATTTAACGTCAATTTATGCAGCTGTGACTAATCGGACGATGTTACAGTGAGAGTCCTAAATTTTACATATCCAGGTTTTATTAGGATAGGGATCTTTAACGAGTAACTGAAATCGCACAGGCTCGGGACCACCTTTTTAACGTCCCCTCCGAAGGACGGCATAACTAAGGATTTTTTACCCCCATTAAAACATCCTAGGACCATCGGTTTGAACCCGTGACCTTTGGCATAGGAGGACATAAAATATTTGATGAGTAAAAAAATATAAGCAATACAATTAAAATCATATACTTCCTCACTACAGCAGGTAGAAAAGTCTTTTAGTGGTACAGGAATCGAGAAAAAAAATTGTCCTAAAATCTATTTAAATAGTCCAACAGTCTATCTAAATATACCCGCCTTTTACGTTTCAGAAAATTAAGTCCTGAAACAACTATGGTCTCTTGTTGTCTGTAGTCAAATGGCTGTGACAGATGTAACGCCTGATCCTACTTTTCTTCATTCGGTTACATTTCGCAAATTTCGGCTAATACATAACTTATTCAAGACCAATATTATAACCAATTTCCTACAAAAACAAAAAACAAAAACCTGGTGCGGGCAACACAAGACTTTGACCTCCGTTGTTAAAATCGATTTAAGAATTATTAAATACATTTAAAGATAAAAATTTAAATTTCTTAAAGAATCAATTATTTTGAATTTTAATAGAAACGTGTGTTTTATTAAATAATATATTTTATCTACAACAATCAGTTAGCTTTAATGGCTTTTCATCACTCTCCATTAACCTTTAAAATTCAGTGTATTAGATAATATTTTTTCTAAAATCATTAGCTATCCGACGGTATATCCGTCATTTATCAATGCTAATAAGATGATGTTCCAAATTGATTTAAATCTACAAAATTAAAGGAACTTTAGAGGAATAAAATTTACAATATCGACTATTTCAATCAGAATGAAACCTACATCATATTAAGCCCGTTCAATTTAACATCGATATAGCGAGTTTAATCAAAATCGTTAGAGCCGTTTTAGAGACAATCGTAAATAAGTGCAAAATGCATGGTATATATAGTGGCTCTTCTGGTTAGCCGATTCTGATGAAAGCGTTGCTGTAACATCTCGGGCGTATATTAGTCTTAAATATGAAATTTCAGTTTCATAGGACTTTTCGTTTCCGCCCGGGAGTTACCACACACAAGGCACCCGACCTTTTTGGAGGACTTGGTCATTTGGACTCAGGGGATCGTAAAAAGAGTATTTCCGTTGAAAAAAGGAATTCGAAAATTTTCATGATTTCAATACTTTCCCTTACTATATATTTCATATATAGTAAGGGAAAGTAATAATCATCGGAATCGGGTCAGTATTACCAGAGATATTTCGTTTTAAACTTTGATGGGATCTTTCTTAAATTTGAATTATCCTTGTTTAATCAGAATAGAGATCTTTAGCGAATACCTGACACAAGCTAGGGACCACCATTTTACGTCCCTTCCAAAGGACTTTTCACTCCTTTTGAAAACTTAGTGCCATCTGCTATGGTTTGGAGCCACGACCTTGTGCATGGAAGGGTATTATGCTACCCACTACACCACGAGGAGCCCCAATATTGCCAAAATACCATGCAAAATGGTTAGCCCTCCTTTCACTAAGAAGCTACGAATTGAAACAAACCTGACTGTGCTTAATTTTGATTTTTTTTTTCCAACTTCATATTCCCGAAATTACCCTAAATACCTTTCTACGCAGGCACAAACATTCCAACATTGTGTTCCAACACGCACTTGCTTTATTTTTCATCAAGAAAAAACGCTGCAAATTATTACACAATGGTTAATTATTTCCAAATAACAATATTAGGGTATAACTGTTTATAAGGCTGTTGATATTGATTAATATGAAAAGCACTTATTCAAAGCATCATATTATAACACTATCACTGATTTCAAAACGCTATATCTAAGCTACTTGTTAACCAAATTCAATGATTCTTCTTTCATTTGGTCCAAAATTATGATATTTATTCATTATTAAGAAAGAATTTTTTTTTATTCCTTATTCGGATTCTACACATCTTGAAACGTAAGCTTACAAATTTTGAGCAGGAGTAATTTTTTTTTTTTTTTCGGTCGATTATAATTTTATATAATTATTCGCGTTTTTTTTTGGGGGGGGTTAAAAAATACTTGTATTTTTTTTTCTATCTTCAAAAATAACTGAGTTATTGAATAAAATCCTTTTAATCAGCCGCCATTTTAAAACTAACCAGCTGATATCAACGTCTAGGTGTTAGGATCATCGTTGAATGGACAATTATTTTTGAGGCGAATTTCAAAAAAATTGGTCCAGTAGTTTCGGAGAAATGCCGCGGACAGCTGACAAACGGATTTTTTTTTTTTATTCGTCATTCGGATTCTACACAATGAAACGTAAGCTTACAAATTTTGCGCAGAGGTATTTTTTTTTTCCGGTCGATTATAATAATAATAATAGGCTTACCGAACCCGAAGGTTCGATGCCGATACCACCAAACTTCGCCTGCACAGACTCGTCCAATATTCGCCGGTCAAGCTCAAGCCCCCGAGATCAGCTTTAACGCAATCCTCCCATCGTCGCTTCGGCCTACCTTTCGGATCAGCAAATACCAACTTTCTCGGAATCCGTTCCTCACCGAGCCCAACAAGTTTACTCGCCCATCTGAGTCTCTTTGACTCAGTTAATAGTGTTAATAGTCTGACGCTATTAACTCAATTATATTCACAGGATACAAGTTCCGCAATTCCGCGTTGTGCAACCTTCTAAACTCTCCAGTGCCTTCATCTCTCTTTGGACGAAATATTTTACGCAGTACCTTATTTTCGAAAACCCTAAGCCGTTGTTCATCCCTCAAAGTAAACGGCCAAGTTTCACATCCGTAAAGAATCGTTGGAAGAATAATACAATTAAAGATCAAAGATTTTTTACAAATCAAAGATTTTCCGGTCAATTATACTTTTATAAAATTATTAGCGTTTTTTTTTTTTTTGGTTAAAAAATACTAATACATTTTTTTTCTATCTTCAAAAATAACTGAGTTATAGAATAAAATCCTTTTAATCGGCCGCCATTTTAAAACTAACCAGCTGATATCAACGTCTAGGTGTTAGGATCATCGTTGAATGGACTAGTATTTTTGTGGCGAATTTCAAAAAAATTGTTCCAGTAGTTTCGGAGAAAAGCCGCAGACGGCCAACAGATTTTTTTTTTATTCGTTATTCGGATTCTACGCATCTTGAAACATAAGCTCTCAAATTTTGAGCAAGGGTAATTTTTTTTTTGGTCGATTACGAAGGTTGATTATTGAAAACAATTAACCAAAACTCTGAGAGTCAGAACATTGTGTTGGAACAAATGCGAGATTACATGGTTTCGGATAACCTATTGTTTCCGAACAAACTATAAGGACGTCACTAATAATGTTTAAGTACTATATATTTAAAATCTCATTAGCATGTTTCAAAATTAATTTCTTCATTTATAAAATATCTCTACAGCCATTATGGGGAATGCAGAGGCCTTGGATTACCCACAATGCATCAAGGTAACCCAGAGATTAGATAAGATATCACTTCTATTTATAACTCAATAAACCATTCTCATTCTGTCTAATAACCATTTATAAAAATCTCGTGCGGGCAACAAACCACTTTCACTTACTTATTAATGAAAACCCACAGCGTGAAATCACAAATAAATAAATAGTTGGTTTTTTCAATAAAGTAGTAAACATTTTAAACTATTAGTTATAATTTATCGAAAAATCTAATCTTTTACCAGTGGCATAGGTTAGAGGAAACACCTAAGTAGTTCTGAAATTTAAAATAGTTTAAGTAAGTCTGAAAATGAGGGACGTTCGTTAAGAACAGTTATTAATTGTTTCCTTTCTTTCTGGATAAAACTTCTGACATATCCTATTCTTCTTTTACAAATAAAGCTTTCATCACTCTCTATTAACTTTTAAAAGCTTGTGTATGAGATAATATTATTTTCTAAAATCTTTAGCTTTCCTACGGTATATCATACATTTATATTACTGCTCTTATGTTCAAAAACGAAAAATTGCATTAAAAAAATATTTTTTCTGTTTTATCCTTTAGTTGGGCATCGAATTTATTTAATTTATATATTTACCTGTTTTTCATCAGCGTTAACAAGATAATCTAGTTATTATTATTGAATCTACAAAATTAAAGGTACTTTAGGGGAAGACAATTTAAAATATCGGCATTTAAGCCATGTCAGACCATTTTTATCTAAATAAAACCTACATGATATTAAAGCCTATTAAATTTTACATCGATATAGCGAGTTTAATCAAAATCGTCGGAACCGTTTTCGAGAAAATCGAAAAAAGGTGCAAAATGCATGGTATAAAGTACCTCTAGTGATAAGCTCATTTTGATGAAAAAAGTTATGTCACGTCTCGGGCGTATAGTTGTCTTAAATATGAAATTTCAGTTTCATAGGACTTACCGTTTCCGCCCGGGCGTTACCACACACACACACACACACACAGACCTTTTTGCGGGACTTGGTTATTTGGACTCAGGGGACCCTAAAACGTGTATTTCCGTTGAAAACTGGAATTCGAAAATTTTCACGATCGCAATACTTCCCCTTACTATATATAGTAAGTGAAAGTAAACAAATTAATTGGATTTCGATAGAAACATGTGTTTTGTTAAATAATCTATAATGTTATTAGTATCAGTTAATTTTAATCGTCTTCTGAAGATGTTTGGGAATAATAACCGCTCGCAGTCTTTTGTCCTTATGACTAAAACAACAAAAAAAATTTTTACAATCCAATTAAAATTCAAATTGTTAATGAAATAAATAATACACAATATAAAGGAATTACTTTGCAAGTATAAATATATATATTGGTAATTAACTATATTAAAATACACCATAACCTATTTTTTCTAAAATACTAATTGAAAAAACCTGGGTTCTACAACTGCTATGAAATATACACCCTCATAATTTCAACATAGTCGATTTAAAGCATCTCAAATGAAAAATCTGGATTTATAAAAAACAATGGCTAGAAAAAGAATTTTAAAAAATAAATAAATGAAATAAAATTGAGGATTTAGATTTGAGGAGGTAAAAATTATCGGGAGTCAGTTGTTTTTTTTCCGACGTTTCGGTTTAAACTTATGAACCATCATCAAGGCATTACTGAGCCATGTCAAACATAAACTGTAAACTCAGTAATACCCTGATGATGGCTTATAAAGTTGACCCGAAACTTCGGCAAAATTAAAATATTAAAAAAAAAACGATCGACTCATAAAAACACAACGCACATGAGGTCTACAAATCATTTATCCTCATATGGCGTGTATTAAAATTTTTATATATCAATTACAATTCTACTCTTTAAATATTAAAAAAAATTTACGAATGCAATAAATATAATAAGAAATAAATAAATTAATAAAAACACTTAAATGAGCACACCTTCACTTCCTTTTGTTAATTATTTATTTTATTTCATAACCATCCACATCATCTATCAACGTTTCGGGGTTGTTTAGATATTATGTGCTTATCTAAAAGTTCATCTATTTTTTTCTTCAAATTTGATGAATTATTGGTCATATGGTTGGTGCTAATATCCATATTTAAATTTAGTTTATTTTCTTTTTTAAATTTTTCTGGAAGTTTTTCTTAATATTAACACTTAAATGAGCACACCTTAACTCCCTTTTGTTAATTATTTATTTTATTTCATAACCATTCACATCATCTATCAACGTTGATGAACGTAAGTTGTGAAGTTAAGGTGTGCTCATTTAAGTGTTAATATTAAGAAAAACTTCCAGAAAAATTAAAAAAGAAAAGAAACTAAATTATTAAAGAAACCTTGAATTCACGACTGTCAACAGAATAGAATAACAGCTGACTAAGAACAATTTTCTTCAAAATTTGCAAAATAAGTAAAAGAGTGAGATTCGGTAAAATTATAAATTCAATAAATCCGATACCTTTGCTTGACACTCAAATATTTCCTTAGAAATGCTGATTCCACGTTTAACTCACCTGAAAACAGAAAAACAAATTGTCTTGTTAGTAAAAAATACAGTTCATTATCGGAATTCAAAACAACAAAATACAATAACAATAAGCACATTCAAGGTATTTCACATCGCTATCTCAGAAATATTCTTTGAGAACTTTACAACATACAATAGTTACAAAAGAATACATTATAATTCAATTTTAAAGAATTTGTAATGTTATTTTTATGCATAAATATTGTTTTGTTTTTTTATTTATTTATAGTAATTTACAACTGTACTAAAGAATACAATAAGTAAATATGTAGAATGAATATAAAAAGTCATGAAAATGTCTTGAGAAAGAACCACCCAGTGGTAGCACTTCACTAACTATTTTAATACAGTAGGTCCCGAGGCCACCTTCTTTTCAGTCGCCTTGGAAGGTTATCAGGGATATCTGAGAGATAAATTACGGACAAGTGGGTTTGTATGTGCAGGGAGTTTAGAATGGAAAGAGGAGTATCTATCACGGGCTATGTCTGCAACAAATGGGATGTTTAGGTCATTATGGAGGATTTGATTTGTGACAAAATAAGGAGCATTCAGGATTTTGCGAAGGATTTTGGATTGGATGCGGGAGGAATTAGATGGATTCGTAGAGCCCCAAAGCTCGATTCCATATGTCCAAATAGGTCTGATAATTGTGATGTAGATAAGTCTTTTGTAATGTACTGGAAGTTTTGAACGTTCTAGTAAGTGTTGTAGTAATCGATATCTTCGAGCAGTTTCTTGTCGTTTCAGTCTTGTGTGAGGATTCCAAGTAAGACGCTTGTCAAGATGGAGACCTAGGTATCGGATTTGTTCTACAGAAGTAAGGGTAATGTTATTAAAGGATACTGGGGGGCAGGAAGTCATCGGTTTGCGACGAAGGGTAAAGGTGATTTGGTGGGATATGCATAAATATTAAAATTAAGGATTACATCACATTTTACAGAAATAAAAAACAAAACAAAAACCTAGAATTTATTTTTTTAGGTTAATCGTCCTCTGAAGATTATTTTTTGGGCGATAATACCACTTGCAGTTTTTTGCCATTAAAACCAAAAAAACAAAAACGAAATGCCGATTATACCTCAAAGCAGCTCTCATTTTAATGTCGATGAAGTTATTACAAACACCTCTCGAAATACGGTTCCTCTGATCCGAAGCAATAAACAGAACGAGCTAATATATTTCTACAAGATAGGCACTTGACCTCCAGAAATATCCGATCCCAAGGATCCAGCGGGGAAGAAGAAAACACAGGACTCACAAATAGACCTGTCGGGTCGGCATTATATATAGAACTTGTGTATTCTCATCTCCTGCCAAGTCCCAGGACCTAGTCCTCTCAGAGAGCCAATATATGTTACCTTCAGCTTGTACGCTTACAATTAGTTATTGTAAATAAGAGCAATGTTTTCGGCAATACATTCAGGTACAACTGTTTGGGTTTATTGTTTAAAAAAAAAAAATTATCCCCAAAAAATTTGAAGGCTTCCGTCTAAACACGTGGAACCCGAATAACGAATTAAAAAAAAAAATCCGTTTGTCCGCGGCACACACAGCAAAATCAGCAATTTAGGTGGACAAAAGTTTGGCATTTCTGAGTGCTTGACCTTTTTATTATGAAGTGATAAGCCGCTATATATATATACTAGTATTATATATATATATATATATATATATACTAATATTTCCCGCCATACTGTGTTTACAAATAAATAGTAAATGAGTGGAAGAACTATTAACTGGTAGTGGGATTATTTTTATTCGATGGTCATTTATTATGTTCAAGATGTGTTTAGCGCAAAGTCGTTTTGCTTTTATTTAACAATGAACATTGCTGAGACAGGTAAGACTTGTTATTTGTTATTGAATTTCCAGATTTGTTATTGAAAATACATTGAAATCTATCTGTAGAGTTAATTTAGCAATTTGTAAATGTTTTCCCCAATAAATAACAAAAAACTATATAGCCCCCAAGTTAGCCCAAGGAGTTTTGCTTCATCAATCTTTAAATTTTGCTAAGAATTTTGGCGATCTTTTGCGTTTTGGAATATATATAATTTTTTTTCAAACATAACATTCGAGAACTGATCAAACAATACTATATATATGTGTGTGTGTGTGTGTGGGTGTATTCATTCCATTCGTTTCCATCATTTTTGTGTACCTATTTTTATTTTTTTTTCCCCGAATTCATTTCGGTCTCCTATCAAGCATGTTGACCCCCAAATGTCTCAAGTATTTCTCTATTTCTTTATACCAATTTGTTTTTTGGCTAGAACTGTTTACCACATCAAAGATTCTCTTTGTAAGTATGGTGTGGTTCATTCTCTGTATGTGCCCGTAGAAAGTCAGTCTGCGTTTTCTGATCATGTCTGTGAGTCTGTCAGTGTGGTGGTATAGCTCATTGGTAGGCCTTTACAGCCAGATTCCTGAGAATTTTAGGTTCTCTTTTTTCAGTTTCTATGATGCCTGATGCTCCGAATGTGGTCGTTTCTGACGCATACAGTGCCTCTGGTAATACAACTGTTTTGTAGTGTCTATGTTTGGCCTGTCTTGATAAGCTTTTCTTACTTTAATGTGACCATGTGAGTTTGTATGCATTCTGGAGTTTTTCTGTTCGTTCCATGTTGGATGCCTTGTTTCCTCCTCCTATTTGTATGAATTCCCCTAAATATTTAAACTTGCCGACTTTTTTACGAATCCATATATATATATATATTGTTTGATCAGTTCTCGACTGTTGACAATTAAAGTTTGTGTTGTTCTTAGGTTTCAGTCAATGAATAAACAATTTTATCTATGCGACGTTTCGAGAATTACATTATATTATATTATATTATATTTAATTACATTATATTATATTAAACATGTCTAATTAAGACACTATTTTGTCCAAAATTGTAAGTAATTTTATAATAATATCTTTAATGTAAATCCTAATTTAAAATATCTATGTACCTACTGTATGATTATTCATTGTTCAATGTACTCTTTTTTATATCTCTAACAATAACATCATATATTAATTATTGTATAATAATATTAATGTTCTGTTTTTTTGTTTTTCCACTGTTAAGGCATGATTATGAGAACAGTAAATTCTCGAAACGTCGCATAGATAAAATTGTTTATTCATTGACTGAAACCTAAGAACAACACAAACTTATATATATATATATATATATATATATATATATATATATATATATATATATATATATATATATATATATATATATGCTAAAACTTGTCTTTTCTTTCCTGTAATAGTTGGTAAGAACGTTAGGAATTTCCCGCATAGAGTTTTATAATGATGATTGCTTCGAGGTGAGAGTCCACCACGATTCAGAGGAAAAAGAAAGGATAAAGACAAATGATAATTTATGAACTGCCATTTTAGTTCGCTACGGAATCAATCGTAAGCCCAGAAACTCCTATGGCGGTAATGAGATCACATGCAAATAATACTTAAATAAAATTAATCAAAATTAGTAATGGTATAGAGGAGCCGAACTAAGGACAAGAAAACAGCTCATTATCGTAGATGGCTGTTGTGCCGCCAAAGAGGTAGTAACGGAAAGTCCCCTAACTGTTTACATAGAGGTAGGAGATTGGATTAGCAGATCGACAGCCTATTAGCTGATGGGCCTAATCCTGGGTGGGGCTATAGCCACAACAAAGGCAATGCCTTTACGATCTCCTAACTCTCTGCTACCTCTTCCTAAGCCCCTCTCTACATGATAGCAGTACCCAAACCTTTGTCTGTGTGGCTTATCCGTCACCTCTTCGTGTGTTTTCGTTCACTGTAACTTGCGTGTCGGGCCATCTTAATAATTCTTAATATTGATGGGCTATTTCTTGGGAGTGTACAAGAGAGACCACCCCTTCTCAGCCAAATCATTTAAGTCTAATAAAAAAAAATCTGGTGGGCACAACACACCTTTATATACCTCCGTTGTTAACATTATTGTTTTTTTTGTTTTGTTTTTTGAGAAAACAAAATAAAAAGATTGGCATTTCTGCCCTAGAGTATTTCTATCAGAATGAAACTAACAAGCACTTAAATGAGAACACATTAACTTCATTTTGCCAATCAATTATTTTATTTCATAAGCATCCACATCTGTCAACGTTTCGGGGCTGTTTCCCCATTTTCAACACTTATTTTTTTAAAAACACTTCTTCACATATAACCCATCACTTCACTCCATAGCTTACTGCTATTCGTCCTCATGGGTGTTCATTGGATTACAGTTTCTATTATTTTTATATTTTAAACAACTTAGAAAAGTTTAAAATACAAAAATAAAAGAAACAGTAAGCCAATGCACACCCATGAGGACGAATAGCAGTAAGCTATGAAGTGAAGTGATGGGTTATATGTGAAAAAGTGTTCTTAAAAAAATAAGTCATTAAAATGGGGAAACAGCCCCGAAACGTTGATAGATGTGAATGCTTATGAAATAAAGTAATTGATTGACAAAAAGAAGTCAATGTGTGCTCAGTAAGTGTTTATATTAAGAAAAATTCCAGAAAAATTAAAAAAGAAAAGACACTAACAAGTTATCAATGAACACTATCGAAACATCACTAACGTTTAAGAGGAAATTGTAAAAAGGTGCGAAATGCATGTTATAAACTTTTTTTTCTGGTTCGCCGATTTTGTTAAAATAGTTCCTGTTACATATCAAGCACAAACTGGGTGTCGGGTCCAGTATAGATAGAGATTCGTACTGTTCAAGGGATTCAATACCGACCATGCAAGGAGATGATTAAGTCTATATCACGCTCCGCCGCCAGGTTTTTCTCCTACTTTATAGAGCGACATCCCAGTGTCGCTCCACGGCTGAAATAACAGAATAAATGATATTCTGCCTCAGCCGGGATTCCAACCTGGGACCTGTAGAACTGTAACCTAATGTTCTATCCTCCAGACCACGCCGCTCCCTTATCAGGCTATACGCAGACCGTTCTGCTGGACTTGGTCATGTGGACTCTACAGAACCTAAAACGTGTTTTTTTCCCGGTGAAAACTGGATTTTAAAAATTTTCACGATCCTAATACTTTCCCTTACTATATATTTCATATAAAGATAAATGAAAAAAGTAATAAGACATATCTATAATAAGCAGGTATACGCTACCCTTGACTGTTTGAAATTAATGGCATTATTTGGGAGTGGAAGAGCTGGGGAAGTAGCAGATGTAAACAAGGAACTCACTAATAGGCTGGAGTCCGGCCAAGCCTCTTGGCTACCTCAACTCTGCCTCCTTAATATCTGTCTGCTTATATGTTCTCACAGCGGTTAGCTTGTATGTATCATAAACGGATATCTGGAAACGGAAGTCGTCGAAGTAAAATTTAATGGACTTTCATATCATTTAGGTTTCATTTGGATTAAAATGGTCTGACAGGGCTTAAATGCCGATATTTTAAATTTTCTTTCTTAAAGTACCCTTAATTTTGTTGATTCTATAAAAATAACTATATTATCTTGTTACCACTGATGAAAAACAGGTAAATATATAAATTGAATGAATTCGATACCCAACTAAAGGAGAAAACAGAAAAAATATATTTTTAAAGCAATATTTCATTTTTGAACATAAGCTCAGTAATATACATGTATGATATACTGTTGGAAAGCTAAAGATTTTAGAAAAAATATTATCTTATACTCAAGCTTTTAAAAGTTAATAGAATGTGATGAAAAGAAGATAAAACTAACTGATTATTTTAGATAACAATATAATAGATTTTTTAATAAAACACGTGTTTCTATAGAAATTCAATTCTTTAATAGTTTCACGTATTTTTATCTCTAACTGTATTTGAAAATTCTTTCATTGATTTTAAAAATGGAGGTAAGTGAAAGTCGTGTGTTGCCCGCACCAGATTTTTTAAACATTATTTATTGAAATTTACAACTGTACTTCATTATACAACTAGTAAATACGATAAAAGAAAAATTACATGAAAAAGACTTGTAGAAGAACTACCCAATGTAACTATTCTAAACTAGAAGGTCTGAATGTAATCTTCTTTTCAGACGTCTCGGAGGATTGTAAGGAATCGAAGAGGAAGCAAGGATTGAAACTGGTGGGTTTGAGTGGGAGAGGAGTTTGTTATGGAAGGAGTGACATCTGGTTCGGGCCAAATCAGCAACAAAAGAAACATTTAGATTTACATGGATGAGCTTATTTGTGACAAAGTAAGGAGCGTTGAAGATTTTACAAAGGATTTTGGATTTTAAGGATTGAATACGGGAAGAATTTGATGGTTTAGTCGAGCCCCAAAGCTCAACTCCGTAAGTCCAGATAGGCCTTATGACTGTCATGTAGAGGAGTCTTTTCTAGTTAAGTGGGAGGTTAGAGTGTTTGTCAAATAAGTGTTGAAGTAACCGAAAGCGGCGAATAGTTTCTTGTTTCAGTCTTGTGTGCGGTTTCCATGTGAGACGTTTGTCAAGGAGGAGACCTAGATAGCGGATCTGTTCGACCGGGACAAGTGGAATATTTTTAAATGATGCTGTAGGACAGGATGTGAATGGTTTTACGACGAAGGGTAAAGGTAATTTGGTGGGATTAGTCTGAATTTGTTTTAATTCTCCAATTCTGACACCATACCTCAAGATCTCTGATGTGGGATTTTAGGATTAGGGAGGCAATAGTAGGATTGTTATTGACTCATAACACACAAGTGTCATCAGCATAGGTAGAAAGGAAAGTGTTAAGATTGGTTGGGATGTCAGCTGTATAGACTGTGAAGAGAAGGAGTCCGAGGATACTGCTTTGTGGGATGCCTGCGGACTGACGAAAAAGGGATGAATAGGAACTATTTTTATTTATTTTGAAGGATCTGTCAGTGATATAAGACTGGATGATAAGGAAGTATGTTGGAGGGAGGGAATTTTCGGAGTTTGTAAAGCAGTTATGTCTACTAGACTCTGTCAAAGAGTTCTAATTTTAATTAATATATCTTTTCCTCTCTGTGATTATAAAATCATTTTAACTTGGTCAATAATATTTACATATTCTTAAAAAATATTAGTTAAGGTGCTTGTTTCAACCGAGTTCCCTTATCTTTTTTTTTTTTTTTTTTAATATTTATGTTTTGAAATTTACAACTGTAATTTATATTACAACAAGTAAATATGCAAAAAGAAAAATCAGATGAGACAGACTTGTAGAGGAGCAGCCCAATGGAAGCACTCCAGTAACTATTTTAAACAAGAAGGTCTCGAGGCCATCTTCTTTTCAGACGCCTCGGAGGATTATCACGAATCGAAAAGGAAGCAAGGGTTGAAACTAGTGGGTTGGGGTGGGAATGAAGTTTGTCATAGAAGGATTGATATCTAGTTCGGGCCAAATCAGCAACACATATGGAACATTTAGGTCTTAATGGATGATTTTATTTGTGACAAAGTAATGAGCGTTGAGGATTTTACGAAGGATTTTGGATTGTAAGGATGGGATACGCGAAGAATTCGATGGTTTAGTAGAGCCCCAAATCTCAAATTCGTAAGTCCATATAGGCCTTATGATGGTCATGTAGATATGCCTTTTGTAGTTAAGTGGAAGGTTTGAGCGTCTGTCTAGTAAGTGTTGAAGTAATCGAAAGCGGCGAGCAGTTTCTTGTCGTTTCAGTCTTGTGTGTGGATTCCATGTGAGATGTTTGTTGCAAGGAGGAGTCATAGGTAGCGGATCTGTTCAACAGGGACAAGTGGAATATTATGAAAGGATACTGTAGGACAGGATGTCATTGGTTTACGACGAAGGGCCCTTATCTTTAAGTGGTATTTTGCTTACTTAAAATAGAAAAGAAAAAAATTTAATGAATTTTTATTTCCGAAAAGAAAATCCACTGCACATGCGGTTGAAAAAAATTTGAAGTGTGCATAGGGATGATGCCTTAGGCGAAAGCAACGTAAGTGGTTTGTTAAAAGCGGAAATTATAACTTGGAAAAGTGCTTTGGTCGTCCTTCAGCTGTTGATGATGACCAAATTCAAAAAATTACCAGTAATATTGCAGCATGCAATAGATCAAAATGGATCATATATAATTAATCAAAAATATTTACAAGAATCTGAACTTTTTATATAAATCACCAATAAAAAAAATCTTGAAACCTAAAAATTGAATGGGGACCGATTTTATCATCTGCGATACTCAACTAGAATAAATATGACATCATTTCATTAAGAATTTTACGGAACAAATCGTTATCTAAGTTACTTTTGTACATGAACATCGTCAGACGAGTAAGATTTCTTGGGAGATATTTATTTATTTCTCAATACCTTGCCTTATGGCGCTGTTGCCTACTATGGTTGACATGCATATGCTAATAAGAATCTGAAAAATCTGGCTCGGGCAACACACGACTTTCACTTATCTCGATTTTTAAATCAATTTAAAAACTATTAAATATTCTTCTTCTTTTTTAGCTCTACAACCCATAAAGGGTCTTGGCTTCCTCTAACAGCAACCGCCATGCATCTCTGTTCTGTGCCGCTCCCATCCAGTTTCGGACCTTCAAATATTTTCTAGTGTCTTGGGCCACACAATCCGCCCATCGCAGCTTCGGCCACTATACAACTCTTCGACGACTATACAAAGGCTCAGTCATATTTCTCTTTGTAGGTAGATCGTCAGACATTCTGGCCAGAGTTTAATTAATTATATATACTTCAATTAGTAAAATATTTTCTCCACTCATCCATACAACCCACCTAGAAGGTTGAAACGGCAGTGGCCCCGCGACCTTTTGTAAATATGTATATATTGGAGTTCTAGCACTGGCTAGATTCTCCACTCAATGTGATGTATGTATGAGTGTGTGTATGTGTATATATGTATAAGTGATTTCTTGACTTTATTGTATTGATTCATTATTGTATATATATCTTATTGTAATTTTATGCCGTTTAAATATTGTATGAATGTAGTGTGTATCTTTCACCACTACTATTGATGTCCAAATTGGGACTGATTGTAATTTTACCCAACGAAATTGTTGTTGATTAAAAAAACAAAAAAAAACAGGTTCCTTATTCATTGTTAAGACAGGACATCGTCTATAGGATCATCTAGTTAATGAATACATATCTAACATAGAGCAGTAAGGCTATGAAATTCTAATCCATCAAAGCACTTAATACATTCCAGATAAGCGGATCTATTAATAGACGTTGAAAGGATACATTTTTCCTCATTACTACTAACAAAACCTTCGCGGTTTTATTACATAACCTGAAAAAAATCAGCTAAATACGTATTTTATACACAAGGTGAGCGAGTCGAAATTATAATGTACGCTTTGGTCAGTATCCAATCCCAGGACGGCGAAAAATTTAAATGGCGTAAAACTGGTCGAATACATTATAATCATATAATATAGGTTCTTTCCAACGTTCTATACTCCAATATATATATATATATATATATATATATATATATATATATATATACATGATCACGGATCTTGGATTTGTGTTCCAACTTGTATGCTCAATTGTGTCTTCAATAAGTTGGAATGGGAAAAGAAAGGCATATATATATTAACGGAACAATTTATTAAACCAGAGATTTGCAGATGACATAGCTATTTTTGCCTATTCGTAATCAGAAATTAATAAAAGGTTAAAGATCTATTGATACAAGGGGTCACCCATAGCGTAGTTGCTAGCATAACAGCTTTCTATGCCAATGGTCGTGGGTTCAAACCTGCGGGTGGCCCTAGGATTTTTTAATGGGAGTAAAAAATCCTTAGTTATGCCGTCCTTCGGAGGGGACGTTAAAAGGTGGTCCCGAGCCTGTGCGATATCAGGTACTCGTTAAAGATCCCTATCCTAATAAAACCTGGATAGGCTAAAATTTAGGACTCCCACTGTAGCATCGTCCGATTAGCCATAGTAGCATAAAGTGACGTTAAACGAATAAACAACATCTATTGATACAATAAGAGACTGGGAGATTGTTCGTAAATAAAGAAAAAAACGAAGATTATGACAACTGCATTGCAAGGAGAAGTGAAAATTTAAAATCAGATAATCAGTTTTGTATATGAATACATCTACTTAGGTCAATCTATCTCATTAAAAAGTAAGAAAGAAGAAAGAAATAGAAGATTAAATATGAGATAGAAAAAATATAGGAGCTTAAAAAAGTCTTTAAAAGTCAGCTACCTCAAGCTTTGAAGGCTAGAGTCCTGGAAACTTGTGTTATACCAAGTAATTTGTTGCTTGTTTATTTATTTAATGTCTCTTTACGCTGGTATGGCTACAGTGGGAGTCCTAAATTTTGCCTATTCAGGTTTTATTAGGACCTGACATCGCACAGGCTCGAGACCGAAGGACGGCGTAATTAAGGATTTTATAATCCCATTAAAAAATCCTAGGACCACTTGCGAATTGGAAACCGTGACCTTTGGCATGAGAGGCTGTTACGCTAGCCACCCAGCTACAAGTGATCCCACTAAAATATTTACTAAGAAGAAACGTAGTTTCAAGACTAAAATATTTACTAAGAAGAAACGTATCAGTTAGAACATGCTAAAATTAATTATAAGCCTTATTGTTTTTTTTTTATAGAGACATCAGTGATTAGTTTTATCTCGTTGGATGAGGCGCCATAGCCAGTGGCAGAGTAATCGCTGAGACAATCACATCCGGTATCTATTTCCTGGTCCCCCAGGCCGAGGACGGCTCCTTGCGGTCCACTTCCGCCCAGCTGCCACGGCCTCTTTGACCCATGCCTATCGATTGCCAATCCATCGCCCAATTAAAACTTACTTTACCAAAACATCTTTCAGTGCACACTAAATGTGGTTACATATCCTTGAGGTTAAAAAATGTTTCCACTGCTCTAAAATATTTTTCTAGTCTGTTTTATAGAAAGCAACAGTATAAATAAACGATGGGGTCGTACCAATAGATATTATCCTCACTCGGGGTAGCTAGAAGAGATGATGTGCCGCAACCAAAGAGGTATGAACTGGTGCCAGAGCGCTAATTGAAAGTGCCAACTCGTAGGCGCCGCTTCACTGAACGAGCCAACCCACTCCGAACGGGATTACCTATATCTTCATCATTACAATGTTTTTTGTTGCACAAAATCATGTCCATTCAGTCAATAAAAATTATATTTGAAAGTTCTTGGCCATTGAGAATATATGACTGAGAAAATGGTGATTAGGATTTTAAATGCGGTCATCATGAAAAACACACTAATGAGATAAACTTATTTTATTGTATGCCAACGTTTCGGCCTAAATTGGGGCCCTTCATCAGGTCTAACTCCGAGTGAGCTCCTCAAATCTCTGATCCTTGTCACTATGTGATAAACTAAGTAGATGTTACATTAATTATAATAAATCCTAGGTGTCACCAGGGATGCAATGGCTAAACATAACAGACCTCTGTGCCCAAGGTCACGGATTCAAACCCGTGAGATCCCCGAGGGAGAAAAAACTCCTTAATTATGCCGTCTTTAGGAGGGAACATCAAATGGTGGTTCCAAGTCTTTGGGATGTCAGGTATTCGTAAAAGAAACCTATCCTAATTAAACCTGAATCCACAAAATTAAGAACCTCCACTGAACCATCGTTCGATTAGCCACTGTAGCATAAATTTCACTCACTAATAAAGAAGATTCTATATTAATAATTCAAAAAACAACTTCTATTTTATATATTGAAATTAAATATAGAAGTTACTCCTGGTAAAACAAAATCATATACAAGACTATTCTTCGTCCGTCGCTGTTGTATGGCTCACAACTCTTCGCGAAAACAACAGAAAAAAAGGGTCCATTCATTACAAAACGGCATCCTAAGAAGAATAGCAAAAGGAACGAAATTCCAAAGAGAAAAAACGGTAAATCCTTTGAAACTGAAATTTCACATTTAAGACAAATATACGCCCGAGACATTACAAAATCTTTTTCGTCAAAATGAGCTTAACAGAAGAGCCACTTTATACCAAGCATTTTGCACCTTTTTTCGATTTTCTCGAAAACGGTTCCGACGATTTTGATTAAACTCGCTATATCGATGTAAAATTTAATAAGCTTTAATATAATTTAGGTTTTATTCGGATTAAAATGGACTGACAGGGCTTAAATGCCGATATTTTAAATTTTCTTTCTTTAAAGTACCTTTAATTTTGTCGATTCAATAAAAATAACTATATTATCTTGTTACCACTGATGAAAAAAAGGTTAATATATAAATTGAATGAATTCGATACTTAAATAAAGGAGAAAACAGAAAAAATACTTTTTTAATGAAATTTGTTGTTATTGAACATAAGAAAACTAATATACATGTATGATATAATGTTGGGAAGCTAATGATTTTAGAAAAAATATAATCTTATACTCAAGCTTTTAAAAATTAATAGAGAGTGATGAAAAAAAGATAAAACTAACTGAGTACTTTAGATAATAATATAATAGATTTTTTAATAAAACACATGTTTCTATATAAATTCAATTTTATTAATTCTTTAATAGTTTCACGTATTTTTATTTCTAACTGTTTTAAAAATTCTTTCATTGATTTTAAAAATTGTGGTATGTGAAATTCGTGTATTGCGCGCACCAGATTTTTATATTAGTGAATTGTCCGTAAACAACTATATAAATAGTTATCACCTAATATAGTTATTAGGAAATGATAAACCATTTCGTAATAATTTGCAGTTTTTTTTTACACTCTACCCCGTTTGATCAACAGGTCACTAAGGTTACTACACATAAGCTTACTTGGCCATCGTAGCTTCCTTGATTTATAATCTGAAGCAAATATCTGCAAAGTTGAAAATCAATTAGATCAGCGATTAAAAATAGGCGCTGGATCCAGAAATAGCCCTCTTAAACCCCCCACTGCGCCACCTTGTTTGTTAGTACTTCATTCTATTACAAACGGATAAAGATACCAACCGCACCTATTTAATATAAATAAAACTTATTTTTAAATTTCTAGAAAGCCGTTGATAATTTTTTATCTGAATACATATATATATATATATATATATATACATATAAAAGGGGATGCCCATTATGCCCAATTTGTTTAATTTTCTAATCAATTATGTCTTCAATATGATCATGTCATTAATATAGTTGAAATGGGAAAGAAAAGACATATATATTAATGGGAACAACTTACCAAACCGGAGATTTGCAGATGACATAGTTATTTTGGCCTATTCGTAATCAGGAATTAATAAAATGGTTAAAGACCTATTGATACAATACGAGACTGTGAGATTATTCGTAAATAAAGAAAAAAAACGAAGATTATGACAACTTCATTGCAAGGAGAAATGAAAAAATCAGATAATCAGTTTTGTATATGAATACATCTACTTAGGTCAATCCACCACATTAAAAAGTAAGAAAGAAGAAATAAATAGAAGATTATATATGAGATAGAAAAAATATTGGAGCTTAAAAAATGTCTTTAAAAGTCAGCTACCTCCAACTTTGAAGGCTAGAGTCCTGGAAACTTGTATTATACCAAGTAATTTGTTGTTTATTTATTTAATGTCTCTTTACGCTGCTATGACTAGTCGGACGATGCTACAGTGGGAGTCCTAAATTTCGCCTATCCAGGTTTAATTGGGATAGGGCTCTTTAACGAGTACCTGACATCTCACAGGTTCGGTACCACCTTTTAACGTCCCCTCCGAAGGACGGCATAACTAAGGATTTTTTACTCCCATTAAAAAAATAATAAGACCACCTGCGGGTTTGAGAACCCGGAATCTTTTGCATAGAAGACTGTTATGCTAACCACCATGCTACAGGTAACCCAAATTAATTCTATATGGCTCGCAGACCTGGTCTAGAATACGATAAACTGGCAAGAAACACAGCTTCAGTGTTTTCTTACGTACAAAGTTGTTTAAGGTAATGGAAAATGACGAAAGATGATAATATAAAAGAATATTTAACCTGAAACACAATTTTCCATCGAAAAATTCTTTGATAGTTCTTAAATAGACCACGGAGGTAAGTGAAAGTCGTGTTTTTAGCGCTACATACTTTATTTACATACATAATTTATCTCAAACAATCTAGCCTGACACTTATACATAAATATGACCGATTGTTGATTACATT
Organism: Piezodorus guildinii; assembly: GCA_023052935.1. Classification (NCBI taxonomy): domain Eukaryota; kingdom Metazoa; phylum Arthropoda; class Insecta; order Hemiptera; family Pentatomidae; genus Piezodorus; species Piezodorus guildinii. Next base: position 164,406,209 of record CM041294.1, on the reverse strand, counting down.
TCAACATAACTAACTAGGAATAAAAATCTGGTGCGTGCAACACACGACTTTCACTTACCTCCGTTTTTAAAATCATTTAAACCTTTTTTCAAACACAGTTAGAGATAATAATAAGTGAAACTATTAAAGAATTATTTAAATTGAATTTCAATAGAAACATGTGTTTATTTAAAAAATCAATTATATTGTTATCTAAAATAATCAGTTAGTTTTATCGGCTTTTTTACCCCTCTTTATTAACTTTTTCAAGCTTGTGTATCAGATAATATTTTTTCTAAAATATTTAGCTTTCAACGGTATATTATACATGTATATTACTGTTTTTATGTTCAAAATTAAAAAAATATGTTTTCAATGTTCTCCTTTAATTGGATATCGAATTCGTTAAACTTATATATTTACCTGTTTTTTTATCAATGGTAACAATATAATATGGTTATTTTTTCAGTATCAAAAAATTAAAGGTACTTTAAATAAAGAAAATTTTAAATATCGGCATTTAAGCCCTGTCAGTCCATTTTAATCCGAATAAAACCTAAATTATATTAAAGCTTATTAAATTTTACATCGATATAGCGAGTTTAATCAAAATCGTCGGAACCGTTTTCGAGAAAATCGAAAAAAGGTGCAAAATGCTTGGTATAAAGTGGTTCTTCTGGTGAGCTGATTTTGAGAAAAAGTTCCTGTAATATCTCGCGCTTACAGCTGTCTTAAATATGAAATTTCAGTTTCATAGGGCTTATCGTTACCACACACACACACACACAGACCTTTTTGTGGGACTTGGTTATTTGAAATCAGGGGACCTAAAACGTGTATTTCCGTTGAAAACTGGAATTCGAAAATTTTCACGATCGCAATACTTCCCCTTACGATATATAGTAAGTGAAAGTAATAAATTAAATTAAATTTCTATAGAAACATGTGTTTTATTAAAAAAATCTATTATATTATTATCTAAAATAATCAGTTTTATCGGCTTTTCATCACTCTTTATTAACTTTTACAAGTTTGTGCATTAGATAATATTTATTCTAAAAGCTTTAGTTTTCCAACGGTATATTACTGTTGCTATGTTCAAAATAAAATAATTGCATTAAAAAAATATTTTTTCTGTTTTCTCCTTTATTTAAGTATCGAATTCATTCAATTTATATATTTAGCTGTTTTTCATCAGTGGTAACTAGATAATATAGTTATTTAAATAGAATCGACAAAATTAAAGGTACTTTAAATAAAGAAAATTTTAAATATCGGCATTTAAGCCCTGTCAGTCCATTTTAATCCGAATAAAACCTAAATTATATTAAAGCTTATTAAATTTTACATCGATATAGCGAGTTTAATCAAAATCGTCGGAACCGTTTTCGAGAAAATCGAAAAAAGGTGCAAAATGCTTGGTATAAAGTGGTTCTTCTGGTGAGCTGATTTTGAGAAAAAGTTCCTGTAATATCTCGCGCTTACAGCTGTCTTAAATATGAAATTTCAGTTTCATAGGGCTTATCGTTACCACACACACACACACACAGACCTTTTTGTGGGACTTGGTTATTTGAAATCAGGGGACCTAAAACGTGTATTTCCGTTGAAAACTGGAATTCGAAAATTTTCACGATCGCAATACTTCCCCTTACGATATATAGTAAGTGAAAGTAATAAATTAAATTAAATTTCTATAGAAACATGTGTTTTATTAAAAAAATCTATTATATTATTATCTAAAATAATCAGTTTTATCGGCTTTTCATCACTCTTTATTAACTTTTACAAGTTTGTGCATTAGATAATATTTATTCTAAAAGCTTTAGTTTTCCAACGGTATATTACTGTTGCTATGTTCAAAATAAAATAATTGCATTAAAAAAATATTTTTTCTGTTTTCTCCTTTATTTAAGTATCGAATTCATTCAATTTATATATTTAGCTGTTTTTCATCAGTGGTAACTAGATAATATAGTTATTTAAATAGAATCGACAAAATTAAAGGTACTTTAAATAAAGAAAATTTTAAATATCGGCATTTAAGCCCTGTCAGTCCATTTTAATCCGAATAAAACCTAAATTATATTAAAGCTTATTAAATTTTACATCGATATAGCGAGTTTAATCAAAATCGTCGGAACCGTTTTCGAGAAAATCGAAAAAAGGTGCAAAATGCTTGGTATAAAGTGGTTCTTCTGGTGAGCTGATTTTGAGAAAAAGTTCCTGTAATATCTCGCGCTTACAGCTGTCTTAAATATGAAATTTCAGTTTCATAGGGCTTATCGTTACCACACACACACACACACAGACCTTTTTGTGGGACTTGGTTATTTGAAATCAGGGGACCTAAAACGTGTATTTCCGTTGAAAACTGGAATTCGAAAATTTTCACGATCGCAATACTTCCCCTTACGATATATAGTAAGTGAAAGTAATAAATTAAATTAAATTTCTATAGAAACATGTGTTTTATTAAAAAAATCTATTATATTATTATCTAAAATAATCAGTTTTATCGGCTTTTCATCACTCTTTATTAACTTTTACAAGTTTGTGCATTAGATAATATTTATTCTAAAAGCTTTAGTTTTCCAACGGTATATTACTGTTGCTATGTTCAAAATAAAATAATTGCATTAAAAAATATTTTTTCTGTTTTCTCCTTTATTTAAGTATCGAATTCATTCAATTTATATATTTAGCTGTTTTTCATCAGTGGTAACTAGATAATATAGTTATTTAAATAGAATCGACAAAATTAAAGGTACTTTAAATAAAGAAAATTTTAAATATCGGCATTTAAGCCCTGTCAGTCCATTTTAATCCGAATAAAACCTAAATTATATTAAAGCTTATTAAATTTTACATCGATATAGCGAGTTTAATCAAAATCGTCGGAACCGTTTTCGAGAAAATCGAAAAAAGGTGCAAAATGCTTGGTATAAAGTGGTTCTTCTGGTGAGCTGATTTTGAGAAAAAGTTCCTGTAATATCTCGCGCTTACAGCTGTCTTAAATATGAAATTTCAGTTTCATAGGGCTTATCGTTACCACACACACACACACACAGACCTTTTTGTGGGACTTGGTTATTTGAAATCAGGGGACCTAAAACGTGTATTTCCGTTGAAAACTGGAATTCGAAAATTTTCACGATCGCAATACTTCCCCTTACGATATATAGTAAGTGAAAGTAATAAATTAAATTAAATTTCTATAGAAACATGTGTTTTATTAAAAAAATCTATTATATTATTATCTAAAATAATCAGTTTTATCGGCTTTTCATCACTCTTTATTAACTTTTACAAGTTTGTGCATTAGATAATATTTATTCTAAAAGCTTTAGTTTTCCAACGGTATATTTACTGTTGCTATGTTCAAAATAAAATAATTGCATTAAAAAAATATTTTTTCTGTTTTCTCCTTTATTTAAGTATCGAATTCATTCAATTTATATATTTAGCTGTTTTTCATCAGTGGTAACTAGATAATATAGTTATTTAAATAGAATCGACAAAATTAAAGGTACTTTAAATAAAGAAAATTTTAAATATCGGCATTTAAGCCCTGTCAGTCCATTTTAATCCGAATAAAACCTAAATTATATTAAAGCTTATTAAATTTTACATCGATATAGCGAGTTTAATCAAAATCGTCGGAACCGTTTTCGAGAAAATCGAAAAAAGGTGCAAAATGCTTGGTATAAAGTGGTTCTTCTGGTGAGCTGATTTTGAGAAAAAGTTCCTGTAATATCTCGCGCTTACAGCTGTCTTAAATATGAAATTTCAGTTTCATAGGGCTTATCGTTACCACACACACACACACACAGACCTTTTTGTGGGACTTGGTTATTTGAAATCAGGGGACCTAAAACGTGTATTTCCGTTGAAAACTGGAATTCGAAAATTTTCACGATCGCAATACTTCCCCTTACGATATATAGTAAGTGAAAGTAATAAATTAAATTAAATTTCTATAGAAACATGTGTTTTATTAAAAAAATCTATTATATTATTATCTAAAATAATCAGTTTTATCGGCTTTTCATCACTCTTTATTAACTTTTACAAGTTTGTGCATTAGATAATATTTATTCTAAAAGCTTTAGTTTTCCAACGGTATATTACTGTTGCTATGTTCAAAATAAAATAATTGCATTAAAAAAATATTTTTTCTGTTTTCTCCTTTATTTAAGTATCGAATTCATTCAATTTATATATTTAGCTGTTTTTCATCAGTGGTAACTAGATAATATAGTTATTTAAATAGAATCGACAAAATTAAAGGTACTTTAAATAAAGAAAATTTTAAATATCGGCATTTAAGCCCTGTCAGTCCATTTTAATCCGAATAAAACCTAAATTATATTAAAGCTTATTAAATTTTACATCGATATAGCGAGTTTAATCAAAATCGTCGGAACCGTTTTCGAGAAAATCGAAAAAAGGTGCAAAATGCTTGGTATAAAGTGGTTCTTCTGGTGAGCTGATTTTGAGAAAAAGTTCCTGTAATATCTCGCGCTTACAGCTGTCTTAAATATGAAATTTCAGTTTCATAGGGCTTATCGTTACCACACACACACACACACAGACCTTTTTGTGGGACTTGGTTATTTGAAATCAGGGGACCTAAAACGTGTATTTCCGTTGAATCCTGGAATCGGAAAATTTTCACGATCGCTATACTTTCCCTTACTATATAGGTAAGGATTTATTTCATATATAAGTAAGTGAAAGTAAAAAGTTAGTTATAACTCGAATGTTGGAGACACAGTAAGCCATTGGGGCAGGTAGTAGTTCCCACAGACGCAGCCTCCCTGAGCTGAATACTAACATCTTTTAGCTTCTCTTCTCGTTACAAGGAACACCATCCTAGGGATCAGTGCGGCTTAATAAACAAGTAGCAATAAAACTTTTATTTCTGGGATCACAAGTAGCTGGGTGGCTAGCGTAACAGCCTCCCATGCTTTTAGGTCACGGGTTCAAACCCGCAGGTGGTCCTAGGATTTTTCAATGGGAGTAAAATATCCTTAGTTACGCCGTCCTTCGGAGGGGACGTTAAAAGGTGGTCCCGAGCCTGTGCGATGTCAGGTACTCGTTAAAGATCCCTATCCTAATAAAACCTGGATAGGCAAAATTTAGGACTCCCACTGTAGCATCGTCCGATTAGCCATAGTAGCATAAAGTGACGTTAAATAAATAAATAAACAAACTTTTATTTCATTTAAACTTATAAAAATTGGCGTGATCTAGAGTAGTCGTTCCTAACAAAAATATTTCGCGGAACCCTTCATCCAATCATTTTAATGGAAAAAACAAAAAAAACAACCTGTACTTCTACAACCCATGAAGGGTCTTGGGGTCAGTACATATAGAGATTCGTACTGTTTTTAGACCAACGGCAGAGCAATGAAGAGATTAGTAGTAATAGGCCGCGATCACACGCAACCGCCAGATATTTTCCCCTATAGAGGCTGGATCTACCACAGGAGGGACTCAATACCCTAAGGTTTTAATGACATTACATTTTAATGGCAAGGACAACCTAAATCGTAAAAATGTAAATTTGCGTGCGAAATAACTCTACCGAAACTCAATATCCTAGAAATGGCCTATTTGGGAGCAAAAATGAAGAAATATGAACCAGGCTCTGGGAGTTTACTTCATTCCGCGAAACATTGAATAACTAAAATTTAATGTTGAACCTGGCAGATGGCTCTAGGAATTTTTAAAGGGAGTTAAAAATACCTTGTTATACCGTCCTTCAGAGGGAACGTAATACCGTGGCCCAGAACCTATGCAAATTACGGACTCATTAACGAATCCCGTAATAATTAAACTTGGTTTGTTTGTTTATTTAATGTCTCTTTATGCTGCTGTGGCTAATCGGACGATGCTACAGTGGGAGTCCTAAATATTGCCTATCAAGGTTTAATTAGGATAGGGATCTTTAACGAGTACCTGAGATCGCACATGGCTCGGGACCAACTTTTTACTTCTCCTCCGAAGGCCAGCATAACTAAGGATTTTTAACTCCCATAAAAAATGGGGCGGGGTGGCCGAGCATGTTAGCGCGCGTTGCTGTGAGCACGCGTTGCCTAGCAACAGATAACCGAAAAAGTTAAAACCAAATAATTACGAGTTAGACTCTCGAGCTGGGGAATTTTCTAGGCATATATCCCCCGCCCTCACCACCTGGCCCGAGAGAACCCCCCGTATAGCCTATAAAGGCGAGGTAGGGGTGGACAAAAAAGAAAAAAAAAATCCTAGGACAACCTGCGGGTTCGAACCCGTGACCATTGGCATAGGGTGCTGTTATGCCAGCCACCCTGATCCCAAGAGAGAGGATGCACTTTGTAACTTGCATTTTGCACATTTTTACGATTTTATGAAAAACGGCTTCAAGGATTTTGATTAAAGTCAAAATTTAACGGGATTGAATATCATTTAGCGTTCATTCAGATTTTAAGATTTCGAGCTTCATAATCGATTTATTTCTTCAAATCTAATATAAACGATAAAGATGTGTATTACTAGGTTCTAAAAAGTACTAAAAACGAACAACAATCGATTTTAAATAGCTCGCTCATTACTAACATTTCTCCGATTGGCCATTCTGTATTTTCCATAAATCTGGCTTAAAGCGTTTCAGTTCTATTTTCAGAAAGGCAACCTAGAAGCCGGGACAGTAAACAAAGAGATAAAATTGAAGGCGACAATCACAACACTTGTTGGCCTAATTAGCCTGTAGTCTTAGGAAGGCTTTACCGTTCATCTAAAGGAAGAATCCTTTAAAGAATAAAAATTAAAAATACTTGAGATGGGTCTAAAAAAAGAACAAATCTGTGACTTAGGTTACTATGAATAACCATATATAAGACACTATTGTACCTATCCATAAAGGGTCACAAGTGGTATAGTGGATAGCATAACAGGGGTTCAGGCAGGGTAGAGGGGTTCAAACATGGCAGGTCACCCTACGATTTTTTAACGAAAATAAAAGATCCTTATTTATGCCGTCCTTCGCAGGGGACGAACAAAGGTAGTCCCTAGCCCGGGCAATGACAGATAATCGTTGAAGATCCCTTTTCTAAATGAAACTGAATAGGCAAAATTCAGATTTCTGTATTACTGTCCGATTATATAAAATATGTAAATATATATATATATATATATATATATATATATATATATATATATATATATATATATATATATATATATATAGCTTTTTTCAGTCAAATTCATAATTTTTTCAGTCAAATTCATAATTTTTCAATCAAATTCATAATTTTTTCAGTCAAATTCATAATTTTTTCAGTCAAATTCATAATGTTTTCAACCAAATTCATACTTTTTTCAGTCAATTTCATAATTTCTTGTACCCATTTTATACAGTCAATTTAATGAGGTTTTGCTACCAAGAACTTAACATTTTTATTAAATCTTGTTGTTGTTTATCTATTTAACGTCACTTCATGTTACTGTGCTTAATCCGACGGTGCAGCGGGAGTCTTAAGTTTTGCCTATCCAGGATTACTTAAGATAAGGATATTTTACTATTTCCACTATTTAAATTTTTTAAGAGTCACCTGTGGCGCACTAATATAGATCGGGTAGTCCTTCAACTGTTGATGATGGCCAAATTGAAAAAAAATTGCCTGAAAGATGGCAACATGTCATAGACCAAAATGGGTCTTGTATAATTGATTAAACATATTTACAGGAATCTGAAATTTTTATTGAAATCACTGATTAAATTATTTATAAAGGTAATGGAGGGAGAGTTAGAAAATTATAAAATAAAAATTAATACAATAATTGAATGAGAAATTAAAACATCTAATTTTGAAATAAAAAACGAAGAGATTATAAAAGTGATTAAGCACTTTAAATAAAAAATATAAATTAAATTTACAATCAACGAGTTTTTTGGAGGGATAATAGAAAGGTTGGAATGGGAGAATAAAAATCGCTACGTATATTAAAAGGAATGAAATTCCAGAATGTTTTGGAATTTATATATATATAGCTTTTTTCAGTCAAATTCATAATTTTTTTAGTCAAATACATAATGTTTTCAATCAAATTCATAATTTTTTCAGTCAACTTCATAATTTCTTGTACCCATTTTATACAGTCAATTTAATTAGGTTTTACTACCAAGAACAAAACATTTTTATTAAATCTTGTTGTTGTTTATCCATTTAACGTTACTTTATGTTACTGTGCTTAATCCGACGGTGCAGCGGGAGTCCTAACTTTTATAATTTTGCAAGAGTCACCTGTGGCGCACTAATATAAGCCGATCTGCTGGTTTTGGACTTGCGACCTTAAGTATGCCTCAATGCATTCAACAAGGTATTTGAATCTGCCGGGTTTGAACCCGTGAACTTGAGCATATTAATCATTAACACCTTGTTGAATGTATCGAGGGTCACCAGTGGAGTAGTGGCTAGCATAACAGCCTTCCATGCTTAAGGTCGCAAGTCTAAAACCAGCAGATCGCCTTATATTAGTGCGCCACAGGTGACTCTTGCAAAATTTAAAAAGGTAGGACTCCCGCTGCACCGTCGGATTAAGCACAGTAACATAAAGTAACGTTAAATGGATAAACAACAACAAGATTTAATAAAAATGTTTTGTTCTTGGTAGTAAAACCTAATTAAATTGACTGTATAAAATGGGTACAAGAAATTATGAAGTTGACTGAAAAAATTATGAATTTGATTGAAAACATTATGTATTTGACTAAAAAAATTATGAATTTGACTGAAAAAAGCTATATATATAAATTCCAAAACATTCTGGAATTTCATTCCTTTTAATATACGTAGCGATTTTTATTCTCCCATTCCAACCTTTCTATTATCCCTCCAAAAAACTCGTTGATTGTAAATTTAATTTATATTTTTTATTTAAAGTGCTTAATCACTTTTATAATCTCTTCGTTTTTTATTTCAAAATTAGATGTTTTAATTTCTCATTCAATTATTGTATTAATTTTTATTTTATAATTTTCTAACTCTCCCTCCATTACCTTTATAAATAATTTAATCAGTGATTTCAATAAAAAATTCAGATTCCTGTAAATATGTTTAATCAATTATACAAGACCCATTTTGGTCTATGACATGTTGCCATCTTTCAGGCAATTTTTTTTCAATTTGGCCATCATCAACAGTTGAAGGACTACCCGATCTTTTTGCGTCTCCCAAATCAAAATGTCCGCTTCGAACAAACCACTTACGGACGGTCCTTTCTCCTAGGGTATCATTGCCATACACACTGAAAATTTTGTAAGCTGTCTGGGCACCGGTTTTTCATTTCCGGAAATAAAAAATCATTAAATGACGACAATTATTTTTTTCCCTTTCATTTCGAGCAAGCAAAATACCACTGAAAGATGAGGAATCTCGATTGAAACTGATGCACAAAAGCACCTTAACTAATCCTTTTATTTTAAATATGTAAAAATTAATGACCAAGTAAACATGACTTTATAAATGCAGCGAGGATTAAATTAAGATATTAAAGAACGCCATGAACTCATTATACAACCCAATACCATAGGAAAGCTGGTTCAATACTGTAGATTTATGTTTTGATATTTGAATATAACAAAACTATTCCATCCAAAAGGAACATTGTCTTATAAATTATTCAAGGAGGATATCAGTCTGGGACAAAAAATTTATTTCCATTTCGTTAATAATGAGGAAAAATGTACCTCATGTTTTTTGTTTGTTTTTTTTAATCTCAAGGTTTTTATCCACTCTACACAAAAAAAAACTAATACTAAAAATAATATAATTCCTTGTAATATAAATAATTAAGGAAAAACTAGATTTATTATTCGACCAATCGATTAAGACCTTAACTCACTATAATACCAAACCTTTATATACATGAAATGATAACGGAATTTTGGTTTCTGCTAACTCCTTCTAAACCAATAGACGGATTTGACACGGTTTTCACCATCAATTAGGACAATGTTACTTATTGTTAGGTTTATAAGTAAAATTCATTGCAATTTATCTTTTCTTCCTCTAAAGTACCTTTCATTTTGAGGGTTTCAATAAATTAACCATATGATCTTGTTAGTATTGATATTAAACGGATAAATGTATAATTTGAACGAATTTGATATCCAATGAAAGAAGAAATGAGGAAGTATATTTTTTTATGCAATTTTTATGTTGTCGAACGTAAGAACAGTAATATAGGTGTATAATATACGGTTGGAAAGCTAAAGATTTTAGAAAAAATATTTTCTTAAACAAAAAATTGTAAAAGTTAACAGGAAGAGATGAAAAGCTCATAAAACAGATTGTCGTAGATAATAATATTCGGTTGTGTCACATGAAATGTCCGTTTTCAAGGTAAAGGATTTTTATTAAAAATACGATATGAAAACAAGATAATTTTATTCGAAGTATTTACCTTCTTTTTCTACACATTTTTCCCAACGTGACACCAACTTTTTTATCCCCGAACTGAAAAACTCTGAGCTTTGAAGTGAAACAAAATCTGAAAAAGCACTTTTCACTTGATCATCATTTTCAAAATGTTTTCCTTTGACGAAGTTGTCTTAATTCCTGAAAGTAGACAAGTCGGGAGAATATGGTGGGTGCGGAAGAACTTCGTAGCCCAGTTCTTTCAATTTTTGCACGGTATGTTTTGAAACATAGGGTCTTGCTGCTTAAATGTCTGGAAACGGTAGATGCACTTGCATTTAGTTGTCCTGAGAGTCCATTAACTGTTTGGTAGGGGTTTCCTTCCACTGTATGTTTGAGGACATCGTTGTCTATTACCGATGGAGGTCTTCCTCGGGGCAAGTTTTCCAAGTCGGTATCCCCAGCTGAAAACCTAGCAAACCAACGGCGAATGGTCCGTTCATTAACACTCCCTTCCCCAAACGCCTTGCTAATATTTCTAAAATATTACTCGAAAATCGCGTGTTTCCATGTTCATATTTGGAGGTATACTAAAAAGTGGGTAATTGATTGGAAAGCTAATGTTTATAATACAAAGGTAGAGGATTAGTAACTGTTTACTTTAAATATGTGAAAATTCGGAAGAAAACAACAGAGACCTGCAAAATCCTTTATGTATTTCAGAAACAATAAAAACGGACATTTCATGTGAAACAACCCAACACATGTTTGTATTAATTTGTATTCTTGGACAATTTATTTCCATCTGTAAATGAATTTGTAAATTCTTAAATTCATTATAACTAAGGAGGTAAGTAAAAGTCGTGTGTCGCGAGCACCAGATTTTTTGTTTCCCATTCCTGCCGATGATTAAATATAATAATTAGTAAACGATATAAAATAAACATAATATTTTCTGACTTAGATGAAATTCTAATCGCAAAGCATTATTATTATATAAACCCAAAAACGGTAAAGAAGTGATTTTTTGCACGTAAATGACACCTAATTGAGAGCGAATTGAACTTAATATTGAATTTTGAGATTCATGTAATTCGTTAAAATAAAGTAACATGAGCAGCTGTAAGCACCTGTTTTGACTTACAGCGAAGGATTCTTCAAACATATGGGCCTAAGATACACAGTCTTGAGATGTCATGGCACCTCCAAACAAAAGAAATATTATAAAATTCTCCTTGAAGACAGATTTCATAACGAAACTTCTCTTTCGTTCCTGACCCTCGCTTTGAAATTTATGCGCTTGGGAGTTGTCGCAAGATCTGAGGGACTTTCTCTCGGCTAACCTTGAATGTAAATTAAATTCGTTTAAAATTAATTTACAGTCAATTATGGGTCGTTAAGGTAATAACTCTTAGAAGAATATTTATAGCACAAAACTGAATACTTCGGCCCAAGGTTTGTGTGCAGATCTTACGTCATGGCGAATAATTGCAGTTATTTTAATTAAAGAATTTTTTTTTTTTTTGTATTTTATTCATATAATGCTCAACAGGATTATTTATTGTCCACATATTTGCAAATTATTATAAGTTATCTAAAATATTTTTTGTTTATTTGTTTTATTTATTCAACGTCACTTTATGCTGCTCTGGCTAATCGGACGATGCTACAGTGGGAGTCCTAAATTTTGCCTGTCCAGGTTTAATTAGGATAGGGATCTTTAACGAGTACCTGACATCGCACAGGCTCGGGACCACCTTTTAACGTTCCCTCCGGAGGATGGCATAACTAAGGATTTTTTACTGCAAGCCAGCCAGCTACAAGTGATCCCTCTAAAATTTTGTTTTCTTTAAATTTATTTATTGTAATTTACAACTGTTAAAAAACACAATGAGTAAATATGCAGTATGAAGAAAAGTCATAAAAATTTCTTGAGAAAAAACTACCTAGTGGTAGCACATCACTAACAATCGCCTCGGAGGGTTATCAGGGATATCTAAGGAAGATAAATTACGTACAAGTGGGTTTGTATGGGCAGGGATTTTAGAATGAAAAGAGGAGTATCTATCACGGGCTATGTGAGCTGCAAATGGGATGTTTAGGTCATTATGGAGGAGTTGATTTGTGACATAATAAGGAGCATTCAAGATGTTGCGAAGGATTTTAGATTGTAAGGATTAAATGCGGGAGGAACTAGATGGTTTAGTAGAGCCCCAAAGCTCGATTCCATATTTCCAAATAGGTCTGATAATGGTGATGTAAATGAGTCTCTTGTAATATACTGGAAGTTTTGAACGTTTGTCTAGTAAGTGTTGTAGTAATCGATATCTTTGAGGAGTTTCTTGTCGTTTCACTCTTGTGTGAGGGTTTGAAAATCTTATTATTAAAAAATATACATCATAAGACTTACTCCGATGGATTTCAAAGAGTTGATAATTAAGTGACAACTGGTGACTGAAACATCGCCATAAAAAATAACTTCTAACAAATAATGTATTCGGTTTTTTCACAATCGCATCCAATCCTATACAAGTTATAAATAGATAAGTGGATGTAAAATATCTGGTGCGCCTTTCACTTGCTTCTTAATTTGAAATAAAGTTTATTCGTATAAATTTTGCAGCAAAAGTAATCATAAAAGTTTTCAAACAAATGGTATTTACAATAGTTTCCATGGAAGCATTTATAAATATTCTAAAGTCAAAATAATCTAACACAACAGTATCTTTTTTTTCTCTCTGTAATAAATTCTACAACTTTGTTTGTAACATAAATTTTTTATAAAATATTGCTCTTCCCAACAGTTTATAACACATACTTTATAGTATTGTGGCTAATCGGACGATGCTACAGTGGGGTTCCTTAATTTTGCCTATCCAGTTTAATAATTTGAACACGTAGAGAAATTCAAATATTTAGGTTCAATTATAACTAGAAAAAATGAAATCCAGGAAGAAATAAAGTCCCGGTTAAAGGTGGGAAATGCGTGTTATTATTTAGGTGTTAAATTACTTAGCTCGCAGCTTCTGTCTAAAAACTTTAAGGTTAGAATTTATAAAACTATTATTCCTCCAACGGTTCTTTACGGATGTGAAACGTGGCCGCTTACTTTGAAGGATGAACAACGGCTTAAGGTCTTCGAAAATAAGGTATTGCGTAAAATATTTGGTCCGAAGAGAGATGAGGCCACTGGGGAGTTTAGAAGGTTGTACAACGCGGAATTGCGGAACTTGTATCCTGTGAATATAATTGATCTGATTTCATCGCGGAGACTCAAATGGGCGAGTAAAGTTGTTGGGCTCGATGACGAGCGGATTCCGAGAAAGTTGGTATTTGCTGATCCGACTGGTAGGCGTCCGATGTAGGCCGAAGCGTAGATGGGAGGATTGCGTTAAGGCTGATCTCGGGAGCTTGGGCTTGATTGGTGAACATTGGACGAGTCTGTGTAGGCAGAATTTGGTGGTATCGGCATCGAACCTTCGGGTTCGCTAAGCCTATTATTATTATTATTATTATTATCCAGTTTAATAAATAGGCAGTTTTAATAAATAAAATAAAAAATAGGGATCTTTAACGAGTACTGACATCGCACAGGCATGGGACCGCCATTTTACGTCCTCTACGAACGGCACATTCATGTTCAAAATAATAATAAACCTATCCAAGAACCATCTGCCGGGTTTGAACCCCCGCCCTCGGTTTTCTGTACAAATGTATAATTCTAAAAATATATTATTGATTCTTTTTCCCGTATTAGTTGATTTTCAAATTCTTTCATATTTAATATTTATCATTTATTTATCAAGGCTAACAAGGAAAGAGGGTTAGTTATACCGGGCGAACAAAATCAAATTTAGATAAATAAATTTCAATCATTTGCCATTTAACCTCTGTCACACTATTTTTATCAGAATAAAACCTACACGAAATTAAAGCCTATTCTAATTTTAATTAAATTTAATGAGTTTATTCAAAATCGTTAGAGCCGTTCTGGAATAAATCGTAAAAAGGTGCCCAAAGCATGGTATAAAGTAGCATTTCTGATAAGGCGATGTAGGTAAAATAATTTCTGGAACATCCTATACATATAGCTTTATTAATATGAAATTACAATTCGGCACGAATTTTCGTTTTCGAGCTAGACTTACCACATTTTCACACACACACCTTTTCCACGAGAAGAGACGGATGCTCACTGGGCTTCTTTAGCAAAACAAGAGAGAGTTCATACTCTTGATATATGGCAGAGACGCTGGAACGCTTCATCTTCTGGAAGATGGACCTACCGCCTAATTCCCGACATATCGACATGGTTATCCCGGAAACATGGAGATGTAGATTACTATCTCACTCATCTGCTTACTGGGCATGGTTGCTTCAGAGCCTACTTAGCCCGTTTCAAAATAGAGGAAAGTTCATTGTGCCCATTTTGTGATCCCATAGAAGAAACAGTGGAACTTGCATTCTTCTCTTGTTCGGGATTCGTTCGAGAAAGGTCGGAGATAGACGCTAAATTTAGTACAAAAGCATCACTCGAAAATTTATTATCCTTGATGATGGCTAGTCAAGAGAGTTGGAGCGCTGCAACTGATTATGCAGCACAGATCTGCAGAAGCTTGGAGTAGAGGAGCAAGAAAGGAGAGGCGGGGCATTGGCCTAGCTTAAATCAGATGTCAGTAAAGTAGCTGGCATTTAGCCCTTCTGCCCCCCATGAAGTAATGCTTGACAGCGGTTCCGTGGGGTGGTAAAGACGTATTGGGAGGTGTTTTTTTAGTGAGTAGCAATCTCACACTGTTGTGTAGCCAGACAGTTGCACTTCATCTGATGAAAGATTTTTCCCCTACCCGGAAAAAAAAAAAAAAAAAAAAAAAAAAAATACACACCTTTTCCAACAATTTAGGTATCTGGGGGAATATTGGGGACCCTAAAACTATAATGTCCGTTGAAAACTGGAATTTGAAATTTTCACGTGCCCAATACTTTCTCATAATATATATTACATGTATAGGTAAGTGAAAGTAAAAATAAAGATGTGATTTTTATGTTTCAAGGTCAAAAAAAAAAAAAAAAAAAATAGTTTCTTGACTATAGTTATGGACTTGTTTCGACATTACTAAACAAACGTTTAAAATTATCAATAGCTTTGATGGCATCGAGTTATGGGGACCAACTGCAACTGATCGCTACCATTAATTCCACGACAGACTGACCCTAAATTCAAACACAAAACCTATCAACTGCCACAAACCCATATAATCCGCCCAGAAGACCATCGAGGTGCTGGCCAAGAGACTTCCTATACTGATAGTCATTTGTTTTGTTTTTTGCTTCTTTATCATTCGTTAGCATATTTGCTTATCCATAAGCAGAGTGCAAATCTCATTATATTGTAAAAACTCCTATAAATAAAATGAATTATGAAAATTTCAATACCCCGTTTTAGTTACGTGAAACAATGGAATTCAAGAGGAAATGAAGTGGAGATTAATGGCGAGAAATGTGCGTTATTTTTCTGTTGCAAAATTGCAGCTGCTAAACATTTCACAATCGTCATTCCGTTCACTGGCTGGAGACCAGACCTGTCGATGAACTGTCACTGATAGCTATCTCCTTGTCTAGCTCCTGTCGCGACAGTTAGAGATGGTGTATGATAGCAGAGTGATTATTGGCTAACGGTTCAGCTTTCATAATATTGTACGCCCACTCTTTCTTCCAATCTCTACTGTCCATCTTCGCTATAGATATGTGTTGTGGTTTATTTTACATTTTCTATTTACTTGCCATATAAACACACAGAAACCTTTTCGAGGTTAATAAAAGTTCTTATGGGTCGATTAAGAAACTATTTATAATTGAAATTACAATTTTCTGGACGGTATAACATGAGTTTAACACCCAAAATCCAATAAGGAATAAATAAAATTAAGGATAAGTGAGACATTAAAACGGCTACTTCACTATATTCACTACCTTAGGCATAGCATCAAGTCAAAATCGAGTAGTATGTTTTACTTTCACTTACTATATATAGTAAGGGAAAGTATTGCGATCGTGAACATATTCGAAACGTATATGTGTGTGTGTGTGTGTGTGTGTGTGTGGTAACTCCCGGGCGGAAACGGTAAGTCATATGAAACCAAAATTTCATATTTAAGAATATTATACGCCAGAGACTACAAAACTTTTTTTATCAAAATGAGCTTACCAGAAGAGACACTTTATACCATGCATTTTGCACCTTTTCCATGTATTTTGTCGAAAACGGTTCCGATTAAACTCCGTATATCGATGTAAAATTTAATAGGCTTTAATATCATGTAGTTTTCATTCTGATTAAAATGGTGTGATAGGGCTTAAATGCCGATATTTTTTTCCCAATAACCAATAACTAATAAATAACCAAATTATCTTGTTAGCATTCATAAATAACAGCTAAGTATGTAAGTTGTGCGAATTTAAAAAAGGAGAGAACTGAAAAAAAAAAAAAACGTTAATGCAATTTTTGGTTTTTGAACATAAGAGCAGTAATATACATGTATGGTATCCCGTTGGAAAGCTATAGGTTTTAGAAAAAAAATACTATCTTATACACAAGAGCTTGTAAAAGTTAATAAAGAGTGATGAAAAGCCGATAAAACTAACTGATTATTTTAGATAATAATATAATAGATTTTTTAATAAAACACATGTTTCTATTGAAATTCCATTTGATTAATTCCTTAATAGTTTTATCTTTAACTGTATTTGAAAATTTTTTAATCGATTTATGAAACGGAGGTAAGTGAAAGTCGTGTGTTGCCCGCACCAGATTTTTTTAAATATTATCTATAGTTAATTATAAGTTTTATAGTAATATTACTATTATAAATATACGATACGAATACTAATTATTATAAATAATGGCACTCAAAGCCTTTCGGTAAGAGGGAGACAAAAGAGATAGGTATACAATATATGGTGCGCACAGCACACGACTTTCATTTACCTCCGAAGTTAAAACCAATACGAGAACTATTAAAGAAAGTTAATGTTGAAAAAACGGTTAAAGAATTACATTTTGAGTTTCGATAGAAACTTTTTTTAGATTATATAATTTAACAATAGAAATTATTACCTAATACAATTAATTAGTTTCATCCGAGTTTCATAACTCTGCATTACCTTATACAACTTAGCATGTAAAATCCACTTTTTCTAAATTCTTTAGCTTTCCAACGGTATATTGTACATCTCTTTTACTATTCTAAACAAACGAAAATTACCAAAACAAATATGTTGTACCCGATTTTTAGGAATAGTAATAAGATGAAACAGTTATTGATTTATTTATTTTATTTTTTTTGTTGGAGGAAGACAAAATCTCCTTAGAGGAAGACAATTTTATATATCGATCCTTAAGGCATGTCAGACTATTTTAATCAGAATGAAACATGCATAATATTGAAGCCCATTAAATTGTATAATAATTATAGAGAGTTTAATCAAAATCGTTAGTTATTTTGAGAAAACCGTAAAAAGGTGCAAAATGCATGGTATAAAGTAGTTTATCTGGTTAGCTGATTTCGAAGAAAAATTGCCATAGAATCCCAGACATATATGCTGCCAATTTTTTTTATTTTCAGTTGTATACAGCTTATTTCGTTTTAAATAGAATGACCACACAAACACACACACAAAGAACTTTTTGCGGGACTTGGTCATTAGTCTTTGGGAACATAGTAAAAAGGTACAAAATGAATGTTATGAAGTTGCTCTTCTGGCAAGCTGATTCTCTTGAAAAAGTTACTGTAACATCTCAGGAATATACACTTTTAAAATATGAAATTTCAGTTTCATACAACTAATCGTTTTCGAACTAGACTAACCACATACACAAAGACCGACTAACACACAAACACCTTTTTGATGGAATTGGCCATTAGAATCCAGGGGACCGTAAAACGTGTATCTATAGGGTTGTTTCACATGAAATGTCCGTTTTTATAGTTTCTGAAATACATAAGGGATTTTGCAGGTCTCTGTTGTTTTCTTCCGAATGTTTACATATTTAAAGTAAACAGTTACTAATCCTCTACCTTTGTATTATAAACATTAGCTTCCCAATCAATTACCCACTTTTTAGTATACCTCCAAATATGGACATGGAAAAACTAATATTCTTGTTCTTGTACGGACCATTCGCCGTTGGTTTGCTAAGTTTTCAGCTGGGGATACCGACTTGCCTCCCCAAACTAACTTGCCCCGAGGAAGACCTCCGTCCGTAATAGACAACGTTGTCCTAAAACATACAGTAGAAGGAAACCCCTGCCAAACAGTTAAAGGACTCTCAGCACAACTAAATGCAAGTGCAACTACCGTTTCCAGACATTTAAGGTGTATTGGGAAAGTAAAAAAGCTCGATACATGGGTACCTCATAATCTCATGATTCAAAACATACCGTGCAAAAATTGAAAGAACTGGGCTACGAAGTTCTTCTGTACCCACCATATTCTCCCGACTTGTCTCCAACAGATTACCACCTGTTCAGGAATTTAGACAACTTCGTCAAAGGAAAGCTTTTTGAAAATGTTGATGAAGTGAAAAGTGCGTTTTCAGATTTTGTTTCACTTCAAAGCTCAGAGTTTTTCAGTTCGGGGATAAAAAAGTTGGTGTCACGTTGGAAAAATGTGTAGAAAAAGAAAGTAAATACTTCGAATAAAATTATCTTGTTTTCATATCGTATTTTTAATAAAAATCCTTTACCTTGAAAACGGACATTTCATGTGACACAACCCAATACTTTGAAAACTGCAATCCGAAAAATTTCACAAACACAATTACATAAGTAAGTAAAATTATTAAACAGTAATATAGAAGGCACATAAAATATTGCATAGGCCTTATGAATCGCGACGAACGAGGTCAATGAACCGATACTCGTTGATGAAGGAACGTTCAATAAAGAGCAATAGAAGAAGCTATAAGATGCTAATATCTTGATGGCAGTGACAAGAGATGGCTAAATATAGCCCCTAGGAGTGGTTCGGGGAACCAGCGGGGGGACTGTTCGGGGAAGGAGTCTCAGGCTTTGTTTTCGCTTGAGATTTTTCCTTTATCGGTCTAAATTTGAGATAAGATTGGAGTGGGACATACATTGCTATTCGGTCACGCACTCTTCGCCTGTTGCACAATTCTCTAATAGTGAAGTAAGATCAATGAAAATTGATTCATTTAGGAGGAAAATAAACGAAACAATTGAATAGTTTTAATTATTTATTGTGTGCCAACGTTTCGATCTCCATTGTGGGTCATCATCAGGGCGAATCGTGGGCGGGAGCTGACAACAATATCCCATTCATCACCAAGTCATCCCGAAGCAGTGCGATGTCAGGTACTCTTTAAAGTAAAGACACCTATCCTAATTACACCTGGATAAGCAAAATTTAGAAGTCCTGCGATAGCATCGTCCGATTAGCCACAATATTATCAAGCGACGTTAAATTAATAATCTTACATGTTATATTATAACATATATAATGACTTCTTATACTATACTAGGAGGGGGAGAGGGGGTACTGCATATATAGGGGAGCCCATGGCAGAGTGGCTAGCGCGCTAGTCTCTCATGCTACAGGTTGTGAGTTCGAATCCCAGTCCCGGCGGGGCTTTTATAAGGATGTAATTAAATGGGAATTCACTCAATGCCTCTCCCCGGGTATGTGAGACCCGTCAGCCAAATGGTGCACTCACAAAATTAGGCGTGATGACCCTACACTATGAATCGCGTCGAGAAACAGGATTGTGATCTCCCAGGAGATTACACCTTGGGGAGCAGGGCTTGCACGGCCTGTCGCGATACTGAATATATATATACTGTACTAACGAAAATCGCGAATGGTCAAATATAATGACATTCTAAACAATAGATTAGGGTTCACCTGTTGTTATCGGCTAGCATAACAGCCTTCTATGCCCAAGGTCGCAGGTTTAAACCCGGCAGAAGGTTCTAGGATATTTCAAGGGATAAAACATTCTTGGAATTACCGTCCTTCGGAGGGGGCATTAAAAATTATTCCCGAGCCTGTGCGATGTCAGGTACTTGTTAAAGATCCCTATCCTAATTAAACCTGGATAGGCAAAAATTAGGACTCCCACTGTAGCATCGACCGATTAGCCACAGTAGCATAAAGTGCCATTAAAATAAAAAAAAGAAACAAACAATTATTTTAGTTATTTGATTATCCAAGCTTGCTTGTCAAATTTGTATTATAAATGTGCCCACCATGTCTGCATGCCAAGGGCATTTCCAAAATATATAGTATTATGTTTATTTTATAACGTTTACTTATCATTATATTTAACCATCGGCAAAAATGAGGACCATAAATTGGCCAATAAAACCAAATTGGTTGAATGAAAATATGCTAACACCTTCTTGGAGATTTATATGAAGTTTTTGTCCTGTAGCTCATTCCTCGTGCATTGTTTGATTTTAAGATGCATTGATAAAAATGTAGAAAAATTTTCAAACTAATTCGGTAAAAAGATTTTTGGCAAGACCAAGCGTATTAGAGATACGAGAAAACGGAAAATGGAGAAAAATTTGGCGATTTATCACTTTCTTTCAAAGATTTTTCACTGCCCACCGCAAAAAGATGGAAAAGACTTGATCTCAGCGATATGTTTACAAAATGAAAGTTGTAGACGTTACCGTTAAAACGTTTTTTTTAAATAGGAATAGTAGGAGTGGTGGTAAATTTAAGAAAATACAGGAAAAATGTGTATACAAAAGAAGTCCACTAATCCCACTTTAAAGTAGTGAAATAATAATGACGGAAATTTCTTATGAAACCCTGAAATATTTGCTACTTCCCATTTCCTTCCTTAAGATGTTAATTGAAACAGCTGCTATAATACAAAGCCTCCTTTATCTGGCTCATTGTGGCCGATATCTGTTCCCAGTTCTCACGGCATTTCATCTTAGTGATAGTTCTTACCAATAATGATAAGGTTCTTATACCACTTATTCAATGAGTCTATTTGATGAATATAGTAATTATTATTTTTTTTTTAATGACGAATAACAACCAAGAGTTATTAATCGCACATTGTTTCTCATGCTATCAAATCTGACCATTCTCGTATAATATAAAATAACATAATTGTTTATTCATTTAACGTCACTTTATGCAATTGTACCTGCTCGGACGATGCTACAGTGCAAGTTTTCAATTTTGTCTATGAAGGTGTAATTAGGATAGGAGTCTTTAACCAGACTCAGTTAAAAAACGTAAACATCATTTTACGACCTATAACGTCCTTAAAGGATGTTTAACTCCCTTGAAAAAATCCTAGGGATATCTGCCTAGTTCGTACCTAACGACAGACGAACCCGATATTTACTTGTTCACATCATTTTACTTTCACTCACTATATATAGTAAGGGGAAGTATAGCGATCGTGAAAATTTTCGAATTCCAGTTTTCAAGGGAAATACACGTTTTAGGGTCCCCTGAGTCCAAATAACCAAGTCCCGAAAAAAGGTATGTGTGTGTGTGTGGTAACTCCCGGGCGGAAACGGTAAGTCCTATGAAACTGAAATTTCATATTTAAGACAACTATACGCCCGAGACGTGACAAAACTTTTTTCATCAAAATGAGCTTACAAGATGAGGCACTTTATACCATGCATTTGCACCTTTTTTCAATTTTCTCAAAAACGGTTCCGGCGATTTTGATTAAACTCGCTATATCGATGTAAGATTTAATGGGCTTTAATATCATGTAGGTTTTATTTGGATAAAAATGGTCTGACAGGGCTTAAATGCCGATATATTAAATTTTCTTCCCCTAAACTACCTTTAATTTTGTAGATTCAATAATAATAACTAAATTATCTTGTTAACGCTGATGAAAAACCGGTAAATATATAAATTGAATAAATTCGATACCCAACTAAAGGAGAAAACAGAAAAAAAATTGTTTAATGCAATTTTTCGTTTTTGGACGTAAGAGCAGTAATATACATGTATGATATACCGTTGGAAAGCTAAAGATTTTAGAATAAATATGATCTGATACACAAGCTTTTAAAAGTTAATAGAGAGTGATGAGAAGAAGATAAAACTAACTGATTATTTTAGATAATAATATAATATATTTTTTAATAAAACACATGTTTCTATATGAATTCATGTTGCCCGCACCAGATTTTTTTACTTATGATATGATCTTGGTTGTTATTTTTCATTAAAAACAAAAATTATTAATTGATATATTCATCAAATAGATTTACTGAAGCAATGGTATAAGAACCTTATCATTATTAGTAAGAACTATAAGGGCTGTACAAATGCCGTGAGAACTGGGAGCAGATATCGGCCACAAGGAGGCAGATAAAGGAGGCTTTGCATTACAACAGCTGTTTTAAATAACATCTAAGCGAATGGAAACCTGCAATTGTTTTTAGAGTTTGATATAATTGGACTTCTGTTCCTCACATAACATAATTACGTTTAAGTTTACAGATTATAAAGAGCCGTTGTTAATCCTCATTACATTTTAGGTAATATTAACAATAATCCTATTGATCGCACATTGGCATGCATTATGACCATTCGATATTTTAGTTAGTACATTATAAGTTTTATATACCATATAAAATAACATAATTTATGTTTATTCATACTACTGTGGCTAATCGGACGAAGCTACAATAGGAGAACTTAACTTTGCCTTTTTAGGTTTTATTAGGATAGGGATCTTTAACGAGTACCTGTCATCGCACAGGCTGGAAACCCCATTTTATGACAATGTCTAAGTTTATTTGATTGTATTACAACAGGAAGAATTTGGAGTGCAATTAGCTGCATCTCTATGAAATTATGAATTCACACTCTTCTTATTGTATTTGAGTATCCTAAGAGCTTTAAGTGGGTACCAAACTGCAAATGAGTCTGGTCGTTAATGTTTATTAGATTTTAGCGTTTCCAGCTTTAAAAAATCTGGTGCGGGCAACACACTACTTTCATTTAACTCCGTTTTTAGAATCGATTACAGAATTTTCAAATAAAGTAAGAGATAAAAATTAGTGAAACCATTAAAGAATTAGTTAAATGGAATTTCTATAGAAACATGTGTTTTATTAAAAAATCTATTATACTATTAGCTAACATAATCAGTTAGTTTTATCGGTTTTTCATCACTCTCTATTAACTTTTAAGAGCTTGTGTATGAGATAATATTTTTCTAAAATCTTCAGCTTTCTAACGGTATATCATACATCATACATACTGTTCTTATGTTCAAAAACAAGAAATTGCATTAAAAAAAATATTTTCAGTTTTTTTCCTTTAGTTGGGTATCGAATTCATTCAATTTATATATTTACCTTTTTTTTATCAGTGGTAACAAGGTTATTAAAAAATAATAACCTTTATTAAAATATCGGCATTTAAGCCCTGTCAGACCATTTAATCATAATAAAACCTACATGATGTTAAAGCCCATTACATTTTACATCTATATAGCGAGTTTAATCAAATTCGTCGGAACCGTTTTCGAGAAAATCGAAAAAAAGGTGCAAAATGCATGGTATAAAGTGGCTCTTCAGGTAAGCTCATTTTGATGACAAAGTTTTTGTAACGTCTCAGGCGTATATTTGTCTTAAATATGAAATTTCAGTTTCATAGGACTTACCGTTTCGGCCCGGGACTTACCACACACACACACACACACACACACAGACCTTTTTGCGGGACTTGGTTACTTGGACTCAGTGGACCCTAAAACGTGTATTTCCGTTGAAAACTGGAATTCGAAAATTTTCACGAACTCAATACTTTCCCTTACTATATATAGTAAGTGAAAGTAAAAATGCAGTACCTATTGTAAATATTCCTCTAAATTTATTAATAAATATATCTAATTGGTGTTATTAATTTATTTGGACTTAATTGATCTATTACTGAAAATGAGATAGAATCTAGATAAAACTGTTGTAGTTTGTTTCTTTTATTTATCCATTACACATCACTTTATGCTACTGTGGCTAATCGAACAATGCTACAGTGGGAGTCATAAATTGTGCATATCCAATTTTAATCATGATAGAGATCTTCAAAGAGTAGCTGAAATCACAGAGGCTCAGAACCACCATTTTATGTATCCTACCTAGGACGGTATGATTGAGGATTTTGACTCCGTTTAGAAAATAATATGTTGTGTCACATGAAATGTCCGTTTTCAAGGTAAAGGATTTTTATTAAAAATACGATATGAAAACAAGATAATTTTATTCGAAGCATTTACCTTCTTTTTCTACACAATTTTCCCAACGTGACACCAACTTTTTTATCCTCGAACTGAAAAACTCTGAGCTTTGAAGTGAAACAAAATCTGAAAACGCACTTTTCACTTGATCATAATTTTCAAAAAGTTTTCCTTTGACGAAGTTGTATAAATTCCTGAACAGGTGGTAATCTGTTGGAGACAAGTCGGGAGAATATGGTGGGTGCGGAAGAACTTCGTAGCCCAGTTCTTTCAATTTTTGCACTGTATGTTTTGAAACATGGGGTCTTGCTGCCACTCAGTGAGATCATGAGGTACCCATGTATCGAGCTTTTTTACTTTCCCAATACACTTTAAATGTCTGGAAACGGTAGATGCACTGGCATTTAGTTGTGCTGAGAGTTCTTTAACTGTTTTGTAGGGGTTCCCTTCTACTGTAGAAAACTCGTATAAAAATATTACTCGAAAATCGCGTGTTTCCATGTTCATATTTAGAGGTATACTAAAAAGTGGGTAATTGATTGGGAAGCTAATGTTTATAATACAAAGGTAGAGGATTAGTAACTGTTTACTTTAAATATGTCAACATTCGGAAGAAAATAACAGAGACCTGCAAAATCCTTTATGTATTTCATAAACTATAAAAACGGACATTTCATGTGAAACAACCCAATACTACAACCATTTTCTGGGTTCGTATCAGCAACTGTGGCCACTACACCCTAGGTGATCCCTAAGGATTTCTATTTTCACTGAACCAAATTTTCATTTAGCGGTACAGGTTTTATTTTTAGAAATACCCAATATTTTTTCATTCAGAGTTGAAAATAAAACCATTCCTAATTGAGTTGAGTTGAAGAGATATAAGGCTCTGTTTGTACTGGCTGTTAGATAGGCAACAAAGAGCCAAGATAAACTATCTTGCCCCCAATAGAGAACCAAATAATACTTTAATTAAATCCCGTAGTGGCGTAAGTCTGGGGGCATCGGAAACAGTAAACAAGACGCCACTCCATAACCACACTTAATCTCTAATAGTCGGCATTTATCGATAGTGTCTTGTAAATAACATTATGTCGCGTTTAACTTTCTTTTGGTACAGAGAAAACAGTCTTATTGCAACATATCAATTACCTCCATTGTTCAAACCAATTTATGAGTTTCATTAAATAATCTATTATATTATTTTCTATAAAAATTAGTTAGTTTCTCGTTAATGTCTTATACAACTTTGTCAATAATATTCTTTCTAAATTCTTTAACTTTTCAACGGTGTAATAAAAATCTCTATTAATATTCTAATGTAAAACAATCTGGTGCGGGCAACACACGACATTCACTTACCTCCATTTTTAAAATCAATGAAAGAATTTTCGAATACAGTTAGAGATATAAATACGTGAAACTATTAAAAAATTAATTAAATTAAATTTCTATCGAAACATGTGTTTTATTAAAAAATCTATTATATTATTATCTAAAATAATCAGTTAGTTTTATCTTCTTTTCATCACTCTCTACTAACTTTTATAAGCTTGAGTATGAGATAATATTTTGTCTAAAATCTTTAGCTTTCCAACGGTATATCATACATGTAATATTACTGCTCTTATGTTCAAAAACGAAAAATTGCATTAAAAAAATATTATATCAGTTTTCTCCTTTAGTTGCTTTTCTAATTCGCTCATTTGCACATTTAGCTGTTTTTCATCAGTGGTAACAAGATAATACAGTCATTTTTATATAGAATCAATATAATTAAAGGTACTATAGGAGAAGAAAATTTAAAATATCGGCATTTAAGCCCTGTCAGACCATTTTAATCAGAATGAAATCTACAAGATATTAAAGCCCATTAAATTTTACATCGATATAGCGAGTTTAATCAAAATCGTCAGAACTGTTTTTGAGAAAATCGAAAAAATGTACAAAATGTATGGTATAAAGTGGCTCTTCTGGTAAGCTCATTTTGATGAAAAAGGTTTTGTATCGTCTCGGGCGTATATTTGTCTTAAATATGAAATTTCAGTTTCATAGGACTTACCGTTTCCGCCCGGGAGTTACCACACACACAGATCTTTTTGCGGGACTTGGTTATTTGGACTCAGGGGACCCTAAAATGTGTATTTCCGTTGAAAACTGGAATTCGAAAATGTTCACGATCGCAATACTTTTCCTTACTATATATAGCAAGTGAAAGTAAAAAATAAAACAAATACACTCACTCAAAAAAGTTTCCATACAGCATGCTTTCATTTTGCTTTCATACCCAACTAAAGGAGAAAAGAGAAAAAATATTTTTTTAATGTAATTTTTCATTTTTGAACCTAAGAACAGTAATATACATGCATGATATACCGTTGGAAAGCTAAAGATTTTAGAAAAATATCATCTCATACACAAGCTTTTAAAAGTTAATAGAGAGTGATGAAGTGAACATAAAACTAACTGATTATTTTAGATAATAATATAATAGATTTTTTAATGAAACACACGTTTCTATAGAAATTTAATTTGATTAATTCCTTAATAGTTTCACGTATTTTTATCTTTAACTGTATTTGAAAATTCTTTCATTGGTTTTAATAATGGAGGTAAGTGAAAGTCGTGTGTTGCCCGCACCAGATTTTTTATTTCACTTTCACTTATCTAACTATGGAATATATATATATACAGGGAAAGTGTTGCGATAGCGAAAATAATCCAATTCCAGTTTTCAACGGAAATACACATTTTAAGGTCCCCTGAGTCCAAATGGCCAAGTCTGTGCGTCTGTGTCCGTATGTGTGTATGTTGTACGGCCAGCGCGAAAACTTAAAGTCCTATGAAACTGAAATTTCATATTTAAGACAACTATACGCCCGAGATGTTACAGAAACATTTTCACCCAAATCGGCTTACAAGAAGAGCCCCTTTAAACCATGCATTTTGCACCTATTTACGTTTTTCTCAAAAAGGTCTTTAAAAATTTTGATTAAACTCTGTATATCGATGTTAACTTTGATGGGCTTTAATATGATATAGGTTTCATTCTGATTGAAATAGTCTGACAGGGCTTAAATGCCAAAATTTTAAATTTTCTTCTCTAATTTTGTAGATTCTATAAAAATAACCATATCATCTGATTAGCATTGTTTAAAAAAAAAACAAATAAATAAGGTAAATACATACGTTAAACGTATGTATTAAACTAATTCGATATCTAACAAACTTCTAAAATATTTTGTTAATGCAATTTTTATTTTTTTAACTTAAGAACAGTAATATACATGTATAATATATCGTTGGAATGCTAATGATTTTTGAAAGAATATTATCTTATACATACTATGGTAAAAGTGAACAGTGAGTGATGAAAAGCCGATAAAACAAACTGATTGTCTTAGATAATAATATATCAGATTATTTAACAAAACACATATTTCTATTAAAATCCAATGTAAATAATTCTTTAACAATTTATTCTTAAATTGATATAAATAGCGGAGGCAAGTGAAAGTCGTGTGTTGCGTGCACCAGATTTTATAAATTATAAATTATTTAATTTAGAAACGGCGTGTTCTAGCTTATTGAACACAATTCAATCATTCTCCGAGTCCAGGGTTCGAAGAAGTCTGTGCCGGAATTATTTATTAGGGAATGACCTTCATGACATCCTCCTCGGGCACACCCAGCCTCTGGAAAGTCGGGACTTTTACAATTAAGTTAAATTCTATATTTATGAAAATCGTTGTTTTGCGTTCAAAGAATCCTACGGGCTACGACGACTAACACATTGCTTTTGCTACCCAGTTACATTGTATTTGTCTCTCAGATGATACACTTCGTGTTCGTACTGCGTGCTAGCAAGCTAATTAAACAAATAAATATTAAAAATCTGCTACTTACCATAGAAAATTAAGGTAAGTAATTTATTTATATATTTCACAAATACATAAATTGTCTTAAACTCAGCTTAAAATACCCGCAGTATTCATATTTTATATTGATGACAAATTATATGAAACGCATATTTGAACTGTATGTATTTATAACATTTTAGTAATTTTTTTAATTCTCATAGACATATAATATTGTAATTTACTAAAGAACAGTCAGATAATCACAAATTAATTTAAAATATGAATTTATCTTCAAGAATCAAAACATATAATTATAAGTTTTTCTACAGTAAATCAAATGTGGAAATCATGGATATTAATAACAGAGGTAAGTGAGAGTCGTGTGTTGCGCGCACCAGATATTTATACCATGTTATGATTTTATAGACTCAGCGAGTACTTTTTTTTTTTTTTTTTAACATCATTTATTGAAATTTACAACTGTACTTCAAGGTAAAACAAGTAAATGTGACAAAAGTTAAATGGCGTGAAACAAACTTGAAGAAAAACTACCCAATGGCAGCGCTCCTGTAACTTTTCTACACTAGAAGGTCTCGAGGCCATCTTCTTTTCAGACGCCTCGGAGGATTGTCAGGAATTGAAGAGGGAGAAAGTATTGAAACAAGAGGATTAGGGTGGGAATGGAGTTTGTCATGAAAGGAATGGTATCTAGATCGGGCCAAATCAGCAACATACGGAACGTTGAGGTCTTTATGGATAAGTTTGTTCGTGACAAAGTAAGGAGCATTGAGGATTTTACGAAGGATTTTGGATTGTAATGATTGGATACGGGAAGAATTCGATGGTTTAGTAGAGCCCAAAAGCTCCACTCCGTAAGTCCATATCGGCCTTATGATAGTCATGTAGATGAGTCTTTTGTAGTTAAGTGGGAGATTAGAACGTTTGTCTAGTAAGTGTTTAAGAAGTCGAAAACGGCGTGCAGTTTCTTGTCGTTTCAGTCTTGTGTGAGGGCAGCGAGTATAAAATTGAAATATTGAAATACGCAAAGAACTTATTTGACAAACCAATATTAGCTATTGAATTAATAATCATTGACGATTTAGCAAGAAATTTATCCAATAATAGTTTTAGATTTGATTTGACTCACCAAGGATGTATCCTTGCTAAGACAAATGAAACGCATTAATTGGATTGAATTGGTAATAATGGAGCAGTCAACGTTATTCAGTCAATGCCAAATATATATTGATCAATATATTCAACCTCTAAGGGGCGTATACACAACGTTAAATAGTATTGGTTAACTAATTACCAGTTTGTTTATTTAATGAAGAAAATTCCGATCTACCATTCTCAAAGGAATATGGGTTATAAGAATTATGAAAACGATTCTTATACTTTTTAAAAAAAGTTTTCTGGAGCGGGAAACACACGACTTTCACTTACCTCCATATTTAAAATCAATGAAACAATTTTCAAAAACAGTTAGAGATAAAAATACGTGAAACTATTAAGGAATTAATTAAATTGAATTTATATAGAAACATGTGTTTCTTTAAAAAATGTATTATATTATTATCTAAAATAATTAGTTAGTTTTATCTTCATTTCATCACTCTCTATTAACTTTTAAAAACTTGTGTATGAGATAATATTTTTTCTAAAATCTTTAGCTTTCCAACGGTATATCATACATGTAATATTACTGCTCCTATGTTCAAAAACGAAAAATTGCATTAAAAAAAATATTTTTTCTGTTTTCTCCTTTAGTTGGGTATCGAATTTATTCAATTTATATATTTACCTGTTTTTCATCAGCGTTAACAAGATAATATAGTTATTTTTATCGAATCTACAAAATTAAAGATACTTTAGGGGAAGAAAATTTAAAATATCGGCATTTAAGCCCTGTCAGACCATTTTAATCAGAATAAAACCTACATGATATTAAAGGCCATTGAACTTTACATCGATATAGCGAGTTTAATCAAAATCGTCGGAACCGTTTTCGAGAAAATTGAAAAAAGGTGCAAAATGCAAGGTATAAAGTGCCTCTTCTGGTAAGCTCATTTTGATGAAAAAAAGTTTTGTCACGTCTCGGGCTTATAGTTGTCTCAGTTTCATAGGACTTACCGTTTCGGCCCGGGACTTACCACACACACACACACACACACACACACACACACACACACACACAGACCTTTTTGCGGGACTTGGTTACTTGGACTCAGCGGACCCTAAAACGTGTATTTTCGTTGAAAACTGGAATTCGAAAATTTTCACGATCGTATATATAGTAAGTGAAAGTAAAAAAGTAATAATAATAGCTTAGCGAACCCAAAAGTTCGATTCCGATACTACCAATTTCTGCTCACACAAATCAATTCCGAAGACTTAACACAATCCTCCCATCAACGCCTCCGCTTACCTTGTTCTACAATCCAATAATATCCGTTTTTTATTTAGTGTAGATATTTTTCAATCAAAATAAGTGAGAACAAAATTATACAATTATCAAATAGACTACGATACTGCTAATAGATCTAAAGGAGGGAGACGGACAGATTAGATCGTAGCTAATCAACTATTAAACTACTAACCTCAATTGAATAACTAGTTTTTATGGACAAAAAAAAAAAAAAAAAGAGTCCGCAGACGATGCAAATCAAAAGGTTTCTATGTCCTCGCTATTTTAATAGAAACTTTATAAAGGATAAATACTAAGCATGAGGATTATCAGGTAGTATCATGCTTAACTGCCAGGTTCTCCTATAATTTTCGCGTACATATGGCCAGATATGTCGTAGAAGAGTCTGACAACCCTATGAGTAACCTCTAGGTAATTCTAGTGGTTTTAATTTTCTATTCATGGACCATGAAATAGGACTCGAATTAAATACTGATAAGACGAAATATATGATTAGTAGCAGAAACGGTGGCGATCTTGGTGATATTGATGTATCTGGGCATACTTTTGAACACGTAGAGAAATTCAATATTTAGGTTCAATTATAACTAGAAAAAATGAAATCCAGGAAGAAATAAAGTCCCGGTTAAAGGTGGGAAATGCGTGTTATTATTCAATTGCTAAGTTACTTAGTTCGCGGCTTCTATCTAAAAACTTAAAGGTTAGAATTTATAAAACTATTATTCTTCCAACGGTTCTTTACGGATGTGAAACATCGCCGCTTACTTTGAAGGATGAACAACGGCTTAAGGTCTTCGAAAATAAGGTATTGCGTAAAATATTTGTTCCGAAGAGAGATGAGTCCACTGGGGAGTTTAGAAGGTTGCACAACGCGGAATTGCGGAACTTGTATCCTGTGAATATAATTGAGCTCATTGCATCGCGGAGACTCAAATGGGCGAGTAAAGTTGTTGGGCTCGATGACGAGCGGATTCCGAGAAAGTTGGTATTTGCTGATCCGACTGGTAGGCGTCCGAAAGGTAGGGCGAAGCGTAGATGGGAGGATTGCGTTAAGGCTGATCTCGGGAGCTTGGGCTTGAATGGTGAACATTGGACGAGTCTGTGTAGGCGGAATTTGGTGGTATCGGCATCGAACCTTCGGGTTCGCTGAGCCTATTATTATTATTATTATTATTATTTATGGACCATGTTTTATCGAAATATATTTCAGGGTATTGTACGTAGGTTTTTGAAGAAAAAGCATGTAGACGATTTTCACAGTTGTACAATGTACCTTTCCGTAGAGTAAAGCTCCCTTGGCTGGATTTGGAAGCATTAATTTTAATTTTATATTATTAGAATCACTTTTCCAAGTCGAAAATATGATTTTGCAAGGAAAAAGGTGCAGAAATAAAATTTCTGTAGAAGGAAGAAGTTGTGTATCATGCAGCAAGGGTACTCAGAAATATCAGAAATGTAAACAGAGTAGAAAAGAGGGCTTAATACACTACCTTTACATAAAATATAAATTTTAAAAACTAAATATATATCATTGAAAAGCAGAAGTATTGGAGTGAGCGCACTGGAATCAAAGTCTCCCGGTGACTTGAAAGCCGCCAAGCATCACAGTAAGTCTCTCGTACAAACAGAAAAATTATTTATTTTTTATGGTTTTAAAGGAAATTAATTAATATTGTTAATAACAAAAGAGTAAAAATATAAGATGAAATTGATGTACCTATTATGTAGGTCTTATTTTTATGTAAATAGTCTGACAGGACTTAAGTAAAGTCTAAAACTATACATAGTTTTATTAATTAAATAATGGATAATTATTTTTTATTTCATTTATCTTCATATAAAATATACATTAATACTGAGTATTTATAGTCGACTGTAGAAACTATTATACGTGGAATAATCAGGAGTCAGTCTTTTTCTAAATATTTTTTTTATTTTGCCGACGTTTCCGCTCATGCTTGTGAGCCATCATCAAGACATTACTGAGCCATGCCCTAGCATAAACTCAGAGTTATATAATTATTGTATAATTATACATTAATACAAAGTAAACTCTCAAAATCTATGTAAAATTGACTGGGCTTTAATATTATGTAGCTTTAATTATTATGGAAATAGGCAGACAGCAAATGTAAATTCTAAAACTATACATAGGATCCACAGAATATTTTAAATAATGGATATTTATTTTTAATTATATTTATCTTTTATATAAAATATATATTAATACAAAGTGCTGTGATCGTGAAAATTTCGGAATCTGACTTTTCAACAGAAATTTAAACGTTTAAGGGTTCTTCAGGTCAAGATGTTACAGCTACGTTTTCTTCAAAATCGAGAAACCATAAAAGCCACTTAATTCCATGAATATTGTACATTTTACGAATATCTCCAAATATTAATTTATTGGACTTAACTTAATATTATCTAGGTTTCATTTTGATTGAACTTGACTGAAATGGCTTAAATGCCCATATTGTAAATTTTCTTCCACTAAAGTACCTCTATTTTTGTGAATTCCAAAAGAAATTAATTCCTTGCATGTTGTTAGATTTATAAAAAAAAAAACGGGTAAATATACATAATGAAAGAATTTGATAATTAACAAAAAGAGAAATCAGCAAACATACGGAACGTTGAGGTCTTTATGGATAAGTTTGTTCGTGACAAAGTAAGGAGCATTGAGGATTTTACGAAGGATTTTGGATTGTAGGGATTGGATAGGGGAAGAATTCGATGGTTTAGTAGAGTCCCAAAGCTCCAGTCATGTAGATGAGTCTTTTGTAGTTAAGTGGGAGATTAGAACGTTTGTCTAGTAAGTGTTTAAGAAGTCGAAAACGTCGTGTAGTTTCTTGTCGTTTCAGTCTTGTGTGAGGGCAGCGAGTATTAAATTGAAATAATGAAATACGCTAAGAACTTATTTGACAACCCAATATTAGCTACTGAATTAATAATCATTGACAATTTAGCAAGAAATTTATCCAATAATAGTTTTAGATTTGATTTCACTCAACAAGGATGTATCCTTGCTAAGACAAATGAAACGCATTAATTGGATTGAATTGGTAATAATGGAGCGGTCAACGTTATTGAGTCAATACCAAATATATATTGATCAATATATTCAACCTCTAAGGGGCATATACACAACGTTAAATAGTATTGGTTAATTAATTACCAGTTTTGTTTTAGGTAAATTTATTAGTTCATAAAAATAAAAATTATGTACAGAATAGTAAGATAGATCTATAATATACCTCTGGAAAGCCAAAGGTTAGAGAAAAATTGTTAACTTATATACGAATTAGTGAAAAGTAATAAAAAGTGACGAATAGGGCATGAAATTTAAGTGATTATTGTATATAACAATTTTATATTATTTAATCTTAAACATATGTTTCCAACGAAACTCAATTTAAATCTTTAATCTTTTTCAACTCTACATTTATTTAAAAATACTTTTAAATCGATTTTGACAACGGTGGTGAGTGGAAGTCGTGTTTTGCGCGCAACAGTTTTTTTTTTTTTTTTCTTTGGGAAAAATGTAATAAATACTAAATAACCAAAAAGAAAGATAAAGAAGCATTATTTAATTAGGTCATGTTAAAGTTTGAAATAATTGTTGATAATAAAAATAATAATTGTCCATAAATTAAGATATAAAGAAAGAAAACACTTATCTGATTAAGAGTAATTACGTATACTGTGTATAACAAAGCAACCCACCATATTTAGGCAGGATAATGTTGAGTAAACCTTGTTACTCGCCCGTTTTAAATTGTTCAGAACATAAATATAAACAAATAAATATTTTTAAAAAACAACCTGACATCTGAAAAGGCGATAAGAAATTTGTTAAATAAATATAAATTACAAAAATTATTTAAACAATACTGATTTGAGTGTAAAAATTAACTAAACAGTTTTGGAAAAAAAATTAAAATAAAGGAGAAAGGAACAATACATTTAAAGGTAAAAAAAAAAAAAATAAAATAAAATAAACTACTATAACAAAATTCTCTGACATAGCAATTAATTTAAGGCTGTAAATAATTCCGAAGTGACGTAATCACGCAAAAAACCAAGGCATTGACTATTTATGCGAAAGTTCTAAATTGATAGACCATTTTTTTTTTTTTAATATCTAGATCGGTTAAGCAAACCACAAACAAGGAAAAACCATTGAAAATATGACTGAGGCATGCAATTTTTATTCTTAACAATATTGCTGAATCACTTTTTTTTTTTTTAAAGTTTGGTCTGGATAATAACTTTTCAAAAGTTTTATTCAGAATGTTATTCAACTTTAGGAAAAAAATATTTTACATACTCCAATACTACCACGTATTTCTTTGAATAGGTTTTATTTTATTCTTTATCTATGAATTTATTTAAGTATGTAATAAAAATCTATTGTGAAACACAGTAAGAATACATTCTAAATTTTCTCTCTTTTCCCTCTTTAATATGATTAATGTTTAAAACAACGAAAAAAAAAAATCCATTATCTCAAATAAACAATTCAAAGAATTCGATTAAGAGGAAGGTATACATTTTGAAACAAAAATAATTAAAAAACAGTTAAAATACTTGCATTAAATAAATAAGTGAAATCCTCCAAGACTTTATTTAAAAATTATAATAATTACCATTTATTTATTTTTTGATCTAATCAGTAACTACACAGGTTTTAAAATATTTTTTACAGATCTTATCACTACTTTAATTTTACTTATTCAATTATTTTAATATATTATATATTTTATTAGATTTTCGATCGGCTATATATTTTTTTTATTAATAATAAACTATTGCGCCTAACTAATGTCATAATATCGTAATTAATAATATAATATTGGCACTATGGAACTGTAAAATAAGATATTTATTGTTTGTTTTCTATTTATATTATTATTCTTAGTTATTTAATATTTACTAATGTCTTTGTGCACTTTCATAAAGTGAAAATCGATATCTATTAACCTAATTCGTTAAATATTGATTTTACGGAACTCGAAAACATAAATTATATTATTACTACCATAAAAATACAATTACATCAATTTCTGTAAATGTATAGAAGAAACCCCACCCAAAGATCCCCAAGAATTGGGACGATAGTTTTCAAAAGGCGCTTAAATAATGTTTTTCAAGAAATTTATATTTTAATTTGATTACATTCATTCAATTTAATTTAATTATTTAATTACATTTTATTAAATTAACTAAATTACATTACAATTTAACATGTAATTTAATTAATTACATGAATTTCCGTAAATTTATTGAAGACACCCACAGATCCTCAGGAATTGAGATGACAGTTTTCAAAACGTACTACAATAATTTTTTCAAAGAAATTTATATATATTAATAATATTATATTAATAGCTATTTTTATTAAAATCTGTCAGTCTATTCAATAGGAAGAAAAAACCATTCCTTTAAAAACGCGTTAAAAATTAAAGTATATATTTAGTGTCATTAGAACATTTACTCATAAGCAAATAAAACATTTACAAAAATAAAGTATTATAATATCAATAATATTAATATTAAAAATCTGGTGCGTACTTAACATGACTTACACTTACCTCCGTTGTTAAAATCAATTTAAGAACTTTTAAATACAGTTAGAAATGAGAAAATGTTTTAATGTAAACATGTGTTTTATATTGAAAAACCTATTATATTATTATCTACAACTACATAGGTTTAAGTTCAATCAATGAATTAATGCCCGAAAAATCCCCGTAAAGCCTACAGGGGCGAGGTAGAGATGAACAAAAAAGAAAAAAAAATGTCCAATAAATAAAGTCAGATATGTAAAAACTAAAACTAAAAATAATTACATTTTCTTTCCTTTCAGTCACTAAAAATTCTAAAAATTCTTTTCATTACTCTCCAATACCTTATAATGCTTAGTACATAAAATAACATTACTTCTAAATTATTTAGATTTCCAACGATATATTATACATCTATATTCTCATGTTGGGGAAAAAAAAAAAAACTAAAAATTATTTCTCTTTACTTGGTTATCAAATTCTTAAACTTGAATTTTAACGGGTTTAATACCAATGCTAACAAGAAAAACAGTATATTTTTTTTTAATATGCAAAATTAAATATACTTTACTAGAATAAAATTTAAAACTTCGGCATTTAAGCTCCGTCAGACTGTCTCAATCATTATGAAACCTACACGATATTAAATCGCATTAAATTTTACACCGATATACCGAGTTTAATCAAAATCTTTACATCCTTTCTTGATGAAATCGTAAAAATGTGCAAAATTCATAGTATAAACGCATATCTTCTGGTTTAAGAATTTTATAGCATACATTGCTGTAACATCTCAACCATATTTGCTTCTAAATGCTGAAAATTTTCGAGCTGGACATACCACACACAAAGACCTTTTTGCAGGACTTGATCATTTAGACTCAGGGGACCTTAAAACGTGTATTTTAGTAGAAAACTGGAATTCGAAAATATTTACGATCGTAATCTTGCACTTACTATATATTTCATATGTAGGTAAGTGAAAATAGTAATCATATAAATCTATCTAAAAATAATTAACGAGAGATTTTTTGCGTATAATTTTCTATAATGAATATAGTACCTTTTTGAAAATCATCGTTTCAAATTTTAAATTCCCATTTAATGTAATATAGAGCGATATCTCATGGAGCCGAGAACAGCCTTATCAAAGAGAGATAAGGGGCCAGCGTAGTCTTCCGCAACAAATATTTTTCGGGATGAATTCTAAAAGCAACAAAGAAAGAAAAAAGAAAAAAAAAAGGAACTTTTGTTCTGGAAAAACGTTGTTGTCCCAAAGCAATGCGATGAATAATAGATTGTCCATTCTCAAGAGAATCGTTTCTAATTATAGACGTTTCTTACTTTCTAATCAGCAGTTTGCCACTTCTAGCATTCTAGGCGCCTTGTTCAAAATAAAATAAATTTAAACGGTACTTAAATAATATAATATTACTTGGAAGGTATTTAAAAATAATTCGTTAAATTTGCGTATAGTGTAGAAAAGATAAAATAAAAAAAAAAAAAAAAAAAAATGGTTGTATTAATTTTTCTTTAAAAACGGAAAATAACTTTACGAAGGCAATGTGTTACATAATCTAAAAATTCTAATATTACAACCACATTTTAGGAAAAGTATTAATGGTGAAATTTTATATAATAAATGTTTTTGTTATCAGGTGATGTTTTTGAGTCAAATAAATAACTCAGCTGATCTTAATATTTAAATAAATCAGCTGTTATTTGGTGAATATATCAGGTTGATTATGATGGGAATATAGATATAAAAAAAAAATTAATACATATTTTGAAAGGTACGTTGCTCGCTACGCAATGATGCCACGTAGGCCGCGATCTTGAGCAGTGTTTACTTTGGTCAGGCAAGGTAAGAAGAGATCAAATTTTTTTTTAGGGAGAATAAAATGAAAATCGAAATTTGCGAGGAATGTAGAGCATTTTTTAGCAACGTCGGCCCTCACTGATAAGAAGTTGGAGCAACATGGCCGACTTGGCGGTTACCCCACACCGTACGGCGTCGAACCCTTGGTACAGGAGGGTCCGCGGGACACTACCCGACCGAAAAGGAGCTGGTCGTGCGAGGGCGGGTTAAGCAGATAGATAAGACTCACCATGGGCAGAGAGGAAGACACCCGCAGGCATGGAGAAGGAGATGTATCATGTGGTTCCACCGAAGCAGGCTGGTCTAGAAGAGGCTAGAACTGGCTAAGACTGAGAACTGAATAGAAACACTTGTAAAGACTACGAAGAACTATGAGGAGAACTATGAGATATAGAACTACACAGAGAGCACACACTGGATCACAGAACCTGCACAGGACTGGCCGCCATACTGCCGTCTTCGCAGCTGGCGGCATCTGGTGGCCTCTCTTATCAGCACCCTTCTCCTACTCCATCTTATTCCCTCGTCCTATCAAACCCGCCTCAATGTATCCAACCCATGTATTTATAGATGTTATCTCCATAATCCGCTCTTTATATGCTCGTCTTATTAATTTCCATATTAATATTATTTTTAAACTACAGTGAGTGTCAAAAGTATTCGGAATTCACTACCACTTAACTTTTTTTTTACACTTTTAAGGAGTTGTTAGCCACTTAATAATATTAGAAGGAAGATATATAATAGCTAAAACCAATAATTTGGTGCGGGCAACACACGACTATCACTTACCTCGTCTGTTAAAATTAATTTAAAAACTATTTAAACTGAAATAACAGATTAAATAATTCTGACTCAGCAGGAATTTGTTCACGCCGCACAGAGGGCATATGACCGATTTAGGTGGACAAAATTCTAAAACTTGTTTATATTTAACCTTTGGGGTCCCAGATTACGGAAAAAAAAAAATTATGTCTAAAAAGAAATGTCAAGCCTAATCAGATGATATGGGAAATTCTTCTGAATCTATAAAATTAAAGGTAGTTTAGAGGAAGATAATTTAAAATATTGGTATTTAAGCCCTGTCATACCATTTCAATCAGAATAAAACCTACATGATATCAAAGCCCATTAATTTTTACATCCATATAGCGACTTTAATCAAAATCGCTTGAGCCGTTTTTGAGTAAATTGTAAAAATATGCAAAACCCATAAAGTGGCTCTTCTGCTTCGTCGAATTTAGTGAAAATAAATAAGTAATACAAAAAATTATAAGAAAAAATTATAAAAACTAATTAATTTTTTGACACGATCGGTGAGCGCACAGTGGTCAAACATCAAATTTATTTGCTGAAATCAAAAACTTCCCTATATTTTAGGTTTTAAGTCCCAGAATACGGAAAAAATAATACAAAAATCTAAATATAGCTCGGAGTTGCTAAAACTTGGTAATAGATGTATTTTATATGATTTAGGAAATTCTTGAAATCATAGATTGTAAAACTTTTGATTCAGAGTGTTGTGTCTGAAAAAAATTATCTATCACCCAAAACGCAAAAAATCGCAAAAATTCTTTGTAATATCTAAAGACTAGAAGGATTGGTAAAACAAATCCTACTAACAAATCCTTGGGGTAACTTGGGGGTTATATAGTTTTTCGTTATTGAATAAGGGCATACATTTACAAATTGCTAAATCAACTCTACAGGTGAGATTGCAATTTATATTCAATAACGAGTTTGGAAATATAATGTCTTACCTGTCTCAGAAATGTCTATTGTTAAATAAAAGCAAAAAGACTTTCCTCTAAATATACCTTGAACAGAATAAATGACCATCGAATAAAGATAATCCCAATGTGCGCCGAACCCTTTGTGTTTTAATTACTGTGCTATAATGCCTTAGTTTTGGGTAAATGAAACTGTTTTGCTATTTTATATACTTTTGGAAAGTTAATAAGTGAATAAATATATAATCTAGGTAAACAAAATTTTTTTTTTTTTTTAGAAACAATTTTTTATTGAGCAATATTACAATCTGTCCAATTTAGGACATTAAACAAAATTAGTATGGTTATTAATATATAGCTTTTTTCAGTCAAATTCATAATTTTTTCAGTCAAATTCATAATTTTTTCAATCAAATTCATAATTTTTTCAGTCAAATTCATAATTTTTTCAGTCAAATTCATAATTTTTCAGTCAAATTCATAATTTTTTCAATCAAATTCATAATTTTTTCAGTCAATTTCATAATTTCTTGTACCCATTTTATAAAGTTAATTTAATGAAGTTTTGCTACCAAGAACTTAACATTTTTATTAAATCTCGTTGTTGTTTATCCATTTATCGTCACTTTATGTTACTGTGCTTAATCCGACGGTACAGCGGGAGTCCTAAGTTTTGCCTACCCAGGTTTACTCTTAAGTAAACCTGGGTAGGCAAAAATTAGGGATCTTTTACGAGTTCCACTTATTAAATCTTTTAAGAGTCATCTGTGGTGCACAAATATAGGAGGATCTGCTGGTTTTAGACTTGCGACCTTACGCATAGAAGGCTGTTATGCTAGCCACTACTCCACAGGTGACCCTAAATGCATTCAACAAGGTGTTTGAATCTGCCGGATTTAAACACGTGACTTTGGACATATTAATCTTTAACTCCTTGCTGAATACATCCAGGATCACCTGTGGAGTAGTGGCTAGCAAAACAGCCTCTTTTAAAGGACGAAATAATCATGGATTTTTACTCCCTAAAAGCAAATATATAGCCATATGCTGGTTTTGAACTTTCGACCTTAAGCATAGAGAGCTGTTATGCTAGCCACTACTCCACAGGTGACCCTTTATGCATTCAAAAAGGTGTTAAGGATTAATATGTCTAAGGTCACGGGTTCAAACCCGGCAGATTCAAACACTTTGTTGAATGCATCGAGGGCCACCTGTGGTGCAGTGGCTAGCATAACATCCTTATATCCACTAGATCACTAGTTCATACCTATCAGATCGCCCTATATTTGCTTTTAGGGAGTAAAAATCCTTGATTATTTTGTCCTTTAAAAGAGGCTGTTATGCTAGCCACTACTCCACAGGTGATCCTGGATGTATTCAGCAAGGAGTTAAAGATTAATATGCCCAAAGTCACGTGTTTAAACCCGGCAGATTCAAACATCTTGTTGAATGCATTTAGGGTCACCTGTGGAGTAGTGGCTAGCATAACAGCCTTCTATGCGTAAGGTCGCAAGTCTAAAACCAGCAGATCCTCCTATATTTGTGCACCACAGATGACTCTTAAAAGATTTAATAAGTGGAACTCGTAAAAGATCCCTAATTTTTGCCTACCCAGGTTTACTTAAGAGTAAACCTGGGTAGGCAAAACTTAGGACTCCCGCTGCACCGTCGGATTAGGCACAGTAACATAAAGTGACGATAAATGGATAAACAACAACGAGATTTAATAAAAATGTTAAGTTCTTGGTAGCAAAACTTCATTAAATTAACTTTATAAAATGGGTACAAGAAATTATGAAATTGACTGAAAAAATTATGAATTTGATTGAAAAAATTATGAATTTGACTGAAAAAATTATGAATTTGACTGAAAAAATTATGAATTTGATTGAAAAAATTATGAATTTGACTGAAAAAAGCTATACTACGGTGTAAGCTCGATTCTTGGATCGAAATCGAAAACTTAGATTCTGTATATTCACAATATACCAAACATTTTTTTTTTTTTTTTTATTCATTCCTTTTTGAGGTCGAAGATTGGTGAATCGGCTGGCTAACTTCATGGATAGAGAGAGTATCACGCGACACCTCTTCCTGCCATGCACTTTTATGCAGTTATGTCAAGAGGTCCCTCATTCAGTTTCTTTTCAGCCTATTGCCAGTGTTGTCAGTCGCCATATTTTTTATTAGTGTGTTGGTATATCCGTTTTATTTGTCATGAAAACATTTGTAGAGGGTCTTGATCCGTTGGATTACTGTTGACATGTCTGTACAAAGTATAATTTGTACCATGGTGATTTCGTAATTAGTCCTAAACGTTTTTGACTGAAAATTTTGAAGTTTACGAATGTCTATATGGCTGTTCCGTATATCTATGGAACGTAGGTCCAAATGGGCTTCAGTTAAGTTGTCACAGCTGACAAAAACTAGGGTTGGAACAAACCCTCGCTCTGATGAAATCAGCTGATCTTTTAATTAAAAATTATTTAAATTAAGGGAGGTTACAAAAACATTGATGGTGTTATTGGTTATGTATCTTAGTCTTGTTCTGTTTGTGATACATGTTTATTATGTTAGTTTTGTTTTGATTTATTAATGAATATTGAACCCGTAGGGGTAAGTTTATCTTTGACTTTTAGTATTTTATTTTGTGTACAGTAAACGTTCTAAATGTGGATTATTATAAAATTGTATTGTAGCCTTTTAGGTTCAATTACCTGATGTGAAAATAAAGAAGTTTCAAGTCAAAAATGGTTACTACTCACTCCCCCTCCGCTGGGCTAGCACTTATTAAAATAAATAATTATATAACGTAAATAGAGACGTTACAAAGTTTAAGTTTTAATTTCGGAGTACAGCTTTGGGGCTCAACGAAACCATCAAATTCTTCTCGTATTCCAAAATCCTTCGAAAAATCCTCAACGCTCCTTACTTTGTCACAAATAAACTTATCCATAAAGACCTTAACATCCCATATGTTGCTGATTTGGCCCGAACCAGGTATCAATCCTTCCATGACAAACTCCACTCCCACTCTAATCCTCTAGTTTCAATCCTTGCTTCCTCTTCAATTCCTGACACTCCTCCGAGGCGCCTGAAAAGAAGATGGCCTCGAGACCTTCTAGTTTAGTTACCTAGTGGAGTGATGCCAATGGGCAATTTCTCTTCATGTTTTTTTTTCATGTATTTTATCATTACCAACATATTTACTTGTTGTATTACAAAATACATTTGTAAATTTCAATAAAAATGTTTAAAAAAAAAAAAAGTTTCAATTTTGAAAGCCTTGAAAGTAGGGAACATTTTAGCCTTTTTTTCAGCGTTGCCTTTGTTTTCTTAAACAGTATGCCC
Source organism: Piezodorus guildinii (assembly GCA_023052935.1). Lineage (NCBI taxonomy): Eukaryota > Metazoa > Arthropoda > Insecta > Hemiptera > Pentatomidae > Piezodorus > Piezodorus guildinii. The sequence goes on along the minus strand of CM041294.1, from coordinate 164,362,761 downwards.
CATGTCCCATAATTTTAGCAAAGATGAAAAAGTTATAATAATTAATCTAGTTAAAATCACCGACCTACAAAAAAACAGGATGAAATGGAAAACAATTATTATTCCGCTCTGGTGATCTCAAAAAAGCAATTAAACATATTAAATGTACTGTACAATAAAAAATAAAATAAATCATTTTATGTAACTTACCAAGCTTTCGCTGTAAACTGATTCGAAATTTCGGACAAGGGTGAAATGAGGATAATCTTGTAAAAGGTGTTGAAATGATATTTTAGGAAGAAAATTTTCATCTGTTGCTCGTCCTTCTTGAATTCTCAGACAGCGGTGGACAATAGTGGTCGAAGAAAAGACTTTGAAATGATCATAAATTTCATACCCAAGAGGTACAAATAAAAAATACAACGTTGAACCAAGAGTTTAAACCATTAATATCGATGCTCAGGGCTAGACATCAAAAATGCAAGTGAGTAAAAGACGGCTGATCCCCGGTATCCTAAACCATTCCGATGCCACTGATAACCCAATAGTTGGCCCAACGATTGCAATAAAAAGGGAGAATAGAATAAACTATAATTTAAATCAAAACACCGAACACCCTATGTCATTCTTCTGTCGAATAATCTCAAGACGAGATATCTCAAAGTGTCTTCCTTCCTTTTTTTTTATAAAATTAAAATTAAAACATTTCTCTTCACTCATTTTTACTTTCACTTACTATATATAGTAAGAAAAAGTATTAGGAAAATTTTCGAATTCCAGTTTTAAACGGAAATACACATTTTAGGGTCCCCTGAGTCCAAATAACCAAGTCCCGCAAAAATGTGTGTGTGTGTGTGTGTGGTAACTCTCGGGCGGAAACGGTAAGTCCAATGAAACTGAAATTTCATATTTAAGACAAATATACGCCCGAGACGTTACAAAACCTTTTTCATCAAAATGAGCTTACCAGAAGAGCCACTTTATACCATGCATTTCCCACCTTTTTTTCGATTTTCTCGTAAACGGTTCCGACGATTTTGATTAAACTCGCTATATCGATGTAACATTTATTGGGCTTTAATATCATTTAGATTTCATTCGGATAAAAATGGTCTGACAGGACTTAAATGCCGATATTTTAAATTTTCTTCCCCTAAAGTACCTTTAATTTTGTTGATTCTATAAAAATAACTACATTATCTTGTTCCGTCTGATAAAAAACAGGTAAATATACAAATTGAATGAATTCGATACCGAACTAAAGGAGAAAACGGAAAAAATATATTTTTTAATGCAAGTTTTTGTTTTTTAACTTAAGAACAGTAATATACATGTATAATATACCGTTGGAAAGCTAAAGATTTTAGAAAAAATATTATCTCATACATAAGCTCTTAAAAGTTAATAGAGAGTGATGGAAAGACGATAAAACTAACTGATTATTTTAGATAATAATATAATAGATTTTTGTAATAAAACACATGTTTTCTATAGAAATTCAATTTAATTAATTCTTTGATAGTTTCACGTATTTTTATTTCTTCCTGTATTTGAAAATTCTTTAATCGATTCTAAAAACGGAGGTAAGTGAAAGTCGTGTGTTCCCGCACCAGATTTTTTTATTTATTTATTAGCACAATAACATATTCATATCAGTCGTCGTTTTGAAGATACATGCTTCATTTTCGAAATTGCGTACAAACTAAGAACAACATTATATATCAATATCTGTTTGTTGAATCTGAAAATTTTCAAAATATACTCGCAGGTTTCTTGTAAGTATTGTATCGGTATTTGCCTTTGTTGAGTCGAAGTTCATCGTATAAATATTTAATAATACATTGAGTATCTACTTAATTAAGTGTTTTTGATAAGTGCACCCGAAATCAACTTCTCTCATCACTAAAAATATAATAATAAAATCAAAGGTCTTTCATTAGTCACAATATTTACACAAAGAAGAGTTTTTTAACCATTGAAATTGATATTTTTTTTAAATCAGAGACATTTTTTATCCTTTAAACAAAATGAGGAAATAAAAACAGATTAGATAAAATACTTAGTTTGAGCACTTTATATATTCGAAAATCATCAACACGATTTTCAAAAATAGTTTACACATCCATATGAATCAGAGATTGTGGCCAAACTGTTGCACTTGTTTCGAGAGGTGCTCGGCGGATTGACGCACCTCGTCTCGTTGATATTTATATTAATTTTAAAGTACACTTGACGATATTTATTAATAAAGATGATAAAATTCAGGAAGTAATAAAAAAATGTGTTTATCATTACAACCCATGAAGAGTCTTGGGTTTAGAACATATTAGTGATCCAAAACCACAATGAGGGGATGGCCGATATCACGCCCAACCGAAAGGATTTTCTCTATTTTTTTATGGTACCCACTTTATAGGAGCAGGTAAATCCCAGAGAACCTTTCCACATGGTAGTCCTACTGCTGGAATAACACAACTATACAGGAAAGATTCTTAGTAAAAATCAGACATGCTCTGGTTGTTTACGCCACTTATTCCATTTGTCCTCATTTTTATTATGTATTTAAATTCCTCAGAAACTTTCTTTAATAACTATTTATATTTCTTATCAAGTGTTCCTGATTATTTCTATCAAAAAGAAAAAACATATGTTCAGTACAGTTGGAACGGAGTGCGTTAAAAAGTGATTATTACCTATTTGTTATTACCTAACCATTATACCTTTTACCTTTTTTTTTTCATCTTTACCTTATACCTTGTACCACATTTACCTATAAAGCATTTTAGAAATTATTCATTTATTTATTTCTGCGATCATCAACTTACCTATTCGGCTATACATAAATTAATATCAAGATACAAATCTGTGAATCAGCTTAACTACCAGGCACAGCGAAAGGAAATCCTTAGGACGACCCCGCTGGCCCCAACACTGGTATTTTGTCATAGTGAAGACCTGGAGCGTGTAGAACGGGGATGGACAGAGGATTTGAATTGTAGGAGGTTTAAAATGTATGATGGGCGGTGGGATTGGATAACGTGGTGAAGGAATGATGCGAGGAAATACTTGCGACGATTGGAAGGGTAAAGCCACTTCAACTCGTTGGTAAGAAGGACACTATGTTCAACCGTGTCAAACGCCTTTGTGAAATCTAGGAGGATAAGTATAGTTAATTTTTGGTGATCAATGGCATTTTGGAGGTCTTGGGTCATTTAAGGAAAGCGGATTGGGTAGAATAACCAGGTCGAAAACTTGATTGGAGAAGACTAAGGAGGGATTTATGATTCGCACCTGTCAAAAATAATAAGCTATAGAAACATAAGCAGCGGTCATAATGGGCATGAAGAAGGTAAGTTCCAAGCAGTACCCCTTCCTAGGCTTTAAATTAGCAGAGGAGGTCTCTCATCCAGCTCCTTTTTTCTGACTGACTATTTTCGTGTCCGTGTAATTTGCTACGAATATAGAGTTCGTATGTGTTCTTCAACTGTTGGTTGTAAGTCCGTATGTAGAGTTTTGTTATTTACGTACCAAGGAGCTGTCCTTGTGAATATTGAATTTTTGATTGAACGGATTGCAGTTTTTGTATGTAAGTCTATTTTGTTGAACAAAAAATCTGTGAAGCGTAAGCCTATGTGGGCTTAAGTAAGTATGTATATGTATTCAGTTTTTGTATAATTTTTAATTTCGATGATTTGGATAAAAGAGAGTATAGTACTTTCAGTCGCTGGTTGAGAGTTTTTCTTTTCTTCTTGACATGTGGGCCTCAAGTCATCCTTCGATCGAGTGTCAGTCCTAGGTAATGTACAGAGTTTGTCTGAGGAATTTGGTTGTCGCCGATTAAATTTGGTGGAAAAGTGTTAATGTGATATGGTTTGAGTTGTTATGATTTAATTGAATTTTCAAAAGAAAAAATCTGGTGCGGGCAACACACGACTTTTACTTACCTCCGTTTTTAAAAAAGATAAAAGAATTTTCAAATACAGTTAGAAATAAAAATGAGTGAAAATTTAAACTCTATTATATTACTATCTAAAATCAGTTAGTTTTAACGGTTTTATATCAATCTTTATTAACTTTTGCAAGCTTGTGTATTTGATAATATTTTTTCTAAAACCTTTCTCTTTCCAACGGTATATTATTCTTCTATATTACTGTTCTTATGTTCAAAAACGAAAATTGCATTAAAAAAATATTTTTTCAGTTTTCTCCTTTAGTTTTTTATCAAATTCGCTCAACTGGCATATTTAGAATCTACAGAATTAAAGGTACTTTAGAGGAAGAAAATTTAAAATATCGGCATTTAAGCGTTTTCAGACTATTTCAATCAGGATGAAACCTCCATGATATTAAAGCCCATTAAATTTTACATCGATATATAGAGTTAAATCAAAATCGTTAGAGCCGTTTTTGAGAAAATCGTAAAAAGGTACAACATGCATGGTATAAAGTGGCTCTTCTGGTTTGCTGATTTTTTTAAAATAGATTCTGTAATCTCTTGGGCGTATAGTTGGCTTAAATATATAGTTGGCAGGGGTGTAATCAAACACAAAAACAATTTACGAAAGATCCAAACTCACCAAAGCAGTACAACAAACATACATAATCTTTGACGGAACATGGAGGAGCCCTATAAATATTATAAATAGACACGGGACTAGAATATACAGTACCCGCATTACCGAACGGTTGTTAGGATTTAGCGGGCCTAAGCGATGGATACGGTCTGCGGAATTTAAATAATTGTATTGCCATAAAAAGTTATTAAAAAATTTCAAAACTGTGGAAGATGTATTCCATTCGTTTTTATTATTTATAAACTGAAAAGAAGATGATCTTAGGACTTTCAACTTAACAGTAATTTTAGTATCATATAACGTACCATGGATGTAAGCAGATGGGAACCGTCACAGCACATTTGGGACGGAGGAAAATATAATATTATTATCAAAGCTGCTGTTTTTACTTACAAGCACGTACTTAATTTTAAAAGTATATGTAGATAAACATTGTTAATTCTAAAATAATAAGAAAATTACAACTATATTAAAAAAAATCTGGTGCTCGCAACTCCCGACTTTCACTTACTTCCGTTGTTAAAATCAATTCCAGAATTTTAAAGTACTGTTAGAGATAAAATAAGTTTAAAGAATCAATTAAACTGATTTTCGATAGAAACATATGTTTTATTAAATAATCTATTATACTATTACCTAAAATAATCTGGTGCGGGCAACACACGACTTTCACTTACCTCCGTTTTTAAAAATCGATTAAAGAATTTTCAATTACAGTAAGAGATAAAAATAAGTGAAACCATTAAAGAATTAATTAAATGGTATTTCTATAGAAACATGTGTTTTATTAACAAATCTATTATATTTTTATCTGAAATAATCAGTTATTTTTATCGTCCCTTCATCACTCTCTATTAACTTTTAAAAGCATTTGTTTAGGATAATATTTTTTCTAAAATCTGTAGCTTTCCAACGGTATATCACACATGTATATTACTGCTCTTATGTTCAAAAACAAAAAATTGCATTAAAAAAATATTTTTTCTGTTTTCTCCTTTAGTTGGGTATCGAATTCATTCAATTTATTTATTTTCCTGTTTTTCATCAGTGGTAACAAGATAATATAGTTGTTTTTATAGAATCATCAAAATTAAAGGTACTTTAGAGAAAGAAAATTTAAAATATCGGCATTTAAGCCCTGTACGACCATTTTTATCCGAATGAAACCTAAATGATATTAAAGCCCATTAAATTTTACATTGATATAGCAAGTTTAATCAACATCGTCGGAACCGTTTTCGAGAAAATCGAAAAAAGGTGTAAAATGCATAGCATAAAGTGGCTCTTCTGGTAAGCTCATTTTGATGAAAAAGATTTTGTAACGTCTCGAGCGTATAGTTGTCTTAATTATGAAATTTCAGTTTCATAGGACTTACCGTTTCCGGCAGAAGTTACCACACCAACACACACACACACACACACACACACACACACACACAGACAAACACACACATACAGACCTTTTTGCGGGACTTGGTTATTTGGACTCAGGGGACCCTAAAACGTGTATTTCCGTTGATAACTGGAATTCGAAAATTTTCACGATCGCAATACTTCCCCTTACTATATATAATAGTAAGTGAAAGTAAAATCAGTTAGTTTTATCGAATTTTCAGCACTCTACATTAACATTTACAGGTTTGGGTATAGTATAATATTTTTTCTAAAATCTTCAGCTTTCCAACTGTATATTATCCATGTATATTACTGTTCTTAATATCAAAAACACCTGCCCTTGTTTCTTGGACAAAAATACCATCTCCTTTTCTTCGGAGGGACCCCCTGACTATATGTGTATATTCAAAAAAGAAAAATTGCATTAAAAAATATGTTTGCTGTTTTCTCCTTTTGTTAGATTTTTTGTTTGTTTATTCATTTAACGTCACTTTATGCTACTGTGGCTAATCGGACGTTGTTACAGTGGGAGTCCTAAATTTTGCCTATTCAGCTTTTATTAGAATAGGGATCTTTAACGAGTACCTGACATCGCACAGGTTCGAGACCACCTTTTAACGTCCCCTCCGAAGGACGTCATAACTAAGGATTTTTTACTCTCATTAAAAAATCCTAGGACCACCTATTTGAACCCGTGACCTTTGGCATATGAGGCTGTTATTCTATCCACCCAACTACAAGTGATCTCTCCCTCCTTTAGTTAGATATAGAATTTGTTCAAGGCATATATTTACCCGTTTTTCATCAATGGAAACAAGATAATGTTTATGTTTTTCAAATCTACGAAATTAAAGGTACTTCAGAGACTGCCTTAGGGACTGCCGATAGAAGTGATTTTTTTTTTTTTATTTATTAATTTTCAATGGAATTTTATTGGAAAGAAAATTACGTTTATAAATGTAGATTATGTCGAGATGCTTGTAATTGTAAAACATCATCACCTAGTGTGTAACGATATATCATCTTGTATTATGCCATCGTAATTTGAAAGTTACCAGACACTGTATGAGTTTGTGGTACACATGGAACATTTTTTTTATCGGCCTACCATTTATATCATGGAAATTAGGACATTTAGAAATATGCTTTATAAATGTTTCAAAATATTGATCTATCTGTGGAAAAATTAAATTAATCGCTCTTTTTTTTGTCTTTATCGTTGACTTTTTTGCCTGTGTTGATATTGACGACGTTTAATTTTCTCAACATCTTGATTTCGGCATTATAATTCGAATCATTCTCTGTTTCAGAAGATTAATCCATCAATGAAAAATTAAAATGGGTGTATTTTCCTTTTAACTCAACCGCTTTTTTATTTTATTCTTTTTTTTTTTTTTTTTATGACGCTTAATTTTCTCTTTCTCCTCAACCGTTATTGTTAATTTGTTTGTTTTTGTACAAATTACCCTATTGCATGATTTTTCTTCTTATCCCTATAGCTCTTATGCCTAATTTTATTTTATTTCTTTTCCTCCTTTGAATCGAAATTCGAAAATACAACAAGATTTTTACTCAAATGAGATCTTCGCCCTTTCTTTCTTATATTTAATTTAATGAAGAAATAAAGATATTTTAAAATATAGTTATTTCTTCGCTAATATAATAAATATATTTTTCTTAAGTTTAGTTATCAAAATAATTACATAACCTCTTAGACTGAGTTCTATTAGTTCAAAAGTAATAATTATTTGAGACATATTTTGGAATGTATGTAGATGTGTAACACTGATAAATGTGCAACATAGATATAACCTCAGTTTCTCTTACAACCAATAAAAAAAAAACATATGTTTTAATTAGTTATTAAATATACATTGTCCTTAATTGAAATCTATATTATTAAAATGAAAATAATTTCTTTGCTAATATGATCAAGAAATTTTCTTCAATTTTATTTTACTACGATTTAAATATTGACAATAAGATTATCATAATTGTGCTTCGTGTATTTAAATATTTTCATCTAACGTAATGTTTTAATAATATTTACAAATTTCTATATTTTAGTATAAAGAGAATTAAGATATTTATTATATTAACTTTATATACGCCGCAGGAAATGATAATATCACGAGTGAATTAATCAAGGCGTGTGGAGAAGCGGGCGTTTCCAAAATACATTTTTTAGTTAAAAAGATCTGGGAAACTGAAAAAATGCCCGAGGAATGGAAAGAATCAATACTTATTCCGATTCACAAAAAAGGACCGAGGTCGGATTGTAACAACTATCGTGGGATCTCTCTTCTCCCAGTATGCTATAAAATATTCTCGTCAATTCTAACTAGTCGAATCACGGAATACGCTGAGGAAATTATCGGAGATTACCAATGTGGTTTTAGGCGGAATCGCTCGACTATTGACCAAATATTTTCCCTACGTCAAATATTAGAGAAAAAAATGGAATACAACGGTGTAGTCCATCAACTTTATATCGATTTTAAAAAGGCTTATGATTCAATAGACCGTCAGAAGCTATATAACATCATGATTGAACATGGAATACCTAGAAAGTTAGTAAACCTAGTAGAGATGTGTTTGTCGGAAACATTCCATAAAGTTAGAATCGGTCATAATTACTCCGAGAGATTTGAGGTGCGATCGGGTTTAAAACAGGGTGACTCCCTTTCACCTGTGTTATTTAATATAGCTTTAGAATATGTCATAGAAAAGGTGATGTGTACCGAGAAAGGCTTAAATATGGGTGACAAGATTCCGGTTTTGGGGTATGCCGATGATCTGGTACTGCTAGGTGAAGACACGGAAACCATACAACTAAATACAAGTGTGTTAATAAAAACCGGTAAAGAAATAGGACTCGAATTAAATACCGATAAAACGAAGTATATGATTAGTAGCAGAAACGGTGTCGATCTTGGAGATATTGATGTATCAGGTCATACTTTTGAACACGTAGAGAAATTCAAGTATTTAGGTTCAATTATAACTAGAAAAAATGAAATCCAGGAAGAAATAAAGTACCGGTTAAAGGTGGGAAATGCGTGTTATTATTCAGTTGCTAAGTTACTTAGTTCGCGGCTTCTATCTAAAAACTTAAAGATTAGAATTTATAAAACTATTATACTTCCAACGGTTCTTTACGGATGTGAAACGTGGCCGCTTACTTTAAAGGATGAACAGCGGCTTAAGGTTTTCGAAAATAAAGTATTGCGTAGAATATTTGGTCCAAAGAGAGATGAGGCCACTGGGGAGTTTAGAAGGTTGCATAACGCGGAATTGCGGAACTTGCATCCTGTGAATATAATTGAGCTGATTGCATCGCGGAGACTCAAATGGGCGAGTAAAGTTGTTGGGCTCGATGACGAACGGATTCCGAGAAAGTTGGTATTTGCTGATCCGACTGGTAGGCGTCCGAAAGGTAGGCCGAAGCGGAGATGGGAGGATTGCGTTAAGGCTGATCTCGGGAGCTTGGGCTTGAATGGTGAGCATTGGACGAGTCTGTGTAGGCGGAATTTGGTGGTATCGGCATCGAACCTTCGGGTTCGCTAAGCCTATTATTATATTATTATTATTATTATTATTATTTAACTTTATATACAGTAAGGGATAAGTTCTAAGACATAGTTTATCTACCATGTCTTTACTCATTTCATTACAACTTATTTTAATACAATTAAATACTGAAATAACGATAGTTTATAAATATCGATATGTTTGTGGCTATATTACAACTGTATCGATAATGTTCGCGCAAATTGGTATCGATATCCTATCTCTAGTGGACAGGCATACACAGACCGCTGCGCATGCGCCAGTCTAGAGCATGTTGGTAACGCAAACGTCACCTGAAATCAAAGATTTTTATCCCTACCAAAAATTGCATAACTCGCGCTAATGACGATATCATTTCAAAAATCGGTATTTAAGCCCTGTCAGACTATTTCAATCAGAATGAAACTTATATGATATTAAAGCCCATTAAACTTTACGTCCGTATAGGACGTATATATATTTCCACTAAAATCATAAAAAGGTGCAAAATGCATGGTATAAAGTAGCCACTTAAAGTTTAATATTACTTATCCTTTATTATTGAATTATTACAAGTACTTATTCAAATGCACTTCATTACTCTATAACAATACATTACAACATATTTGATCCACACTGTTCCAACAACCGCTCTCAATCTGATCTTATTAAACATTCAAAACATATGTCCTTATTAGTAGCCACATATATCAATATCAATTTAATCAAAATCGTTAGAGCCGTTTTTGAGAAAATCATATAAAGATGTAAAATGCATGGTATAAAGTAGCACTTCCGGTCAACCGATTTTAGAGAAAAAGTTGCTGTAACATCTCGGGCCTATAGTTGTCTCAAATATGATATTCCAGTTTCGTACGTCTTTTCGTTTTCCGCGCTTGACGTACGTACACACACAGAACATTTTTCGGGACTTGGTTATTTGGACTCAGGGAACCCTAAAACGTGTATTTCTGTTGAAAACTGGAATTCGAAAATTTTCATGATCGCAATACTTTCCCTTACTAAGTATATATTTTATATATAGTAAGGGAAAGTAAAAATGTATTAAATGATTAATTTTATAATATAATCTGAAATATCTATAAATGTAACGGGAGTAATTTTTTAAGCCTTTCTAAAAAAAGACATCCCATAATCTATACTAATATTATAAAGCTGAAGAGTTTGTTTGTTTGTTTGAACGCGCTAATCTCAGAAACTACTGGTTCTAAGATCGAGGAAGGTTATAGCCTATATAACATCACGCTGCGACCAATAGGACCGAAGAATCAGTCGAAAATCTGGGAAAAAACGGGGAAAATTTGGGAAAAAAAAAAAACCTCGCATCCCAATGATTCCAAATGATTTACCTTTTATTTTTAAATAATTCAATTTCCCGTTAAATAATATTTTTCCATTTAAACACGTAGGAATAGATTTACGTCGAGATCGGGTTGCGGAGAAAATCAGTATGTTCTTCTGCCACAAGAAAATAAAACTAAAAATGTCATTTACGCGGAAGTACTTTAAAATATATTGTTTTAAAAACTTCTTAATAGCAATCATAATAAAAGAAATCGGTGCAAACGAAGTCGCTTTAGAATATATCAAAGAAAAAGTGACATGTACTAAGAAGGTTTAAATTTGGGTGATAAAATTCCGGTTCTGGGATACGCCTATGATTTGGTACTGCTAGGGGAAGACAGGGAAACTAAACAACTAAATACAAGTCCGTTAATAAAAACCGGTAAAGAAATAGGACTCGAAATAAATACCGAAAAGACAAAATATATGATTTGCAGCAGAGACAGTGGCGATCATAGTGATATTGATATATCAGGGTATACTTTTGAACACGTAGAGAAATTTAAGTATTTAGGCTCAATGATAACAAGAAAAAAATAAATCCAGGAGGCAATAAAGTCCTGGTTAAACGCGGGAAATGCGTGTTATAATTCAGTTGTGAAATTACTTAGCTTCTGTCTAAAAACTTAACGGTTAGAATTTATAAAACTGTTATTCTCCCAACGGTGAAACGTGGGCCCTTACTTTGAAGGACGGACAACGGCTAAAGGTTTTAGAAAATAAGGTAATATTTGGACCGAAGAGAGATGAGGCTACTGGGGAGTATAGAAGGTTACACAACGCGGAAATATTTATATCAATCTATATTATTATCTATATTGTTCAGTCATGTTTTATTTCAAGAGTCATTTTCAACTTTAATTGTTATTACCTTGAAGCATATACATTTATAAATTTAAAAAATTACTATTTCCTTTGATTTATTCGAGTACAATAATCAGAACTATTATTTTAAGCATAGTTAGGACTTTTATTAGCTCTATGTCTATATTTATATAAGAAAGTACCACTCAATTTTCTGGTATCTAAAAAATTACTATGGTTGTGAGGATAAAATTTTTCCTGGAGGTTAGTCTTACCGCCTAGATGTGCAATAAGGCAGGATTTGAAAATCTTCGCCCAAAAAGTGGTTGAATAACCTAAACGTAAAATTGTCTTAATCTGATATGTATCAGCAAAGGTACAAAAATTTTATAACAAATATATTTAAGCATATTACTGTTGTTATCTGTTCGTTTAACGTCACTTTTGTACTACTATGGTTAATCGTATGATGACTAATTTTTTCCTCTCCAAGTTTAGTTAGGGTAAAGATATTTAACGAGTTCATAGAGTCGCAAAGGCTTGGGACCACCATTTTACGTCCCCTTCGAAGGAGGGCATAACTAAGGTTGTTTTTTACTCTCATTAAAAAATCTTAAGGGCACCTGGCTGGTCACTACATACAGGTGACCGACCCTTTTAAGCATATTGCGTTTCATATCTGTTTCGAGTGTAGGTTCTTATGAAAATATATTCAATTGTTATTTATTTTTTAAATATGGTTTGTGACGATTATTTTTACATATTAAGTGATTATGGGTTTAACCACTTCTACTGGTTTGCTATTGTAAATTTGACAGGAAGAAGTCAAGATCGGGCTTTAAATGATAACAAAGAGTAGCTGATAGTTGATATTTATTATAGCCAATCTCACCATAAACGCACATAAATTAATACGAAATGCAATATTCGCGAGCAAAGCTGCGTGACACAGCTAGTCATAAATGAAAAAAACAATTTTTAATTAATTTTAATCACATTAAGAGTTATAGATTTTTGTCCACTGTGCCTCCCAAATCGTTATTTGAGCTTTTAAAAAATACAAAGAAGGTTGTTTCCATAAAAATTTCTCACCCAAACATATTTGGTCTATACAATAGTAACAAATTAGAAAAATATTTAAGTAAAATAAAAGATAAAATAGAAAAAATGGATAAACAAAATGCAATATACTAAATAGACTGTAAAAATTGTGAAGGCATGTATATATATATATATAATATATATATATATATATATATTATATAATATATATAGGAGAAACATCTAAAAATTAAAAACAAGAATATCCCAACATATATCCAATTGTAAAAATATAAAAAACACAAACACAACAGCATTATTAGTTTAAATATAAACATGCGATTCGTTAAATAATCAATTATATTATTATCTACGACATTCAGTTTGTTTTAAAGAATTTTTAACTACTCTTGGAGATGAAAATAAATTGTTAAACTATTAATTACTTTACATATCTGACAGACAATCTAATGATTGGCATATGTATGTATAGACAGGTGTGATTAAATAAATAAACATTAAAAAAAAAAAAAGTTTCAATAGAAACATTTGTTTTATATAATTATCTACGACAATCAGTTAGTTTTCACCAGTCTCGTTAACTTTTGCAATTTTTTGTATATGATAATATTTTTTCTTAAATCTTTAGCTTTCCAAATCTATATTATTAATCTATATTACCGTTGTTTATTACGGAGATGAGCTTTAGGGCTCTACCAAACCATCGAATTTTTCCCGTATCCAATCCCTACAATCCAAAATCCTTCGTAGAATCCTTAATGCTCCTTACTTTGTCACGAATAAACTCATCCATAAAGACCTTAATGTTCCGTATGTTGCTGATTTGGCCCGATCTAGATACCATTCCTTTCATGACAAACTCCATTTCTATTCTAATCCTCTAGTTTCAATCATTTCTTCCTCTTCAATACCTGACAATCCTCCTAGGCGTCTGAAAAGGAGATGGCCCCGAGACATTTTAGTTTAGAATATTTTTAGATTGCTTCCATTGGGAAGATTCTCTACATGTGTTATGTGTTACGTCCCTATTTATATTTTACTCAAATGTACTTGTATTCCATTATACAGTTGTATATTCCAATAAATAAATAAAAAGAATAAATATTACTGTTTTTATTTTCAAAAACACATTTATTGGTTTAAAAAATACTTTCGCCCTTTTCTCCTATATTTGGAAATCGAATTCATTCAACGTTTGCATTTAGCCGCTTTTTGTCAAGCCTAATAAGATGATATGGGAAATTCTTCTGAATCTATAAAATTAAAGGTAGTTTAGAGGAAGATAATTTAAAATATTGGTATTTAAGCTCTGTCAGACTATTTCAATCAGAATGAAACCTACATGATATTAAAGCCCATTAAATTTTACATCCATGTAGCGACTTTAATCAAAATCGCTAGAGCCGTTTTTGAGTAAATTGTAAAAATAGGCAAAACCCATGGTATAAAGTGGCTCTTCAGCTTCGTGGAATTTAGTAAAAATATTGCTGTTACATCACTGGTTACATATACGCTTCTAAAATTACAAAATTAAAGGTACTTTAGAGAAAGAAAATTTAAAATGTCGGTATTTAAGCCCTGGCATTTAAAACCATAAGGTCTTTCGACCATCTTTCATATAAAAAAATTAAATTAAAAAAATCAGCTAAGTAAAATAACCTGAATTGTAAGAGTGAGCTTCCTGGAGAAAAAAACAGCATTGATATATACATCAGATAGAAAAATCCCAAGGAGGAAGATAAGAAACTAGAGTGAGTTACAGCCTCCTAGATAAGATCTGAAAGCACATACCTGACCCCGAGCCTTGTTATCAAGCAACCACTGCCTCCTCGCACAATATCATAATTACATTCACTTTGAATACCTTTTACTGAATGATATAATAAATGGCTTTTGACTAGTCGGCATTATAATAGATCGGAATAGAGATAAGAAAACTCGTCTTGACAATTCTTCAAAGGCCAGTAGATGAAAGTAGTGATAAAGCTAGTATTGTCTGCCATTACGAAAAATTCACAACCTTGATTTGGATTTTCAAGGCTGGATTGCTTAATTTCGGAGCTCGACATTAATCTTAATGAGAATGTGAGAAGGGAGCTTGCAATCCTCCAACCATGCAAAGGGTTGAATTGAATACAACGGATGTCGTACGCATTAGCCCAGTAAAATAAGGCTAAAATTAAAGGCTAAAAAGGTCTCTGTGTGTGTGGTGTGTGTGTCTGTGTCTATGTGTGTGTGTGTGTGTCTGTGTCTATGTGTGTGTGTGTGTGTGTGTGTGTGTGTGTGTGTGTGTGTGTGTGTGTATTAACTCCCGGGCGGAAACCGTAAGTCCTATGAAACTGAAATTTCATATTTAAGACAAATATACGCCTGAGACGTTACAAAACCTTTTTCATCAAAATCAGCTTACCAGAAGAGCCACTTTATAAAATTCATTTTGCACCTTTTTTGGATTTTCTCGAAAACGGTTCCGACGATTTTGATTAAACACGCTAAATCGATGTAAAATTAAATGTACTTTAATATAATTTAGGTTTCATTTGGATTAAAATGGTCTGACAGTGCTTAAATGCCGATATTTTAAATTTTATTTCTCTAAAGTACCTTTAATTTTGTCGATTCTATAAATATAACTATATTATCTTGTTACCACTGATGAAAAACAGGTAAATATATAAATTGAATGAATTCGATACCCAACTAAAGGAGAAAACAGAAAAAATATTTTTTTTAATGCAATTTTTTGTTTTTGAACATAAGAGCAGTAATATTCATGTATGATATACCGTTGGAAAGCTAAAGATTTTTGAAAAAATATTATCTAATACACAAGCTTTTAAAAGTTAATAGAGAGTGATGAAAAGAAGATAAAACTAACTGATTATTTTAGATAATAATATAATAGATTTTTTAATAAAACACATGTTTCTATATAAATTCGATTTAATTAATTCTTTAATAGATTCACGTATTTTTATCTCTAACTGTATTTGAAAATTCTTTCTTGATTTTAAAAATGGAGGTAAGTGAAAGTGCCCGCACCAGATTTTTTTTTCAGTTTTTCACCTATAAATCAAAAACAGTGCTTCCTACAAACAAACATTTTTCTTAACAATACCTATACCTCCGTTATTTATGTAAATTAAGGAATTTTTAAATAAATTAAGAAACAAAAATAAATAGTAAAAGAATTATTTTCATTGGATTTTAATAGAAACACGTATTTTATTAAATAATATTACCTACGACAATCAGTTTGTTTTATCGGATTTTTATCACTCTCCATTAACTTTTACAATAGTATGTATAAGATAATATTTTTTCTAAAATCTTTCGCTGCTCGCCGGTTTAGGCTACTTCAACATTAACTAAACAAACGGTCAAACCTTCCTCTGAACTACAAAAGGCTCATCTACATGACTATTATAAGACCAATCTGGACTCATGGAGTAGAGCTTTGGGACTCTACTAAAACATCAAATTTTTCCCTTATCCAATCCCTACAATCCAAAATCCTTCGTAAAATCCTCAACGCTTCATTACTTTGTCACGAATAAACTTTCCATAAAGACCTTAATGTTCCGTATGTTACTGATTTGGCCCGGACCAGGTATCAATCCTCAAACTCCATTCTCACCTAACCCACTAGTTTCAATCCTTTCTTCCTCTTCAATTCCGGATAATCCTCCGAGGCACCTGAAAAGGAGATGGCCCCGGGACCTTCTAGATTAGAATATTTTTATAGTGCTTCCAATGGGAATCTTCTCTACATGTATATCATGTCATTGTATCACATAGCTATAAAATTTACTTCATATATATATATATATATATATATATATATATATATATATATATATATATATATATTTGTTAATACAGTGTAAAAACCAATAAAATGTTTAGAAAAAAAAAATTCTTCGCATTCCAACGGTTTATTACACATGTATCTTACTGTTTTTAAGTTCAAAAACAAGAAATATTTTTTCAATTTTCTCGTTTAGTTGGATATCGAATTCGTTCAACTTATATATTTACCTGTTTTTTAGCAATGCTAATCAGACGATATGGTTAATTTTTTCGAATCTACAAAATTAAAGGTACTTGAGAGTAAGAAATTTTAAAATATCTGCATTTAAGCCCTGTCAGACTATTTCAATTCGAAGGAAACCTACGTGATATTAAAGCCCGTTTAATTTTACATCGATATAGCTACGGTAAATCAAAATCGTTAATCGTTTTTAAGAAAATCATGCAAAATGCATGGTATAAAGTGGCTCTTCTGGTTAGCTTATTTTAATGAAATCATCTCGGGCGTATAGTTGTCTTAAATATGAAATTTCAGTTTTATACGACTATTAGTTTTCGCGCCACACACACACACGGACACACAGACCTTTATGCGGGACTTGGTCATTTGGACTCAGGGGAGCCTAAAACATGCATTTCCGTTGAAAACTGAAATTCGAAAGTTTCACGATCGCAATACTTTCCCTTACTATAGGTAAGTGAAAGTAAAATTTCACAACCTTGATTTGCGTTTTCTAGGTTAAATTGTTTAATTTGGGAACTCGACATTAATCTTAATGAGAATGTGAGAACAGAGCTTATAATTCTACAACCATGCAAACGATCAGGAAATCCAACGTGTATTCTATTGAATACAACGGATGCCGTACGCATTAGACCAGTAAAACAAGGCTAAAATTTAAGGTTTCTGTGAATTAATTCGGACAAAGCTGAAAATCATTTTAGTACTTCTTAATTGTACTAAATAAAAGTAATCTGTGTTCGCACCATCACAGGTCTTGAGGTTAATTTTTTGGAGCCGAAAAACCTCAAATTTTTCGCACTTTTTTCAGTTTTTCAGCTATAACTCGAAACTAGTGCTTCCTACAGAAAATATAGTTCTTTTAAAAATGAAAGAGCGTTATTGCGATCGTGAAAATTTTCGTATTTTAGTTTTTCAACGGAAATATACGTTTTAAGGTCCTTTGTGTTGTGTCCGTGTGTGTGTGCGTGTATGTTCGTATGTGGTAAGTCTAGCGCAAAAACTAAAACTCGTATGAAACTGAAATTTCACATTTAAGACAGCTATACGCAGCAACTTTTTCACTAAAATCGGCTGACTGGAAGTGCTGCTTTATCCCATGTATTTTGCACCTTTTTACGATTTTCTCAAAAACGGCTCGAACGATTTTGATTAAATTTGCTGTACCGATGTAAATTTGATGGGCTTTAATATGATGTAGGTTTCATTCTGATTGAAGTAGTCAGACAGGGCTTAAATTCCGATATTTTAAATTTTCTTCCTCTTAAAAGCCTTTAATTTTGTAGATTCTATAAAAATAACCAATTCATCTTGTTACCATTGATAAAAAACAAGCAGATATATAAGTTGAACTGATTCGATATCCAAATAAAGGATTTCATGAGAGATTATTTATTCAATTTTATGTTTTTGAACATAAGCTAAAGATTTTAGGAAAAATGTAATCTTATACACAAGCTTGTTAAATTTAATAAAGAGTGATGAAAAGCCGATAAAACTAACTGATTATTTTAGATAATAAATAATAGATTTTTAGGGCGGAAACGGTAAGTCCTATGAAACTGAAATTTCATATTTAAGACAAATATACGCCCGAGACGATACAAAACCTTTTTCATCAAAATGAGCTTACCAGAAGAGCCACTTTATACCATGCATTTTGTACCTTTTTTTGATTTTCTTTAAAACGGTTCCGACGATTTTGGTTAAACTCGCTATATCGATGTAAAATTTAATGGGCTTTAATATCATGTAGGTTTCATTTTGATTAAAATAGTGTGACAGCGCTTAAACGCCGATATTTTAAATTTTTCTTCTCCTAAAATACCTTTAATTTGTTTGGTTCTATAAAAATAACTATATTGATGAAAAACAGCTAAATATGCAAGTCGAATTTGAAAAGCAACTAAAGGAGAAAATTAAAAAAATATTTTTTTTGTTTTTGAACATAAGAACAAGTAATATACATGTATGATATACCGTTGGAAAGCTAAAGATGTTAGAATAAATATTATCTTATACACAAGCTTGTAAAAGTTAATAAAGAGTGATGAAAAGCCGATAAAACTAACTGATTATTTTAGATAATAAATAATAGATTTTTTTTAATAAAACACGTGTTTCTACAGAAATTCAATTTAATTAATTATTTAATATTTTCGTTCATTTGTATCTCTAAGTGTATTCGAAAATCCATTAATCGATTTTAAAAAATGGAGGAATGTGAAAGTCGTGTGTTACTCGCATTATATATTTTTTCAAATCTAGCTTCATTTAAAAGTTTTTAAATTGATATCAACAACCGAGGTGAGTGAAAGTCGTGTGTTGGACGGACCATATTTTTTTTATTTAATTATAACAAGACTGTGACTTATAATAACAAATAATTAATAAATTAAAATTAAAAAACCATGAATTAATTTGCTTGAATAACCCTGAAAATTTTATAATGATATCATTTAAACCTTTCTTCCTTACAGGAGAGTTGCATATTTTTTTTTTTTAATTCCTAATTTATTCCATAATCAAGTTTATATCGATTAATATGACAATGTCATCAATAATATATCGATTCCGTGGCCATTGCAAGATGAATACGATGCCTCGTCCAAATATATTTAATATTTTCACAATAGCTATAAATCAATATAATGGATCAGTTTACCTTGGCATAAGAAGCAACTTTCATAACCCTTTTCACAACGTGTCGTCCATTTATTTTCCTGTAATACATATTTATAAATCGTCACAACGTTTGAGGCAAAGTCATACTAAGAAAATTCAGTCTTGCCAATATAAAAAATTATTTGTTATGAATTAATTTTGTTTATACAACTATTTTCATTTTTTTCTTACATGTTACATTTTAAAATATATTTTATTGTCTTGTTTTTAAATACAACACATTATGTTTGGTACTTAAATAACATTTATACTATGCCTCTAACCATAAAGATAAAAAAATATCTTTTTGATGTTGAGGTTGATCGTTTAATTCAGGAGTGATCAAGTATAAGATAAAAACAAGTTCAGATGTTTATTAACTTAAAAAAAAAAAAAACTAGATTCGGTATTAGCTTTAATTTAATATACGCATTGAGGTCTGTTTCTTTTATTTTTTATAATTTTTTTATTTTTGTTTTTTTGGTGTTCAGGTAGATAATGGGCTCATAACTTTGTTTTTCGGTGCCAGTGAGGACTTTTAACTCGTCATTTATCCCCCGCCCTCACTCCCTGGCGTGAGAAACCTCGGCCTTCAAAGGCAATGTAGAGGTGGAAAATAAGAAGAAAAAAAAAGAAACATTTTATGTTACCGTGGCTAATCGGGCGATGCTATAGTGGGAGTATTAAATTTTGCCTATCCAGGTTTAATTAGAATACAGAATATTAATTTTAATTAATATAAGCCTGACATTGCACAAGCTTTAGACCATCATTTTATGTTCTCTCTTTAGAACAACAAAAGAATTGGTACTCCCTTTAAAAAATCCTACAGCCATCTGCCGTGTTTCAACCCATGACTTGCTTTGCTAGCCACTACACCACAGGTGACTGCGACATAAGTTCATAAATTTGATAATAAAAAAAAAATTGTAAAAACCATAGTGCTCCTTTACTAAATGTCTCAAGCAAGACATATGCATTCAAATTATACATTGATAATAACTTATTAAATTCTAATGAGGTCAGAGGTTTAACTTAACACATAATCAATGAAAATACAAAAATCAGCCAAATGTTTGTTTAAAATGATACTCAGATTTACATGATTTATTTATTAATAAATTGTAAATTTCAATAAATACACATTTGTTAATAATATATAATATACATTTAATTATTAATAATATAATATACATGTGAGTTATATGGGATCCATTAAACATTTCTATATAATTCGGACAGTAATTCGACATTTCCATTTTGGTTAAATCAGACATTTTTAAGAGATTTTTATGATTTTGAATTATATTTTTCCTCTCTTTTGCATCCTTACAATTTTTAATGGTGTATTTTTCTTTACATGTGCTGATTAGCTGTCTCAGTTGTAGTAAAAAATTCTTTTTGTGGTATTTGGAAATTTTTCAGCTAATTTATTGAGTTTGGTAAGACATATTTTTGGATACTTAGAGTCTTCTATGCTTAATATTTTATCGGTCCATTTCAGAGCACGATAGTTGAGACAGGAAGGACTCCACATTCAAGCCGGACAATGTAGTCTGGTGTGGTACAGTGTAATCCCAGTATTCTCATATAATATTGAAGCTGACTTCGCTCTAGGATTGGTAGATAGCGCAGCCCCCACACTCCCATCACCTTGGCTTTAATTTTTTATGGTAATGAATTTGATTCAATCGAATATTTTCATTTCTTTCTACTTATTTATATCATAAGCTTTATGAAATTAAAAAAACAAACAAAAACCCAATGTTTCTAAGATCTTGGTTAGTGATTTTAATCACGATCCAGAATAAAATCTGTAATTATGTAGAATTTTAAGCGTTTTACTCACAGACGCAATTAACATTGTGAGATTACATGAAGTGGAAGAATATTCACAATAATAGCAATCAACCAACAGTGGTCAGAGTTTTAAAAATTATATTTTAATTCATTTTACGAGATTTTAATTTTCTATATATATTATTTTTTTGTGCAATCAGTATTTTTTTAAAATATGCGGTGTTTAATATACTGTATGACACAAAAGCACATTATTTACATTCTGTATATTTTATTCTAAAGGGACAAGTCCCAGGATAATAAAGAATTTATTTATTATTATTATTATTATTAATGTTTAATTTTAAAGACATTTTTTTTATTGAGTGATGCGGTTTCTATGACCACAAAGGTATATATGTAACATTTGTTCACACCATAATCAAATCATTTATTTTTTATTAAAAGATTAAATATTTCCCTGTTCTCTTTTGTTTTTTATTATTAGTATAATTTCCATTGTCTATCCTCTAAGTGTTTTTCTGTCTCTTTACTTAGTATTTATGATTTCTCTAATATTTTCTAAAATATTCATTTATTTATTTCATTATTTTTTAATAATAAACATATTATATATATATATATATATATATATATATATATATATATATATATTTTTTTTTTTTTTTTTTTTTTTTTTTTTTTTTTTTTTTTTTTTTTTTTTTTTTTTGTAGCCCTGCAGGGGTATAAAATTTAGACTGTCACATTGGAAAAACAAATTAAGTTTTCACTTAATAAAAGTGTTTTGATAATTGCACCCCTAATAAACTTCTCGATTTTTTAAAGATATTTATTGAAATTGACTACGTAATCAAAAAAACACATCTAGTCAGGATAAGGAGAATGTAAAAAAAAAAGTCAACAAACATGTTGAGAAACTTACCACTGACAGTCTCATCGGCCATTTTCTTTTCAGAAGCATGAGAGGATTATCAAGAATTGAGGAGGAAGCAAGGATTGAAACTAGAGGATTAGATTTGGAATGAAGTTTGTCATGAAAGGAATAGTATTTGGTTCGGGCCAAATCAGCAAACTATGGAACACATCAGTTGCCCTTTTAGAGCGTCTAGAATGGAGAACATACAGGCAAGTTTAATATAACCAGAAGACGAAACAAAGGTAATGCTTAACCTTAATAACTTGCCTTTCTTCTTTTTAAGAAATTAATGTTATTATTATAAGTATTGGTATGTTATTATTTTTGATATTAGTTCTTTATTAAATATGTAACTAATGTAGAGACAGACTTATAACTATCCATACTGATAGTCAAGCTGCTATAGGAGCTTTGGGTAGTTACATGACTCGGTCCAATCTAATGGAACAGTGTAAAAGGTTTGATTGATCAAGGCGGCTGCTGGCAAAAGATCCAGGCAATATTGGAGAGATACTGGAAAGTAGCATCACTCCAAGATGTTTTTGGAAGGACCCTGCAAAGAGAGAAGTTGTACTCTTCTCTCAATGGACAGGATAACTCTGAGGAGAGTGACAGGACTATATACAGGACACTGTCAGCTTAATAAGCATCTCCACAATAAGGGGTTGGTGGCCTCACCAACTTGCAGATTCTGTAAGAAGGAAGATGAAACTGCCTGTCATGTGGTATGCAGTTGTCCAGAGATTGCCAGGATACGGTTTTACCATTGTGGCAGCGACCATATTATAGATCCCAAGTTGTGTGAATTGATTAACCCCTACAGTTTGGTCAAATTTACCAAGGCAATAGTATTAATTAACAGGATAATGGATGGCACACAATAAGCCTGGTTGAGGCTGCAGTGCAAAGGAAAAAAGAAAAAAAAATAATAAATAGAAAAAAAAGGTAATTCTTACCTTTAATAACTGTGCCTTTTTAAGAAATTAATGCTATTATTATAATCATTTAGTATGTTATTATTTATGATAGTAGTTCTTTATCAAATATGTAACTAATGTAACTTTATTATTTTATGAGTTACATATTTAATAAAGAACTACTATCGAGACCGCTTCTCTTCCTAGCTTCAGGAAACTTTTGGGAACTGAGAGGAAGATCTTAAGGAAGATTTATGGGCCAGTAAAGTTACCAGAGGGATATAGGCTGAGGCCTACCAGAGAACTTTATAAAGAGATGGATGACCTGGAAACGGACATTAGGTTAAGGAGACTGCGTTTCTATAGGCATATGGTAAGGAAGAGCCCGAACAGAATAAATAAAGAAATCTTTGAAAAAATGTGGGGATATAAAGGGGCCGGAGGATACATTCAGAAGATGAGGAAAGAGACAGTGAGGTTGGGAATCTCAACACAGGATTGTGTCAATAGAGATGAACATAGAGAAAAATTGAGGAAGATAAAGGTCCTTGTGGGTGCCAAAGAGGTGAGAAAGGGGAGAGTATGGAGTGAGGAACAGAGAAGAGTCCAGTCTGAGAGAATGAAGAAAAGGTGGGAAGAGAGAAAAAGAGTGAACGTGTGGGCAAAGTTAGGGGGAAATGATATTTGCGTGGTCTTTGAGGCCGTTTCGCGTCAAAAAAAAAAAAAAATAAATAAAAAAAGAACTACTATCAAAAATAATATAATATATGAATTAGAATAATCCAGAATTCATATTATTAGCTGTTTTCCTTGATATTATCCCTTCCCCCCCCCCCACATTATCTAGTGAATATTAGCTTGGTGATAGGTGATTATAATGCACCTGCCAATAATGTATTAAGTTTGTTTGTTTTGGTTTTAAGGTGTGAAACTCTAAGGTCATCAATGCCAAGATACTATATGTATAATTAACCTTTACAAGAAAGAATTATTATATAACAAGTAATTAATAAATAAATGATTATTAGGTAAATAATAATTTTAAAAAAAATTATAATTTAAAAAAAAGTTAATAGGATTACCAAATAGCAACAGTATTTAAACCGGTACAATAGTACCATAAAAAATAAATAAATAAAAATCAAGACAACATTTAAAAAATAATAATGTATTAAGTGTTAATGGTTATAGACAATGAAAGGTTACTTAAGAAATCAAACATCCATACTAACTGCTTTTACAACAATAATAGTTTTTTTTTTTATATAGTAAACAAGAAAACCCCCATCATGGATGAGTTTATTTGAGGCAAACTAAGGAGACGCTCCTTACAAAGGGTTGGATTTTTACAAAGGGTTCTCTGTATATAAAAAGAATATGATGGTTTAGTACTACATACTCCAGATACTACAGCTCAACTAGGTAAGCCCAAATCAGTCTTGTGAGAGTCCTTTGTAGATAAGAGGAAGGTTAGAGTGTCAAGTATTGAAGGAATATTAATACTAAATTCATTAAAACAAATTTTGCTTTATTATTGTCATTTATTGATAACATATACTAAATATAAAAATATTTTCCTATTTACATATAACAATATCTTATTAAATATAATATCACATTTAAAGAACCATTTCTTCTCCTGGAGGTAATTGGGTAAAATATTGATCCACAACTGACAAAGGAATATCTTTTAGCTCAGCAGGTTTCCATTTTGGGTTCCTATCTTTGTCGATAAGGAGAGCTCGGACACCTAAAGAATAGAGATATAAAAATTAATTCACACATCTCTCTATATATATTTCATACATTCTAAAATACACACATATATTAACTTAATTAACTATTGAGACATAGTTTAATTTAAACATATGGAAATTCTCTTCTTTCAATAATATTTTATTATCAATAATAATACTATTATATCTTAATGTTTAACAATGATGTTTTGACACCTTGCCTAATCTCCAGGTATATCGTTACTTCCTGAAGATTTTTTAAAATTGTCTTAACTTCCTCTATCAATTTTCTTCTTAATACACCTATATGGTATTCCATAGCCATATTTAAAATTATTAACTTGTTTTCTATTTTGAAGAGTTGAATTTGAATTTAAGTAAAACATATGGAATTTCTCTTCTTACAAAAATATCTTATTATTATATCAAAATTATTATTATTATTGGATACACTACAAGATATCCAATATTTTTAGCCAGTTATTCACCAAAAATAGTTACTAGGTCTAGTCATGCTCTCTTACACAGCTTTTCTGCAAAACTGATTATCTTCATAACGATAAAAAATATTTTTTGGTGAATAACTGGCTAAAAATAAATATCTTATAAAATATACCAATACCAAAAGAAGAAAATTAAATAAAATTATAATTATTAAATCAAAGTATAATCACCTTCATAAAAATCATAACAAAATGTAGCCTCCAGTGCTTTATGACACAGCCGATACTCCATTTGCAAGCATTCTTTCAAACTCAGATTTTTTCCCAGCGTCATTTCTCTGTGAGTGACTTTCAGAGAGAACGGGGACATTTTTTTCATAGTGGCAAGAACTTCCTTTGACCAATCTGAACCTTCTTTCTCTAACCCATCAAGGATTTCCTCTATGGTGGAAAGTCCGAAAATCTTATCGACAACTTGCTGCTTATCAGCTAGGCTGAAGGGTAGGTCGTTTACGTTTGAGCATATTTCACTGAGTGTAGATTCTATCGCCTTCACACTACCTCCAGTTGCTATCAAGGCTTCAACGAGACTCGGGATATTTTCACTTTTGCAATAATGGGAAGCTAGTCCAACTTTGACACAGTCGGGACCTCTGAGGCGACTTCCTGTCAACGCGATGAACATGCCCATGTTTCCAGGCAGTCGAGGAAGGAAGTAAGATGCTCCAACGTCAGGAAATAAGCCGATAGCAGTCTCTGGCATTGCCAGCAGTGTCTTCTCTGTTGCCACTTGGTACCTGAATAAAATCAGTAATTATTAAATTTTAACTTTGTAATATTAATTTTTGTATTTATAAAATAAATGCCTAAAACTTTTAATTTACAAATTTAAAAATACAAAATATTTATATAAATGATTACATTTGAACCTTGCAATCAAAAAAGAGTTTTGTTTTAAAATAATATTTTGTAATAGTACAACTTAATTTTGATTCTAATTTATAGGAAAAATTAAACAAAAATAAACCTACAAATAAAAATTTAATAAAGAGGGATGAAAAGTTAATTTTAATTATATGTAATTCTTTAAGATAATAATATAGTAGATTTTTTAATAAAACATGTTTCTATAAAAATCCAATTTAATTAATTCTTCATTAGTTTCACTCATTTTTATCTCTAACTGTATTTGAAAATTCTTTTATCGACTTTAACAATGGCGGTAAGTTAAAGTCGTGTGTTGCCCGCATCAGATTTTTTCTAATTATTCCACTTTGAAATAGAGTAATTTTGATACTAAAATTATTTTTCTGCCTTAATTAAAAGCAGAAATATTAAATAAAATGTGTCTTTCCAACAAACTTTAAAAAATTTATGCGACTCCTGGAGAGCGTTGGTCCCTAATATTTAGTAGAGCCTAATGGTTTAATGTCTAGTTTCACCTTTAAAAAAATCATCAAAACTGGTGAGGCACATTTGAGTTCCTCTTCTTGTAAAATTAATCTTAAATTTGATTAACATTGTTGACTTAACAAGTATTTAGTTCTCTTTTGGGTGTGGCATTTAAATAAAGATTTGTGGTAGTTTACAATTTCTTTTTTTTACAAAAGGGTTTTTAGAAGTTGTATTGAAGTATGAGACAGTTTGCGTGAGAACAAATTTATGTATTGTGGGGAGTTTTAAGACTTTGAGCATAAAGAATATTGTTAAGTACCGGTGTTAATTAGTTATTTAATTATTCTCATTGTAAAATTTTGAGTTTTTCAAACAAGTTGAGCTCCAGGCTGGTGATATGAGGTCAGATAACACATTTAAACATGATTAATTTGTTTTGAGGGCTTAAGGCAGATTTGTTGAAATTGTTAAATATCGATTGTATATGTAAAGATAGTTGTGGCACTGAACTTCCACCTAGGTGTACAGCAGCCCAACAACAAGTACAGTCCAGTTGGTAGCGTCCCCTGCGCCATGTTGTTTGTATATATAGCAGTAATAAACAAGCTGTCTAGTAGAAGGTTCATTTATTCCACTGCCTAATAACTCTATAACTTTAATAGGTTATGGGCCCAGAGTATTTTTGTGCAGAGCATAGTATTTGTGTATAGTGTCAACGCGTAGTCGCGAAGTGATATTATTTTATTAGTGATTTTTGTTTACCGGTACTATGGCGTCAGTTACTACATCAGAAGTATCATTTAAAGCACAGAGGGGTTGCTTTATATGTGGGGATAAAAGACATTTCAAGGCACAGTGTCCCAAAAATAAGCAGAACCGTGGAAGTAAATCCTTTAATAGAAGCTTTCGTGGGAAAAGAAGAGGAAGAATCCAGGGTAATTCAGCAGATGTAGATGAAGAAGTTGTAATGGTGGCCCTAAATTGTGGTAATATTAAACTATCATCTAACAATGTGTTTTTAGTCGATTCAGGTGCGAGTAACCATCTTTTTAAAGCAGAATTGGAACCCCTTTTGTCAAATGTTTCGAATCTTGATCATGATGTTGCCATACATATAGCTAATGGTGATAAAATGTTTACTAGAAAAGAAGGTACCCTAAGAGTAACCTCTCAAGGTAGGATTGTAAACATTAAAGGTTTAATAGTCCCGGGGTTAAAACATAATTTATTATCATGAGTGCAGTTACCTCAAAAGGCTTAAAAGTGATTACAGATTCTAAGGAGATGAAAATCTGTGGAAGAAATTTTAAGCTGAGTTGTCCACGAGTGAATGGATTGTACATATTTACGTTTGATGAACCCAGTGATAATCAAGTCAAGTGCAACATTTCAAGTGCTATGGATGGAGATCTATGGCATAAACGGCTAGGACATTTGAATCGGCATGGACTCAAAAGTTTAGGATTACCCTATAGTGACAAGAAGTGTTCGGCATGCATTGAAGGTAAGGCTACTAGACAGCCCTTTTCAAATAATAGGAAACGCACTTCAAAGGTTGGTGAATTAATTCACTCTGATATATGTGGTCCTTTCAATCCTGAATCAGTTGAAGGCCATAGGTATATGCAGGTGATTTTGGATGACTTCACTCATTTTGTGCATGTGAAACTTCTCCATATGAAGAGCGAAGCTGAAACAAACCTGATGGATTATATAGCGGAACTAGAAAGGCAGCAGGGTGTCCCGGTGAAGAGGCTATGTTTAGATAATGGAGGAGAATTTACGTCTAAATTTTTTCAAAAATATTGTTCAGATAAAGGTATAAAATTAGAATATTCATTGCCATATAGCCCTCAAATGAACGGAAAGAGTGAAAGAATGAATAGGACACTATTAGACATGATGCGTACTAAGGTATCAGATTCCGGTATCCCCAAGTTCTTGTGGGGGGAAGCAGCTCGATGTTCTGCTTATGAACTGAATAGGTCACCTACTTCAGCCTTAAGTAAAGGTGAAACTCCCTCATTAATATGGAATGGCAGAAATGATCTGTCTAAACTTCGAATATTTGGTTGCCGAGCATGGCCTACCATTCTTCCTAAAGGTTCTAAATTGGATCCCAGAAGCAAGGAGGGGGTGATGGTTGGTTATTGTGGTGGTGGGTATAGGATTTGGTTGCCAGACGAGCAGAAAGTTATTAGATCTAGAGATGTGATATTCGAGGAGAGCCAAATGCCCTATAAAGAAGTTAAAAATGTACCTATTGTCTATCATAATAGTGGTGGAAGCTATGAAGAGGGAAGGAAAAATGGTGAAGAGAATAACACTAATATTTCAGAGCAGCCAGAAGAAACTTCTAGACCTCAGAATGATTGTAATCCAGAGCAGTCAGAAAACCCTTCCAGACTTCAGAATGAAGAATCCAATCCAGAGCATTCAGAAGAAACTTCTAGACCTCAGAGAAACCGGTCAAAACCTCATTTCCTAAATGATTATGAGTTATATAATGCATACTGTATGGTAAGCCGATCAGATGGAGTTCCATCATCTTATGAGGATGCTAATAAAAAGGAGGAATGGCAGGAAGCCATTATTAAAGAATTAAAAACTCATGAGAAGATGAACACTTGGTCTGAAGAGGAATCACCGAATGGAAGTGTCCCAATCACAACTAAATGGGTTTTCACAGTGAAGGAAGATGGAATCAAAAAGGCCAGATTGGTAGCAAGAGGGTTTGAAGAACAAACTCAAGATGATTGTGTATTTAATTACTCACCAGTTTGCCGAATGGATACTGTAAGAACTCTCTTGTCTTTGCATGCCAAAACGATTGGAGTATTAGACAAGTTGATGTGCCAACAGCCTTTCTCAATGGCTCACTGGACTATCCTGTGTTTATAAAACCACCTAAAGGTGTAAGTTGTTCTACAAAAACTCTGAGACTAAATAGGCCACTTTATGGACTCAAGAAAGCACCGAAGTATTGGAATGAAAGATTTAATTCTTTTATGTTAAAATTGGGATTTAAGAGATCCCAATATGATTTATGCCTTTACTACAAGAGTAGGGTATTCTTTGTTCTTTTTGTGGATGATGGCCTAATTACAGGGGATGAAAAGGCTATTGAAGAATTAGTGAACAATTTAAAAGGAGAGTTCAGCATTAAAGAAATGAAGGCTTCTCAATTTTTAGGGATGAAGATTGAAAGGCAAGAAAAGAAAATAAGGGTTACACAAACCCGCTTTATTGATAAACTCCTTGAAGATTATAATATGGTAGAGTGCAGGAAGGTATCAACCCCCATGGAGGTTGGATTTAAACTTAACGCTGACAGTCCACCTTTAGATGAAAATATACCATACAGGAGCTTGGTATGTGGACTTATGTATCTGAGCACAACAACTCGCCCGGATTTATCATTCCCAATTAGCTATTAATCTAGATGTTTAGATAAAGCTACTCAGCAGTCTTGGAAAGCTGCAAAACGAATACTCAGATATCTCAAAGAAACTCGAGATATGGGTCTTACTTTTAAACCAAGTGAGAACCTAGGACTTATTGGTTATTCAGATGCTGACTGGGCAGGTGACATAGAAACACGAAAGAGTGTAAGTGGCTTTGCAGCATTCTGCGGAAGCAATCCCATAGCTTGGCATTCAAGAAAGCAAGCATGTGTGGCTCTTTCAACGATGGAAGCGGAGTACATTGCAGCAGGAATGGCATCACAGGAAATTGTGAGTTTAAGTGGTATAATTAGTGAGTTTAGTGGTGAAACATTAAGTGGAAAACTGTTGGTGGATAACACTAGTGCTATAGCTTTAATAAAGAATTGTGAAAACTCTAAACGAGCAAAGCACATTGATATAAAATTCCATTTTGTTAAAGATCTTATTTCCAAAGAAATAATATCAGTGGAACACATCAATTCTGACCGCAATGTGGCAGATTTGTTCACAAAACCACTTGCGTTTGATAAGTTTCAAATGTTTCGGAAGGCTTTAATTAATTAATATATTGATGTCATTTATATATATTGTGCTAAAATTGTTGTATAGAATTTTGTAATAGTATAATATTTTTACTTGTTTTGTTGTGTAGAATTTTGTAATAGAATAATATTTTTACTTGTTTTGTATGTGAGATACAATTGAATATTTACTTGTGTATGTATATATTTGAAAACATTCAATTGAGGGGGTGTGTTAAATATCGATTGTATATGTAAAGATAGTTGTGGCACTGAACTTCCACCTAGGTGTACAGCAGCCCAACAACAAGTACAGTCCAGTTGGTAGCGTCCCCTGCGCCATGTTGTTTGTATATATAGCAGTAATAAACAAGCTGTCTAGTAGAAGGTTCATTTATTCCACTGCCTAATAACTCTATAACTTTAATAGAAATAAGGGAACATATTAATTTTTTTTTTGTTTCTTTGATCTGTCTATCTGTTGGTGGGATCTATAAATGTGAGATAGCTGCACAAAGTTACACCAAGGTATTGAAGGGACGAAGAGTTGAATTTATGATGATGTGATTGTTTATATGTCATCAATATTATATAAAAATTATTGCTTCAGATATGTTAGGGATGATTTTTTGAAATGAAAATAGTTTTTATTATTCTGGGACATTTTGTTCCCTAAGAATAAAGAAACAGTGAACATAAACAGTCCAGTCTGTCTGGCATTATAGAGTGATAAATATATACATTAGTCTTATTTAGTGATATTTACATACCTAATAACTATGAGATAAATAAAATTAAAATAGATAGAATAAATAAATAAAAAAGAAGAAAAGTTTTTGAACTAAGTA
Source organism: Piezodorus guildinii (assembly GCA_023052935.1). Lineage (NCBI taxonomy): Eukaryota > Metazoa > Arthropoda > Insecta > Hemiptera > Pentatomidae > Piezodorus > Piezodorus guildinii. Next base: position 164,331,296 of record CM041294.1, on the reverse strand, counting down.
GAGCATAATTAGGGCAAGACAATTTAAATTTAGGCAGAAGTTTGATATTTTGGTAGAAGAAGAAATAACTGTTTCTTGAAAGAGGTTAAGGATGATACTTTATGAAGGGAGATGGTTAGTGAGTTCTAAAGTATGGTAGCACGGATGATGAAGGACTTTTCAAAGGATGCGATCTGTGAGATGGTACAAATAAATCCCTTCTTGTATTTAGGGTATGTATGGGAGATGGAGTAGTGAGGAGGTCAAATATATAGGAAGGTTTTATGGCTCACAAGGATTGAAATTAGAAGATCCCTAATAGGTATGAGGTAATCTGAAATGAGATAAAGCCACTCTTTTTTTAAATTTCCATTTTAAGCTTATAAGAGTTTCTGAACTGAACAGTGGATCAAGAGGTCACATATAAACTGATTGAACAAATTTAGGATAGGCGAGAACCTTTGGGGAGACCAGCAGTGATAAGAAATATGTTTGAGGTAGAATTTTCAACTTGAATGTAAAATTGCCTGTTGAGTAATTGCAGGTTTAGTCAAGTAATATATATTTAAAAACAAACAGGGAGATGTGAGCAGAGTTTAATTTAACTTTAAGTGGGCACCTTAATTGATTTCTTGATTAAGACAAATGAGGAATAAATAAGATAATAAATTTTACAATAAAATAAAAATGACTATCTGATATAAAATAAATTAAATTTATTCATTAACTTTTTAGGTTATTTGGTTTAGTTGAACACAAAATCTATCCTTTGTGTTCAGAATGTTCTCCTAGTCTAATTCAAACATTCACCAATAAAAAAACCAACTTGCAACACACTATAGCGTGTGAAAGCTAAGAGCAATAAAACATAACGCTGTCCACAAAATTTGATAAACACAATCAATCATGACAAGAAAAACATGTAGTTAAAATATTACAAAAGCTTAGTATAACTTCTAATTTTGATTTATAATAGAACACCAACCTTCCATTGATACTCAGCCCTACGCCACTTCCCATAGTGTAACCATCCATTATCGCAATGTAAGGGCGTTTGTAATTGGCTATTATGTAATCATTGGTGTAATCCAACTTGAAAAATTCCTTAGCACCCTGAGAGTTATCAGGACCTTTTTCAACGGACTCCTTAATATCCCCTCCAGCGCAAAAAGCTTTCCCTACACCTCTTATGATAACCATTGATACCTGGTCTTCCCATTTCTTCAGGTGAGAATTTATGGCTTGAGTCATTTTCATGTTGATAGAATTCAGAGCTTTCGGTTTATTCAACGTTATTATTCCACATTTATTTTGAATCTCGAATAACACATCTTCTGTTGGAGTGCTTGACATTTTTCTAACCACAGATAGAATACTTGGAAATGTTTTTAAACTATAGCTCCTCAAAAAAATCTGAAAATATTATCATAAAATGTAAATGTAAGAATGGGACATAAAAGGAATAGAAAAAAAAGTAAGTGCTTATGTTGCAAGCCGTGCCAGTTTTTCTAGGAAAAAAAAATCACACTTGTTTTCAAGGTGCAATAAAGCTACATCCTTCATTATAATTGGAAAATTTGCTTGGGACTTTGATCATCAATACCATCAAATATCCAGCTCCAACACATATGACAGTAAATTTTATTATATTCTTTAAAGTTTTTTTGTAACAAACCTTAGATTTATGCCATAATTTTATACCTATTCAATTTTAAAATGTTATTTCCACATATTTATCCAATTATACCAATATATACTTCATTTTACCACTGACAATGATATAACAAATTTTTATAACTTTCATTTATAGTTAGTTTATTAAAATAATTATAATATATTTAAATACAAAAATTCTTCATATTTGACTGTTTGCTACCAACTTTGTTTTACTGTTACTTTTTTTTTCTTTTATATTGTGTATCATTAATTTTTTTTTTATTGGCAGCTTTCTTGTATTTTAGTGCTAAGGGCGCAATTTCAGCAAACAAATATCAATTTACGTATAAGTGTGATTTTTCAATATTTGCCTTGTGTATAGGAATTCAATTTAAATATACTAATAATAACAAATGGGGAGCCCGTGGCTGAGTGGTTAGCGCGCTAGTCTCTCATGCTGCAGGTTCTGAGTTCGAATCCCAGTCCCGGCGGGGCTTTTATAAGGATGTAAAAAAATGGGGATTCACTCACAACCTCTCCCCCGGGAATGGGAGACCCGTTAGCCAAAGGGTGGCCACTCACAAAATTAGTCGTAGGGAGTGATGACCCTACACTAAAAATTGTATCGTGAAACGTGAGTGTAATCTCTCAGGAAATTACACCTGCCGTGCCACTGGAAGTGAATAATAACAATGTTTACCATTTCAATTTAATATTTTACTCAAACACTTGATATTAGGTTTAAGATTGAATTCAGTAGCATATACATGTTCATAATCGATCTTTACAGAAAAATTGATTTTATTTATTGATTATATAACTAATTCATAAACTACTATAATTTTTACATTAAAAATAAAAACTATTAACAGCAAACTTGATATTTATAATCAATGAATCATTTTTTTCATAAAGAATTACATCTTTTCCTTATTTAGTATATATTTTTTTTTTAATCTAGAAATAATTTGAGAGATTTGACAGCTACCAGAACTCAACTTTAATTAATAAATAGCAAAAACCTCGTTGATGTAATAATTACCATCTTATCACCCTTGAGATATTGCAAAGTATCCACAAAAATGAAGAAACAATGAAGTTATAGCAATTTATTGCATTTTAAAATTCAAATAATTCCGACACTGAAAAATGTTTTTTATTGTTATCAAATTAATGTTATCGCTCGGCATAGGTAGTTCATGAACAGACTAGTTCATTTTAAACATAGAGGAAGGAGTTCTTCTTCTTCTTTCTCGTTCTTCTCTGAATAATCACGTCCGGCGACAAAACCATGACAAAGTGGACAGTTCTCCTTAGGTCCTCCAGTGTTTCTTAAAAATTTGTTTCTAGTTCCTTCGGCTCAGGCTAGGCCTCTCTTCTCGCTTCCTCCAGAAGGGCACAGCGTTGCAGGATGTGCTCATCGTTTTGTTCTCCTTCACCACATTCGTACACAGGACTATGTACGATTTTGAATTTTCGGAAGAGGTGCAATTTTAGTCGGTTGTGGTTCGAGCTTAGTCGGAAAATTACCAAATTGCTCTTTTCTGTGGAGGCCATGATAGTAGTCTTTAGAATGCCTTGCCCTCCATCGTTCTCTTAAAACCGCTTTATTGATAGTTTAACTTCATCCAGAGAGAGTGAAGCACCTATTTGAGTTTGGAGGGACCCAGCTTGTCCGCTTTCCGCTTCCTCTGATGCCGCGATGTTCAGGAATCCACTGTAAAGCCAGTTTCCTGGTGTTTTCCTTCATTTTCCCTAACTCCTTTGCCAGTTCACTATGGGACTTCTTCCTTCCTGTTAACAGCTTTTTGGAAAACTGGCATTCATCAGAAACATCACTTTTGCATCCTTTAGATTCGGAAATGAGAAAATTATTTTAATGGCACCCAAGATAACCCCCTATTCAGCCCGAAAATTTGTTGATGTGTGGACAGTAGAGAGGCAATTTTCAATAGTATTTCCATATATATTCGGCACCTCCATCCCTAGCCGCTTCGATGGCCAAACCATCAGTGTATATTCGAATCCAATCATGGCTCGGGTAATTGGAATTTATGTGGTCCAGGCTCATGGCTCTGATGTCAGTCCTGAACATGTCATCTTGTTAGTGATTCTAGGTATATTTGTAACAATAACTGGACATGTGCGTTTTCTCCAGGGCGGCAGAAGGGTTGCGGGTTCCTAAAAGCTGGTTCCACATTTTTCATTCCCAATTCACTCACAGGTTCTTAGTCTTGTGGATTGTGCTTTGTCTCTTTAACCTGGATGAATATCATTGTCTAACCCTTTTTTTGAGAGGATGGTCGCGAACACATGCTGCTTTTGAGTTCATGTTAAGGAATTTCAGGTCTCTTCTATCTTCTATTGGTTGTCATTGCACCAGTTATAATTCTGAGGCACTGATTTTGAACTCGGAGTTTAATTGTGAGGGTAAGCTGCTAGTAAACATTAAGCTGAAAAGGCTTTAGACTTATGGGCACAAGAGGTGTGTCGTTTACGTAAGTAAGTTTACATAACAAACAGTAATTTATGATCCATTTCTCCAGCCTCTAGTTGGTTTTAGTTACTGTTGCTATATGTTTTTCTGATTAAAGTTATTTATCAGTTACTGGTTTTTGTGTAAACAATTTTATGTGTTCATCAAGAAATTGTATGTAGCCTTGTCTTACAAGTACATCAGTTTAATGATGAAATTTTGAAAATTCAACTAATGAACAGGGATTAGTTGGATTATGTATTTTGTAATATAAATAAAAAATTGAAAAGAGCGGTTTATTTAATTAATGTATCGCAATAGCACAACACTTTATGCAGTTTAGTTTCACCAAGAATGGCTTTTACAAAGGTATTCTCTTACGAAGGCCTTAAAAAAATTGAGGAGTTTACTAGAGTTGTTATTCACTTTTGGAACCAATTTTTTTTTTTTTTTTTTTTTTTTTTTTTTTATATTAGCAATGGTGCCATCTTTATCATCCAAAAATATTTTAACTTTCATCTGAAGGAAGAGATGGTTCGGGTGGCGATCAAAAAAAAGAGAAGAAAATAGTGAAAAACTATTTAATATCCTGAAAAAAAAAAATCAGGAAGTGGTGAAAATAATTTTCTTTCATATCCATTCCACAGCCAACTATTAATTATTCACTTTTAATTGGCATTTTAAAAATCTATGTATTAAAAATCCTCCTAGATACTGATAATACTGTAGTATGGGGTTAGTACCCATTAAAATAATATCTTAGTAAACAAATACATATTAATTACAAACGAGATTCATTGTTGGTGGTAAACATAATCAACAAAATCAAATACTTTAATAAAAAGACAGTCTGCAAATACTTTTCCTTATGCAATATTATTATTTTTACTTTCACCACCTGTACATGAAACATATAATACGTGGTAGTATCGTGATTCGATATGTTTGTTTATTTATTTAACGTCACTTTATGCTACTATGGCTAATCGACGATGCAACAGTGGAATTTGTGATTTCGAATAGCTTTCAATAAATAACCTAAATTTTCGTTAAAATGTTTTGTTTTTTTTATAATTTAACGCTAAGAAGAATTTTAATATAAGGTACATTATAAAATAAATCATGTAAGATAGTAAGATGTATAGTTGGATTGGTAGGTATACTGTGTAATGGGCAACCCAATGTATTTGGGTAGCTGTACTATAAATAAAGAATTTCTCTCTCAGGGACATAAGAGAAATCCTCTTGTAGTAACAGACATAATTTTTATCTAGATTCTCCCATCCTTCGAAAAGCAGGACATGGGCACACATCTTTTCCGTTCTAATAGGTCTCGACCAAAACATCTACGGCCGATTTCCTATAAAAAATAAAAATAAAAAAATCGGTGGGGAACACATCTTCTACTAGTCAAAGGTTTTCATTAATATGTTTGATAACCTGCATTAATTCAAGTTTTCAATTTAAATTTTAAAATCATATTCAATTTTAATTTAGTGAAGTTAGGGTAAGATTTTTCTTCTTTAACTAGTTTTATAGAACTAATTGTGGTAATTTTGCTTCTGCTCTACGTCCATTGTTGTTTTTGAAGAAAATAGTGTCAACATTTAAGGAAAGACTCTTATATTCTAAACCTTTTTAAACCACATATTTTAAAATACTTATTTATTACTAATACTTTTAAAAAATTATTTTTATTAACAGTTGAAATCAATGCCGGATATAACAAGAATTCACATCTTGATGTTTTATATACCTCTTTGTCAAGTTTAATAAAATTGAGAGAAATTTAGCTTTGTTAAGCTGGATACATAAATTAGACTAGTGTAAATGTGCTAATTAGGTATAATAATTTAAAATAATTCTGAGCCCTAATTCTAAATTTGTCCATCGAATTGAATTCTAGTTCATGTGGCTGACTACATATAACAGAAGGCACTGACTGCAGTTCAGTTCAGCCATTTCTTTCGGGCACGTTTAGATCTTCGAAATGGTGAGCACATGAAGTTATCTGCGATTATCTATTTCATCGTTGATGGCATCGTATTGAATATATTATTTTATGTTTTAGGGTATCGACATTAATCACAAACATGATCGCAAAGTCCGCCGAACTAAACCAAAATCGGAGGATGTTTACTTGGCTCTACTTGTTAAGGTTAGCTATTGGATATCACATTTACTAACATATTATAAACCCTTGTTATTTACTATTTCAACTCAATTTTATTTAACTTTCATGTTTTTTATATCATATTAGTTTTTGTATTAGACAGTATACCAGTGTAATGGAGTTAATATTTTTGTCTTAAGGGCTGGGATTTCTTCAGTCCTAGTTTCATTTTACTCAGCTGGTTGTATTTTACTTCCGTTGAGGCCATATCTCAATATCTTAGCATGGGTTACTAATATATTAGAGAGGGTGTGTGTACTGTTCACTAACAACCATTTTAGTTGAATTACATGATTTAATATTTTGCTCTCAGTTGCCATCTTTAAAGGGCAGACATAGTTAATTAATTTAAAATAAAATGTTAAAAGTCCAATACTTTCAACCTAACCATGCTTCTTTAAGTGCTGTTACATTTGCCCTAATAAAATCTTTGTTGTATGTAGTTTTAGTGGTTTTATTTCATGCTTTATTATAACAAGAAATCTTTGATAACTTCATCTGTTAAGGCTTTTGTTTACTGTGAATTAGTTATAAACAATGTTGAAACTATTATTTAAATTTGTTATTTATTTTATTGTATCATTGTTGTGTTGTAGCTTTACAGATTTCTGGCACGTAGGACTCACGCTAAGTTCAACAGCATTATTTTGAAGAGACTGTTTATGTCAAGGATTCACAGGCCACCACTGTCTCTGCGCCGCATGGTGAGGTTCATGAAGAAGCCTGGTAGGGAAGGAAAGTTTCGCAGTCATTGTCGGAACTGTAACTGATGATACTAGGCTCCTCGATGTTCCTAAGTTACAGGTAATGCAAGAAACCTCACTTCTAATCCTTGTTACTTAAATTTATTGTAAATTTAAGTATTCCCTATAAGACCCAGTTTCTTCTCACCTTCTTTAAAGTTATTTGTTACATTCTTGCGGGGCTAGGTACACTTACAAATTAACTTTGACTTTCAGATGTTAAGTGAAAGTCTTTGAATACTAATAGAATTTTACACTTAATACAAAGTTCATTTGTTCCTTGGGTGTATTCTTGTAATATCCCCAGATTCTCTATACATTGTATAAGATTTGAAAGGTTAAGTCATCCTAATACAAGGTAATATACATACCTATAATGATCTTGTAAATATAGACAGCTAGTTAAATCATTTCATTTTCTTCTTTAACATGATATCTTAATGTATAGCGTTCCTTATGGAGACTGTTGATATTCGCTTTTTTAGTTAAGGCCGTATTTAGCCTTTTGTTCAGATCATTTTTAATGATTTTGAATCCTCTTTATTTTCCAGGAATGTATTTCATTCCTTCTTAAGTTAGTCAGTAAAGCCCCCACTTATACAGTGAGGAAATAGGTAGGTAAAATATCCTGAGATTGGTGAGAGTGAATCATATAATCTCACATACTTTTGACTTCAATAAATATTCAATTACCGTATTTTCTATAATACTACATCAATTTCTTTTGAACATTTTATTGCAATTTTAATTTCTTGAAATGGAGTCTCTACTTTAAAAAGATGTGTTTTCATGATGTGTACATTACACTTGTTTATTTTGATATAACTGTATCATTTAGTATTTTTATATTTAATAAAAAAATTAAGGATAGAGAATTTTTCAAAAAGTAATATTATCCTAATTTATTAAAATTATAATGTATGCCTTCTCCTTTCCACCTACTTTCGTGAACTCTCACAAGACCTTGCTCTCACAATACGTTACCTACCTGCTTTTTCAGCATGTAATACTGTCTTAAGGTTCGGTTCTGTTTTAACGTTTCGGAGCCTTAACTTGCTATATAAAAAGTGTTACAATCGGTTTTTTCTATAATCATTCAAGGTACTATAAATGCTTAAATGTAATTATTTCCGCATTATGTAAGGAAGTGTTTTAGGACAATTTGGATTAATATTGAATGAGTTCTTAGTATCTTATGAAAAGAATCAAATTTTTAAAAGCATATTCAAAGAACTTGTATGTTTATTAATTTAAATTAAATCATGGATTTTGATATACCCATATGATTATAATACAAGTATTTCAAAATATCAATGTCATACAAAAATGACCTATTTTACATTTTTGAAATCTTAATTCCATACCAGCCATAGTGTAGCTGTATATAAACTCAAGCCCTTTAATGTATGATATTGTAGGAATTCTTTAACCTTAGTGATCTTGTTTGGGTTTACTAGAGCCCCGCTCTGTTTGACTATTGTTAGAGTCTTGTCTCTCTTGTTCTGTTCTTATTTCCCTACCTCTTCCCCACCGTGTATGTTCAGCCTTTTGTATGTTTGTGGAATAATATTGAACGAGTACTTAGTAGGTTTTAAATAGACCTGTAATTTTTAAGCATATCTTTAAAGGACTTGTGAATTTTTTTAATTAAATCAGATTATGTATTTTTCTTAAACTTAACGATTGTAATAAAAATATTTAAAAAAAATCATCATCTATTTCTTTCTAGCCATTGGTGTAGCTGTATATAAACTCAATCCCAATATGCATTTTGCAGAAATTCTTTAACCTAAGTGATATTGTTTAAATTTACTGGAACCGATATTTCACACGAGTTACATCTTGTCTATTAAATTTTCCTCTCATTTCTCAATTTGACTCTTTATATCCTTAGTTTTGTTGTTATTCCTCATCTTCTTTTCCTTTTATTATTTCATATCTGTACTTTAAGACATTTAAACACGCCCCACTATTTTTTTTTGGGCCAATGTATAAAAGGCAATGCTTGAATTCATTATTATATATATTATTTATTTTTTAATGCTGAATATCACTGATCACTCATTTTCAATTACATTAGTTATTGCTCTTAAGTTATTTAAATAAATAATTGGTAATATATATAATAATATAATACATTGAATTATTGGTGTTATGTGAAATACTTCTTTGCTAATTATTTGTTAGAAGTTGATAAAGTATTTGAAGAATATTTATTTATTTTATTGTTCTAGGTATGTGCTCTTCGCATCACAGAACGCGCTAGGGCTCGTATCCTCAAGGCCGGAGGTTCCATCATGACCTTCGATCAGCTGGCTAGGATTGCTCCCAAGGGCAAGGGAACAGTCTTATTACAAGGTAATCTACATTATACATTAAGAATTATATAAACAATATTTAATCGATATTACTGACTGTAGCAATAAAGACCAACAGGTGACTTATGATCGACAAGGGTTAAGGATCTTCTGAATTGATTGTTCTATTCGAAGATATTACTTAAACAACATTTCCCAATTGTAGAATTATCTCTGTCTGATAAATAAGATACTGGGTTCCTAGCTTTACTGGTAATAAGATTTTTTTTTTGAGGTTGTGGGGACTGAGAATGCCTATGCTTGGTAATAACTAGGGGTGGGCATAATCGAATGATGATCATAATCAGATGATTGGACTTCGATAATTTAAAAAAAAAAAAGAGAAAGAAGAAGGTATAATCCCTCCATTATCGTTCAAACAATTCAGTTCGAATGATCATTTGTTTCTCTGAACCAATTAATTAAAATGATTGAAATAATCGAATGACCCGATAATCGTCATTCGATTATGCCCACCCCTAGTAATAACATCCTCTCAGATAAGGAATTCTTGGGTTGATGAAGAGTAAGGAAAACATTAAAGAAGTCATTCTAATGTAGGGAAGGTGAAGGTATTTCTATTCTTAGACACGCAGTAAACGCTTCAAGATAAGGAGGCGTGTATTGGCTTCTGTGCTGTTTTCATTGAAATACATCATCTATGGTGCTGCAGCCCGAATAGGCCATGGACTCTCATTAAGCTTTCACCATGTGGTTCAATCTTGTGCTGCTGCTCACTCTCTTGATTTTCAGTAGGATTTGCCATCCTGGGTACCGGTCATCCATCTGAGTCTCGGCCGTCCTCTGCCACTTGCTTAGTAAGATTACTCCTCAGGAGAAGTTTTGGAATTTCCTCTCCCTCTTTAGGTGACGTGGCCCGTCCAGCTATGTCGTCCAAACTTTATTAGTTTAATAATGTTGGCTTCTCCTAAAGCATGAAATAGTTCACATTTTATTTGAATAGAAGTCAAATAAAAATGTTGAGAAAATCTAACTGCATGCTAAAATTATACTGTTTTTAGTGTGTTTTAAAATTGTAAATGGTATTCCAGTACTCCATAACCACATTCCTATTACATAAAAGGCTAGGGAGAGGGGCTGGAAAATAAATTATATGTTGGTTTTAAATATATGTTCTCCTTACTTGTGGTGAATTGAATCCTTTATTACCACTTGTATTTATTTAAGGGTTGTTTAACATCTTATTTTAATTTGTACATAACTATGTTAATAGTATCATTATACATCCAATAATTTGGTGTGGATGAATCTAACATAATATGCAAATATTTATCTAAAAGAAACCTTGTTGTTTTTTTTATTAGTTTCTGAATATTATCCATTTAAAATGACATGATGAATCCAGGAGAATGTTATGTTCCTTTTTTTTTTTTTTTAATACCCTACGCTGTGACCATCTGGTGGTTATGGTATATTTTTAATATGTTTAAATTTTGATTTGTGTCTAGTCTTAAAAAGGGTTGCTTTGTTTCTATTTAAGTTATGACTAAAGCTGTTTTGTTTTTTATACTAAATTAAATAAATGTGATTGCAGGTCCACGCAACGCTCGTGAGGCCGTGAAGCACTTCGGTCCAGCTCCAGGTGCCCCACGCTCTCACACCAAACCGTACGTCCTATCAAAGGGACGCAAGTTCGAGAGGGCCAGGGGCCGCAGGAAGTCTTGTGGATACAAGAAGTAGTCTTCTTATTATAAATAAAGAATTTTTATTATTCTTTCTTTTAATTTTCATCTATTTTTACCTCATCCTTTAATCCCATGTTTAGAACTGAAACCCTGAGTGTTATCTCCAGCTTTCCCTTAAAGCAAATAGATTTAATCAATCAATTTACCTAGACCATAATTTGAGGGTTTTTTGGTAACTGGGTTTTTACTTTCACTTACATATAAGCCATGTGAAATATATATAGTGTGAGAAAGTGTTTCGATTGTAAAAGTTTTCAATGGGAATACATGTTTGAGGGTTTCTTAAGTACAAATAACCAAGCCCTATAAAAAGGTCTATGTGTGTATATGTGGTCAGTCTAGCTTTATAACATAAGTCGTACCGAACTGAAATTTCATATTTATGACTATACACCGGAGATGTTAAAACAACTTTTTAATCAAAATTGGATAACTAGAAAAGACAGTTCATACTGTATTTTGTACCTTTTTAGTTTTTCCTAAATACGGGTCTCACAATTTTGATTAAACTTGTTTATCAATGGAAAATTGAGTGGCCTTTAATTTTGTTGAGGTTCCATTCTCATAAAATAGACCAGGGATTAAATGCCGATGATTTAAATTATCTTCATTAAAACCCCTTTTAATTTTATAGATTAAAAAAAAATTAACCATATCATCTTGTCATTGCTCTTAAAAAATGGGTTAATTTAGAATTTGAAAACCAACTCTAGGAAAAAGAGCTAAAATATTTTTTATTAACATAATTACAGTAATATAGAAGCATAATTAAACTGTAGGTAATCTAAAGGTAAAAAAAAATATACACAAAACTAAATGGTGATGAGAAGTGGATAAAACAGTCATTCTCTTAAATAATTATGTAATAGAATACTTGGAAACAGATGTTTTTTTATGAAACCCAACATAATTTTTCATCTTTCTTTTTTGATGGTTTTTAAATTGATTTTAATAATGGAGGTACATGTGTTGCGCGCACAGTTAAATATTAATAAAAAGTATTAAATTATAACAATTTTAAATTTAAGATTCTGTGAAAGTGTCGAATATTATTAAATAGGTTACTTACCTGTGCCTGAAATAGCTCATCTTTTATATAGAGATACACTCACAGCAATGTTATTTTACTTGCTATGTGAAAATTATCAAATTTTAGTTTCTTATAACTGTTTTTGAACTAGGCTTACAATCTACATATACAGATGCGTATTTCTGTGCACAGATGCCAAAATGGTGGTATTTGTCACTTTTTCTAGAAATCAGAATTTAGGGACTTCAAATAAATAGTATTCTGTTGAAGTTTTTACTTCACAGTAAAACAATATACCTTATGAGATATTAAGTGATTTATGAATAAAAAAATACTTAAGACAGGATTCAAAATTCTTTTTAAAAACTTTAGATGTCTTGAGAACTTCACATTCCAAGACATTAGTTATATTTTTTATAGTAATATGAATATTTCCAAGGCAACATAATTCCTTTTTCTTGACTTCAATTTTCTTAAAAATTCTAAAATTGGTTTTTAACAAGTAATGTAAATGGAAATATGCTTATCTGAAATAGGTTAGTAAAGAGGTAGCATCCTGATAGAGAACTGAAAGTCACTGCTAAGTTAAAGCGCGTCACCATCATAGTATAGCACACCCTTAAAGTTCGATTCAAGAGTAAAATCTAAGGAGATAAAGAAAACAACTGAAAATACTTTGAAAATAAGCTTTATTTCAAATACTCTTTTATCTACAAAGTTCAAATTTCGAAATATTACTGACTAGTTACATTAGGAGTAAAAGTTTTCGATTCAAACATTTCAAAAGAAAAACAAAAATAAATTTAATCTGCAACTGTAAAAATAAAACAGAACTAAAAAAAAAAAAATCTACCATGACTAGCAATTACCGAAACAGATCAATAATAATTTTAATTTTGAATAGAATTAATACTGAATGATAAATTATAATTTAAGGGTACCACCAGGAAGGAATACAAACCTCGTAAGTAAACAGCACTTAATTATAAACAAAATAATTCTAAAAATAATTAATTAAATTCAAGTGTGGTATATATGAAAAAGGTTTGCACAATACAAATAATCTGCTGCATAAATTAAAAAAATAATAAAAAGAGAACTTCTACCTGAAAATATATGTTGAGGTCTAATAGTGCCTACCAGGCTTGCCCAAGCATTGGCAAATCATCATAGAGCAGATAGTTTGATTAGGCTTGTTGATGTTTGCCTAAAAGACCAACCCTTTGTTCATTGAAATTGCCACATAAAAGCCACTTTACATGATGATAAAGACAGGCAAGTGAAAGTACTCAGGATAGTAGCAGAAGGTTAATAGAGGTGGATAATAACATCAAATATTACTCTTTAAAATAATACTGTACCACTAAATATTATTATTATTTTTCTTTGCTAATGATAAAGTTACATCACAACAAATAGTTTGGTGCTACACACACATTATGAAAACATGTTTTTTTTATTTTTAATTTTGAAACACGATTACAAGAAATAAGATATTATTTATAATGAAAGTTAAAAAAAAAAAAACATATGTTATATTGTAATGTGTTAAGTGTGATAAATATTTCCTTGTCACAAACTTTCATCTTTTACTTGTCTGTCTCACATTTTTTTTTGTAGCATAGCTGCTTAAAGCGCATGTGTTGTATATAAACACTTATATATGAATGAAAATAATTTTTATTCTGGGACAGTTTATCTCTGAAGAAAATAAAAATGAACAGCATACTGTTACGGTTGTAATATTAATAGCACCGGTATATTTAAATAATATTAGTAATATATTCTGGCCGTACCTAAATACGCAAGTAAGTAGTGGTGGGGAGGCGCAGAAGGTTCATGCGCATCTCACATGCGATAAGACAGAGAGGCGCACGGAGTGGCAGTAGGAAGACACCTGAGTGACAGGCAGCTACGCTGGTTTTGTTCTCCTCCACTACATATCCCGACGACTTTGTGAGGAAGCCGGGAGATTTTTCCGGAAAGGAGATCGGAGGAAGGAGAACTGTCACATGAGGACTTATGGTAATTGGGAGAGCGCTATTAACCCGCCTCCCTGTGTTGTGTTGTAAATAATCCTACTGGCCAGAGGAATAAGGACTTTATCACTAAGCAATGTATATAATAGATTTAATAGAGGATATATTATGGGTTTTTTATTTTTAATTTGTTTATAAAAATATAATTTGTGTATGTAAAGTTGAGTTTTGTTTACAGGGTTTTCTTTAATTAAGTATAAATAGTTTTGTTTTTATAATATTCTAGAGTAGGTTTTTTTTTATTTTGGTTGATGTAAATATATTTTGTATGTGTGAATTGTTTTTTATATCTTTATTATACGGGAAATTTTATGTTTGTTTATTTATGGTATGTGTAAAGGTACAGCCAGAATTTAATTTATTTAATTTTTTATAACCTAAAATAATGACTGGTTTTACTTTAAAGTTTAAAAATGTTTTCGTTATTTAAATTTAAAAAATAACGTGGCACCCTGAATAATAGACCAGAACAAATTTGAACCCACACCCTTCTCCACTGAGTGTGGGCAATCTATGAGACGAGGGTTACATAGTCTGGCGCCCAACGTGATTATTTTGATTTTTTATCTTTTTCAATTTGTATTTTGATTTATTAAAACATCTAGTATTTCGTTTTTGTACTAAGATTATACTTTAATGATAATGGTAGAATTTTATTTCTTGGAACATTTTTTATTCATTTATTGGGTAGTAAAATAAGTTTGTAGTGTTTTTCAATATTTCACTTGAGTCACAAACTAAAGTTATAAGATCATGTTTACTTGGTCAATAATGTTTACATATACAAAAAAAGGATTAGTTAAGGTGCTTTTTTGCATCAGTTTCAACCGAGATTCTTTATCTATAAGTGGTATTTTACTTGCTCAAAATGGAGGAGAAAAAAAAATTCTTTTTTTCTCATTTTATGAATTTTTATTTCCTATAAGAAAGAAATGCTGCATAGGCGATTAACAAAATTTGTTGATAAGATGCCTTGGGAGAATGCACTGTCTGTAAATGGTTTGCTAGGTTCAGAACCGGCAATTTTGACTTACAGACACAAAGCTCTCATGTCGTCCTTCAACTGTTCTACGACAGAATTAAAAAATTGCTTAAAAGATGCCGTCATAGGTCATATATAATTGATTTAAAATAATAACAAATTAATTATATTCCATTCTTTGCAGCCATTATGGAATCAATTCTGATATAGGCTTCAGAAACCTGGACCATGAACTCCTGTTTATACCCAAAAGGTTCAGACAGTAGAAATGGAATTCTGGAGGAGGTGTCTACGTGTCACTAGGCTAGAAAGAATTAGAAACAAATTAATTCGGCAGAGGAAGGATGGTAATACAACAGTTAATGTAAGGATCGGGAGCATGCCGTCTAAGATGGTAAGGACATCTGAGAAGGATATCAGACGAATGCTGACTGAACCGAATTCTGGATTGGGTTCCTTCAGAGGGAAGAGGAAGCGAACGACCCAAAAACAGATGGATGGACTGAAGCGCATTGAGCTCTGCGCCGACTAGTTGAGGCAACCCTGGTTGGAATGCCTATAAAGTAAAGTAAATAAAATAATAACAAGAATCTGAAGTTTTTATAGAAATTACCAGGAAAAAACGCTCATGGTCTTGTCAGACCAAGTGTCTACTTTTAAAAACACTTACGACCAGTTTTGACGTATGCTTCAGAGACATGGACCCTGACTAATTCAGAAGAGAAGGAGCTTTTGAATCTTTGAAAGAAAGATTTTGCGCCGTATTTTTAGATCCATTAAACAAGGGAGCTAGTGGAGGAGGTGCAATAACTCCAAGGTTTATGAATTATTTGGAGAAGGGAAGCGAACGTCGTTCATTTTATAAAGTGTGGTGGACTGAGATGGGCAGGCTGAGGACCCAGGCTAAGACTGGGATGGGAAGATGCCGTCATGAAGGTTGGTCCAGACCCTTTTAGGCGAACGAAATTTGAAAGCGGCTGCAGTGGACCGAGCCGTCTGGCGAAAGCTCATTAAGGGAGGCAAGGTCCACATCAGGCCATTGGAAGAAATAAAAAAACGCCAAGAACTTATTTAATAATCCAATAGATACATAATCATCCAGTCAGCTGACTATCAAATATGGAAAATTAAAATAAATAAGAGCAGATTACATGTGTGTAAATACGATTTTTTTTTTTTTTTTAATATTGAATAATATTTTTAAAAAATAGACAATTTATAACAAAAGGAAAATTTTATGTCCACCATATTTTTAGAATTGTATAGTTCATTAATTGGTCATATGGGCTATAAACCATATGACAAGCATTACCCTCTTAAACTTTAGATCTGTCAATGCTTCACAAGTGTGTATATGCACTATGATAGAAGAAAAAATTGTGACTTATTGAGCTTTGTTATTACTAAGGCCGACATTTCGATCGATCCTCGAGTTTCGAAATAAATTTGATCCACTTTTATTAATTAGCTACTCCCTATGTTTCGGCCTAAGCCATCTTCAAAATAATCCAAAAATTTTTATTCAATACATTTACATAAGATTATAAGCCATGCCACTCACACATGTTACTATGGCTATTGAGTATGCTATACAATTGATATGGCTAATATAGCCTATAGTGTTTTTTATTAGTGAACACATGTATATAATAATACATACAAATGGCCAAAGCAGAACGTAGGAAGAGACAAATAAATAAAAGTTGAGTGAAAAAAAAAAAAAAAATTATAAACCTATAATAAATGAAAATCACTCTATAACACTAAACTTGATCAGCTTTTATAATAAAAAAGGTTCATTGATAGATTCCTCATAACATTTTCCTATTATGACGACTAAAATCAATTAATATCCCATCAATAATTAAGTTAATGCCTGTGAAGAATAAAATTATAATTATCCATCTAGCGACAAATTCAATTCAAAGATGGTAATCGATAAAACATTTATTTTTTGTAATAATTTTTATCAGTTTGTTTAATATAAATAAATATAAAGAAATCATTCAATTATTTAAATAAAATAATCCTCAACTCTATAGATAGAGGACCTATAGATGCAATTCTTGCATTTTTCTAAAGAGCTTTTATAAATCCTTATTTACTCTTTTCAAAGTTAAATATAACTTTTAAATCTAAATAAATAATTAGATAGACACATATAAAAGTTAAATTAAATATCTGAAATTTCGGAGCTGTTACTCTTTCAAGTGAAGCAGTAACAACCCTCCAAAAGAAAATCAGACAGAACATATTTAAATGCCGATTTGTTCCTAAAATTCATCAGAACGATTCTAATTAATTCCAACTATCCTTTCCTATTATAATATAAAAATTTGATTACCCTTGATACAAATACTTCATATGATTCAAACCTTAATTTTTCATAATGTTACAACAGAGAGGAAATCTGTATTCAAAGGGGATACTTACATATATAAGTTAAACGAAACTTATCTACTTACGAGGCTTTTAAAAATAAATTATTTCCATATAATCATATCAATAAGGAACACTTCATTTGCTATACATCAATGTACTAGGATCCACATATTTTTTCTAGACGGACTAGCCTCAAAAATCTTTTTATAAACATTTATAAAACAACAGAGCACCATATTAAATTAATGCAATGGATAATACGTATTATGTATGAGAGAAACGAAAACCTTCCAAATTCTAGCCACATAATTATAACCTAAAAGAAGGTTATTCATATTCTTTGGTATACAGTTTAGCTGATAACATTTTTTTTATTTACCCTTCAGATATACATTAAATTAACCAGACTCACCAGTTCGATTGACATCAGCATATTTTCCCAATGCTTTCATCAAGTTCCATTTCTCAAATTATAAATTACAAGGAGGCTGGGAAACATTTGTTTCTTTTTAAGTATTAGATAGCTGCAGATCACAATATAAATTTAAGTACCTAGTGAAATATAGATAACAGCTGTGCTATTATTTTCAGCTGTTAGAGATATAACACAAACAACAAGTTTATACGTAAATATGACAGGTAGGATCTCCCTTGTTTAGTCAGCTGGCTCCGTTCCAAAGTACCTGTCCCCGAAGTTACCGATACCTGGGAGAACGTAGAACTTGTCGTTGATCTCGGGATCGACAGCTGAGGTGACGATTCGCACCTGCGGGAAGGCATATGCTATCGTATGCACGCCTAAGAAAAAAATAAATATTAAAGTTTAAAGTAGAAATAAATAAAAACAAATACATATAATTGAAACAAAGAACACGTAATCAATGCCATTTGAGACATTTATTTCCAAAAGGTACTATATCCACTCTAGGAAATTTTACAGAAAACGCAAAAATCTCTCATTATTCTATTATTAAATCAGCTAATTTGATTCTTTGGAATTGGAACGAAACTAAATGTGTAATTAGTATACTAAAAAATCAATAGCATTTCTAAATCGCGTTACTAAAGGACTTGAGTGTCTATTCAATACAATCAAATTTAAGATTTAGATAAAACTAAATGAGAAGCATATAAATATGTAAAAATATCAATTTCGTGAAAAATGTTCTTTAGTACCTTTTGGAAATCAACGTCTCATTTATGCTTACTACCTTGTTATTCCTAATGGGGTTTAAAAAAATAAAAACCGCTACAAATTATTATATCTTGCTTATTATTTCCAAATAACCATATTAAGGTATAACTGTTTAAAGGCAATTATCTAATTTTTTAAAGGATTTTTCTCTATCTTTAAAGATTACTGAGTTATGGCCATATTTATGGGAAAAATTTCCATTTTTTTTTTTTTTTAAATTATAATTATTCGCTGTTTCTTGGTTAAAAACCCAAGATTATTCTTGGTCCAGGTTCAAACCCATAGGTGACCCTAGTTATGCCTTCCTTCAGAGGGGATGTAAAAAGGTGGTCCCGAGCCTGTACAATGTCAGGTACTTACAAAAGATCTCTCCTTATCTTAATTAAACCTGGATAAGCAAAATTTAGGACTTCCACTATAGCATTGTCTGATTAGCCACAGCAGCATGAAGTGACGTTAATTAACTAAACAAACAAAATTATTGGAGCTTGGTTGGGAAGTGATACGAATCCCTCTTATAGCCCCGACCTTGTACTGTCGGTCTTTCATTCATTCATAAAAAAAAAAAAAAAATCCTGTACCACTACAACCCATGAACGGTTTAGAACTCAGTACATACAGAGATTCGTACTGTTTCTAGGCCTATGGCTGTGCAATGAGGTGATTAGGCCGAGATCACACTCAGCAGCCAGGTTCCTCCCATTAATTCATAACAAAAATAAGACACTACAACACTATTGTCAAACCGATTTTTATGTATGGAATGGAGACCGCTTCTCTTTCTAGCTTATGGAAATTTTTGGGAGTGGAGGAAGATCTTGAGAAGGATTTATGGGCCAGTAAAGTTACTGAATGGATATAGGCTGAGACCTACCAGAGAACTGTACAAAGAAATAGATGACACTCAGCAACCAGGTTCCTCCCATTAATTCGTGAACCCACTTTCTAGAAGCTGGGTCTGCTCCAGGAAGGTCTCCATACCCTAGGGTCGCCTCCTGGCCGAAATCAGATAATAAATAATATTCTGCCACAGCTCCTATTCAAACCCAGGATCCGAAGAACTGTAGACTAGTGCCCACCCACTAAAGACTATGCCGCTCCTTACTATAACTTTACAACAAAACTTTTTAAATGGTAAAAATTTCAGTGATATCAATGACCTCAAGCCCCACTTGGTTACATTTTTTGCTGATAAGGACAAGAAGTTCTTCGAGGGTGGAATTATGAACACACCAGAAAGATGGCAAAAGGTCATTGAACAGAATGGAAGATATTTGACAGAATTAAGTTGTTTTTTTTGTATAGAAACAATTGAGTTTTATTTCATACTGGAAATTTCTTTCTTGCCAACCCAATAGTAAGAGGATAATACTTAAAAATAAACCAGTACAAGTGACAGAACTAGTACTAACCGGACTCAGCCATCAGTAGCGACACTAATACAATATTCTGCTCCGGGACGTCGTGGTCGAGAAGGACCCTGATGGCCATCATGGCCGCCGCCCCCGTCGCCACGGTAGCATCCATCACCAGCACCAGGTAGTCCTTCATCTCCTTAGGCAGCCTCAGGTAGTACAGCTAAACAAGTAAAAAAAACAACTGTTACAGCTGAAAGAGTGAATTATCTTCACATGATAAGAATAAAATAATGGCTACCTCAGGTTCGCCGGTGGTCTGGTTAGTCTGTATCAGGATCTTCCCTATCCTGATGTCTTTGCAGACGTCACAGACAGCCTGCTCCATCGTCTCTCCGGCTCGCAATATTGACACACCACATATCTTGTCGGTAGCGCAGCGTTTACCCTCATAAGAAACTCCTTGTGGCGTCTCCACAACTATTTCCTAAAAATCAGAGAAAAATATTGTTGTGATATAAAGTACAGGTGAAGAAAAAGGAAATAAATTCTGAAGGCAGTGAATTAAATATCGGCCAATGCCTGGGCACAAGGTGGGAGAAATAACCTCATGTACTACTTCTACAGCAGGGAACGGAATCAGAAGTTTGTTTTCAAGCATGAGAAAGTCAGGTTTAGAATTGTAATCGCCCTTAGAACACAAGATCGGTTTTAAATTGTGTTTGTGGATGTCAGAAAGGTATAAATGATACTAACTCATGGCAAGCCTGGAGAGATCGAACCAGAAGGAAAACACCAAAACTTTTTTGGACCAAATAAGGGATGTTGAAAACATAATTTTATTTAATAATGTGTAATATTATAATAATGTTTTATAATTATTTTTTATTATAGGATTTTAATTTTAATTTTAATAGTGGCAAAACTATAGAACAGCGAAAGAGGATGAAATTAAGTTTATTTATCATAGGCAACGGGTAAGGAAATATACTTGATGGTTGCGAGAGAACCAGAATGGAAGTTAAATATATTTATCTTGTTCTTATGGAACTTAGACCCAGAATAAAGATATAATTTTCTCCATTCCATTGATTCATTTAATAAATGACAGAGGTCACGGGTTTAACCTGCAGGTGGCCCAAGGATTTTTTAATTGGAGAAAAAAATCCTTAGTTATGTTGTCCTTTAGAGGGGAGGTTAAAAGGAGGTGCATGAGCATGTGCGATGTGAGGTACTCATTAAAGATCCATATCCTAAATAAACCTGGATAGGCAAAATTTAGAACTCCCTTTTTAGCATCACCTGATAAGCCATAGTAGTATGAAGTGATGCTAAATAAATAAACAACATCCTTGGATATATTTAAATTTAAATCAACATAAAATAATAAATTAATAAGCAAAGCTGTGGGTCACAGCTACTTCAATGTAAAATTAATGTTACTGTTAAAACTCAAAGTAATTTTTGTTTTTTCAATTTTAACTTTGTTTAAAAGTTCTAAAATTGACTTTAACAAAGTGGAAGTGGTGTACCAGATTATTGTTTAGCTATTAACACATTTAAGACGGGAGTTGTAGTACTAAGATTTATCTCGGCTCCCGCCTTTAGTGTGTAACCTGGTAAAGGGGTTGCCTGTAGGATGGTGGTTAGCCTAACAGGTAAAAAAAGAGTAAAAAATCCTTAGTTATGCCGTCCTTCGGAGGGGACGTTAAAAGGTGGTACCGAGCCAGTGCGATGTCAGGTACTCGTTTAAGATCCCTATCCTAATTAAACCTGAATAGGCAAAATTTAGGACTCCCACTGTAGCATCGTCCGATTAGCCACAGTAACATAAAGGACGTTAAATAAATAAACAAACAAACAAACCTTGAAAGGTAGCAACGAAAGGGCGTACTCTATGACGAGCCTGATGAGCCTCTTGGAGTAGAAGATGAACTCGTCCCTGGAGGTGTCCTTGTCCCTGATGAAGGTGTGTAGTCCTTGGACTTGGGGGGTGGGCGGCAGGAGGTAGATGGACGATGGCAGCGGCTGGCCCAGGGCTGAGGAGGCCAGCTTCTCCCGCACTTTGAAGCCTCTCTGCAAAACAGAATCACATAATTCAAAAAATAAATTAATAATAAAGTAAATGGAAAAGAACAGTTTAAACAAAGTATGGGGAAATTTGGGTCACAAATAGCTTTAAGTATTTAGGGAATATTATTAGTAGTAATGGTTCCGAGAGGAAGCATATGGAGGAGAAGCTGATCAAGGTGGAAAGACTTCGCTTTGCCAGCGTAGCCTATACTGTAAAAAGGATCTTTCAATCAGAGCAAAAATAAGACATTACAACACCGTTGTCAAACCGGTTATTCAGTATGGAATGGAGACCGCTTCTCTTCCTAGCTTAAGGAACCTTTTGGGAATTGAGAGGAAGATCTTGAGGAAGATTTATGGGCCAGTAAAGTTACCAGAGGGATATAGGCAGAGGCCTACCAGAGAACTTTACAAAGAAATGGAAGACCTGGAAACGGACATTAGGTTAAGGAGACCGCGTTTCCACGGGCATATGGTAAGGATGAGCCCGAGCAGAATAAATAAGGAGATCTTTGAAAAAATGTGGAGATATAAAGGGGCCGATGTATACATTTAACGGATGGAGATGAACATAGGGAAAATTAGGGAAGATAAAGGTCCTTGTGGGTGCCAAAGAGGTGAGAGGGGGAGGTGGGATGAGAGGAAGAGAGGGGGATGTGTGGGAAAAGTTGGGAGAAAATGATAAGTCCAAAAAATAAATAAATAATAAAAACTAACTATTTCATCCTCCATTATAGACATAGGATCAAACTATTAAGTACTCAATTAGATTTTTACTTTCACTTACCTATATATGAAATATATAGTGAGGGAAAATATTGCGATTATGAAAATTATAGAATTCACCAGAAATACACATTTTAAGGTCCCTTGAGTCCAAATGACCAAGTCTCACAAAAAGATATGAGTGGGTATGGGTGTATGTGAATGATAAGTGTAGCTCAAATACGCTAAGTTGTACAAAACTGAAATTTCATTTTATAGTATAGCTTAGGCCTGAGATGTTAAACCAATTTTTTTAATAAAAAATGGCAAACAAGAGGAGCCACTTCGTGCCATGCACTTTGCACCTTTTATGATCAAAAATGCCTTTACAAATATTTATTAAACTCGGGATATTAATGTGAAATTTAGTGGGCTTTGATATAGTATTCTGTCAGGGCTTCAATACCAATTTTTATTTTACCTTTAATTTTGTAGATTCATAAAAATTAACCAAATAATTTTATTAGCTTTGATAAAAAACAGCTGAAAACATAACTTGAACAAATTTGATGATCAACTAAAAAAGAAAAGATCAAAAATATTTTATAGGTAAATTTTTTGTTTTTCCGATCATGAGAAAAGTAATATAGATGTATAATACACCACTTTTATTAAAAAAAATATATTATCTTATATATAAAGTAGTGGAAGACAATGTAAAGTGATGAATAGGATATAAACTTAAGTGATTATTTTATCTAAAATATATGTTTCCAACGAAACTGAATATAATTCTTTAACCTTTTTCCATATTCTAGCTTTATTTAATGGGATCACCTGTAGCTGGGTGGATAGCATAACAGCCTCTTATGCCAAAGGTCATGGGTCCAAACCCGCAGGTAGTCCTAGGATTTTTTAATGGGAGTAAAAAATCCTTAGTTATGCCATCCTTCGGAGGGGACGTTAAAAGGTGGTCCCGAGCCTGTGCGATGTCAGGTACTCGTTAAAGATCCCTATCCTAATAAAACCTGGATAGGCAAAAATTTAGGACTTCCACTGTAGCATTGTCTGATTAGCCATAGTAGCATAATGTGATGTTAAAAAAAAAATAATCATACAAACAACAGCTTTATTTAATAGTTATTAAATTGATTTTAAAAACCTAAGGTAAGTGGCAGTTGTATGTTGCATGTATCAGATTTTTAAAATACCAAATTGACTTACCAAGGACAATTGAGTGTGGACGTGGTGCACAATAAGCTCTATGGCAACCCGGTTGTCCCCACCCCGAGGGACGATGATGTCAGCATGGGACATCCCTGGGGCGATGTAATGAGAAAAGGAAGGTTTCACCATCGTGCAGTACTGCTTCAACACGCCTTCCAAATCACGGCCTAGAGCATATAATAAATATCCTTTTAATAAACTATAAACGGAGGAAAAAGGAATAGTGTACTTTTTAATACTCCTAAGAATCTATCTAAATCAAGATACTCGAATAAATAACTTCATGATGCTGTAAGAGCTCAGGAACACTAAATTAATACGGAAGGTTTTGGTATATAACGATTAACCAACAATTTTAGATAAACAGTTTTTTTATTTATTGGTATTTACAACTGTATAATGGAATACAACAAGTAAATTTTAATAAAATATAAAAAGGCAAAAACCACAAGTAGAGAAGCTTCCCAATGGAAGCACTCTAAAAATATTCTAAACTAGAAGGTCTCACGGACATCTCCTTTTCAGACGCCTCAGAGGATTGTCAGGAATTTAAGAGGAAGAAAGCATTGAAACTAGAGGATTGGGGTGGGAATGGAGTTTGGCATGAAAGGAATGATATCTGGATCGGGCCGAATCAGCAACATGTGGTTAAGGTCTTTATGGATGAGGTTATTCGTGACAAAGTAAGGAGCATTGAGGATTTTACGAAGGATTTTGGATTGTAGGAATTAGATATGGGAAGAATTTGATGGTTTAGTAGAGCCCTAAAGCTATACTCCGAGATAAATAGTAAATGATTTTTTTTTTCCAGATCAAAATTTAGAATGGATTTATTTGTGCATAATTCTAATTAATTTAGTCAACATTGATCTCTGATGAAACAGAGATATGAATAGGGTTTTAATGTGGTTAGGGATGGAACTTTACAAAGGGAGAAGGTATGGTAGTTATGGTAGCACTGATGATTAAGGAGGCAGTAATATAAAAGGATATATATGTACATAATTTGGTAGATTGAAATCTTGTGTTTATGGTATGTAAGGAAGAGTGCAGAATAAAGAGGTCATGGATAGAGGAAGGTTTTTTGGCTCTTTAAGGTTTGGAATAAGAAGATACCAAGTTGGTATTTTCTTTGAGATTCAGGATAGAACCACCCTTGACTAGAATACAAGTGAGAGGGTGGGACGTGTCACGAATGGGTGACGTCAGAGGAGGTCGTAATTAAGTCTTATAAAGTCATTCATCACTCTCTTCAGCCTCATCTCGCCAGGTTTTTTCCCCATTTTTGGGTACCCACTATATAGAGGGTGGGTGTGCCATAGAAAGGTCTCCAGACCCCAGGATCGCCCCCCAGATGAAATAACAGAATAAATAATATTCTGTCATAACTGGAATTCGAACGCAGAACCCAGAGGTAAGTAGACTAGCACCCTATGCACTAGACCACGCCACTCCCTAAAAATTTTAACTATTATGTTAAAATAAAATAGAAAATTAAGGAACATTTAAAGGAGTTAAGGAACATATTAAAATAAACCCAGTTGGAGTGAGTAGGAAACATTGACGTAACTTGTATGGAAGTCTTAAATTATTGACATAAAATAAAATAATAAATCTACATAATGATAAATAATGAGTTAATTTCAAATAAAAAACAAAACAATTGTGAATTACCTCTTTCACATATATCCCTCCTTAACCTCCTGCATAACCTCACATCAGCATCTGTGTCAACAAACACTTTCATGTCCAACATCTAAAATAAATAAAACAAATGATAATCGATGACTATAAATAAAAACACGAATGAAACCTAAATAATGCACTAAACAGGGCTGAATCCACAGGGAATAATGCATAAAGCAGGTCCCACTCACGAATAGAGGGGTCCCAATCTATATTTCATGTGTTTTATTGTTGCCAATAATAAAAAAACATTGAATGCAGGAAGTCATGACCAGATTGTTTTGAATAACCGCATTTAAGTATTTAAAGTACTGATGCAGCTCAAGTAGCAACAGACAGGTGGTATAAGGTTTTATTTGGATTAACGTTTTTACTCTGGCAATAATAATAATAATAATAACTGTGTGATCATTTATGAATGACTGGACTGGTTCCAATACAATTTTATTCCTTCATTTTGAATGAGGTCTTTAGGTTTGTATTGATAAACGACTCCATACCGTATTATCAATATAAACCTAAAGACCTCATTCAAAATGAAGAAATAAAATTGTATTGGAACCAGTCATTCAAACTGATCACACAGTTATCCACAACCGGCCTGACATCGTTTTGATTGACTCCAAGAAGAAAAATGCTGAGCTAATTGATATAGCTGTCCTGAATGATGGCAACACAAGTTCAGTCTGTGCAGAAAAAATTCACAAGTATCAAGCTCTAGCAGCTAAGCTAAAGGAACTGTACAGGCTAGATAGTGTCATTGTGAGGGCGATTGTGATATCCACCAATGGTCTGATACCAAAGTCCACAGTAGAAGCCACTGAGCGGTTGGGCCTATCTAGAGCTGTCATGAATGAAGCCCAGAAAGCTGTACTGCTGAACACAGCTAGAATTGTTAGGAGTTTCCTAAACATACAATAGTATCATTTCACTAAAAGCACCTGAAGTGGTTGGAGTTAATCTCCCCCTCTCCAGGAATATTCCTTTATAAGAAGTGCTGTAAAATAAATAATAATAATAACAACAACAAGGGAAAACTTATAAAATAATATCAGCCCTGATGATGGCTTGCATGTTTGAGCGTCCGAAAAACCGTAAACTGAAACATTGGATAAATAAAAATATTGTTTCCAGACTGACTCTTGATTATCTCAACCTATTATAATATTAACAGTCAACCATAAATCCTCAATATTATAATTAAAGTAATATAACTTATATTATAATAATATAACTGTATTAAATACCTTTAAAACTTCCAGATTGTAGAAGGCGAGGATTCCTTCGAAAATTATGACGTTTGCTCCATACATTGTCTTCTAAAATTACGACAGAAAAAAAAAATTAATACTTTTATCAAAATAGTCAAGAACAAGAACAGAAAAACGTTGTACTGGTTGTCTAGAAATAGGGAAAAATCAGGAAAAGTTAGGGATTTTAAAAACATATTAAAAAGTCAGAAGGTTTGTTCATTGGTCAGAGAAAATAGTCCCTAGATAACATTGTTTCTTCTTCACAGAAGTTCCAATATGCCTAGTTGTAGTGATGTTGCAAATATCATAAAGTGAGTTTAATCGATGAGTTTGTGGAAACAAAAAATAGAGTCTTCATTTTATATAAAGAGAGATATTATTTTATTTCCCCCAATTTAAATAACATAATATCATTAAATGAGTGGAGGGCTGTGGAAAAGAGAAAAGTCAACCTTCAGGTGCCTTCACATTCAATTCCTTAATAGGAGGCAAAAATAGCAAAACTGATCCAAGAATCGCTTCAGAAGGCTGAAGATTTGGATGCAGAGATTCAAACATTAAAGAAAAGCTCTTAAAGTTTATGTAGATATATTGATTGTAAATAAATTTATAGTCAGATTTGTAAATATTGATTAATACTAACAGCAGTATTCAAGTTTATCATAATTCATTGGTAAGTCAACTTACACAACTACAATTTCAGCTGGTGTCAGATAGATATAGTTGAACCTTATCGTAAAGTAATTAGTCATCATATATATATTTTTAATTTAGTATACCATATTGATTATAATTATTCTTTGTTTTATCGATTTTCACCAAGATTTGGTCAGGTAAAAGACTTCTTACAATACGGAAAGTCAGATAATCTCTTAGAGCTTATTTACTAGACACCCTGTTTTACTAACTTTAAAAATTTGTGTTTCTGTTAATTTTTTGTGTTGTTTTCTGTCAAATTTTTATGTTATTTCTCAAACGCCTACACTGCACCTTGTTTTTTAGCTCTGATGAAGACCTGCAACTTGTATTGAAGTATTGCTTATTAAATAGTTTTTACCTAATTTCTAATCTTTCATGACCGCCTCCTGAATCATCCCACCCTTCATATTTAACAAATGGTCAACTATTTAATCTTCAATATGCTTCTAAAATACTATTGTTAATTGTCAAGTTAGCTGCAATTGTTACTCTCTTTTTTTTTAATTTTAAATATGTTGAAACATTGGTTAGCCTATTGACGGACAGTTGCGTCTTTAGCCATCAGAGCAAAGTTCACTAATCAGCTGTTTTTATACACCGCAGCTATAGCAGCACAGATTTGTATTTACCGGCGTACAAGTAGAAGCCTAGTGTCATGTTTTAGAAACAATTATGTTCCTACTGTCCGACATTGTGTTAATGTATATATTTTTTTTTACATTTCCTAATTTTTTAAGACCGCCACCTTCATTCATAATATTATTTTTTGTTATGATACTTACTGTTTTGCTTTCGCGTGAATGAGTTACGAAGTTGTAAATAGGAACTTCCACCTTTTTCCCCTTGATAAGTCTCTTGAGAGTGGGGATGAGATAATCAAAATCAAATGCGTCAGGATGATCAAAATTATATTCATTTTGGAGAGCCAGCTCATGCTGCTTTTCATTAAGAACCTAAAAAAATTTCATTTCATAAATAAATAAACCAAAAAATTAATAAAAATGTATAGATGATTTTTTTAATAACGAAATATAAGAGAAAAATAACAGTTGAGAGATGTCCTATGGCAATCATAAAAATAAACTAGAATCTCGGGTTCAGTAAATAAAGAGATTCTAACAACTTCTAGCATAACAGCCAAGATCACACTCAGCCACTAAGTTTTTTCTCTCAGTGTGTTGCTTTTAACCCGTGGTTCCTAGCAACACAGAGGACCAAATAATTCCGAGTTCTAGATTCAGTGCTAGAGGGCCCCAGCCCTCATTTCCTGGCCCATATAGCCTTAAAAGGCGAGGTATGGGTGGAAGAGAAAAAAAAAAAAACCCTGATCGTATGTCAATATGTAAATAAAATTAGTCTTTTCTTTTCTATTGCGTTGGCCTAGAAACAGTATGTATATCTCTATATGTACTAAGCCCAAGACCCTTCATGGGTCGTAGAGATACAGGTTTTTTGTGTGTTTTTTTCTATTACATATTTTGGCTTAATTTGTGTAGGTAAGTGGATTAAAACCCTCTCTCCTCCTAGTTTATAATTAAATTCCATTATCCAGTCCTACCTCACTGATAGATCCTTTAAAGTAAATCACCATGGTTCCTATTCTTCCTTTTTTTCTCAGTCTGCTGGTGTTCCTCAAGGCAGCATCCTAGGACCCATTCTTTACACAGTCTATACAGCTGACATCCCAACACTTTCCTTTCTACTTATGCTGATGACACGAGTGTGCTATCAGTAGATAATGATCCAGTTACTGCCTCCCACATTCTTCAATCCCACATCCGAGACCTAGATGTATGGTGTCAGAATTGGAGGATAAAAATTAATTCCAACAAATCTCACCAAATTACTTTTACCCTTCGTCGTAAAACTATGACTTCCTGCCCTTCAGTATTCTTTAATAACTCTCCTCTAGTCCCTGTTGAACAGATCCGATACCTAGGACTCCATCTTGACAAACGTCTTACTTGGAATCCTCATACAAGACTAAAACGACAAAAAACTGCCCGACGTTTCCGACTACTTCAACACTTACTGGACAAACGCTCAAACCTTCCACTTTACTACAAAAGGCTCATCTATATTACCATCATAAGACCGATATGGACCTACGGAGTAGAGCTATGGGGCTCTACTAAACCATCGAATTCTTCTCATATCCAATCCTTACAATCCAAAATCCTTCGGAAAATCCTCAATTCTCCTTATTTTGTCACCAACAAACTCATTCATAAAGACCTTAATATACCATATGTTGCTGACTTAGCCCGAACCAGGTACCGTTCCTTCCATGACAAACTCCATTCCCACTCCAATCCATTAGTTTCAATCCTTGCTTCCTCTTCGATCCCTGACAATCCTCCGAGGTGTCTGAAAAGAAGATGGCCACGAGACCTTCTAGTTTAAAATATTTTTAGAGTGCTGCCACTGGGTAGTGTCTCTACATGCAATTCATGACATTTTTCTCTTTTATCATCACATTTACTTGATGTATTTTTTGTAATACAGTTGTAGATATCAATAAATATGTTATAAAAAAAAAAAAAAAAAAATTAAATCCCCCTTCCAAAATATCGAAGTTTATGTAAATATGAATAGAATAACACTATTTTGACTTTAGAGGGCAAATAGATTTTAAATTATAAGCTTTTAAATTAATCAGAATGTATAAAAAAAAAGTAAATCTTTTTTAGGTTCGATATTTTTAAAAAAATAAATAAAAATGGTGTAAACAAAATCTTGAAATCTTTGATAGCCCATTTATATTTAAGCAATGATCATAAATATCAATTTTCAATCAAAATCAAAATCCTTGAATCTAAAATTAATTTTTTATCGGATGATGCACAGTATTGAATTACCCATTAACTGCTCAATTTTAGATAAGACAATTTGAACTGGCCCAAGGTCAAAATTTGTAGGATGAAGCTATACGAAACATTTATATATAGATTGACTGTCGATATATATATATAATTTTTTTTTACCTGACTGCTCGACTAATATGGCAAAGAGCCAACTGCTGAAGAACAAGAGATAAAAGATAAAAATTAAAAATTTTAATTTATAGGACTGATGTCACCTAGGAATAATCAATGAGATAATAGTTTGAAAACCAAGTTCAGCACAATTCATAACAATTAGTGAGATTACGATAAATGAAAGTTATCACCAATAGTCACAATCCATGATTTGGAGGAAAGTAATAAAGGAAAAATAATGTTCTTTATCTAATTTTAGATAAAAAGTATTCTTTTGATAAATATTATGACTAAATCGCTCTAACTAACTATGAAGATTAAGTATAATGAACAACTTTATAGTGCCTTTAATTTGAGTCGTATTAGACATCTGTAGGTTCAATAGTAACTAAGATAAAGTAAAGCAAAAAACAGATTTTGCTTCAACTAATAATGTTGATTAGTATCTATTAGACCTATGTGCATGTTTAAAACCACTCATATTGAAGCTATTGTATATACCAACAATATATAATAGCTAAACAATATAATATATATATATACATATAAAAACAATATATCACGCATATTGCCAAATAAGTCCTTTCGGTTTTTCAGGGTCAAATAAAACTATGTATTACATCATAAAATTTATTTTAATTGAGAATTGTTTAATATGACTTTTTCCTATCTCTCTACTAACTACATAATACCATGTTCATAGAATGACTGGAGTTCATTGTTAAAAAACCGATCCAAGGGGTTTTTGATGTCTTCTTTCTTTTGGAATTTCTTTCCATTCATGGAGTTCTGCAGAAACCGAAACAAGAAGTAGTCACTTGAAGCTAGGTCAGGTGAATAGGGAGAGGTAGGGCTAATGATCCCATCCAAAGCTCAATAATTTATAGCAAGTGACCAATGATGTGTTGGGCCTAGCGTTGTCTTGGTGGAACACAACACCCTTCTGATTTACCAGTTCTGGGCATTTATTTTTAATTAATTGATCCAATTTTGTTAATTGTGAGCAGTATAGAGTTGAACCAATTGTTTGTTCTGATGGCGATATCTCATATAAATCCAAATAAATAAATAGCACCCTTGAAATCCCACCATATGGAATGAATTATCTTCTTTTGATGCAATCTAAGTTTTTAAATTCTACTAGGAGCCATACTACTAGGTCCTTATTAATTTTTTTAAGGACTAAAATATCGTAAAATATCCACTTTTCATCTCCTGTTACAACTTTTCAAAAATAGATCGTTTCCGTAGTGAATCACAGACAGAAATGAGTGTTTCCAAGTTGACTTTGGTTGGAGAGGACTTAAAAAATCAAGCCTAGAAACATAGCTGATGGTTTTCTACGCTTGTGTGCAAACCATACAGGGCCGTAGCAATCTCTCGCACTGATTGGGTGTGATTTTAATCAACAATGGCCTTATCATTACTCATTTCAATTTTCATATGGGCAACCACTATGTTGAGCATCATTGATGATCATCCCCGTAAACACTGCAAATTTTTTATGAGGTTTTAAAGCACGCTTTCTTATTTAAAATAATACAACAAAATATGCTGATAATGAATGATATTTTCTTCCGTATACACAGTGCAATAGCTAACACAATACTAAGCTAGTTTCTACAAGAGTTTATAGAAAAAGTTGCTGACAGATTAAAAACAGAATAAACAATTCACCTTAAGGATTGATTCATCAGATAAGATGTTTATCATAGTGATGTAAAAATAAACAGAAAAGCTAAATAGGACTTTTTTGTCAAGCCAATAGTTACATGCGATATAAAGTAGTTTATTATAATTTTCTTTGCAAGATCATTAGTTAACATGACATCAGCCTAAATAAAGTTCATAGTTAATGATATAGTATAAGCTATTTATACAAATTAGTAAATCAGTTTTGTTGCTAATGAAAACTTGAGAAGGCTGTTAAGATCAATTTAATCAGTATTTACAGGACTATTTATTCAGTTAATTCCAAAAAAAAGTCTTATTTGAGCCTGAAAAAGCTATTGCACCAACAGATTATAAGAAAAGATATATCATATTCTTGCCTACAGAGCCTACACAGTGGTGTACTTGAAAGTTCTAGTTTGAACATGTGATAGTTGAGTTTACAGTGCCCAGTGTAAATGGCTATAATTGTTTTCGAGAAGGATCTGCTAAGATTGAATAGACTCTAATATAATGGATATGTGCATTAAGCTACAATTAATTTTCCCCTTTAAATTTTGGAACTCTTAAGAGCAATTTTCTTTGAATGACAAGGATGGTTCTACCCGAAACCAAATCAGATTACACTTGAATAAATAAGCCATTGAGGGCGAGTAAACGTTTGCTCTGTTAATATGTTTTGAAGTTGAATTTTAATACAAAATTAATTCAGATGAATAATTTTTAAAAAATGGACTGAAGGTTGCTGAGGTTTTCCAACAATATTTGGATCATCAAGATTTATTCTATCTAAATGAAATTTAATACAAGAGCACTTACTTTATAAAAAGAATCCATGCTGAAAAGGGTAACCCATGGTACATCCAATGATTCGATTATTTTCGTAGCGACTGTTGTTTTGCCTGAGGCACTTCCACCACAAATACCTGTGAATTTTATTTTAAACTTCAGTACTTCTGAACAATTTTATAACAAAAAAAAAAAAACAACTAAATTAAAAATAAACAATATTAAAATAAAACAAATCCATAATTCAATGATTAGCCACTGGAAAGTTAATTATAATTTAAGTGTTTTCGGGAAAAAAGGTCTACCGAATAAATAATTTAAAATGAGAAACATTCACTTCCGAATTAAGCTTGGTTAATACTGTTTTAATGTATTTCACATTCAAAATATACATATATATCCTAATATTTTCAACAAATGTAATTTGATAATCAGCTTCAGAAAAATACTATTCTATTAGTAATGATACATCATTCCAAAAAAATAGTTTCCATTAATAAAAAACAACAAAATCCTAACTTCTTATCTTCGATAGATAAGGAAATGACTAGATGATATTGATATCAAAGTAGTTAAGATTAAGTATGATTTAAAAATTAAACAAAACATAAACGGTCTCTTAAAAACAACACAAGTATGCTGATACAGCATTCTTAAAATAAAATAAGCTACTGCTTATTTAGTTACTACTAATATGAAGTAACTTTTCTGATGATTAAATTTATTTTAAAAAGATGAAACTAAGTAAACCCCTGATTAAACTATTTATATATGATTAGATTGAAAGGAACTGTTTCGATTAAACAAACAAAAAAAGTTAGACGATTAACTTTATTGGAAAAGTCACCTAGAATAGTATTAATTAGAGCAGTTCTCTAAAAATTTCCCTAACAACTGGTTGGTGATTACAGAATGTGGATGTGGATTTATAATTTCCTCTTCAGGGAAAAGATAAGAAGGCTAATGGTTTACACAGGTGCAAGAAAACCTGAAAGAACTAAGGATATCAGAGGAAACCATAGACAGGAAGAATCTGAGAAATTTATTGAATTAAGAAAGCAAAAGATTTTTCGAGAAGCATCAAAGCTCAACAACATAGGAAAATAATATCATAAAGAATAAAGAGAATGTGTCCAAAAGAAGAACAAGAATCAGAAAAAAAAAATCTATAAATAAAGGCCCATAAATAAAAATTCATAAAAAACATATTGATTTAACAAAGGTGAACTATCCGAAAAAAATTATCACAGGAACAGTCACCATACACCATCAAAGAGATAAAAGTGATATTGATAATAAGATTTTACATATATATATATATATATATATATATATATATATATATATATATATATATATATATATATATATTTAATAATTGATTATCATTCCATTGCTAAACCTTCATCATTGAGTCATGCACCCTTTAGCACCCAAAAAAAAAAAAAAATCAGATCTATAATAAATAATAGATATTAAAAGTATTTCTCACCTATCACAAAAGGTTTGACTTGCTCTCCAGCACAATTGTACCAAGGTGGTCTTCCTGCAGTATAGATTGTCCGACGATGGCTCCTCAGTACAGATTCCGCTGAAGTATTAGTTGTCTTTGATTTCGACATGGATGTTGTTCTTTGCCTCCTAGCCCTAGGGGACTTTTGAGAACCTGGACAAGAATAAGTTAAAGTTGAAGAAGACTTAGTCCATTCTAGACAATCTTCACCTCATTAAATCTCACCACAAGCTGAAGGTGGTCTCGGAGACTGAGGTGGAGAGACGATATGAAAACTGTCTGTATCTTCTTCAACATCATGGTAGAATACAGTGTCTTCGTAGACTTTATCACAGACATCACTGGAATGAGATAAGAATGAATAAAGAAAATGAACTTATAAGCCTGTCAACTCTCAACCACATTCCATGATTTCAAATGTCATCCCTCCATAAGGTATCACACAAAATACTTTAATGTTCATCTCTTAGGAGAATAGACATTAGCAACAATTAACATCTTCACTCAGAACAATTCAAGTTCAAAGTAAATAATATTATTGAAGAAGAAATCAATTTGACAGGACATGATGAAAACTGCATTGATTTTGTATCACACATAAAACTATTTGAAAGAACATAATTCAACTTATTATGGCAGCAATTACAGAAATAAATGGTATGTCCATAAATCCTTCCATTAAGGAGATATCGAGATAATAATTAAATTAAATTCCATATTATTCTTGAAAATTTGTTAATTTGCCAGAAAAAATAATTCCATAAATAGACAGTACTTATAACTTTACCTGTCTGAACTGGCAGAACTTGGAGGATCGTATTCCTGAATATTAGCAGCCATCAGTAAACATTAAGAATTAATCACGCCAATAAGAATTTTGAATGATAGACCCTGCTGAAGTGCAAATTTACTACACAAACCGCTAGGCTACTTCCTGACTCGATCTCCTGGTGTTTCGATTGGGATATTCAATTTATAGTTGAAATAAATTAATATTTCCCTAAAATACATAAATTATATTTAAAAAAATATATTATAATTTTCTTAAAAAATAACATTTAGAAAATTTCGGGGGTAAAAGAATTGTTAAGTTGTATATTTTGGATCAAGTGCTCTTATATACTTCAGATTTGGTTATACTACTAGATCAAAATGATTTCGAGCACGTTATAGATATTATTGTGTTAATAATTTTTTTTATTCATAATTTTGAATTAATTAACTGAATAGAATATTTTAAATTAAAAGGTGAGTTCATTTCATTTTAAAAGGGAAAAAACATATTTAAGGTCCATATTTGAAGCACTATTTGGTTATATCCTCTTACCTGTTTTTACAACTCCATTGTTAAATTTGTGAGGGTTGTGTTTGGATACGAAGGGGTAAGCGGATCGTAAGTTAATTATGAGCTTATTGGATTTTCTTTTAAAATTACAAGAAAAATTAACCGTTGTAGATCAGTTACGCACACTTATGGAAATCATACTCTTTCTGGGGACAGTAGTGATTTGCTTCATCTTAATAGTTGGATTAGTGATCTTTGGTAAGCAACATAATACCTTTACTTATGATATGTTATTTATAAACTAGTGGCACCTCAATATTTACAGCTTATACTTAATCTTCACTTTGATTGCTACTTCCATTCTTTAAGTTATTCAGTATTAATTTAGCAGCTGGGCAAGTATTCCTTAATTTACTGATTGATTCTTCAAATGCATCTTGTTTTATTATTCAGTTAATTTAATTGATCTCAGAATTAAAACTGTTTTATCTAATTCAAATTATCATTATTATTGTTTGTTAAATAGCCCTTGTTTGCTGAGAAAGTTGGTTCCAAATGGACTTGTTTAGGTTTTCAGTTTATTTTTATTCCATCACCTGCTAACATATTTATGTTATGTTGTAATTTTCACATGTTTTTCCAGTTAATTGGCCTTACATGAATAGACTCGATGATATACATTAAGTCAGATTTATTTTTCCTGTCCTTTCATTAGGTCCTGATACATTAAGTGGTAATATCATAATCTGATTTCTGTTGTAGTAATTTTTAATCTCAATGTACTAGTATATTTGTAGCATCGTTTTAGTCATTTATGTTGATCGGCTATGAATTTTTTTATTCTGTGTCCTCTAGGTGTGTTTAGCTTAAAAAAATACAAAAATAATTAAAGTGTTAATGGATATTTTATGCATCTAGTGAACATGAAACATTATTACATTAAAAGCTACTTCATTTACCCCACTCGTATAAGTAAGGTAATTCTAAGGTGTATAGTGCATTAGTCACTAACTAGGTAACATTTTGTTCACAAACTTGAAAGATAGAATGCCTAGTTTTCATATAAAGAATATCTCCTAATATAAATCCAACCTAGTTGGTTCAATCTATACTCAGTGTGAGTTAATCTGTAACATCTTAAAATCTCAATCATTCATTTTATGCAGGCCTCAACTCTCTAATGTTTTTGTTTATTTCATCCCCAACCTACTCCATTCACCTTTTATTTTTGGGAACGTAAGATTTTAAATGTATGTTAACATTTCATGAAAGTTTGCTTTAGTATAAAATACTTCTGTTTCTTTCCATTGGATAAATGGGTGCTCCATGTGCTCCGCAAAAACAAATATTATCATCTTTTATTAGTTAAATTATACATTACACTTATATTTCCCAAGTTAATTTATATTGTGCTAAAACCTTCAAATTCATATTATAACCTAGTAATATTTGTGTTAATGGTGATTTTTTTTAAAATTCTGAACATCAATTTCTTATTTCTAAACAATTGTATTGCATGATGAAAATTGATGGTGTGACTCCGCTCACAAGGAGAGGGTCCCAAATGTATATCACCTATTTTGATGAATTTTTTTAGGTTTAAACAATCAGCAACTGCAAAATATTAGGGACCAACACCCCATGAGTTGTATGAAAAAATGTAAAGATTGTACTAAAAAAAAACATATTTTATTTAATATCTTAATAGAAATTGTAACAAACTCTTTTTAGGCGTCAGGAATTTTAATCTGAGTACAGTTTCTAAGAAAACTTATTAAAGTACTGTTTTAATGAGATTATATATATTTTTACATCTCCATTATTCTGCTTTGAAATAGGGTAATTTTTACATAAAATTGTTTTTGTAGCTTCCCTAGAACCAGAGATATTAAATAAAATGTTTTTTTTTTTGCTCAAAATTTTCAGTTTTTTCTTACACAACTCCTGGAGAGCATTGGCCCCTAATATTTTTCCGATGCTAATCGTTTAATGTCTAGTTTCACCTAAAAAAAATTCATCCTCCTTGTTAGAAGAATGCAAAATTATTAGAAAATAATAATTTCAGTAATTATTAAAATGTGATGCTTATTCTAGAATATAAATTAGATTTTAAAAATTGTGTGCTGATTTTAGAGATTAAGTATGAACATGATGCAAACTAATGTTTGATGTAATGAGTCTATATTTTAATATTAACTTCTAGCACCTCTTATATCTTATCTGTGATTGCTGAGTATTCTTTGCTCCCTTGAAATTTTATTATGCAAATGAAACTTAATTTTGCAGAATCATAGGCTTTAAACAAAATCCAACATGGCTGTTTATAATTTTGGTTGTTCAGTCATTTTCAACTTAACATTTTCATCCAGTATGCTTATTTTATGTCATACTCCCAATTGGCTGATATGCATTTCCCTTAGTTATGATCTTCAGGAAACTGATATTATAACTAAAAATGATTTTTTCAATTCAATATATTTGTGTTTTTAGTATCTTGTCAAGTTCGTTATTCAAGAGACGAAGGAATCCTCTAATGGATTAGATAAATTTTAATATTTTTCTTATGTAAGTTTAGCTGGCAGTGAATGTAATCGTAAAAGAATTCAGTCATAAGGAAATGGCTCATACATTTGATATGTAGACAATATTTCCTCACAACATACCTCTACTAAATCCACATCCACAGTATCCTACAATTTAAATTCTGAGTCCACTCCCTTGAAACTAGATCACTTCATTTCTACCCACTGAACTAAATCTTTTGATGATTTCTTTTTCGTCCACTCTTCAGCCCTCTCGAATTCTCAAACTACCCATATTCAAATTTCATTTTCTCCAGCATCCCATTCAAATGCAAGGCAAATGTCAAAGTCCTACTTTTAATCTTAGACAGAATTATTTATTTTACCCAAATCCTAGAATTATGGAATAATTTATTTATTGTAAAATTCTTCAACTCTCTTGAGATTTTTTTCTCTTTTGTTTGTTTATGTGTTAAATGTATGTGAAATATGTCTAAGGGATTGATAAAGTATGCTGTGTTATTTAAGCAATTCGATGTATTTGGGCAGCATTGCCAAATAAATAAAGCATTTCTCTCTTATTTTTTGTACTTGTATGTCATATCAAAGTGTCTATTTACTGTACAACTTTATTCTTCTAAAGGACATGGTCCTAGAATAAAGTTATTTATTATTATTATTTAACAATAAAGTTCTATTATATTTTTGCCATTTTATCTCCTAAGCTTTTAAGCCAACATCAGGTTAAGTAAGGTTGTTAAGATTAACACTCGAACTTTTAGTTTGTGTACTAGTAGTTCTAATGATGTATTATATAACATTATGTACTAGTAGTTCTAATGATCTTTATGATGGCTTTATACCTACTTGATTTGATGATGGCTCACAAGCTAGAACCTTAATGTTGGCAAAATATAATACAGCTTTTGGACTGAATCCTGGCTATTCTTTCCATTGTTAATTATAGTTAATTTGTTATTCTATACTTATGTATGTTAACAATTATGTAACAAAAAATTATGTTTAATATTTTACAAATTAATTTGAATAACATTTAACTGGTTAAGATGATCCTTTATCAAAGACTGAGTAGCTTTTGTCTTTTGTCTCTTTTTTTTGTTTCTTTTATGAAACTGTGGCTGATCGGACGATGCTATAGCGGGAATCCTAAATTTAGTCTGTCCGGATTTAATTTTGATAAAGATCTTTTACAAGTACGTGACATCGCACAGGCTCGGGACCACTATTTAAGTCCCCTTTAAGGATGTTTTCCTCCCTTTAAAAAATGCTAGGTCTGATGTTGGGTTTGAACCAGTGACATTGGTCAAGAAGCTGTTATGGTAGCCACTACACCACAAGTGACTCCAGTTAAATGAAGAGCTTTATAATACATATCTCATTTTTTTCTTATAAATGTTAATAAAAAATATTTTTAAGTGTTACATTATTATTTTTCAATATAGAAAGAAAATACAACTAAACAATATCAATAGGTTGACTATTGTATTTATTGGGTGGGAATTCTAACTTTTCTTATGAAAATTTCATAAAAATTTTGTCTGTTTATCCTTGATCATATCGTGTAAATCATTAGAGTTGAATATGACACTTGAGACACCATAAGCTACTAAGTCTTTAATAAAGATAATTTAAAATGTACTGCCCTAAGTTAGTTTAACCTCTTGCTTGAAGTATAATATAACACCTACCTTGTGCAAAATTATATTAATTTACCAAGCAAGAATTATATCTGAGTTATCATGACATATTTAATTGAGGTATATGTTTCTTTTTAGGTTGGTATTTGGTGTGGAAACTGTTTCTGTCTCGGTTCCGTTTTGTGCGTGAACTTCTTGGTGGCATGCAAGAATCGTCTAGCCAGCTGCAGAAAGTAGAACAGAACAAGTTGCGACCCCGAAGAAGCAGAAGAGACTAATTTCAATCTGACAAAATGAATATCCGTTGTGCCAGGCCCGATGACCTGATGAACATGCAGCATTGCAACCTGCTTTGCCTGCCTGAGAATTATCAGATGAAATATTACTTTTATCATGGCTTGTCCTGGCCACAGCTCAGCTACGTAGCTGAAGATGAAAAAGGACAAATCGTCGGGTAATTATTAATTTTATCAATAGTTCTCTAGTTATTGAAGCTCTTTCTTAACACTTTTAAATTAATTTGTTTTCTGAATTAATCTCAATGGTTATTAATTAGTCTTCTGAGAAGTTTATTGGTCTACTGAGAATTAGAATTTTGATATGTTGAAATTATTAACTGTACTCATTTTCTCACATTAATTTTTAATGCTCTGTATTTATTTAGTTAGATTTTTAATAGGTATTGTGTTCTATTCAATTCTAGATCCGATCCTATCCTGGGTTTTTAGACTTTGTTTTTGATTATTTGGAAAAATAATTATATTTTTTATCTGTTTCTTTAGATATGTTTTAGCGAAGATGGAAGAGGATTCTGAGGATAATCCACACGGACACATAACGTCTCTCGCGGTCAAGAGATCTCATCGTAGGTTAGGCCTCGCCCAAAAACTGATGGACCAAGCGGCTAAGGCGATGGTGGAATGCTTCAAGGCTAAGTACGTGTCATTGCACGTCCGGAAGAGCAACAGGGCGGCTCTCAACCTGTACACTAATACATTGAACTTTACCATTTCTGAGGTGGAACCAAAGTACTACGCCGACGGGGAAGATGCCTACGCCATGAAGAGAGATTTAGATGTCAAGCCAGTTCCTTCACCTGAAGGAAGCTGATCATTTTTTTGGACTTAGCAACGTGTGATAGTGTTGTATTATCGTTACTGTGGAATAAATTAAACTTACTCACGAATTATGCCATTGTTTATATGTATCTCTACTCTTAACTTTATAAAGCAATACAGATTATATTTGGGGTTATGTATTGATAAGTGTTAATGTAAAGTTATTGGTATGAATTTGATGTTATATTATGTACTAGGCTGTCAAGCAAAACCTGATTTTGTTTTTAAAACATTAAAGTAAACAGTTTGGTTTATTAAAGTGTGATGATTTTCATCTAAGTAATGGAATGATGAAAATTATACCTTATTTTGTTTTATTATTTTTTTATTTTTTGTGTCTTGAATTATAGAGATTATTATTGAGATTTTTGTAAGTGTAACATCTTTCTTCCTGCCTTCCTACGCCTCTCCCTCCTTTTTATTATGGATGAACTCAAGCTAGAAATGAATACAGATCGAAATATTTCGAAAAATAAATGTTTGGTAGTGTTATTGATATAGTTTTTCTAAGGTTTTTAAATACTTTGAAATCACAAGTATAAGTCCCATATTTTAGTTTTAAGCCTATTGTCTCCACTCTTCCCCAAATTGAAAAATAATTGTATGCAATTAATTGCATTTTCTGTTAATTTGTCTGCATTCTCCTGTAAAATACTATTCAAAAACTATATTAAATTATATTTATTTGTAATATACCCAAAATTAACTTATCTTAATGAAAAGTCTAAAAGTTCATGAGGTTTTATTATGCAATTTTCTCGACAATAAGTAAGTTTTTAAAACTTACTTTTTGTCGAGAAAATTGCCAGAAAAAATGGACATTTTTGTTCATAAGGTTTATATTGGGTTGTGTCACATGAAATGTCCGTTTTCAAATTAAAGGATTTTTATTAAAAATACGATATGAAAACAAGATAATTTTATTGAAGTATTTACCTTCTTTTTCTACACATTTTTCCCATCCTGACACCAACTTTTTTATCCTGTACTGCAAAACACTGACCTTTGAAATGAAACAAAATTTGAAAACCCACTTTTCACTTGATCATCATTTTCAAAAAGTTTTCTTTTGACGAAGTTGTCTAAATTCCTGAACAGGTGGTAATCTGTTGGAGACAAGTCGGGAGAATATGGTGGGTGTGGAAGAACTTCGTTGCCCAGTTCTTTCAATTTTTGCATGGTTTGTTTTGAAACATGGGGTCTTGCTGTCGCTCAGTGAGATCATGAGGTACCCATACACTTTAAATGTCTGGAAACGGTAGATGCACTTGCATTTAGTAGTGCTGAGAGTACTTTAACTGTTTGGTAGGGGTTTCCTTCTACTGTATGTTTGAGGACATCGTTGTCTATTACGGACGGAGGTCTTCTTCGGGGTAAGTTTTCCAAGTCGGTATCCCCAGCTGAAAACTCAGCAAACGAAAGGCGAATGGTCCGTTCATTAACGCTCTCTTCCCCAAACATCTTGCAAATGTTTCTAGCGGCCTCAGCTGCTGAATGGCCGAGTTTAAACTCGTACAAAAATATTACTCGAAAATCGCGTGTTTCCATGTTCATATTTGGAGGTATTCTAAAATGTGGGTAATTGATTGGGAAGCTAATGTTTATAATACAAAGGTAGAGTATTAGTAACTGTTTACTTGAAATATGTAAAAATTCTGAAGAAAACAACAGAGACCTGCAAAAGCTTTTATGTATTTTAGAAACTATAAAAATTGACATTTCATGTGAAACAACCCAATAGTTGTGAAATTTTTCAGCCTTCTTTTTTGCCCTCAAAATATTAGCTTGATATTGATGAATCTGTGGGACATATGGTGATTTAGGGAATGTTACATATTTGTTGATACTTCACTGCATTCCAATATTACCAGCAGCTTCCTTGGCATACAAGTCAAGAATACAATAGTCAACTCTTTATTACCAATGTTTTGGCTTACGTTGGATGTCTTCACCATGTACTTATAAGAGATATATTTCTTTCATAACTCAGATGTTATTGAAGATTGAAGAAATATTAAGTTTTTCAAGATCAGAACTATGAGAACTTCAAAAAATCCTTATATGGTCAAGTCACAACTTATAAGTTTTTAAAGATATAGAAAAAGTTCTAGAATCAGGAGTTTTTTTAATGATAGTACTAAAATAATCAAAAGAAATAATAATCATATCCATTAAAAATGACAAATTTTCATCTATGTTTCACTTTAACATAACTAACACATAAACTGAACTAATTTTGGTTCATTAATCCATTAATGTTAATGATTTCTGCAGATGATTAAATATTTTTTTAGCTAAGTTCACTGATGAACTGATAATCCAAAGAGATAAATTCTTAATCGGGGCTTATTGTACAAGTTGAACTGTTTGATAACCAACTACATAAATGAGAAAAGAGCAAGAATATTTGTTATGTAATATTTGGTTTTCTGATAATAAGAACAGTAATATATACACTTGGAGAGCTAAAGATTTTAGAAAAAAACACACAAAGTTGTAAAAGGTAATGAAGAGGACGGAAAGCGGATAAAACTAACAGATTGTTGTCGACAATAATAGAATAGATTATTTAATGAAATAACTATTTCTATGGAAACTCAATGCAATTAATTTTTTCATCTCTAAATTTATTTAGAAATTTCTTAAATTTATTTTAACATAGAAGACAAGTAAAAGTCGTATGTTGCACCATGCACCAGATTTCTTTACTTTCACTAGCCTATATTTTAACCCTAACTTTATTTAATAGTTCTTAAATCAATTTTAAAAACCAAGGTAAGTGAAAGTCGTTTGTTTTCCG
The DNA here is from genome assembly GCA_023052935.1 of Piezodorus guildinii. Taxonomy (NCBI): domain Eukaryota; kingdom Metazoa; phylum Arthropoda; class Insecta; order Hemiptera; family Pentatomidae; genus Piezodorus; species Piezodorus guildinii. The sequence goes on along the minus strand of CM041294.1, from coordinate 164,287,246 downwards.
CACCAGATTTTTTTTATTAACATAAACATGCTGCTGATGACTACTTAATTTCCTTAAATTTATTACACCTCCTCCTCACCCTCACCCCCTTCTTCCTTTCCTTCATCGTCATCATTTTCTTCGTTTACTTCCGTCATAGACTGATCCTTGTCATCCTGGTATTGAACGTACTGCGTTATAAGTTCGACCACATTTGTCTCTGCGTCGATGAACTCCTTCTCTTCCATTCCTTCACCTGTGTACCAATGGACGAACGCTTTCTTCTTCAGCATAGATCTGAACCGACTTACTTGTTTCCTGAACGTCTCTGTTATTGCTGTACTGTTACCTAGGATCATAAAAATAACATGAGGATATCTATTCATTCTTAAGTAAACACTTTTAAATTTTTCAACTCTTGAGTACTAATTTTATTTGTGCGCATATCAATCCCTTGGTTATTTTTAATCGTGATCATCACCTTCAACTAATCCTGATCTTTACCTTTTAATCAAGAAAAATGTTACAAATAAGTATGTATGAGTATTCCACAAGTAAAACAGTTGCTGCTGGAGTTCACAAAATTCAAGAAATAAGATGAATACTTCCGGATTAGTGCAAATTCCTATATAGTGTCAAAGGGGGTAAATCTGGTGAACTTTTGGACGAAGGTGATGGATGGATTATTTCACAGAATTACAAAAGTTCCAGGAAAACAGAACTGAGGATGTAGGAGGCGCTGTCGCTGCGAAAGATACCTAGAACCAAGGATCATCTCTTCCGGTACTGCATCTGGAGAGGATGGCATAGTAGCGGGAATGGTGAAAAAATATGGAAGAAAGCTGTTAGACGTATGATATCAACTAATTTTTATATTTGGTTTGTCGTGAAGAGAAACTGGAGATTAGGTTGTCTGCATCATTCCTTAATATTTAAAAAATTGAGATATAGAGATTTATTCTGAAGAAGTTTGTCTACTGTGGGTTTGTTCAATGAATACGAGACAGATAGTCTTAGGTTTCGATATGACTGAAGTAAAACTGACCAAATCTTCATAATTCGACAAATAATGGGAAAATTGAATGAGCACACTAGAATCCTTAATTTCCTATTTATTAACTTCAAACAAGTATGCAACAGTGTAAAGCGAATCATAATAATTATAAATCATCTAAAAAATAATACAATTTAAACAACTTTGCGAGCCTGACAAGCTTGACGAAGAAACACCCAAACTAAAGCCAGGATTGGTCAAGAAACAATGCTGGTGTGAGACAAAGAGGAGACTTTCCACCACACTGTTTACTGTTGCCTTGCAGGAGCTTCCAGGTAGCGATTATAACCAGAACAATTATGGACAGGATGTGGCAAGTCTGTGCAGGCTTCCGAATTAAAAACAAGACGAAGTACATCGTAATATCTTCCAAAGAGAATCGGAGGAATACAGAAGCCCTAATTACAAGTTTGAAATCGTCCCACGTTTTACCTACTTTGACTTTTCCATGAAATTACTAATGAATTAACTAACTAAATAAAGTTAATTTAATTTTGCAATATTATTTTATGTTATATTGGTTTTGTTTTTGCTCACAGATGAAAGTTGCTGACATCTTGGTTCCTCGAGGCGGTATATCACAAATAGCGTTTTTGATGTTATTAGGTAACCATTCCGCAAACCACGCTGTGTTTTTGTCTTGAAACGACAGCAACTCTTGATCGACCTGGAGCAAATATATTATTTATAAATAGCTAATTAGTAAAGATAAGCAAATTCGAAAAAATAATATTTTTATGTGGGTGAAAATTGAAATACTGTATATACAATTAATAGTCAACAACTTACCTTCCTTGGGGACAATCTACCCCTGAAAATGGCAGCAGCTGTCAATATCTTTCCCAACTTTGGGTCTAGGCGGCACATGTTGTAATTTGGGTCGAACATGTTCTGTACAAGAGAAGGGACACTAACCTTGTAATAAGGCTTAGACCCTCTAGACATGAGTGGCACTAAGGAAGGAGTGAAGAAAGCCAGCCTTGGAAATGGTACCATGTTAGTCATTATTTTCCTAAGATCCGTATTAAGTTGTCCTGGAAACCTGAAATAAAAAATCGTGCCATTGATTAATAGAAAAAAAGTACTGTAAAATAAAGCAGACTATTTATTAGATATTTTCTTGTTAATAGAGTTCTTCCCATAAAAAAAAAAAAAAAAAAAGTGTGACAACATAAAAAAACGCATGGAAGTATGTTTTTTCAAACCTGAAACAAGCCGTTACTCCTGCCATAACACTGCAAATGAGATGATTTACGTCCCTTATCGTCGGGAAGGAGATTTTTAGGGTTTTTAAGCAGATATCGTTCATTGCTTCGTTATCCATACAAATCACTTCACTGGCTGATTCCATTAAAACGTTTAAACCCAGGACACAGTTATAAGGTTCCACAACTACAGACGATGACTAAAAATTAAACGACTGTATTAATACCAGCAAGCATAACTGAAGAATGTAATAAAAAATTATTTGGAATGGCACAACATGCTTAACTAATTTCTCCCCAAATCTTCTGATTACTAAACATAACTGAGCCAACTTGTTGGTCTAAAAAGACCAACTTGAAATGTATCCTAGTTTTTCAGTGCAAAATATTACTACTTATAGCAAATGCATCATAGTACATAATAATAAAACCTTACATATTAATAAAACCTATAGTACATATTAATAAAACCTTATGTACTGACTTATGGAGGAAGAATACTTTACTACTGACTGATATAATACTGAATTATACAGAAATATAAGCATTATTATAAGATATATGGCTAAAACCAACATGTCCATAAATACGAGGATGAGTCTAAAAGTTACAGGATGAGAGATCTTCTGTCGGAATAAAGAATGTCAAGAAAGGCGTGCTGCTACTGATCCTTTCCTCATGTCATCATTTCCTTTTACTGATTATAATTGTATTGATATGGGATCACTTTTAGCTGGGTGGTTAGCATAACAGCCTCCTATGCCAAAGGTCACGGGTTCAAACCAGCAGGTGGTCCTAGTATTTTTTAATGGAAGTAAAAAATCCTTAGCTATACCGTCCTTTGGAGGGGACGTTAAAAGATGGTCCCGAGCCTGTGCGATGTCAGGTACTTGTAATAGATCCTAATAAAACCTGGATAGGCAAAATTTAGGATTCCCATTGTAGCATCGTCCGATTAGCCATAGTAGCATAAAGTGACGTTAAATAAATCAACATAAACAATTGCATTGATAAAACAAAATACTATAACAAGTTATGGAATTTTGCTTCAACTTGAAAAACATCTTTTATTTTGACATCAATGAATAATAAGGCGTTGGGTAAGTCTCCAGACGTCCATGATCCAAAGAAACATAACATCAGAACTAAATATTTGATTTATTATTCTATTCCGCTGTTGCCTGCTCAATAATACATGATATAACTCACCACCACTGAAGGTATCACTGAATATGTGTTGATTATGCGATCCGGATACTCTTCGGAAAGTTTCTGTAAAAGGAGAGCACCAAAGCCTGAACCACATCCTCCGCCCAGGCTCTGGCTTAACTGAAATCCCTGAAATCAAAAAGTTTATTACTTATCAGTATTGAACTTTTTGAAATTATAATATAGTGTTACAATATTGTCTAATTTGTTTTTTGTTGAACTTTTCATGGGTTTTAGCGTCTTGGGAGGGCAAAGATTCAAACATCTGAAAAACCCGATTTCGGAAAATTGGAAGAAGGAGAGATTGTGGGGACAGAATCCTCAGATTGTTTGGAGCACCTAGTAGATTTAAAATAACTGGAAGATGGCCTCAAGAGTAGATGGATGGAGACATCAAAGTGACCATTAATACTCCTGGAAGATGCGTTTCCTTTCTCAAGACTGGCTTTCTAGACAAAAAGGATATTTCCAAGGATGCTTCAATAACAGCAATTTTGGGTCTGAGGTCTGTAATGTAAGTGATCGATGATTACTTAGATCGTATGGAAACGACTTACGAATAGCTGGAGATAGAATATCGTGGGCACTCTCATTCCTGTGAGGGGGTCATAAGGAAGATCAAGAAATACAAAGACAAAAGGAATGAAAGAAGTATTTTTTAGAAAAGGAATAAGCTCGAAGAGAATCGGGCAGTTCGCATAAGGCAGAGGTTCTTGGGTCAGGGGCCTGTAAACAGGTATCTTACACTGTTTAGAGGTAATAGATGAGTAGATTAAGTAAAGTAAGCAAGTATTTTCTTTTGTTTGTGACATTATAGCATATTAATGACTTAAACTAACATCCTGATCAAAATACCTGCAGACAATCCGTAGCCTCACATTGTCTGCGGATGAGATTTAGAGAAGGCTGTAATTGCTCGACGCCATCGGTGTAATAGCCCCTAGCCCAGTTGTTGCCAGTCCCTTTAGTGCCCTTCGTTATTATGTTGTTGGGGTCGATGAGGGTTCCGTAAGGGCCAGACTTAACGGTCTCAACTACTTCTTGGTCCAGATCCAAGCAGGCGCACCGGGGGGAATAGTGCATTCCTGGATGAAAATAAATTCATTATTTATTCGTAAAATGTATAAAAAAATAAATATATATATTCTGTTAGTAATAGCAATTTTATTGTGCTTACAAATTATTATATATTGACGAGATACATTCTTAACAAAGATAATTTACTATACACTTAGTTTTAAAAATTATTTTTAAACAACTCTGAATGGCTGCCATTTTGGTACGCAACGGCCGATGGTAATTATGCATACAAAAGCTTGCAATAGAGAGGGGCTTTGTACAATATATGGTTTACAAATGTTACCGCAAATTACTGAACTACGGTAATATGAAAAATGGAAGATGTATATACCTAGGTATATATACAACGCTAGTGCTTATGCGATGGTTTACGAAATTAAATGGATTGGTCTCAAACATTGGCAAGCCTAGCCCAATAGTTCCTTTTGTCTCTCGAGTAGCCTGAACTTATTGAAGTATGCCAATACCTTAATTAAAATCATTTAAATTTCATAAAAATTGATACTCTGGTATCTTTGTCCATTAATTATTTTCATAATGGTATTGAGTATCAAATTTTTGACTGTGAATTCAATGAAGGATGAGATAATTCGGATGGCAGTCATGAATGATTTTCAAAAATAGTATTAACTGTTTTGGTAGGTTCATAGACCCACAGGACTATTTTGTCACTGTAGCATGCGCAGTGCCTATTTTGTTAAAGTAATTTTATACATCAGTTTCAACCGAGATTCCTTATCTTTAAATATTATACTTAAATGAAAGAAAAAAAAAATCATTTCATCATTTAATGATTTTTGATTTCCGAAAAATTGTGTGGCGATGATGCCCTATCGAACATACGATTAGTTTTTGTTTTAACTAGTCTGTTATGTCTCAAGAGTGACGAAAATACATTTCTTACGGTTTAGAAACTCTAAATTTTTCAACAGATATTTCTTATCTCTAAATGGCATTTTGCTTGCTCAAAATGGAATAGAAAAAAAATCATTCGAATTCATCATTCACGGTCATTCAAATAGGGGACAAAAAGACGAAATTCTGATTCATACGACCACGATTTTCCTTTTGACTACAAAATACTACACTACAGGGTTACCTGATGTTCAATTTTCTGTGGTATTGGCCAAAGATAAATGATGAAATAAAACTCTTATAAAAGAATAAAACTACAAACAACAAGTTATAGAAAAACTCTTTGAGCATATTGAATACGTAATTAATTTGAGATTTTTGTGAATTTATCTATCTGTTGTTATGATGTATTTTAGGTGGTTATGTATAATTTTATTATCTGTTGTTACATGTACTTCTGCCTTCCACATAGTAAACGTCGATCCTCTGAAGCTGAAGTTCATTGTTTCCCTGCCAAATACCGTTTGGTTGAATTCCATGTTCATCTGATATAAGCTCCCAGAACTGAAAAAAGAAATTCCTTAGTCGACTATACAATTGAATTCAAACCTTAAATTATCAATACCTCGTTTACTTCCAGTTATTATAATAGATGAGCTCCTATTCAAAAGTTTGCTTCGTATAATACTCACCTTTGAACCGATTGCGTTTCCGCAATGCCCTACTTGTACAACAACAATTTCCCTCATGTTCTTTTTTACATTATATTTTGGGAATTTTTATTTTTTATCAACGCTAATTTTTAATTTTTTTTTTAATTAATCAATATTTAAACTTAAATTTTCATTTTTTATTATTGAATAACAAACATGCAATTTAGAACAACATAATAAAACATTACAACAATTAAATTAATCAGTCTGTTTTATTATCCAAACAATGCATTTTATACGATTGTTATTGTTTTAGTTTATAATACGTTATAAGTGAAATGAATTAATGATATTTTGTTGAAATGCGCTTTTTTTTCAGTAATAGAGAATATCGATAATAACGATTTCAAGTAGGCGAGGTATTTGCTTTATTAAGTTTATTCTCACACCGCTTAGAATTCTACCAGAACATGCACAGAATTTTTTTTTTTTTTTGTTTCAACACGTCCGAGATCAGAAATTAAGGAATCGAACATTTGTTCCAAAACAACTTCGGAATGTCAGAGGGCTGCTCAAGGTCAGAAAGCTAAAGGCTTGAGCAAATATTAGGTCCAATGCCACCTCTCCTTTCAGACCGATCTTAATTATTTTTTTTGCATTTCCTCGAAATTTGACTGATCACGGCTTGGCTCTGTTTAGGACGTGTTAAAAGGAAAAAATAAAATTGTTATGCGCATCTTCTAGACGATTTATAAGCCGTGTGGTAATGAGCCCAAGTTCAAGAATAGAGTTCGAGCATATGCAGAAAAGTAATAGGCTTATTCGCAAGTTGCATTTATTTTTTTAAAGATCTGGAAAAGATTTTTTTCTGTAAATTCGGGACCTCTTGGAACGGAAAGACGTGTTATGCCTTATCTCAGCAAGGGACAAGGAAGATACAGATGTAATCAGGATCGGTCTGAGAGGAAAAATGAGAACGAATATATTATCTGTTATAAATAACTTGACAAAGATTTATCTGTGTGTTTTTTTAATTGAAATAATGAGAAGTAGAGTTTTTTAGCCAACTAAGAATAACAAAGTCAGAAAATATGTTTTTTGGAACGTCCACCAGGTTACTGTCTGGAAATTCTATTCGGTAGTCATCCTGATGAAGGCCTGAAATTCAGAATAAAAGGTTGGCAGACGATATGATATTTGCTTATTTAAGGTTGATTCTTTGGAATCTTCACCCCCAAACTTAACTTCTCCAATAAATATTTTTACTTTACTCAGTCTGAGTTTGAAGTTCGATGTAAAAATATCGATGGTGCACTTAGTAACAGAATAATAACCTTTGATTTTGACTGGTTGTATTTTGACAACAGCGATGGGAATCTTAGATATAACGGGATATAGTTGATTAATTATGATGATGAAAGATCAAAGGTTTGAAAATTGAGACAATCAAGATGAAATGATTTTTAATCCTCAGAGTTTGTTATTTATAAATAGCAAGTATGGATAATCCTTTCATTTTCGATGATATGGGACCCTTGACACCCTCAACATCAAGTGATATAGCTAAGCTGAAAATATCATATTCTGACATTGCTGAGAAACTTATCAGAGATAAGTTATGGCTCACAGCATTAGAGCTTCATGCTGAACTTGTTGAGGCTGGGAAAGAGGTTCCAAAACTTAAAGAATTCTTTTCTAATCCAAATAATTTTGAAAACCAAACACGTTCAGACTTGGCTCCAACAATTGGTGAGATATTTTTCTTTGTCGATCTGATTTGATGGGCTGACATATTGTGATGTATGTCATTGTTTTAGCGAGGTCTTCAAGTCAAGCAACTCTTGATTCTTTGGACTTTACTAGATTCTCAGAGGATGGGGAAAGAGTTTATGATGAAAGGATCGCTGTTTTAGAATTTGAATTGCGTAAGGCGAAAGATACGATTAATGCTTTGAGAGCAAATTTGACTGTGGCAACTGGTGAGTATTAAAAGGATGTTCATTCAATATCAAAAATAATATTTTAGTAATTCTTCGCCTTCTTTAATTTCTAACAATTTGATTGTACTTCCATTGTTAATTTATAAGAAAAAAAAAATATCTCTTAATTGAGATATATTGTTTAATCAATTACTATTAAGAAAATATAATTTTGGAATAATTAAATTAGCTTGTCACATCTGAATAGTACTTATAAAAAATGGGGAAAAGACATTTTTCCATATTAGAGTTGAACATGTCAATATGTTTATTACTTTAGGATAATGAGGTGGTAAAAAATAATAGTTTATGAAAATAATTAATTTTTTAGCAATATTTGAATAATACACAACATAGACTAAATAAAATAGAAGTTTCAAACTTTATAACATGTTTTTATCCCTACAGTGTTTAGAAGTTGAGTTCGATGAAACACATGGCCATCATTGAAAGTACGATAGCCTCTTTTCGAATCATTCAAATCATTTTAATATAAAAATTTGATACATTGAACGACAGCTTCTTATCACATAAGCAATTAAACCCTACTTACTGACCTACAACAGCCAACAATTGAGACGTTGATTTCCAAAAGGTACTATATCCGGTGTAGATTCTTTTAGGTGAAGGTCAAATGTCTATGAATAAAATTGGAGGATGATGTCTACTTCACCACTATTTTATTGAAAAAATTCGCTCTACGTTTCGGCTACAATCCATCTTCAGGTGCAGTGGAACAATTTAGATTTAATGTGAATAGCTGCTTTCAAGTCAAAGCCTCATGTCTCATGTACTATATCCATTCTGGGGAATTTTACAGGAAGCACGAAAATCTCTCGTTATTATATTATTAAACCAGCTAATTTGATTCATTTTGCATTAAAATCTAGAATTATTTCTTTACTATGTTCATAAAACCATATTAAAGTTATGAAATGAAATGTTCTGGTATGATTTGAAATGAAACTAAATATGTAATTAGTATCTTAAGATATTAATGATATTTATAAATCATGTTATTAAAGGACATGATTGTTCCTTAAATACAATCAAATTTAAGATTTAGATAAAACTAAATTAGAAGAATATAAATATGTAAAAATATCAATTTCGTAAAAATATCCTTTAGTACCTTTTGGAAATCAACGTCTCAATTGACCAACACATACAAACTCTCTATTTGTGTTTTTATAGCAAACCACACACATCATAATAGACTTGTAAATGGCAATAATAAAAATGCGCGGCATAGCTGAGGTTGAAAAGAAGCTGGAAGAGAGATCTCCTTTAATAAATAGAAGTCTAAGAAGGGATGATGCTGGGCACTTTTCGACTTCATGCCTATCATGTCCCACCATCAAACTTATATTCTGTACACTTACTGATTCTCATATTTTTTCTGTCTAAGAAAGTAAAGTTTTTCACAAAATAGTTCATAGTTGACTCTTTTGTTTCTTCTGGGGACTCTTCATCTGGTAAAGAACTAATAAATAAACATAAAATTGGAGACTGAAATTTAACTTCACCACTATTTTATTTAGTTCTGATGCACAACGTTTTGGCTATCATGCCATCTTCTGGTGCAAAGAACAACAATTTTAATCTAAGGTGAGTGGGTACTTACACCCAGAAGCCTCATGTCTCAGAAGATGGCATTATAGCCGAAATGTTGTGCATCATTATTAAATAAAATAGTGGTGAAGTTAAATATTAGTCTCCAACTTTATTTATAGACTTTGACGTTCACCTTAAATAATCTAAACATAATAAAAATAAACATTTATTCTATATAACATTTTGCTGCCTTGTTTTAGGTGAAGGAAGAAGTTGTGCTCAGTTTGAAAAAGGAGATGCTATCAAACCCCACGAATCCAGAGCTCTCAATTTCTTGATTAATGAATATCTATTATTGCAGGGGTACAAATTGACCGCAATCACTTTTGCTGATGAAAATGAAGACCAAGTAAATATTTAAATCTAATTTTTAACCTCTAAAAAATATCTATATTGGTGTGTTCTTGAATAACAATTGTAATTATGAACAACTATTTTATTTGATGCTATAGACTGACCTTCTTGTTGATACAAAGACAGGAAACAGTGTTGAGCTACCAAAATGTTTCGTTTTGGACACAAATGGGCTTCAAGTACTTTAATAATATCTTTGTACGATTTTTCGATTGGTTGTTAAGGCGCGACCAAAGATACTGATAAGTTTACTGATAATTAATGGAACCTATTGAGTTCAAGAGCATTTGGGCACACAAAGTTTTGTCTTGAAAAATGCCTTTCATCGTTAAATAATTTTCAAAACGGCGGTATAAGTACTTGTGGATTCACGGTAGCTTGAATTTGAGGACCACTTTTTTGAGATTGACTAGCGAAAGTTTTTAAAAGAGTCTATAAGTACTTTTGTTGATTATTGTAAGCTTTCATAAGCGATTCAAACTGTTTTTCATCCATTTCGATGGAGGCAGGAAATGTCAAAATTTAGAAATAAGGAAAAATAGGTTACCTGAACCTGAAGAAGTAGACACAATGCAATCGTCACTTCACGTTCACCTCTTCTTCAAAATATATTGTGTTCTTGAATAAAAATTGTAATTATGAACAACTATTTTATTTGATTTATTAGTGTATATGAGCACTGATGTGTGTTTTGAGAGAGACAATATGCCAACAATGCAATCATATCGATTATATATAATATTCATGTTTACATATTCTAAAAAAATATTAGTTAAGGTGTTTTTATGCATCAGTTTCAACTAAGATTCCTTATCTTTAAGTGGTATTTTACTTGCTCAAAATGGAAGAGATAAAAATTCATTTTCGTGATTTAATGATTTTTTTATTTCTGAAAAATAAAATTCTCTCCTCAGATGTTTAACAAAATTTGCAGCATAACACGATAATACCTTAGGATAAAGCACCGTCCATAAGCGGTTTGCTGGGTTCAGAACCGGAAATATTGACTTGGAAGACACAAAGTGCTCTGGTCGTCCTTTAACTGTTGATGATGAACAAATTTAAGCATTGGTCTTGAAAGATAGAAACACGTAATAGATCAAAATGGATCATATAGCATTTCCAAGTCAATTGTAACCTTTTCCAAGTCAAATGTAACTTTTTCCATTTCAAATGTAACCTTTTCCAAGTCAAATGTAACCCTTTCCATTTCAAATGTCACCTTTTCCAAGTCAAATGTCACCTTTTCCATTTCAAATGTTACCTTTTCCAAGTCAAATGCCACCTTTTTCTTCACTTCTAGCCTTAAATATTCCGTTTTATTTATTTATTTTTTGAAAAATAATTAGTTTAATTAACATTATGACTTTTTTAATAATTTTGGCATATAATAATTGATATTTTTTTTGGGTCTCTTAGATATTTGATATCAAGTTCGGTTTTTTACTAGCTAATATTTAAAAAAATTAATTATCGTCTATTTAGTTTTAAGATAGTTGTTGATTTTGATTTTTTAGAGAGGAGGGGTAGTTTTTTTGGATAATTAATGTGTTTTCGGGTATTATAATTAAATTTTTCGAGCTGTATTTTTTATCGCTCGCGTGCATTTTAACTCGCATTAAATTTTAATGTTTTTTATTGATATAGGGATTAAATAATGTGCTTTCGGGTGGTTATGATTACGTTTTTTGAGCTGTATCTTTTATCGGTAATGCGTATTTCAACTCATATTTACTTTTAATGTTTTTTATTGATATAGGGATCAATTATTTTGCTTTCGGGTGGTTATGATAAGGTTTTTCGAGCTGTATTTTTTTCGCTCGCGCTTATTTTAACTAAAATTTACTTTTTATGTGTTTTATTGATATAGGGATTAATTAATGTGCTTTCGGGTGGTTATGATTACGTGTTTCGAGCTGTATTTTTTATCGCTCATGCGTATTTCAACTCGCATTTACTTTTAATGTTTTTTATTGATATAGGGATTAATTATTTTGCTTTCGGGTGGTTATGATTACGTTTTTCGAGCTGTATTATTTTTTTCGCTCGCGCTAATTTTAACTAAAATTTACTTTTTATGTGTTTTATTGATATAGGGATTAATTAATGTGCTTTCGGGTGGTTATGATTACGTTTTTCGAGCTGTATTTTTTATCGCTCATGCGTATTTTAACTAGCATTTAATTTTAATATTTTTTATTGATATAGGAATTAATTATTTTGTTTTCGGAGGCTATAATTACGTTTTTCGAGCTGTATTTTTTATCGCTCTCGCTTATTTTAACTAAAATTTACTTTTTATGTTTCATATTGATATAGGTGTTGAAAATTGTGTTTTCGGGTCCTATAATTATGTTTTTTTAGTTTTATTTATTTATCGCTCCCGCGCATTTTAACTCGAATTTACTTTTAACGTTTTTTATTTATATAGAGATAATTAATGTGCTTTTGGGTGGTTATGATTACGTTTTTTGAGCTGTATCTTTTATCGGTAATGCGTATTTCAACTCATATTTACTTTTAATGTTTTTTATTGATATAGGGATCAATTATTTTGCTTTCGGGTGGTTATGATAAGGTTTTTCGAGCTGTATTTTTTTCGCTCGCGCTTATTTTAACTAAAATTTACTTTTTATGTGTTTTATTGATATAGGGATTAATTAATGTGCTTTCGGGTGGTTATGATTACGTGTTTCGAGCTGTATTTTTTATCGCTCATGCGTATTTCAACTCGCATTTACTTTTAATGTTTTTTATTGATATAGGGATTAATTATTTTGCTTTCGGGTGGTTATGATTACGTTTTTCGAGCTGTATTTTTTTCGCTCGCGCTAATTTTAACTAAAATTTACTTTTTATGTGTTTTATTGATATAGGGATTAATTAATGTGCTTTCGGGTGGTTATGATTACGTTTTTCGAGCTGTATTTTTTATCGCTCATGCGTATTTTAACTAGCATTTAATTTTAATATTTTTTATTGATATAGGAATTAATTATTTTGTTTTCGGAGGCTATAATTACGTTTTTCGAGCTGTATTTTTTATCGCTCTCGCTTATTTTAACTAAAATTTACTTTTTATGTTTCATATTGATATAGGTGTTGAAAATTGTGTTTTCGGGTCCTATAATTATGTTTTTTTAGTTTTATTTATTTATCGCTCCCGCGCATTTTAACTCGAATTTACTTTTAACGTTTTTTATTTATATAGAGATAATTAATGTGCTTTTGGGTGGTTATGATTACGTTTTTTGAGCTGTATCTTTTATCGGTAATGCGTATTTCAACTCATATTTACTTTTAATGTTTTTTATTGATATAGGGATCAATTATTTTGCTTTCGGGTGGTTATGATAAGGTTTTTCGAGCTGTATTTTTTTCGCTCGCGCTTATTTTAACTAAAATTTACTTTTTATGTGTTTTATTGATATAGGGATTAATTAATGTGCTTTCGGGTGGTTATGATTACGTGTTTCGAGCTGTATTTTTTATCGCTCATGCGTATTTCAACTCGCATTTACTTTTAATGTTTTTTATTGATATAGGGATTAATTATTTTGCTTTCGGGTGGTTATGATTACGTTTTTCGAGCTGTATTTTTTTCGCTCGCGCTAATTTTAACTAAAATTTACTTTTTATGTGTTTTATTGATATAGGGATTAATTAATGTGCTTTCGGGTGGTTATGATTACGTTTTTCGAGCTGTATTTTTTATCGCTCATGCGTATTTTAACTAGCATTTAATTTTAATATTTTTTATTGATATAGGAATTAATTATTTTGTTTTCGGAGGCTATAATTACGTTTTTCGAGCTGTATTTTTTATCGCTCTCGCTTATTTTAACTAAAATTTACTTTTTATGTTTCATATTGATATAGGTGTTGAAAATTGTGTTTTCGGGTCCTATAATTATGTTTTTTTAGTTTTATTTATTTATCGCTCCCGCGCATTTTAACTCGAATTTACTTTTAACGTTTTTTATTTATATAGAGATAATTAATGTGCTTTTGGGTGGTTATGATTACGTTTTTGAGCTGTATCTTTTATCGCTTATGCGTATTTCAATTCGGATTTACTTTTAATATTTTTTATTGTTATAGACGTTTGTAATAATCTTTTCGGGTCTTGTGATTACGTTGTTTAAGCTGTTTTTATTGTCGCTTGCTCTCATTTCAACTTGCATTTGCAGTGGTCTTTCTTTGTTTTTGTTTTAGGGGATTCTCATAACATGTTTTGAACTTTATTCTTTTATGCGCTTGGGAATTTCTACAAACCGTAGGTATTATGTTATAATATGATGTAAAAATTATTTAATGTTTTTTTTTTGCAGGATCTGACTACATTTTTGATTTGGACGTTACATCGCGATTGCGCATTCTTCTAGATCACTTTTCATTTAAGTTAAAATGTGCACTAGCTATAAATAAATGTTTTCCCGAAAACACTATAAATGATCCTTCTATCGAATATTTATGAAATAGAAACAGTAACTTAAAATGAGTAAAAGCGATAGCAAATTTGGTTCAAATAATGTTATCAGAACACCCCAAAATAGAATAAACGATTCCTCAATTAAATTATCAAATAATTGTAAGAACAAGTGAAGAAGTGAGTCCATTATAAAATATTTAGTTGAAAAAACTTACTCAGGACGCTAAAAAAGGAACTATAACTGATCCTTTTATAAAAAAATAATAATAAAAATTTTAAATAAAAATAAATAAAAAACCTAAACGATGTATATTCCAGCAACGTTATAATGAGAACCAAAAACAAAACAATCAATCCCAATATCAATAAAAAAATATCAAAAATAAAGGCGAGTTGAAATCCGCACGAGTGATAATAAAAAAGCTTTTAAACATTTTCATAACCCCGCGAAAACACAAGGATAGATCTCTATAAAAATAAAAAGATTAAAAGTAAATAGAAGTTGAAATACGCATGAGCGATAAAACATACAGCTCGAAAAACGTAATCATAACCACCCGAAAGAACATTAAGTAATCCCTATATCAATAAAAAACATTAAAAGTAAATGCGAGTTAAAATACGCATGAGCGATAAAAAATACAGCTCGAAAAACGTAATCATAACCACCCGAAAGCACATTAATTAATCCCTATATCAATAAAACACATAAAAAGTAAATTTTAGTTAAAATTAGCGCGAGCGAAAAAAATACAGCTCGAAAAACGTAATCATAACCACCCGAAAGCAAAATAATTAATCCCTATATCAATAAAAAACATTAAAAGTAAATGCGAGTTGAAATACGCATGAGCGATAAAAAATACAGCTCGAAACACGTAATCATAACCACCCGAAAGCACATTAATTAATCCCTATATCAATAAAACACATAAAAAGTAAATTTTAGTTAAAATAAGCGCGAGCGAAAAAAATACAGCTCGAAAAACCTTATCATAACCACCCGAAAGCAAAATAATTGATCCCTATATCAATAAAAAACATTAAAAGTAAATATGAGTTGAAATACGCATTACCGATAAAAGATACAGCTCAAAAAACGTAATCATAACCACCCGAAAGCACATTAATTAATCCCTATATCAATAAAAAACATTAAAATTTAATGCGAGTTAAAATGCACGCGAGCGATAAAAAATACAGCTCGAAAAATTTAATTATAATACCCGAAAACACATTAATTATTCCAAAAAACTACCCCTCCTCTCTAAAAAATCAAAATCAACAACTATCTTAAAACTAAATAGACGATGATTCATTTTTTTAAATATTAGCTAGTAAAAAACCGAACTTGATATCAAATATCTAAGAGACCCAAAAAAAATATCAATTATTATATGCCAAAATTATTAAAAAAGTCATAATGTTAATTAAACTAATTATTTTTCAATAAATAAATAAATAAAACGGAATATTTAAGGCTAGAAGTGAAGAAAAGGGTGACATTTGACTTGGAAAAGGTAACATTTGAAATGGAAAAGGTGACATTTGACTTGGAAAAGGTGACATTTGAAATGGAAAGGGTTACATTTGACTTGGAAAAGGTTACATTTGAAATGGAAAAAGTTACATTTGACTTGGAAAAGGTTACAATTGACTTGGAAATGCTATATATAATTGATTAAAGACATTTAATGGAATCTGAAGTTTTTTTTGAATCACCGGTAAAAAACACTACAAACTTATTTTACAGGCCAATTTAAAAGAGCCATTGTTCACTTACTTATCTCTTCATCACAGTATGTCCAATATGACAATGCCTGTGAAACTGAAATTTTTAATGGAGATTCTCCTTAATGTTTAGATGTGCAATATGGCTGGGTATGCGAAATTCCTCTAAGTGGTTGAAAATGAAAAAAATATTCCTATAAAATGATAAGCACTCATTTAAAAGACAACCAAATATCTAACCGTATAAAAACTGAATCATTTTAATCTTACCAGTTTTAGTAAAGATGCTAAATTTAGAACAAATATATTTAAGTATATTGTGCATCGAATCCATGTTTTCTGCACAAGTTTCCATAGAAACATGTTAAATAGTCTGTTTGTAAAAATGATTTTAAGTGGCTGAAGAGTATTTCTTTTAATGAACATAATTAAACTTATTTCTGAATCCTAACAAAGCACGGGGTATTGAGGAGAAAGGGTTTACCCACAAATGGTAATAATTCACATTTCTGTTACAAACGAGTGATGATAATTTAGATCATAAATGCTAAAATGTATTAAGTAATTATGAGTAAGTCTAATTCTACTGGTGTCCTTTTGTAAATTTGACAAAATTAAACCAAGATCTGACTCTAAGTAACAGCACTTCATTCATTGCATATTTTTGAAGATAAATGGATATAAATCAAAATGCAATATTGCAAGCAAAGCTGCAGGTTACAGCTATTTATATATTTATATTTTACAATTTACATATTTTAATTGTAATAATATATATTATATCATTAATATTTGACAAAAACATAATACATGTCTCATGGATGTTATATTTTTTATTTAACTTTCAAAATATAAAAGAACTTGTTTTGCTTGTGTTAGATTTTGGACTTTTGGTAGTTTTTCCTTACAATTAATTTTTATTTGAGAGAAGTTGGTTGAGGGTGCAGTCAATTTAACACACAATTAAGCGTAAACTTAATTTATTGGTGCCGACGTTTCGGCCTAAATTATAGGCCTTCTTCAGGGCTATAAGAAAAACAAAATACAAAGATAACAACCATAAGATAAACAATTTTTTGTTTGTAGAAATTATTACATTTATCAATTGTCATTACTACTTTTTCACTTTGTTTGTAATCTTTAGTACAATTTATTTTTCTTCTCATCTTTATATATTGTATTCCACTGCTGGTTGTTATCTTTGTTTTTTGTTTTTCTTATAGCCCTGAAGAAGGCCTATAATTTAGGCCGAAACGTCGGCACCAATAAATTAAGTTTACGCTTAATTGTGTGTTAAATTGACTGCACCCTCAAACAACTTCTCTCATATATATACACAGTCAACCATTGTCACTTCATGATTAATTTTTATTATTTAAAACTTACAATCCGAAGTAGTACAAATATATTAATTGTAATTTCCTTTGACAATCTAAAGACCACTGTTTGCAGTTACCTAATAAGTTGCCCTACCTGAATATTTGCCATTTATAAAATCGGTAGTAAATTATTAGACCGTTTCAATGAAATTAAAATGAGCATTTTATGACTACTTTAATCTTATGTTAAATACTTGTACTTCTGCTTAACCAATTATTTTTTTATTTTAAGCTGATTTTTTTTTCTAGGATTTTGAAGATTGGGATGATGTCGGACTGGACATGCCGAAACCCTCTGAACTGTTACACGTTTACAGGGCTGGAATCAGACAGACGGAAACTGTCACGAGTTCCGTTGCTGTTCAGACCGACCCTGTAAGTATATCTATATTTAAAAAAGCAAGTTACCATTTACTTACACATAGCAGTATCTCAAAAACGACAAATCCCTAGAAGCCAAAATTTTTTAAGTTTCTCTTGTTACGTTGCCAACAAGTTTTCATGATATATAACTATTATGGTTAAAAGCTAAAACATACTGAGTAATTATGGTTATGTCTATTTTAAATTTGACTTTATAAAATTAGTTTGAGGCATTAAATAATAATGGAAAGAGTAACTGATTGATCAATAGGTAAGTTATGTGTATAATAGTTAATCTCAGTGTATACGTTATAAACTAACAACAAATGAAATTGACTGTTACGGGTTACGGCTAGTTACATAATAATGTTATCATCATTTCAATATTAAATAATATTATCATACCAAACTTATGCTCTTTATTTTAGTTTTATTCTATTTGGAGATGTATATATTATTTTTTTGATTTATATAAGATCGCATGTATGCACTTGAATCACTACATTTTAAGTTAAAAGAGCTGTCCTCTAATTTTTTAAACGATAAATGAAAATGAGTTAAATTTTCTGTTTAGTTTACTGCTTCATTTTATGGTGAAATAGCGGTTCTTCAT
The DNA here is from genome assembly GCA_023052935.1 of Piezodorus guildinii. Lineage (NCBI taxonomy): Eukaryota > Metazoa > Arthropoda > Insecta > Hemiptera > Pentatomidae > Piezodorus > Piezodorus guildinii. The sequence goes on along the minus strand of CM041294.1, from coordinate 164,268,746 downwards.
GAGGTTTAAGATTATTTCATAGATAGTGGCTTAGGCTTTTTCAGATGTTTTTAGAGTGCTGCATGTTTATAAGCTGCTTACTATACAAGACCTTAGATTGTGAGAGTGTTTAATTTATCAATTTTTTTCTTCTTTTTAAGGTTCATTATTAAAGTAAAAAACGCTGCAAATTATTACACAATGGTTTATTATTTCAAAATAACAATATCAGGGCATAACTGTTTACATAGCTGTTGATAGGCAGTTAAGTAATATGAAAAGCAATAATTCTAAGGATAATATCTTATCACTACTGCTAGTTTCTAAATGCTATTTTTCAGCTAGTTATTAAGGAATTTCAATGATTCTTTTTTCCTTTTGTCGAAAATTTAATTCTCTATCAAATGTCACTAAAGCCAAAAAACTGTTTGGTATTTATTTATTTATTAATTAGGAGAAATGGATTTTTTTTTTCGTCATTTGTATTCTATGCATCTTGAAACGTAAGCCCTTAAATTTTTAGGGGGAGTAATTTATTTTTTGGTTGATTACAATGGTTCATTATTGAAAATAGTAAACCAAATGATATTCATTATTAAAATAAAAAAGATAATATGTTCTCACCAATTAAATGTTAAAAAAATAATATACTTTTACATTAGTTATAGTCGATAATTTGCAGGAAAAATATTTTTCAACGAGAACAGAGGAGAAGTATGGCAATTATAAAGAAGGGGAGAATTTCAAAGTTCATTTGTTTTTAATAATTTAGAAATCATTCTTAGCTACAAATACTTACAAATATATGGTAGTAGTAAAATGTTTCACAACTGGTGAAGATTCGTATTGTTTACAGATTGAAGATGTTTTTACTCCAAAAATATTGGACAAGGTCGCTCACCAAGAGAAGGCTGTGGAAGAGAATCTGGAACAGCAAGGTCTAGAACAGAGCCTGGAACAGCAGGGTCTAGAACAGAGCCTGGAACAGAGTGTAGATGAAATAAGGTGATAATATTTATGTCTTATTGAATATTATAAAAAAAAATCTTTAATTATACTTTGTTCGACAATAATTTAGTCAGCTTTAATGCATTGAAATAAGAACAAAGAATTTATTTCATTAATGACTGTCTCTACAATATAGTCACAGAGTAATATAATTGTTATACCACTACTTGGACATAGTACAGACTCAGTACCACTATTTTACGTCTCCTCTGAAGGATGTCATAACCAAGGATTTTTCACTCCCTTTAAAAAAATTAAACACTTTTTAAAACTCCCTTTGAACCCTCAAACTTGGGTATAGAAGGCTGTCATGCTAGCAGCTAAACCATAGGTGACCCCTCCAAAGTTTGTATCCTTGTATGGGGACTCATCAAGAATTTCATTCTCTTTTTTTCCTGTGACCCGTCAGATAACTGGAGACTTCGGCATTGTATTTTTTATATTTATTTATTTATATTGTATTTCGGCATGTCAAAAATTCTTAAGAGTAGGCTGGTCAGTAATGCCACAAAGTTCAGGATGTATAAAACACTAATAAAACCTATTGTAACCTACGCTAGCGAAACCTGGACCATGAACAAAAAGACAAGTAATTTATTGGACCGGTTTGAGCGAAGGATATTAAGGTACATCCTAGGACCGATACGCGGAGGCAGAACATAGCGGCATAGAAAAAATAGAGAGGTCTATGATCAATTTAAAGATCTGAACATCTCAGCCAGCATCAGAATCCAGAGATTAAAATGGTTTGGCCACCTGATGAGAATGGAGGACAGCAGGATGCCAAAACGACTTTACGAGGGCACACTGGATGGTAAGAGAAGCAGAGGGAGACCCAAGGGCCGCTGGAGAGACAGTGTTCTGCAGGACATACGGCAGGCCTAAGGCTAGCGAGGAGCAGAGAGGAATGGAAAGAGAAGCAGAGGGAGACCCAAGGGCCGCTGGAGAGACAGTGTTCTGCAGGACATACGGCAGGCCTAAGGCTAGCGAGGAGCAGAGAGGAATGGAAAGAGAAGCAGAGGGAGACCCAAGGGCCGCTGGAGAGACAGTGTTCTGCAGGACATACGGCAGGCCTAAGGCTAGCGAGGAGCAGAGAGGAATGGAAAGAGAAGCAGAGGGAGACCCAAGGGCCGCTGGAGAGACAGTGTTCTGCAGGACATACGGCAGGCCTAAGGCTAGCGAGGAGCAGAGAGGAATGGAAAGAGAAGCAGAGGGAGACCCAAGGGCCGCTGGAGAGACAGTGTTCTGCAGGACATACGGCAGGCCTAAGGCTAGCGAGGAGCAGAGAGGAATGGAAAGAGAAGCAGAGGGAGACCCAAGGGCCGCTGGAGAGACAGTGTTCTGCAGGACATACGGCAGGCCTAAGGCTAGCGAGGAGCAGAGAGGAATGGAAAGAGAAGCAGAGGGAGACCCAAGGGCCGCTGGAGAGACAGTGTTCTGCAGGACATACGGCAGGCCTAAGGCTAGCGAGGAGCAGAGAGGAATGGAAAGAGAAGCAGAGGGAGACCCAAGGGCCGCTGGAGAGACAGTGTTCTGCAGGACATACGGCAGGCCTAAGGCTAGCGAGGAGCAGAGAGGAATGGAAAGAGAAGCAGAGGGAGACCCAAGGGCCGCTGGAGAGACAGTGTTCTGCAGGACATACGGCAGGCCTAAGGCTAGCGAGGAGCAGAGAGGAATGGAAAGAGAAGCAGAGGGAGACCCAAGGGCCGCTGGAGAGACAGTGTTCTGCAGGACATACGGCAGGCCTAAGGCTAGCGAGGAGCAGAGAGGAATGGAAAGAGAAGCAGAGGGAGACCCAAGGGCCACTGGAGAGACAGTGTTCTGCAGGACATACGGCAGGCCTAAGGCTAGCGAGGAGCAGAGAGGAATGGAAAGAGAAGCAGAGGGAGACCCAAGGGCCGCTGGAGAGACAGTGTTCTGCAGGACATACGGCAGGCCTAAGGCTAGCGAGGAGCAGAGAGGAATGGAAAGAGAAGCAGAGGGAGACCCAAGGGCCGCTGGAGAGACAGTGTTCTGCAGGACATACGGCAGGCCTAAGGCTAGCGAGGAGCAGAGAGGAATGGAAAGAGAAGCAGAGGGAGACCCAAGGGCCGCTGGAGAGACAGTGTTCTGCAGGACATACGGCAGGCCTAAGGCTAGCGAGGAGCAGAGAGGAATGGAAAGAGAAGCAGAGGGAGACCCAAGGGCCGCTGGAGAGACAGTGTTCTGCAGGACATACGGCAGGCCTAAGGCTAGCGAGGAGCAGAGAGGAATGGAAAGAGAAGCAGAGGGAGACCCAAGGGCCGCTGGAGAGACAGTGTTCTGCAGGACATACGGCAGGCCTAAGGCTAGCGAGGAGCAGAGAGGAATGGAAAGAGAAGCAGAGGGAGACCCAAGGGCCGCTGGAGAGACAGTGTTCTGCAGGACATACGGCAGGCCTAAGGCTAGCGAGGAGCAGAGAGGAATGGAAAGAGAAGCAGAGGGAGACCCAAGGGCCGCTGGAGAGACAGTGTTCTGCAGGACATACGGCAGGCCTAAGGCTAGCGAGGAGCAGAGAGGAATGGAAAGAGAAGCAGAGGGAGACCCAAGGGCCGCTGGAGAGACAGTGTTCTGCAGGACATACGGCAGGCCTAAGGCTAGCGAGGAGCAGAGAGGAATGGAAAGAGAAGCAGAGGGAGACCCAAGGGCCGCTGGAGAGACAGTGTTCTGCAGGACATACGGCAGGCCTAAGGCTAGCGAGGAGCAGAGAGGAATGGAAAGAGAAGCAGAGGGAGACCCAAGGGCCGCTGGAGAGACAGTGTTCTGCAGGACATACGGCAGGCCTAAGGCTAGCGAGGAGCAGAGAGGAATGGAAAGAGAAGCAGAGGGAGACCCAAGGGCCGCTGGAGAGACAGTGTTCTGCAGGACATACGGCAGGCCTAAGGCTAGCGAGGAGCAGAGAGGAATGGAAAGAGAAGCAGAGGGAGACCCAAGGGCCGCTGGAGAGACAGTGTTCTGCAGGACATACGGCAGGCCTAAGGCTAGCGAGGAGCAGAGAGGAATGGAAAGAGAAGCAGAGGGAGACCCAAGGGCCGCTGGAGAGACAGTGTTCTGCAGGACATACGGCAGGCCTAAGGCTAGCGAGGAGCAGAGAGGAATGGAAAGAGAAGCAGAGGGAGACCCAAGGGCCGCTGGAGAGACAGTGTTCTGCAGGACATACGGCAGGCCTAAGGCTAGCGAGGAGCAGAGAGGAATGGAAAGAGAAGCAGAGGGAGACCCAAGGGCCGCTGGAGAGACAGTGTTCTGCAGGACATACGGCAGGCCTAAGGCTAGCGAGGAGCAGAGAGGAATGGAAAGAGAAGCAGAGGGAGACCCAAGGGCCGCTGGAGAGACAGTGTTCTGCAGGACATACGGCAGGCCTAAGGCTAGCGAGGAGCAGAGAGGAATGGAAAGAGAACAGAGGGAGACCCACAGGCTGCTGGAGAGACAGTGTTCTGCAGGACATACGTCAGGCCTAAGTCAACACAAGGCGAGGAGCAGAGAGGAATGGAAGGCGGAGGTTGAGAGAGCCAGGGGCTGCTTTATGCGTCTGTTGAGCTGAAGAAGAAGAAGAAGAAGATAACTGGAGACAACTCACATAGACTGAGGGTAAGAGTGTTTCTCTTACTCCATGTACTTCAATCCGGAATTACCTTGTAGTTTTTTAAGATGAAAAATGTCCAACTGGGGGTTTGTCCTGTATCAGGGAAAGAAATATAAGTCATCGTGTGCCTATTGTCTCTGAAAAACCATAATCCCACAGAGCTGAGAACAATATTTTCTGCTTTCCTTGCTACATTACCCATATAGCTTCTTGTTGAACTCTTGTTCATGTTTTTGTAAACACAATAATTTGACCTTTTCAAATGTTGTATAGTGAACTTAATCCTTTTACCACTCCAGTACTTTTTTCAAATTAACTTTAAGAAACTCTGTGGATTATAATGCAAAAATATGGGACCCTCTGCAATTGGACCCCTTCATCTTTGGAGCAGGTAAAATTAATACCTATTGTATATAAGGCGTTGATTTCCAAGAGGCACTATATACATTCTAGGAATTTTCACAGGAAGTGCGAAAATGTCTCATTACTGTATTATTAAATCAGCTAATCTGATTCTTTTTCACATTAAAGTCTAGATGCAACTAAATGTGTAATTATTACCTTTAGGAAATAATTGCATTTCTGATTAGCGTTTTTAAGGGCTCTAGTGTTCATTAGGTAAAATCAAATAGAAGATTTAAAACTTAATGATGAGAATACAATAATGCAAAGAAATCTATTTTGTAAAAAATTTCCTTTATTATCTTTTGTAAATCAACGTCTCATATACCACTCCAGCAACATCAGAATTACTTAAATAATCTCTATGTTGCCGCAACGGAGTGTTGAAGGTTAATACCTCGGGTATTAATGGTCTTATCAACTATATAGATCAAGATCTCTGGTATAACTCACAACTCTTCCTAGCTCTCTATCTGGAGGTTATCAAGCTGTATTAATATTGTTTTTATTTTATTTAGGTCTGAAGACAAGGAAGAGAAAGAAGTTGTTAGCGAGACTTCGGGTAGTTTTGAAGAGATCGAGGTGGTAGTTCCCGAAGAGGAAGCCGTGATATCTGTCAGCAGCAGCCAAGAGGAATCGGGCACGGCCTCTCCGCTCCAGCAGGTCGAAACGGCAAGCAAGTCAGTATTTGTCTACTTCAAAAGGTTTTTTTTCTACACATGCTTTGCCTGACCACATATCATGGGTCAGTGTTCCAACATTTGCACATGTCTTTTCCTTTCCAGTTACAACCTTCTGGTAATGCGAAAGTTGTATTGGAAATTATATCTGATTCCAAAATTTCTGGTCTTGTTTGTAGACATGTTGGAATGAGAAAAGAATGTCTTGTTTTGGTATTTGGAATGTACTTACACATAACTAAATAGGGTTTTTTTTATTTTAAAACGAAGCATAATTAAGTTTTGGTAATTTTTTTTTTTTTTAACAATTACCTTATTTCAAATTTCTTTGTTAAGTTAAAACTTTCTCATCCTATCAATTTATCACTTTATTCTTATCCTATCACTTTATAAATAACACTAATATAGTGCTATTTTTTGGACAGACTGCTTTTATAAGGCAGCGGTACCTTCAAAAACTATATTAATTGATATCTTAATCAATATATAGACTATATTTAATGAAACCATTGGATTTACTTTTCAAAGGTATCGTGTTTACCGATCCCAGTATGTGGCATGCAGGGTATGGCATGCAGAGAGCTTTCAATAAATGACTTTATTATTTAAATTAACTTAAACATATAACGTTATAGTTAACCTTGTCATACAATTTTACAAACATAGAAATACCTTTAAAACACGGCTGCTGGCGATGGTGGAATTGGTCACTCTGAGTTTCATACCCCAGCGACTCGGCTCTGCTCTGGTTGCTCTCTGACCTCCGATGGACTTCTTTTCGATCTCCGACTCTCATGGGGCTCGACTAAGACTGTTCTTCTCGATGATGGAACTCAACACTTCTCTCGCTGGTCTTCAACTGCCTCTTCTTGTGGATGAAACACACTTGTCACTTCTCTCCCCTCTTCTTTCCCAGTCTTTAAAAGTCCCATATTTTTGAAATTGCCGATCTCTTTTCGGACAAATAGAGGCGGGGCTGATATGGGAAATGCCCAGTCCAGCCTTTGTCCAGCCTAGTAGTTGGGGTCTAGAAAGTTCTTGGGGTATCGTGGGCTGCCCATGGGAAATTTCAAGAGGGCGTAGGTTCACGCCTTTTTAACTTTTGCCGACAAAGGCTTATAAACATTTACTTGATTGATATCAAAATTATTTAATAATGAACTTACTCCCTTCAGTTTCCTCAATAATAACATTAGTAACCAACTAATTTTAGAAAATGAAAAAGGGTGCCTGAACTGAAACTTATTTTTAAAACTATCCCATAGGTTATAATTAATTTAATTTAAAATCATAAATAACTTTGTGTATCACTAGTTTTAATAATTCATGACTGACATGGCTCACTGATGCCTGATGATGGGCATTTCATCATGCTTGCGCCGAAAACATCCACAAAATTAAAATATTTGTAAACAACTGACTCCTGATTATTTCTACTGATGATAATATGACAGTCGAACATACCAGGTGTAGAAGTATGAAACCAGAATTCATTTGTGAAAATTGCAGATCTGTTATTTGAAAATTATAAAAAATATTTTATTCAAAATAGTCTTCATTGGAATTTATACATTTTTCCTATCTCTTCAGGAGGTTATGAATGCCACGCCAAAAAAAACAATTTCCTTTGAAGAGAAACAGTTGTCGAGCCAGTTTTTACATTTTTATACGAATCAGCGAGTGCATATCCCAATGATGCGAATAGATGGTAATCGGACAGAGCCAAGTCTGGAGAATAAGCCACATGCACTAGTATTTCTTAATTGAATGCCTTAATCATATCCGTGACCCGTTTTGCTGTGTGTGAGGGGGCATTATCATGAAGCAAAATTACTTTATGTTTCCTTTTGCATATTCCTGTCGTTTTTCACCTATTGCTCAATTCAAATCGATGATTTGTTGTTTGTAGCGATCAGTGTTAAAGGTTTCGCCAGGTTTTAGTAGCTCATAATATATCATACCCTTTTGATCCCAACAAAAGTACAGCATTGTTTTCTTTCCAAAACGATTTGGTCTTACAGTGGATTTTGATGGCTCGTGGATTCGCCCATGATTTACGACGCTTAGGATTCTGAAAATATATTTAAATATATTTTCATCACCTGTCACTATTCGATGACATTTGACATGACACTATTCGAGCAGCATTTGACAAGTGGTTTTTCGATTTTCTGGCTGTCTTTCTTTCAGTTCATGTGGTACCCATTTTCCCACTTTCTGATTATTTCCTATAGCTTTCAGACGGAGAGATACTACTTTTTACATCACATTTAATTATTCCGCAAGTTCTTGTTGAGTCTGAGTAACGTCTTCATCCAATAAGGCTTGCAAATCCTGTCTTCAAATTTTTTCGGAAGTTTCCCATGCTCTTCGTTTCTCACATCATAATCACCCCTTTTAAAATTTTTAAACCACTCAAAGCATTGAGTTTTGCCAAGACCATGTTCACTGTATGCCTCGACAAGCATTCTATGCGATTCTGCAGCAGTTTTCTTCAAATGATAGCAGAAAACCAACGCTGTCCACAAATCATAGTTCATAGGCGGAAATCTCGACATTTTTAAGGTTATAGAAAAATATACTAGTGTATAAAATTTAGATATTGTGTGTTGACAAACTTCTTCAGCTGTTAGACTGAGAAGATGGCTCTACAGAAGCGGTATTATAGTCTTCAAACTGTTAGCGAGCACCATCTTTAGGGAAATTCCGGTTTCATACTTCTACACCTGGTACATCATCAATATTTTTAATAATTATGTTTTGAAATGAGATTATTTGTTACCTAGTGAAGAAATGTGGTCTGAATTGCCTCGCCTGCCGCAGCTGGAAGGATACGACAACTTTTCCTCAGAAGAGCTGGTTCTAGCCCTTTCGCAACACTTACCCACTATGGTGCTTTACCTTCCCCTCAACAACAAAGAGGTAATATTATATAATAACAAGCTGTAACCCGTGGCTTTGCATGTGAATATTGTATGTTGATTTAAATTTACATTTATCTGTTTAATGTAAAAGCAACTGTACCATGTATAACTTTGCTATTGCTCAATCAGTTACTCTTTCAACTGTTTTTTATGTATAACTAATAAAGTTATTATGTAATAACAGATATTAATTTTATCCTGTTAAATTTATTGTCTGGCTGAATAGTTAATATAAGGCTGAATTCTTACTGAGGTTAGACTTCTTTATTTCTTAAGTGTAACTAATTCAATTTTATTATTCTAAGGGGACTGGCATAGTAAAATCTTATCAACTTGATAAATTTATTGATGAATAATATTATTAACATCATGTAAACTTGATTAATAATATAAATGTTAACACGCATCCCGTATACAGTGGCTCCAAAGGATAGTGCCGCTGTTGGTCTGCCTCATCAGCCTCCAGGGCGACCCCACTCTGAGGGAGAACCTGATCCATTGTCTGCTCGAGATCAAGAAGAGGCCATCTATTGAAGACAGGAGTATCATACTGTCTGGTAATATTTTCAACTTTCCTGTTTACTATTAATCTTACGTTCCTATATATGAAATATATAGTAAGGGAAAGTATTGGGATCGTTAAAATTTTCCAATTCAAGTTTTAAATGGAAATACACATTTAGGATACTGTGAATCCAAATGATTGTCTTTTTTTTTTTTTTTTTTCTCCGGCTTATTTTATACACTGCCGCCTCTTATTAGGCTTATGGTGTGCCCTACATTCTCCTGTTAATACAGGCCGATTGCCTCGGTGAATCTGACCAAACTATTAGGGGTTAATCAGTTCACACAGCTTAGGATCTGAAATACGGTCATTCTCAAAATGGTAAAACCGTATCCTGGCAATCTCTGGACAACTGCAAATCACATGATATGACACAGTTTCATATTCCTTCTTGCAGAATCTGTATTATGGAGATGCTTGTTAAGCTGGCAGTGTCTTGTATACAGTCATGTCACCCTCCTCAGAGTTTTTTTTATTTTTTTTATATACAAGTGACCGTCAAGACTTGACACCAAATCCTAAATGGTCAATACGTGTTTGCCACAGTTTAACAAAAACTTAGGTTACGGAACCAAAAATAATAAAAAAAAGTATCAATAAATTAATTAGATAGAGAATAATATAAAAAGAGAGGAAGGTAACTCAAAATAGATAGAAAAAATAAAATAATAACACTATCAACATTAAAATAAATTCTGTGAAGTGATGAACGCACTGAGCGTTAATAAAGAGCTGCTTGATCATCAAACAATTTTTTTTATCTAACTGTTGTAAAAACATGGCCTCTGTTTCTAGGGGAACCATTGCTTCTCTTTGCTTCCCATATTTGCTGCATTGGAATAGAATGTGATGTGGGTCTTTAGGGACTTTGTATGTTACGCAATGGCCATCATTTTCTATTTTCATTAAATTAGATATTTTTTTGTGCAGCCATGGTTAGTCCGTAGCTCCTCAGAGTTATCCTCTCCATGGAGAGTAGTGCACAACTCCTCTCTTTGCAGGGTCCTTCCAAAAACATCTTAGAGTGATGCTGCTTTCCAGTATCCCTCCAGTATTGCCTGAATCTATTGCCAGCAGCCATCCTGATCAGACCTCTAGTATAGCTGAGGCTTATTCCACACACAGGTTCAAGTGTAAAGGGTAACTGAGCAAAACCCCTCCTTGCGAGGCTATCAGCTCTCTCATTGCCTAAAATGCTTGAATGACCAAGCACCCAGTGAACTCGGACCTTATTCAGCAGAGAGAGTGTGTTGAGATTCCTTTTACACTCTTCCACTAGTTGGGACAGAGTTATGTAGCTACCCAAAGCTCCAATAGCAGCTTGACTAACAGTATGGATAGTTATAAATCTGTCTCTCATCCCTTCTGAAATTAGGGTTTGAGCACAGATATTTATCGCCATTACTTCAGCCTGAAAGTCTTGGAAAAAGGTTTGTGTATATGGTAAGTCTTATCTCGGGATCTATTGTGTTTCCAAGCCTTCGATTTTATATCTGTAACCATTACTATATGATGAAACTGCTACTAAGAGTAACTTTTATGAACAAATCAAAACATATTTAATTAAATACTATTGGACCCACTCTGCTTCGCATGAGTGCAATTTAAATGAGGTGTCATTTTTGTTTAAAATGTAATGATTTATTACAATTCACCATTCATATTAACAACTTAGTTGTTTCTAAAATCTTGTGTAATAAATGGAAAAATATAACTTGCATGATCCTGTACATTGAACTTTTATAACCTCCCTCTTCACTAATGTCATATGTTCATACACTTACGGGCTTACAATCACTTTATATCAACTTGGACAATTTATTTTATTGTATATTAACTTTTCTAAAATCTTGTGCTTTCCAACGGTATATTATACATCTATATTACTACTTATATTTCAGGAATAATTTTTTGATGACTTAGTTACAGGAAATTTATTTTTCCTCTTTAAAGAAAAGCTAAATTTTAATGTTTTTTACTTTTAAACCTTGAGGAAACAATGCCCTAAATGATGGTGAAAACACTTAGCAAAATCCGTCTTGTCGTTTAGAAGGAGTTTGCGGAAACCAAAATCACTTTATCATTTTATAGAAAAGCAGAGAAGATAAAATGATAACATCTAAGTTGTTATCATCCACCTATAACGGTTGTTTTAGTAAACTAAACGTAACAAACCTATCTCAGTAAGTTGTGTGATATTCAGTGCAATGTCCTAACCCCGACTCCTCCTTGCAGTATTTGATGGAAGTTATCTATTTTGACCAATTGTAAATGAATCTTATTATTTTAGTGAAAGGTATTTTCAAACCCTGGAACCATGTATCGGTCTTCACTCCTTTGGATTCTTCACATTCTCGCTTGTAGGACCTCCACCGCGATGCTGCTCCTCTAGCTTGCAAAGTCATGTTCTGTTCATTACAGAAGGCTGATTCCTATGGAATGGATCCAGTCTCCTGCAGAAAGACAATACAGTCTTCTACTCTCTGGAATTTTATACAAATTTTCTCGTAATTCATAATTGTATTATTTATAAACTGACTGTGTATTGACTGAAAAAAGTTTCATAGAAAATAACATGTGTTTTTATTTATCAATAATAACAAGGGCGTTACTTTTAGTAAAAGTTTCATTATATAGTAACGGTTACCAATATATAACGGGAGGCCTGGAAGTAGAACTGACCAAAAATAATAAAACATACAAAACTGAAATTTCATGTTTAAAACAACTATGTGCCTAGGATGTTATGACACCTTCTTTTTTTTTTCCAAAATCGGTTGACTAGAATTACTACTTAATACCTCACATATTTTATATCTTAAAATTCCTCCTGCATTCTTCTTAGACCATAAAATCTTCTCAAAATCCTTTTCTTAAACACTTATTGATTGATTTTAACACAAACATAGTTATCATTTTTCACTTTCACTTACCTATATATGTTATAAATAAAGAAAGTATTGCAATTGTGAAAATTTTCAAATTAGAGTTTTCACTAGAAATACACTGTTCCCTGAGTCTAAATGACCAAGTCCCGCAAAAATATCTAAATCTTACTCAAAAACAATAAGTTCTATAAAATTAAAATTTCATATTTTAGAAGCGTATATGCCTGAGATGTTACAGAAACTTTTTCATCAAAATCGCCCAACCAGAAGAGGCACTTTATGATCCTGAACATACTTAAAAAAAACAATCAAAATTGGACCATTTTCCTGGCAAATTATTGCTTTTATATTTATTGGCTGGTGGAGGCTTAATTAAAAAGTTTAAAAATTATCTCTTTCATTCATAATATTCATGTTGTAATATTATACTCTACGAAAGTGATACAGTTCTGTGTTGGATCAGGTATGGCCCGAGCCTGCGAGAGGCTGATCGAAGCAATCAATCAATAATAACAAGGGTGTTACTTTTAGTAACAGTTTCATTATATAGTAACGGTTACCAATATATAACTGGAGGCCTGGAAGTAGAACAGACCAAAAATAATATTAATATTATAATATTAATGTTGTAATATTATACTCTACGAAAGTGATACAGTTCTGTGTTGGATCAGGTATGGCCCGAGCCTGCGAGAGGCTGACCGAAGCAATCAATCAATAATAACAAGGGTGTTACTTTTAGTATCAGTTTCATTATATAGTAACGATTACCAATATATAACTGGAGGCCTGGAAGTAGAACAGACCAAAAATAATATTAATATTATAATATTAATGTTGTAATATTATACTCTTACGAAAGTGATACAGTTCTGTGTTGGATCAGGTATGGCCCGAGCCTGTGAGACGCTGACCGAAGCCGCGATAGAGCATCACGTCCTCCCCCAGTGCTGGCAGCTCATGTCGCACAAGTATCCTGAGAAGAGGGCGTTAGTGGCTCAAGTCTGTCCGAGGATATCTCTCTATATATCGGTAAGGCATTAGAATTTCATTATTATAAGTGGACATGTTATTATGTAACTATATCGTATATCAAACTTAAGATAAAATATTTGACTATGTTATAAATATTAAGGATGAAATGGTTCAGGTGGTCAAAAGAAGATTAGCAATAGAGATGTTGATTTCCAAAAGGTACTATATCCACTTTGGAAAATTTTACAGGAAATGCAAAACTCTGTTACTTATTTATTTTTGGACAATTTACTTGATTCGTTTTTTTTGTTTTTTTTTTACTAAAATCTAAAGTTGATTTTTTATGTGTAATAATTTACATTTCCAAATTATTTATAATAACATTGATGAATAATTTTATAATAAACTTTGGAAGAATTTATAAAAAGTGTATTTTTTTCTTACTCCTAGTATTTTAGAATATATTTAAATTTTGTTATCACATATAATTTTTTCACAGAGGGAATTACGAGAATCTCTGATCATTTCTATCTTGAAGCAATTGATCGTTGACAAGGACGAGACGGTAAGGTGCGAGTCTGTTGCTAGCCTGGCTGCCATAGCTGCCACCATGTCACGTAATTATCATCAGGTTAGTGTTACGTAATACTTATGTTATGATACAAAAAAGCAAATAAGTTGATTATTTACATTTTCTCATCAGAAAATTAATTTAGAAAACATTCTCGTATGTTTTTTATTTATTTGCATCACTTTATGCTACTGTGGCTAATTGGGCGATGCTACAATCCTAGAGTCCTAGATTTCACCTATCCAGGTTTAATTAGAATAGTGATCTTTAATGAGTACCTGACTCTCATGCACAGCCTCAGGATCACCATTTTGCGTTCTCTCTGAAGAACAGCATCACCATGGGGATAAGACCTAGCCTCTCAAAAGTGGGTACTCGAATAAATGGAGAAAAGTAGTAGGAATATCTATATGTACTGAGCCCAAGACCCTTCATGAGATGTCGAGGTACAGGTTTTTTTCTATAAATACCTCTCTACATAATTAACTGTTAATGTTTACTGGATTATTCATTTGTATGATTGTGAATGTTAACACTTATTAATTCTCTTCCAACAAAGGAGCAGCAGCACAATTCATTGATCAAAGACACTTAAAAAATGGGTTTTTTGGTATTTATGAATTATAAAGATTCAAAAATTCCATTTGGAGTTGCCAGGTCGTTTCCGTTGATGACTTTTACAATCCGAGGCTTTGTTGTTGGGTTTCGTGATATTTGTGCTTCAGGTAGTAGGGCTGTCAACCCTCTCTATGTACCCTAAGTCCAGTGGGGGGATTGCCTCCTCTGAGCCTCTGGACTTTCTCCCCCATCCGGGACGGCTACCTAAGGGAGGAGACTCTAGGTTGTGTACTGTTGATGTCCTTCGTTTGTTGTGTGGGGGTGAATGTAGTGTGCTGTGTTAGTGTACTGTGTGAGTGTCATTGTACTGTTCCCCTAACCTGGAGGGCCAGTGGCCGACTGCGGTCCTTAGACCGGGCGATGGGGCCGCCACCTCCCTACGCCCCAAAATATTTGTCTACCTGGGGTCACTGGTCTCACACAATAATGAGACTCAACTGGAGGTGAAGAAAAGAATCCAAGCAGCTAATTGTGTATATTTTGGTTTGCTGCGTCACTTCAGGAGTAGAGCTCTCTCTAGAGAAACCAAAATGAGCCTCTACAGGATTTTGATTAGGCCAGTTTTGTTGTACGCATCAGAATCCTGGGCAAACACCAGATCGATGGAGCAGAAACTTGGCATTTTCAAAAGGAAAGTCTTGCGGTGGACATCAGGCTGGAGGTCAATGGAGAAGACATACGAATCAGGAGCTATATAGCATGTTGAATGAACCTGATATCGTTCTGTTTTATAAAGTGAATCGTTTAAGATGGGCGGGCCATCTGGCCAGAATGGAGGATAGTGGAATCCCCAAGAAGATAATGAAAGAGCCAATTCATGGTAAAAGACGGCGAGGAAGACCAAGATCAAGATGGGTCGATGGGGTCGCTGCTGATGCCCAGAGTATTTTGGATGTCAATGATTGGATGGTGGCTGCGCAAGATCGTGACAATTGGAGGAGGTTGATACAAGAGGTCAAGACTGGTTGTAGTACCAGTTTAGATAGATAGAAAGATTCCAAATTCTATTCAGAGGGTATAAAAAAGCTGCCAACACACTAGCAGAAATGTATTGAAAGTAATAGAGACTATTTTCATTTATAAAAACAGATATAAATGCTTTATTTTTCTTTTAAAACTGCAATCTGCCATTATTTTCTATACAACCCAATAGGAATAAGACACAAGGTTAGGAAACTGTCTGATATAATTTTAGTTAATTTAATGTATAAGGTTAATTATAATTACGGTTCAGGTTGAGGAGCTGACGCTGAAGGCTGTGACAGACAAGAGCGACGCTGTGGTGAAGGTCTGCCTGAGGCAGCTCTGCCCAGTGACGGCAAAGTGGGCCCACACCAGGGGGAGGCTCATCCAGTTCATGGCCATCATACTCTCCAATGTCGCTGCTTATGTCAAGGTAATGCTTCGTTAAGGAGTCGTTCGTTTCCAAAGAGTAATATTTGAAGGATTTTTACTTCTATGTGTATATCATTAATTTAAATATGAACTGTGTTATTTTTTAAAGTAATTCATTCAGTTTGTTTTGTATTTTTCAGGAGGAAAAAAACGCGGTCGACCGTGATAGGAGCATTGTCATGTGCCTTCGTGGGATGACTGCCTGCCTTCCGCTGTTTGTACCTGAAGAAGAAACTGAAACTGGTTAGAATGATTGAAACATTAGTTTCTGGAATTTTGAATGTGATAACATTAAAAATAATGTACACAATGATGGAGTTTAGTTAAACTTTGAGAATATTAGATGAGGAAGATTGTTGGGGATACGGTTTTGATTATATTAGCTAGACGTTTATTAAGATTTGAAAATAGATTGAACTCGGATTTGAGATGAGGGGAGGATTTTAGAGAAGAAAAAGATTGGTAGTTCATTTGTTACCACATCCCCAAACAACTGCTCCATCATATGCGTTTTATAGTTACTACTCATAAACACATTTATGCAAATTTAAATTAAGACATAATAAAATTTTCGCGAACAAAGCCCCGGGTTACAGCTAGTAATAAAATAAATAATTGATAAGTCCCACATGTAACAGTAAAATTGTAAAAAAAAATCTAATTATAATAAATGTGGCTTATTGGCTGAAAAGGAAATACACACCAATCATCTACAATCATTTTATAAAACATCAAAATATTCTTTTCCCCAAATTCATCCGTCCAACAGTCTACCTAAATTCTCTATCGACTTAAAATGCTTATATCTCTGTTAGGTTTTTCTGGGGGAGTATGAACTAATTTAATATTTCAATATAAATTATTTATTATAAAAATACTTGTATAGTTGAAAAATAACTTTGTTCTTTGCACTAAATATATTGTGATTAATTGGAAACAACTAATGCAGAATAATCTGCTATTTAAGTTTCTTATTATTTGAACTTAGCTCATTATAATTATGTTGAATACTCTTTGTCAAAATGGTATCACATTCTTTTATGAACTAAAGAGTTTTTTTGTGTTTTTACTTGCAGAGGATGAACTGTCTCCTCTCCTTCTATGGGTGAAGGAAACATTGTAAGTCTCATTATCATTATCATCACTTTTATTTTGTCGTTTTTTCTTTGAGATACTGATATTAATTTGATTTTAGAGTTCCGGAAATCCTAAGCCTTTTAGATAAAGTCGACCCAAAACGAGAAGATGTAGTCGTGGGTTTCATTAAATTTTTTACCAGCATTACAAACATCCTTGGTTCAGGCTTCACTTCCAAACAGGTATTTTTTAATTAAAAAAAAATTATTCATCAGCTATTTAAATTGATAAATATCTGTTTATATAAAAATTGACAATTATTACGTAGATAAAGAGCAGCGTGGAGATTCGGCTGTACGAGTTGGAATCCAGGCTGAGTGAACCAGGGGAGCCTCCGATGCTCTCCCTCATTCCAGTGCACATCCTTGGCATCCTCACACCATTGCAGGTTTGTATTTCATTTTTCATCCAAGTTGGATATTTGATTTGCGATGTACAAGGCATGTTTTTTAAGTAAGTAGCGTTTTGGAATTAAAAAAAGACGTGCAAAGATATCGCAATAATTTTATTTTTACATGAAAGCCTGTACCTTAATCTACTTTTCTACATAATTTCCATGAATTTTATTCCATAACGCGGCACCAGTTTTTGAATACGCTCCTAAAAAAATTATGCTGCTTGACTTTCCTTGAGCGGTACCATAATGAAGGTGAAGATTTTTTAGACCAAATTGTTACTGGTGACGAAACATGGGTGGCCTACGTCACACCAGAATCAAAACAACAATCCATGGAATGGCGACATTCATCATCACCCAAAAGAGTGAAGTTTAAGCAAACAATTTCTGCCAGGAAAATCATGTGCACAGTTTTTTGGGACAGAAAAGGAGTATTGCTAATGGAGTTTCTGCCTTGTAATGAGACAATCATTGCAGTCAGACATTGAAAAATCTGCGTCGTGTAATCCAGAACAAAAGATGTGGAAAATGAGTAAGGGTTTGTTTTGCTGCATGACTATTCCCGTCCACATGTGGCTAATCGGACCAAAGATCTCATCAAATCATTTAAATGGGAAACTGTAGATCATCCTCCATACAGCCCTGATCTGGCACCCAGCGACTACCATTTGTTCCTGCACTTGAAGAAACACCTGGGCGGTCGGCGTCTTCAAGACGATAACAAAGTCAAAACATTTGTGGTGCACTGGTTAACAAGTCAGGCGGCAGAATTTTTTGAGGAAGGTATTCAAAAACTGGTGCCACGTTATGACAAGTGCCTCAAAATTCATGGAAATTATGTAGAAAAGTAGATTAAGGTACAGGCTTTCATGTAAAAATAAAATTATTGCGATATCTTTGCACGTCTTTTTTTAATTCCAAAATGGTACTTACTTAAAAAACATGCCTTGTATTATACATTGTTTTTGAAGATGTACAGTTGACTATTGATATAACTGTTTGTTGTTTTTTATTAATTTAACAGTTGACTGTTGATATAATTGTTTGTTGTTTTTTATTTATTTAACATCATTTTATGCTGCTGTGGCTAATCAGACAATGCTACAGCGAGAGTCCTAAATTTTGCCTATCCAGGTTTAATTAGGATAGGAATCTTTAATGAGCACCTGACATCGCACAGGCTCGGAACCACCTTTTAACGTCCCCTCCGAAGGACGGCATAACTAAGGATTTTTTATTCCTGTTAAAAAATCCTAGGGCAACCTAAGGGTTAGAACCCGTGACATTAGGTATAGAAGGATGTTATGCTAGCCACTATGCTACAGGTGACAGGTGTTGATATAATCATAGGATGAATTATTAGGAGCCAGTGTTGAAGTTAATTTAATTTTGCCAATGTTGATGACATCATTGCATCATCAAATGTGTGAGTGATTTTTGATGATGGCTCTCATGAATGGACTGAAACTTTGGCTAAATTAAATAAAATAGCTGTGGGTTCACATGCTTCTTCACAGGGTGTGCTAGTAGCGCCCACCCTACAGTTTGTGGCTAGCATAATAGCCTTCTATGCCAAAGGCCACGGGTTAAAACCTGCAGGTGGTCCTAAGATTCTTTAATGAGAATAAAAATCCTTTGGAGGGGACGTTAAAAGGTGGTTCCGAGTCTGTGTGATGTCAGGTACTCATTAAAGATCCCTATCCTAATTAAATTGACGAATGAAGTAATAAATAATGATTACTGTAATTTCAGCTAGAGCAAGAAGTAGAAAAGACTATCGGGAGGCTGATAGTTTCGATCGGGCTGTCAGGTCCCTCCCCGGACGCTATGTGCCTAGTGGCTCGTCGCTCAGCTCAGCATTTCAACCTCATTGAGCCGTTGGTCTCCGCTCTCTGGCAAGGTATTTCAATCTTATTATAGAACCTGGTTATTTTGTCTTCATATCCATTTCTCCTTCTAGGCCTAGTTTCAGTAGTGGTATTTCGCATGAAATATACTTGAAAAGGTGTAGCTCACTGAAAATATAATAATTAGGATTTAAGGGTTCCTTACTACTGCTATTATTGTTATTTATTAATTTGTATTATTTATTAAAATCATAAAAATGATAATAGTCTGTTATAATATTAATTTTTAATAACTAAATATTTATATTTTTAGATTATCCTATTATGAAGAGTTTTTAACATAAAATAGGTAATTTTGGAACGATCTCTGCTTTTTGATAAATATTCATTTATACAATTCAAATAAAAGGAAATGATAATAAAAATGGAGATAGAAAGATAGTTTGCAATACTAAGAATAAAATTAATGATACACAAAATGAAATAAAAAGAAATAATAGACAAAGCATAATTATTGAATACTATGGAAAGAACCAAAAAGTTAAAAATAAAAACAATATAAATGATCAAATAAATATTACAAATGAAACTAAAAAACAGTTTAACTTCTTCAAATTAAACTACATACCAGATTTAAGTGATAAAATAAAAAAGACTTTTAAACAATATTACCATAATAATATCAAATTTGGAATGTATAATAATAAATGCATTAAATTTTATAACTTATAAAAAAAAAATTTGACAATATTGGATGATATATTTATGTAAGTATAGATGTAATACTATTTAAATTGTTATATTGTGATAATGAATTGATTAAATGTGATATTTGTGTTTTGTTTAATGTTTTAAATTAATTTAATTTTAAATTTTTAACAGTTTTGACTATAAAATTCTGAAGATGAGGCATTGTTAGCCCCGGAACGTCAATTAAATTATTTGTGAGGAACAAATGAATATTTATCAGAAAAGAAGAGATCGTTCCGAAATTACCTATTTTTCTAAATATTTATTTTGTTCTTGTTATGATTGAATAATTTATTCTTTGTTTAGGAATCGTCCACCCGCAGGCGAGGGTGAAAATCCTGACGAGCAAGCTGCTGGCGGAGATGGTTCCATATTCGACAGAACAGCTGATCGCTAATAGGCTCCTCCCGCCTCTCGTGACCCTCGCTTCAGATCCTGATGTGTAATATATTTTCTTATGTTAAGTAGTGTGATGATTAGGGTTTATACAAAAACTGACATTTTAGAAAACCGGTTTTTGAATAGTAATTTTCCTAGAAAAGCAGTTTTAACCGGTTTCGTATATTTGAATTTAAAATAATTTAAAATAAAAATTTTTTACTCGAATATTCTGTAATTTGAAAAAAAAAAAATTCTTAACAGAAAATTTAGAGTGTTACTAATATATATTGTTAATATTGCCTAGTTCTTTTGAATCGGTTTCAGTTTAGTATATTAGTAATAATTGAAATTAGAGATTTATGGCTCTATCTTGTTTGTGTTTCAGCTCAGTGAGGGTATCTACGCTCCTGGTCCATACCCTTATATTGGAATGCTGCAGCAGCCGGGAGGTATTCATTCATATTACTTTATATTTATAATAAATAATAATGATAATAAATACTATTTTCTTGGTGATTTGATTGGTTGGTTGGATTGATCGCAGGTGATGGAGAAGTGCTACTTCGAGACAGGAAGGATCATCAGCGATGGAGCAGATTGCGATCAGCCCCCCGTTCTTGTGACCGTAATATCTGCCGTCGGCAGGATGGCACCCAAAGCTGATGCTAATTTTAGGGAGCAAGGTAATGTTTAATTGTTTCATAGTTTATTGTTTTTAAAATTATCTAGTTTCTACTGTCACTTAGATATATATGAAATATATTGGAATCCCAATAATTCATTCGTCATGGGACGGAAATACAAACATGACTAATTAAGATATTTTCAATTATAAGGAGAAAAAAAATGCATGATATTAATATTGGGCTGTAAAATAAGATTGTAGTGTTTTTCAATATTTCAGTTTAATCCTCTCAGTGTTTATAAAACCATGTTTACTTGGTCAATAATCAGAGATGGGCAAAATCGCATTCGGATATACGAATACGAATGCATTCGGGAAGATCGAGTTTTGAAAATACGAATACGAATGCAATCGTATTTCAAAAAAGAATACGAATGCATTCGTATTTCGAAAAAATATACGAATACGAATATACTCACAGATGTAGACAGGTATACGCCCGAATTTCACAGGTATGCAAAGGGATACGGTCATATTCCACTGGTGTGGGCCGTATTCCACTGGTCTAAAAACGTATACGGGCCTGTGTACAAGTCAATATGTACACATTTGCAGGCGTGAATTCGAATGCGGTCAATAATATCTTATATTAAAAGACATAAAATTTAATATTTATGATTTTTTTTAAAAAACATTATTCAAATATTGTTGAAATAACTTCTTTAAATACGAATATCTATTTATTTACATATATCAACTCTCATACAGTTCTCTTCTCTATAATGAAATAATTTAACAAATATTTCTTAAAATTTATTAATTTGTGGAAAATGAAAAACATTAATGCATTATATTATAAATAACATTATAAATTATATTATAAAAGAAAAGAAATATTATCCCTTTGATATATTTTTTTTTAGCTTAAAATTTATATCGAAAGTAAAGTTCAGTAAATATTTTAACATTTCAAACCAACTACGTGAAAATAAACAATATGCATTCAAGAATAAGTAAAGTTTAAGTGTTAAAGTTTCATCCAGTCTCCCAACAATTTTATTTGTAGGAAAAATCAGTACATTAAAAAGTGATTAATTAATAGTGGTCAATTTGAAATAAATAGTTATTGTTAAAAAAATAACTTTATTTCGTCGGAAGTATATATTTTAGATTAAATAAAATAACATAATTATTATATACAATCATAACTAAGGTGATACTTTTTATATTATTTAACATTTTCTGTAAAATCTGTAGCTTTATAACGGTCTATTATGCTTTTCTTATATGCGAATCGAAAAATAATAACCTGGAAAAAGTTTATTTTTACATTTTTTATTTCTCCAGTTAATTTAAGTTTCTTTAATATTTATCCATTTATTCTTAACACTAGCAACAAGAAGTGGTGAGATAATTAAAATAAACAAAATTAACAATACATAAGGTTTTTTTTTATTTCATCAGAATTAACTTAAATCTATAGATTTAAAAGTGAATATGTAACAATTAATGATATAAATATTAATAATTGTTTTATATTCATTTTTATTCGCGCTTTACTTCACTTCATTATAACCAATTATTTTTGTTATTATTATTTTTTTTTATACCACTTTAATGTTTTAGGATATACTACATTCATTTTCATAGGAAATAGAAACAGGTTCATGAATTATTTTCTAAAAATGCCTCTACGGCAAAGGGTATTATTCCTAGTTTAGTTTGTATATTCCTAGTCCATTTAGATTTTTTTACACTCTATTGTGAGAATTGTTTAGTTGGTTTTTAATGAATTTAGGGACTTCCTTCTGCTTTTGAGTCTTGCAATATTTCCTTAGAAGTTTGTCACATATTTAGCCTCTTTTAATAGGCTGAAAGTCCCAGGGCAGGTATCATGGTAAAATTCCCGATGGTAAAGTTCCCGATGTCCCGTGGTTCTAAGGCGGCTTTATATTACTTCTTATCTTCAAACAAAGTTAACATTAAAAAAAGGATTATACTGAATTTCAATTAAAGCATTTATTTTATATCAAATTACTAATAAGAATAAATTAATAATAATATAGTATATACGATAAAAACTAAAGTTATCATCACTCTCTATTACAGCTTTGAATGTTACATAAGTACTTTTATTAGCGCTTTACTTCACTTCATTATAAAGAATTAATTTTATTATTATTATAACTTTCAATGTTTTGGAATAATAGCAAACTTCTAAACTTAAAAAATATAAACATAATCATGAAAAGTCAATGAGTCATTCCATACCTGGATTACCTTAACACTACACTGTAAATGCTTAAAATTAAACATTTTACCTATTTTTGAATGTGTGGTGTTTATTTTCACATAGTTGGTTTGAAAAGTTAAAATATTTACTGAACTTTACTTTCAATATAAATTTTAAGCTCAAAAAAAAATATATCAAAGGGATAATATTTCTTTTCTTTTATAATATAATTTATAATGTTATTTATAATATAACTGCATTAATGTTTTTCATTTTCCACAAATTAATAAATTTTAAGAAATATTTGTTAAATTATTTCATTATAGAGAAGAGAACTGTATGAGAGTTGATATATGTAAATAAATAGATATTCGTATTTAAAGAAGTTATTTCAACAATATTTGAATAATATGTTTTAAAAAAAATCATAAATATTAAATTTTATGTCTTTTAATATAAGATATTATTGACCGCATTCGAATTCATGCCTGCAAATGTGTACATATTGACTTGTACACAGGCCCGTATACGTTTTTAGACCAGTGGAATACGGCCCACACCAGTGGAATATGACCGTATCCCTTTGCATACCTGTGAAATTCGGGCGTATACCTGTCTACATCTGTGAGTATATTCGTATTCGTATATTTTTTCGAAATATGAATGCATTTATTTGAAATATATTCTTTTTGAATACGATTGCATTGTATTCGTATTTTCAAAACTCGATCTTCCCGAATGCATTCGTATTCGTATATCCGAATGCGATTTTGCCCATCTCTGTCAATAATGCTCACATATTCTAAAAATCTGGTAGGTGCAACACACAACTTTCACTTAACTCCGTTTTTAAAATCAATTTAGGAATTTTTAAATACATTTAGAGATAAAAATAAATAATTAAAGCATTAATTAAATTGAATTTCAATAGAAACATGCGTTATATTGAACAATCTATTATATTTTTATCGACCACAATCAGTTAGTTTTATAGGCTTTTCATCACTCTTCATTAACCTTTACAATTCCGTGTATTAGATAATATTTTTTTCTAAAATATTTAGCTATCCAATGGTATATTATACATCTGTATTACTATTCTTGTCTTAAACATAAAAATTGTATAAAAAAAGATTTTTTATAATTTAGTTTATCGAATTCGCTCAACTTGCATATTTAGCTGTTATTTATCAGTGATAACAAGATGATATGATTTTTTTTTTTTCTACAAAATTAAACGTACTTTAGAAGAAGAAAATTGAAAATATCGGCATTTTAGCCCTGTCAGACTATTTCAATCAGAATGAAACCTGTATCATATTAAAGCCCATTAACTTTTACACCCGTATTGCAATTTAATCAAAATTGTTAGAGCTGTATTTGAGAAAATCGTAAAGAGGTGCGAAATGCATGGTGTTAAGTGTTTTTCTGATTAGCTGATTTTGATGAAAAATTTGCTTTAACATCTGGTTGTCTTAAATATGAAATTTCAGTTTCATACGACTTATCCTTTGGTGCTAGACTTACCATACACTCACGGACACGGACCTTTTTTCAGGACTCGATTATTTACTCATTTATGGTATATCCGTTGAAAACTGGAATTCAAAAATTTGCAATACTTTCCCTTACTATATATTTCATAAATAGGTAAGTGAAAGTATAAATGTTTTGCTGTTTAGTATTGCTGCGGGAGTTGGATAAACTGTGCTCTAACAAGAACGAGGAGGTGGTCGGTGCGCTGGTAGAAGCTTTCTCCAATACAGTCTATTGCCAGATGTCCAAGCAGGTCATTGCGAACACTCTTTTACCTTCGCTCAGGTATGTATATATATTTATAATGATATATTAGCGTAACTTATTTAGGGCAACTGATTGATGTAATTTATACTTTACTACAATAGCATTTGATCGGGAGGACAGAAGGTATTGGAAACAGTAGTATTTGAATGATGATAGAGAAGAAGCATAGTGGATATGAGAAGGTAGGGAGTTCCAGATGACAAGAAAGGAATGGTGAAAAGTTTTTATTCTATTGGTAGGAATGTGTTAAGGTCTGAGTAGGAAGATCTTGCTTCAAGTGTTTGGGCTGAGGATTTAAGTTGTGGGATGCTATGGACTTAGGAAAGGTTGCTGGGAGTTAATACTATTCTATGCTCCTATTCAAGATGGAGATGATTCCTGTGGTTATCAATAATATAATATTTTAACTATATTTTTGTATTCTCAACCTAACCCTCACCGACCATAACTACTTGATTTAAAATATGTTAATTCATCAGTACACGTAATTGTTAGCTATATAATTTCATTCATAGATATAGTTGTATAGCTAGTGTACAATTATATTGGGTTGTGTCACATGAAATGTCCGTTTTCAAGGTAAAGGATTTTTATTAGAAATACGATATGAAAGCAAGATAATTTTATTCGAAGCATTTACCTTATTTTTCTACACATTTTTTCCCAACTTGATAACAACTTTTTAATCCCTAAACTGAAAAACTCTGA
Organism: Piezodorus guildinii; assembly: GCA_023052935.1. NCBI lineage: Eukaryota > Metazoa > Arthropoda > Insecta > Hemiptera > Pentatomidae > Piezodorus > Piezodorus guildinii. The sequence continues at coordinate 164,243,259 of CM041294.1, read as the reverse complement.
GCTTTGAAGTGAAACAAAATCTGAAAACGCACTTTTCACTTGATAATCATTTTCAAAAAGTTTTCCTTTGACGAAGTTGTCTAAATTTCTGAACAGGTGGTAATCTGTTGGAGACAAGTCGGGAGAATATGGTGGGTGCGGAAGAACTTCGTTGCCCAGTTCTTTCAATTTTTGCACAGCATGTTTTGAAACATGGGGTCTTGCTGCCGCTCGGTTTACTTTAAATATGTAAACATTCAGAAGAAAACAACAGAGACCTGCAAAATCCTTTATGTATTTCAGAAACTATAAAAACGGACATTTCATGTGAAACAACCCAATAGAAGCTGATCTATCCAGATAAATGAAATCAACTCAGTTTCTACAATACACCACCTACTGAGCTGTACTAAATAAGAAATAAAATCTTTATCAGACTAATATTGGCTTACATATATCAAATAATTTTTGTATTTAACTTTTACTTAAAAACAATAATGTAAGTTGTGTTGCTTTGTTCTAATTTTAAATGTCTAATGCTATAATATCCTGGCAATTCTTATAATCTCTTAATACCAGGTGTAGAAGTATGAAACCAGAATTTCCCTATAGATGGTGCTCGCTATCAGTTCAAAGACCATAAGACCGCTTCCGTAGCGCCATCTTCTCCCTCTAATAGCTGATGAAGTTCGTCAACACACAATAACTTAAGTTTCATACACTAGTATATTTTTCTAAAACCTCAAACACGACCAGTTTTGTGCCTATGAACTATGATTTGCGGACCGCATTGGTTTTCTGCTATCATTTGAAGAAAACTGCTGCAGAATCGTATAGAATGCTTGTCGAAGCATACAGTGAACTCTTTGTCCAAACACAATGCTTTGATGTGGTGATGTTGACATGAGAAACGAGGAGTGTGGGAAACCACCGAAAAAGTTTGAAGACTAGAACTTGCAAGCCTTATTGGGTGAAGACGATACTCAGACTCAACAAGAACTCGTAGAACAAATAAATCTGACACAAAAAGCAGTATCTCTTCATCTGAAATCTATGGGAAAGATTCAGAAAGTGGGAAATGGGTACCACATGAATGAAAGGTAGGAAGAAAATCCAAAAACCATTTGTTAAATGCAGCTCATCAGATGTGAAAGAAAATAATTTCTTCATCGAATAGTGACAGGTGATAAAAATTCGATATATTTTCAGAATCTTAAGCGTCGTAAATCATGGGTGAATCCAGGCGAACCATCACATCCACTGCAAGACCAAATTGTTTTGGAAAGAAAATAATGGTGTGCGTGGATCAAAAAGGGTGTAATATATTATGAGCTATTAAAACCTGGCAAAACTGTTAACACTGATCGCTACCAACAACAAATGATAGATTTGAAAAACAACCGGAATATGCAAAAAGGCATAATGCCCCCTCACACACAGCAAAATGGGTCATGGATACGATCAAGGCGTTGAATTGGGAAATGCTAGCGCATGCGGCTTATTTTCTAGACTTGGTTCCGTCTGATTACCATATATTTGCATCATTGGGACATGCACTCGCCGAACAACACTTCAATTCATATGAAAATGGCTCAAAAACTGGTTCTCTTCAAAGGAAGAATTGTTCTTTTGGCGTGGCATTCACAAGGCTGCCGAAGAGATGGGAAAAATTTATAAATGCCAATGGAGACTATTTTGAATAAAATATTTTTTTTAATTTTCAAATAACAGACATGCAATTTTTACAAAAAAAATATGGTTTCATACTTCTACATCTGGTATATCCAATATTAATAGTTCATTGTGTAATGGTAATAAGGGAGAGAGTGATTTGGGGAGTGGTCAATAAGTGTTTATGAAAATAGTGACAAACTATTTATTGTGGAACCAGTGTTGCCACCCACATTGCAGGTCTTCATCAGGGGTTTTCTAGCAATTCTTGGGAAGTGACTGACAACACTGGTTGCAGAATAAATACTTCACTTTATTTACTGACTGCCACCTGAACCATCTCACCCTTGACTAACAATATATAAGATTATTGATATTGATATTACTTAGTTAAAATAATTTCATTTAATTTTAATTATTATCTCTTATGCCCAGGAAACTGGAGGCTACGTGCCAGCTTAACCTGCCGACACATTCTGAGACAGTCTCAGCTATGATCCGAGATTTAGAGTTCAGGGTTCCCTCGTTGACGCCTCAGCATTCCAACTCAAGGTTGTATTTTATTTAACTATATTTTAATAATTTTATTTAAAAAAAAAAATATTCTTTTAAGAAAAAATTAATTCACATCAATATTTACTTAATTAAAATTCAATTACTCTCAGCGTATGATATGGGTTCTTGACAATCAGGCACACAATCTTTTATATAACTTTTTAATCATAACAACAACTTACAAAAATAACACAAACAATATGCAGGCTAACCAAGATCCCTCTTCATAATCATACAGCAGCTCCTCACCCTTCCAAGTCCCAACTGAAACTAAACTCTTACCTGCCCCTTTCCATCTACCTGGGCTATTACCTGGGGTGTCCCTTGCTTCCAAAATGGAGGCCATGTTTACAAACAAACAATCAAATTGGAGCTGTTAATTTTGATTTTAATTCTATTTTTTATCTAATTGTTAGCCTGTCCAACATAATACTTAAATAATAAATAAATAATTGTATACTTTATAAAAAAATGGGTATATTACAATATTGTTTCTTTCTATTCCCTTGGCTTCAGGAAGTTTCATTATATTTTTATAAATGAGTACCTTTTAACTTTCAGTATGTTTTTTAAAAATTAAAACATTTCCTAAAATTACCAAATGTCTACATTTTAGGGTCTTGTCCTTTTTATCAAGACTTAAATAAAAAAATCATGAAAAATAAATAACTTAAGTCAACATTACATGTTTAAGTTGTTGTTGAATATTTTTCATACATTAGTATCATTCTATTCTTGCATAAGAATCACAATTTATTTGTATTTTATAGCAAACACATTAACCCATTCAAGACCGATAGCACACTGTGTGTGCAATAACAGTAATGTGCAATTATCAGTTATTCTGAGTAAACTGGTCGTACTATAGTTGTGTAAAGTACAGGAAAACAAAATTTGGTATGGGTTTTACTGTGTACCAAAAAATCTAAACATTATCTGAAGCCTTTCTTATAAAGAAAAAAAAATTTAGCTACTGGGGACCGGACCGTGTTTGAAAAAAATTGTCGTCTCAAATCGGTTAAAGGTGGGAGTTGTAGTACTACGACTCTTCCCCCTTTAATGTGTTTACATTACTATAGATATATTCAATTCTTATAATTTCGTATTGGCTCACTCTACTTCAAATTTTGGACTTCGCAGCCTAAGTATATTATTAAATTATTATTATAGTTTAAATCTTATAGTGAAGTGAGAGCCCATGGTTGGGCTCTCACTCCTATAATCGCCCTGAAGAAGACCTAAAATTTAGGCCGAAACGTTGCCACTATTAAATTAAGTTTCTACTTAATTTTGTGTTAACTTGACTACACCCTCAACTAACTTCTCCTCTTTAAATCTTATAGTTGGTTCTATATTGTTATTACGGCATTGTTTCCAGATTTTCCTGAAGATATTTCTGTATTTTTACTTTTAGTTACCTATATATGAAATAAATAATATATAGTGAGGGAAAGTATTGTGATCGTGAAATTTTTTTTAATTCAAGTTTGCTGGGGAAATACATGTGTTATTGTCTCCTGAGTCCAAATGACCAACTTATCTAGCTTAAAAACGATAAGTTGTATAAAACTGAAATTTAATATTTTCAAAGCATATTTGACTGAGATATTACACCAACTTTTTCATCGAAATCGGCCAACCAGGAGAGCCACTTTATACCATGCATTTTGCACCTTTTTATGTTTTTTCAAAACTTTTTCAAAATATTTTGATCAAACACGCTATATCGATGTAAAATTTAATGGGCTTTAATATCATGTAGGTTTCATTCTGAAAAAAATATATTTTTGTTCCTTTCTTCTTTAGTTGGTAATCAAATTGTATATTAGGCTGTTTGTAATCAATGCTAATAAAGTGATATAGTTACTTTTTTAGTATACACAAAATTAAAGATACTTTAGTGGTGAAGTCCTTGCCTATTTCATTTTAATTTTTTTTTATGCTATTACAGAGTTGCTGTCGCAGGTCACGTAGAAGAAGTGAAACAAAAAGTAACTAAAATGCTTACAACTCCTATTTCGAAACAGACCAATCTCCATAATATTTTTTGGAAAAAATGAGTGAAAAAAGACTACTAATTATCAGAAGAATATAATTATATTTTTTCATGTAAAATATGTAAATTGATAGCGTAATTGTAGAAAGCTTCAGGCATAATTGTTATTATTTATTATATTTTTGAAGCTTCTCTCCAATTTTTGTGCTTTTCGGTTAATTGTAGTTACCATATAATATGTGTTTTTCTTTAATTGAAAGTAATCTTAAAATTTTTTCCTACGTTATTGTAAAGTCAGAGTCATACACGTTGCATTTGAATATGATTTTGAACTTTTATAAAATAAAAACTGAATGCATAAACTTCGCACGTGAGCTTGGATAATGATAGTGAAAACATTATTTTTGTCATTTTCATCATTTGACCAATGATGTTGTTTACTCAAGTATGTGCTTTACGATGATAGTTTCAGTTCTGAAAGTACTATCGAAATAGTAAGAGTAGATGGGTTGAGTTTGATTATTTTTAACATAGAAGTTTATTAACATTAAATATTACTTTAAAAAAAAATCTTATTGTATCATTGAATATTATTTTAAATAAAACTAAATAGCAATGTTACATCAATACAATTTTTATGTATACATTTTTTTAACTTGTTTTGTGAATCTATAAAAAATGAAATTTTTTATATGATACAAATTAAAAAAAAAAAGAAAGATAAGTTTATAAACTAATAAATGTGGTGATTATAGTATCTCTTGATAATGGATTACTATCACACTATCGTGACATCACATACTACCTGTCTTTATCATCGTGTAGCCATATCCTTTAGTTTGAACAATATCTCTTTATTTTTGTACAGATTCCAAAGATACTTTTATATATTTTTAAAGTCACGCATAATATGTACGATACCAATTAGAAACAGTTACTTATTAATTTTAAGAACACGTCTAAACAGTAAATGTTGGACTGTACGAAAACTAGTTCGGAAATATTTATTTTCTTATAATTACTAAAATGAAAAATGTACATCTTAAATGTCTCTTATTTAAATTTTATGTTTAATTTTAATTCAATGATATACAAAAGTATTTTAGATCATTATTTTCATTACTGTCAATACAATTATTAAGCTTAATATGATTTTTATTGTGATATTGTCATGATTTTCATATTCATAGTTAAATTCCAAAACAAGTTTTTTTTTTTTTTAAATATATGTTTTAAATCTAATATATTTGCAATCACAAATTTTTATAATTTTTAATATTTTCGTGATATTGTAATCTTTAAGTCTGTGTTTATTGTCTGATGAAAGGGATGGGAATTTGGGTTCTTAAGTTTATTTTAATAATTAAATTGTTTTATTTTTGATAATTGTAATATGTGTGTTTTTGTGTTACATCTACGCGTTATATTAAAAATATTTATGTTAGTGAAACTCACCTTTAGAATGCAATTAAATTAGAAATTTAGTCATTATATTAGAGCACATACGTGTAGATAGATTAATTTTAATAATTAAAATATATAAAAGACATTTTCTAAGTGATATTTCTGTATTATTCATGTAAATTATCTATAATATTTAGATAAATATTACAAATATATGGTAATTAATTTTTGTGTTTTTTTTAATAGTGAATTGCAGTACTATTAATAGAAAAATTACTATAGTATTTATTATTATAGAAAATAAGAATGGATATAAAACAGCTGATCTTCACTGTTTTTTTTAATGGTTGAATTTCCTCAATGCTTTCTGGATCAGTGATTAAAATTTTATTATAATTAATTGATTTATTAAATCAATTACGGTGATAATCAAGACATTTTCATATCTAAAATTAATTTTTCTTTAATTTTGTTCATGGTGGTGGTAAAATAATTAAATGTTAGTATAGTATTTTTACATTTTTTATATTATACAATATTTTTCTTCTCATGTATGAATTTATTAAGTTATCTTTGGCTGCTATATGATTATACTAAAATGAGACTTAATTTATTCTCAATGTCCAGTTTAATTTATTTAAGAGTATTACTAAACAGCAAATAAAAAATGCCAATATTATTATTTATTTTTACTTTAAAAACATTTTTATATAAAATTTCTTTTTTGATCAATTTAAATTTAAAAGGTGAGTTTCACATATTTTTTTTAATAGATAGAATCTTAGTGTGAATAAATGTCTTTGAGAATAATATATATATATTTTGTTAAACAAGTTATTGTTAATATATAAAAGTATTGATTTATTTGATGTAAAAGACTATATATTTTATTTCTGAATCAGTTGATTTTCGAAATGATCCGTCCAAGAATATGGATTTTGTATTTTAACCATGTAAATAAAAATATGTTAATCTCTGTATGTGTATAATTATTTTTTAACCTGTGTCTTGGCAACAAAATTCATGTACTAACTGTACAATTTTTAAACTATGCCACACAATAGACCTGTTTGGTCACAGTTTTTTAAAATGCCATCCAAAAAAAAAAAACCTTAATCATTAAAAAATGTTGACAGTGGCCTATACTGTAAAAAGGCTCTTACAATAAAAGTGAAAATAAGGCATTATAACACCATTATCAAACCGGTTATTATGTATGGAATGGAGACCGCTTCTCTTCCTAGCTTAAGAAAACTTTTGGGAATTGAGAGGAAGATCTTGAGGAAGATTTATGGGCCAGTAAAGTTACCAGAGGGATATAGGCCGAGGCCTACCAGAGAACTTTACAAAGAAATGGATGACCTGGAAACGGACATTAGGTTAAGGAGGCTGCGTTTCTATGGGCATATGGTAAGGATGAGCCCGAAAAGAATAAATGAAAAAATCAACAAAATGTGGGGATATAAAGGGGCCGGTGGATACATTCAGCAGATGAGGAAAGAGACAGTGAGGTTGGAAATCTCAACACAGGAGTGTGTCAATAAAGATGAATATAGAGAAAAATTGAGGAGGATAAAGGTCCTTGTGGGTGCCAAAGAGGTGAGAAAGGGGAGCGTATGGAGCGAGGAACAGAGAAGAGTCCAGTCTGAGAGAATGAAGAAAAGGTGGGAAGAGAGGAAAAGAGTGGAACGTGTGGGCAAAGTTAGGGGGAAATGATATTAGCGTGGTCTTTAAGGCCGTTACGTGTCAAAAAAAAAAAAAAAATGTTGACAAATACATCTACTTTGAAAAGTTGTTTGGCCTTAATATAAGTTTTCTTAGCCGTTAGTTACTTGATTAAGTGACTTAAATGGAATGATACTTATTAGATATAATATTAGTATAAAAGATTGTAATTCCCAATCAATTACCCACTTTTTAGTATACCTCCAAATATGGAAACACGCAATTTTCGAATAATATTTTTGTACGAGTTTAAACTTGGCCATTGAGCAGCTGAGGTCGCTAGAAATATTTGCAAGGCGTTTGGAGAAGGGAGTGTTAATGAACGGACCATTTGCCATTGGTTTGCTAAGTTTTCAGCTGGGGATACCGACTTGGAAGACGCCCCGAGGAAGACCTCCGTCCGTAATAGACAACGATGTCCTCAAACATACAGTAGAAGGAAACCCCTACCAAACAGTTAAAGGACTCTCAGCACAACTAAATGCAAGAGCATCTACCGTTTCCAGACATTTAAAGTGTATTGGGAAAGTAAAAAAGATCGATACATGGGTAGCTCCATGATCTCACTGAGCGGCATGTTTCAAAACATACCGTGCAAAAATTGAAAGAACTGGTCTACGAAGTTCTTCCGCAACCATCATATTCTCCCGCCTTGTCTCCAACAGATTACCACCTGTTCTGAAATTTAGACAACTTCGTCAAAGGAAAACTTTTTGAAAATGATGATATAGTAAAAAGTGCATTTTCAGATTTTGTTTCACTTAAAAGCTCAGAGTTTTTCAGTTCGGGGATAAAAAAGTTGGTGTCATGTTGGGAAAAATGTGTAGAAAAAGAAGGTAAATACTTCGAATAAAAATATCTTGTTTTCATATCGTATTTTTAATAAAAATCCTTTACCTTGAAAACGGACATTTCATGTGACACAACCCAATAGAATATATAGAAACATTTATCAAATATTATAAATATATGACAAAATAATTAATGTGATTATGAAAACAAGGCTGGAGATAAAAAGTCCTGAAGATAGGGTAGACCCTGAAATGTCGAAAATTATTTTATGAAAATTTTTGATTAGGAAAAATGAAGTTTTACTTCTCATGTTCGTTTATTCATTTAATATCACTTTATGCTACTGTGGATAATCGGAAGATGTTACAAAGCATGTAATTAATCAGTTGCGAAATTACAAGGAGAGGATCTCAAATGTGTCGCACAGATTTTGATGAATTAGAACCATTAAACTGCAAAATATTAGGATCCAACACTCCCCAGGAGTTGTGTGAAAAAATTGGAAAGTTATTTAAACACTTTAAATAAGGTTTCTTGAAAACTATTAATTAAGACTCCTTTTAAGGAGAGAGAGGAACACAGTTTTAAAGAAACCTTATTAAAAGTACTGTTTTGACGAGATTATTTATTTTTTTGATATTATTACCAAGTATAAAACTTAAATATTTTAATGGTTTATTTTTTTGCTTTGAAATGGGGTAATTTTGACACCAAATTTATTTTTCTACCTTTACTAGAACCAGAGATATTAAATAAAATAATGTGTGTTTACACACAAACTTTCCGATTTTTTTATGTGACGTGTTTGCCCTTAATATTTTGCTGAGTCTAAGGTTTAATATCCAGTTCCACCCCCAAATATTTCATCAAAATAGGTGAGACAAATTTGGGAGCCTCTCCTTGTTAATTTGAGACTTCTGTCAAGAAACGTAAAGATCAGAATTAAACAAACTATTATTCTTCTGACAGTTCTATATTTGGTCCAAAGAGGGATGAGACCAATGGGGAATCAAGAAGGTTGAACAAAGCGGCATTGCAGAGCTTGTACCCTGTGAGTAATTGAGTTGTTAGCATCGCGGAGACTCAAATGGGTAAAGTTGTTGGGTTCAGTGAAGAAAATATTCTGAAAAAGTTGATATTTGCTGAACTGACCGGTAGGCCAAAGCGTTGATGGGAGGATTGTGTTAAGCCTGATCTTGGAGGCTTGGGCTTGAACAGTGATCATTGGACGAGTCTGTGTAGGCAGTATTTAGTGGTGTTGCCATCCAACCTTCGGGTTCAGTTAGTCTGATACCTCACATCGGCAACACCATTTTAGGTCCCCTCTAAAGGACAACATAACCAAGGATTTTTTACATACCAAGGATAGTGCTCTATAAAATAGATTAAAATTACTAATAAATTAATCTTTGGAACATGGGAAATGAAAATTTAGACATGACAGATAACATTTAATCACTTAACTTTGACTCCTTCTTTATTATAATGGCACAATAGCTTCAACAATTCTGATGAAAGTACATAAATTCTGTGAACATTAAGTTTAGCTAAAACATATACGATTCATTAAATTTTTATTTTTTTAACATTTTATTTTAACGGTATATTGAAAATAACCACTTACTTATTAACACGATTCAATTGATCGTATGGTTTTTTGAACTTCTACAGAAACATTTAGATAAGACATCCAACACTGAATTAACATCGATATAAACTAAATAGTAAATATATATGTATATATATTTAATAGTGCTGTATCCTCCCTAACTAATAAATAATTTTTACAATGGTAAAATAGTGATGACCAATCCTTAAAATAAACAAAACCCCCAAAAAAGTAGGAACCAACAAAAGAATCTAATCTATAAAATTAAAGACTAATGAAAAATAAACAATAAAACAAATAGCTTCACACTTTATGAGAGTAATGCATGAAAATTAATAAGGATATAAACAAAAATTATATACTTTTTTTTTGCTTGTATGCAGCAAGTACTTTATACAATAAATGCGATTGATATAAACTTACAAAATAGACACTTTTTTGGCAAAACACTTAGAGATTAAACTTATATTATATACAGCTGAATTTTTACAGCATATCAAAATAATCTTTCTTTCATTTTTCTTTTTTTTTAAACATACATTTTAATAAAAAAATAGTTAAAAATTTAATCACAAATAACATATAACGTTTTCAGACCTCGTAACAAAAACTTATTACTTATATATGTACACAATTACAGCTATTTCTGTACTCTCTTTAGGCATATTCCACCACAATAACAAAATACATAACACAAGTTTTTGAATCTTCCAAATACATATTTATTAACAAAATATGTACAGCATATATTTTTTATTTTTACCACGTCGGCACGGAAGGAGATCATGGAGGACTCTCTTTGGACGTTTCCGGAGGAAAACAAAGGAATTCTTCGAGAGATGGTCCGTTCCTCCCTAGGGGGTCATGCGGGAACATTATCATATCGTCGACCCAAGTGAACATCAATAACCTGTCATCAGAATGTCATTAATTACAGAAAACTGTATCTGTAAGATATATATTTGGCCTTTTCCAAAAGACGTTTATTGATTTATTACACTTTCACACCTTACAACATTTCGGCCTCTAGAGCCATTTTCATATATCCATTATGCATATTTATCTATATATAGAATAAAATAGAAAATAAATTTTATTCTGGGACTGTCTATAATCTATACTCTTAACTGTCGTGCATAGAACACCTACTTGACAGCCGATGAGATGTTGACAAGCTAAATTAGACGACGACACTGCTGATGAAACGGTGAAAGAGATAAAAAGATAAATATGCATGATGGATATTTGAAAATGGTCCTAGAGGCTGAAACTTTGTAAGTTGTGAAAGTAAAATAAATCAATAAACTTCTTTTGGAAACAACCTAATATATATCTTACAAATATTGAACCAAAAGAAAACTTGAGAAAATGATGAGAAAAACTGTATCATGTTAAAGTAATTGAGACATGAGTTCCAAACGGTACTATATCCACTTAGGACATTTTTTAAAGGAAACACAAAACTCTGTCATTTAATTATTAATGGACCAATTTACTTGATTCTTTTTTTTTTTTTTTTTTTTTTTTTATTAAAATTTAAAGTTGATTTTTTACTGAGCTAACAACTTATTTTTCCAAATTATTGCACCTTACCCATGATTTTTTAACAATATAATATGAATATAGTACGTTTTGGGTAGTTAAAAGAGGCAGAGTACAGTACTTTTTGGAAGAATATAACAACAGATAACAGTTGGTAACAGTCATCATAACCTTCCTCATATACTATTACTCATAACTAACATCTTTATAATGTTAATTACTAAGTTATGCATATTTCCTTATTCTCCCTCAGAGAAATATCTTTCCTTTTTAGCTAACTACATTTTATTGTCTATTCTTCACAAAGAAAGCATTCAAAGGACATTTTATTTATTGACGGCACTATGATAAGAAAGTAAGTATGAAATTTGTTATGAACTTTCATTTATTATTTCTGTGAATTTTACGATTGTATTTATATTAATAACTACGCGTAAACAATATTCAACTATAGAGACTGATAAATAAATAACTTCTGAGCTTTTATTTATTTATTATACCTTTTTCAATTTTTTTTCTATTACATTGGATCAGACACGGTCTCATATTTAACAAGGTCAAATAATTAGGTCAATAACAATAACAATTAGGTCAACATACATTTTTACTTTGACTTACCAATACATGAAATATATAGCTTCCTCAAGTCGAACAAATGAAAAGAAGCTATTATTTATCTAATTTACATTCCTTCTATTTATTCCTCATGGTTCCTTACTCTAATCTTCAAATATTTTCACACCAAAATTATCATTTAATACGAATGTTGGTTTCCATAATTAATCATAGTTATCTTATTGTTTTACTGCTTATTATTATTTTTATTGCTTATTAATTATATAAGCTTTTGTCCCTTTATTTTCTTAGCCCTGACGAAGGCCCATAATGTAGGACAAAACGTTTGTACAATAAATTAAGTTCACTTAATTCAAGTATTTTTACGATAGCATTTAACTCTTTATATTTAATCTACAGTCAAATATCCTTCCATGATTAAAAATTCAAGTTCATTTTTAGGTCTCATAAACGGAGTAAACAATGATATATGTGAGTATATTTGAAACAACATACAATTTTATATTGCCTAAAAAAGCCATTTATGCTAATCTAAAGCCATGCTAAAACATAAAAATCTGGTGCAGGCAACACTCAACTTACACTAACCTCGGCTGTTAAAGTCAATTTAAATAAAAAGTTTATTTGGTTTTGTTGGCAAAATATGATTTAGATAAGATAATATAGCAACATCAAATTGTTACTTATAATTATCAGTAATAATTGTAAGCCCTATTTGTCACTTTAAAGTAGCTTTAACAACTTTGTATATAAAATAATATTTTTTCTAAAATATTTCGCTTTCCAACGGTATATTATACATTTATGTTGCTGTACTCATGTTAAGAAAATCGCAAAATTAATTAAATAAATGTTTTTGCTCTTTTCTCTATATGTTTTCAACTAGCAATAATCGCAACTCAGTAGACCTTCATTGCTTATGATATTGCCTCTGCGCAAGGTTATTGTCTCTTTAAGTTGGTTATCAAATTCGTTCAACTTTTACATTTAGTCACTTTTTATCAGTCCTAATAAGATCATAAGGGTAACTCTTCTGAATCTATAAAATTAAAGGTACTTAAAAAAAAAAAAAAAAAAAAAAAAAAAAAAAAAAAAAAAAAAAACCTGTACCACTACAGCCCATGAGGTCTCAGTACATATAGAGATCCGTACGGTATCTAGGCCAGCAGCAGTGCAATGAGGTGATTAGGCCAAGATCACACTCAGCAGCCAGGTTTTTCTCCCGATTTTTGGATTAACCACTTTATAGAGGATGGGTATGCCCCAGGAGGGTCTCCATACCCTAGGGTCGCCTCCAGACTGAATTGACAGAATAAATAACATTCTGCCACAGCCGGGATTCAAACCAAGGACCCGGAGAACTGTAGAATAATGCTCTATCTATCCACTAGACCACGCCACTCCCATTAAAGTAAAAATTTTCCAGTTCCAGTTTTCAATGGAAATACACATTTCAGAGTCACCTGATTCCTTACAACCAAGTTCCGAAAAAGGTCTGGGTGTGTGGTAAGTCTAGCGCAAAAACGAAAAGACGTATGAAACTGAAATTTCACATTTAAGACAACTCTAAGCCCAGATTTCCTCCATAAGGGCTCTAACGATAAAAGATAATTTGAAGGAAGAAAATTTAAAATTTCAGTATTTAAGCCCAGTCAGACTTTTTCAATCAGAATGAAGCCTACACAATATTAATGCCAATTAAATTTTACATCGATATAGCGAGTTTGATCAAAATCATTAGAGCCGTTATCGAGGAATTGTGAAAATATGTGAAATGTGTGGTATAAAGTGGCTCTCCTGAAACAGCGATTTTGATGAAAAAGTTACTGTAAAGTTACTGGGCTTTAAATCTCTTACATCTCTTTAACATTAAATTTCAGTTTTATACATCTTTTCATTTTTGCTATACCTTACACACACACACATACTTGTTGAAGAAAGAAGTAGACACTTTGGACGAGACGATGTTCTCATGTTTCCAGAGAAGAGGAGCGGAAAATTACTACCGATCAGTGGCAACAGCGTTGGGAGGCTGCAGAATCCGGAAGATGGACTCAAAGTTTAATACCAGATGTTACCTTGTGGTATATGGCAGGTGAATTTTTACTTAACACAACTGTTGACCGGACATGGGTGCTTCAGAGCATACCAATACCGATTTAAATTGGACAATACTGCAGAATGCCCCTTGTGTCAGACATTTGATTGAGGAAACAGCGGAACATGTTTTTTTCGCTCACATTCACTTTTCGGAAGAAAGAAGTGAATTAGAGAGTGTGTGAGGGAAGCATCACACCAGAAAACAGTGAGCTATATGCTGCGTTCAGACTACCATTGGGACACAGTGAAGAGATTCGTCATTTAGAGGCTGAGAGCGGAACAGAGGGCCAGATGGAGTCAATAACATGGAAAAATGAAAACTAGTAGAAGTGGTGACACATCAGTTTCCTCCACGAAGTAATGCCTAGCGGTGGTCCCGTGGAAAGGAATGAAAAGGTGTAGAGAGGTGGTTTTAGGGGGTAAAAATCCCACACACTGATAGGTATGGACCTATCCGTGTCTTTAGAAGATTTCCACCTACCCTCGTTAGAAAAAAAAACACACAGACCTTTTTCGGAACTTGGTTATAAGGATTCAGGCGACCCTAAAATGCGTATTTCCCCCTAACTATATACTTCATCTATAGATAAGTGAAAGTAAAAATTAAATTAAATTTTATATGAAAATTATATTGATAATTGATAATATAAAAATACCTTTTGTTTATTGTTTCCTTCCATTCGTCATTCTCAGCCAACAGATCTTGATAATTATCCCTCGATACGATAACACCACCACATTTCGATGCGTATTCTACAATATACCTGAAAACACCAATTATGTTGAGAGGTAAATTATGTCAGAAAATGTGAACTAATTACTTCAATCGAAGGGAAAGTCGTATGTGTATATGTGTAGTCGTATATTCTATTCAATAAGCAATTATTGAGAAAAGAAAATTATTTGTTGAGCATCACAAAACTTTCACTAACTATATAAAATAAATTTTTTTAAAGTAAAAGTTTAAAACAACTTATCTAGTTCCCATGGAAACATCAAGACAGTTTAAAAGCAAAAATTATTAAAAAACAACAATAAATTAAGTTTATAAGTTCTCCCAGTCTACCTAGGAGTCAAATTAGACAAAAGACTGACTTGGAAGAGTCAAATAGACAGGTGTGTTGTTAAGGCAGTGAACCGCACAGTACTAATGAGGAAACTGGCAGGGTCTAACTGGGGGGCTCATCATTTCACTCTCAAAACTCTTTACACCGGATACATAAGACCGACAATAGAGTACGGTATTAGGAGTTGGGGAATTGCAGCTCCCTCAAATTTTCAAAAAATTGCAGTCGTCCAGAACCAAGGGCTCAGAATTATTACTGGAGGTCTTAAATCTACGCCAATTAAGGCAATGGAAACATTAAACTCCTAAACTTAAGAGTGAAAGCTGGTTGTATTCCAAACCACCCCTAAAAGATTGAGTTGGAAAGAGGAATAACACTTGTATAAAGCGCCCAAGTCCTCTGCACAAAACCACTCAACTAATAGATGAGCAGTCCCAAATTAATCTAAAAGCAGAAGCCGTGAAGCTTGCTGAGGATTTTCCGCCTTGGCCAAAAATTTTTAATAAGATCCCAGGCATAACAAAGAAAAGTAACATAAGCACTCAAGAAGCAAAAGCCTGTACAAGTGGCCTACCCAAAGAACGAATGGACTAGAGTATACACAGATGGCTCTGTTACAAACGCTATTGCCAACGGAGGAGGAGGTGTCCATATAGAATTCCCCAATGGACATGTTCTCCAGAAAGCCTTCCCCACGGACTCATCTCAACGAGCTATAAAACTGAGCACGACTCTATGCAAACGGCAGCCAAGATCCTGAGGGATCTTGAGAGGTCCTCACTTTCACACATATACTCCTAAAAGATGCAGCATCCATCCTGGAATGCCTCAAAAATAAATGGAAATATGTGCTAGGCACATTAGCTGAGGAGCTGGAAGACCTAACAGAGCAGTACCAAGAGGTGGTCCTACAATGGATTCCAGGGCACTGTGGACTTGCAGAGAATGAAATTGCAGACCAACTGGCTAAAGAAGGAACATCACTCCCCCAAAATAGCAGCATACCTAGGTTGGAGGAGTGCAAAACAATTAATAAAATGGCCATAAGCCAGAGGTGGGAGGCAAATCACAGGAATCACCGTCCCCATAGGGAATATTATAAACTTATAAACTAGCAAGAAGAGAACAGGTTATAATATTTTGCCTCAGAACCGGACATAACCGCATGAAGTCGCACCTCTTTGAAAAATTTAAGATTGGGTCCAGCCCCCTCTGCTGATGTGGTCAAAAGGAAGAAACCATAGAGCACATTCTGCAAAACTGCCAATTTGTGGAGGACATACGGAGGCATGTATGGCCCCAACAAACAGATCTTGGGGCCAAGCTCTTCGAAAATCTCTGAGATATAAGGAGGACCGCTAAATTCATACTTTTACTTCCTGACATAGCCATATAGGGAAGAATGAAGAAGAAGTCCTTTGTTACTCTCTAATAACTTCTACTATTTTATTAGTTACATTTATTAACTACTGCGCTTTCCAATGGTCTGTTATACACATTGAGAAGAATAAGCAGACAAGATGATGGAAACTTCTTTTCATATAATCTGTTGGTGCGATAGGCTCTCAAGGCTCCTGTACAGCCTTTTTGGTGTTGACCGATTAGAGCATCTATTTATTAAGAGATGAGTTAATCGATCCCAACAGCTTCCTAAAGTTTGCAATCACTACAGAACTCATGCACTAATTGTAAAAATGTTTACACTATGGTGCACAATAGACCTTGAAGGTGGCAGTGATTTCATGCCATACAAAAAAAAAAAAAAAAAAAAAAAAAAAAAAAAAAAAAAAAAAAAAAAAAAAAAAAAATTAGAGGAAGTGAAAAGAAATAAGAAAAAAAAAATACCTGTCATCATATGAGACAACATGCTTTCCTTCCACCTTTCGACTTGGAGTGAAGACGAGGATCTTCTCCTTTTCCAATTTGTCAAGGATGTGGAAGTCGGAAGTGGCGTGGTGCCTCCGCCTGAACTGGGGTATGAAGACCTTGACCGTGTGCCCTCGCTTCAAGAAGTAGTCACAGCATATCTGCAAGCCCTTTGAGGAAAACGTTGTTCGACGTCCGTGCCTGTATCGTGGCAAAGATTTTCATCATAAATAACCAATCCCACGAGCTGTATAGCCGCCTCTAACCTTCCAGGAGCCATACAGTAGTTAATAAATGACAGTTGAGAATATATGATAGAGAATTTGGTCATGTTTAGGTTATCAAGATATCATGCGATTGAGACAAAATTAATATATTTGTGTGCTGACGTTTCAGCCTACATTGTGGGCCTTCATCAGGGCAAAGAAAAACAAGATAACAACCAATACAATCAAAAGAAAAATAATAAGTTAACAATACAATAATTAAATAAGATAATAAAATATGGAAACAGTAATATAAAATGATAATTTTGGTATTAAAATATTTGAAGCATATTGAATATTCAATAGTTGACCGTGAAATGAATGTGAAGGAAGAGATAGTTCAGGAGGCAACTAAATGTGCAACTGTTTCAAGGATCATAAAAAGGTACAGTGAGGCTGGAAGTCATTCGAGATGACCAACGTCAGGGCGGCCCAGGGTTACTAACTCCACAGATGACCAATTCATTAAAATACCAGCACTTCGGAAGCATGATTCTAATGCGTCTTCCATTAAAAACTTGGTCGCTAGTGTTCGAGGGTTATCAATCTCGGAGTCAACAGACCCTAAGGTCAAGAAAGCCAGAGAAAGATCCTCTTCTCACCGCAGAACACCATGTAAAAATATTAAGATTTGCAAGAGCACATTGTTGAAGTGAACATCCTCCCTATCACTTCCAATGCCTAGTGTATAGCATTAAACTATGTACCAGTTAGTTGGAGCGAATCCAAACTCTGCTACATCCCCAAACCTGGGAAAGGCACCTACACGGACCCTAAATCATTTAGACCTATATGCCTGTCCTCCTTCCTGAAGAAAATTCTTGAAAAAATCTTGGACAGGCATATAAGAGAATATTTATCACTTAACAGACCGTTACATTCACAGGTAGTCATGCAGGTAAGTCATGCGAATTAGCTTTACACAATCTAGTCTCCAGGATTGAGACATCCCTGGAACAGAAAGACATAATGATTGGCACCTTCAATATCGATGAATGATTTATTTCCAATAATGACAATATTTTGTAAACTTATAGCTATTGTATTGGTTGTTACTTTGTTTTTCTTTTCCTACAATGTAGGCATTAACATCAGCATGCAAATAATAGTTTGTCTTAGTCTGATCTTTTGATGATTACACCTCCAACCAACTTCACCATTTAATTTTCTCCTCTTTGAATGGAGAGGAGTGTAAAATAGGTATGGATTTTTAATCTAGAACAAACTAAGAACTAAAATATTAATATTGTGGATATAAATAATTGACCGTTGAGAATTACTGGAAGCAGTTAGTCTGGGTGGCGGTCATTAAATGAAACAACTAAATAGTTTCAACTATTTATTGTTTGCCAACGTTTTGACCCCCATTGTGGGGTCATCACCAGGGCGTGTTGTAGGCGAATGGAAAATAGTTAAAATTTGGTAGTATGGAATATAGGAAGGTAGATAGGAAAGTACGTACAAAAGGTTGGGTAAAATGGAAAATACGTACTGCATTTTTAGACGGGATCAGACAACAATGAGTAAAATTGTAATATTAACATAAAGAGAAGTAATCAGATTAAACCTATAATAGTAATAACATCATAATGGTATTAGAAGATGTTTTAACAAGATTGTTGAAGTAAAAACAATATAATACAATAGTAAGAATAATAATGTACAAAGTATATGTAGTAAAACTGACTACCTCCCAACCAATGTTTTAATAATTATGGTAAATATATTAAGACAGTAAACATAACAAGGTTAAAATATTATGAGAAAAAAAAAATTACAAGTAGGGATAAATTGAACTGTAAAACCACTGAGAATTTTTAAAGTATATAAACAAATAAACCAATAAATAAACAAAAATGTATACAGTGGGATGGAACATGGGAAGCTGCGTTACTTAATACAGTTTAATATATGGATATAGGTGGAGGAGATGCATTGCTTATCAGTTTTATGATTGACAGGATTAGATTGGAGATGGATATGGACGGATTCAGCGATGAGTCTTTTTTTATGGTTGGGAACAGAATCTAAAATGGAACAGTCTTGAAAGTTAAATGAATGATTAAAAGTTATTGAGTGTTAGGAGAGTTTTGAGGCTAGAAGGTTTCGAGAGGATACGGAGGATTTATGTTGAGATATGCGGGTTTTTAAGTAGTTTTTGGTTTCACCCACATAGGATACATCACAATCTAAACAAGGTATTTTATAAACAATATTTGAACGGTAAAGAGGATTTATCGGGTCTTTAGTATTTTTGAACAAGAGGGAAAGTTTATTCTGGGTCTTCAATCCTAGGTTTAGGGAGAGTAAGGAAGATTTTAAGGATTTTTTAATATTTTCAGATAGGTGTGGAATGCAAGGTAGGGATCTATATTAAAATATTGTGGGTGAATTTTGGTTCTGTATTGTAGGGGAAGTAATGGTCGTTTTTTCGTAAATCCAGGAGGTCATTGAGAACGAGATTAGAGAGATCCGGAGCTAGACAGTTACCCATTGCAAGTCCAGAGACCTGATGTAAAATTTCCCCTAAAAAGTGAGGTATCCTGTTTTGTAGCAAAGTTCCAGTGATTGTAAGTAAGTAGAAAGATTTAGCGTGGTGTGAGGTTCGATAATGGTTCAGTGTTTTTTAACTAAATGGAGAACTTTGCCCAATGGGAATATTAGTAAATAGGCTTTCGGCGTCAAATGATGTTAAAATGTAGTTAGGGGGGATTCGGAAACGTTGGCAAACAATAAATATTTGAAACTATTTAGTTGTTTCATTTAATGAACGCCACCTGGACTAACTCCTTCCTGTAAAATATTAATAATAAAAAAAATGAAATATTTGAAGTTGAATATAGAGAACTAAATTTTTAGAATCTTATTGGGTTGGCAAGAAAGTAACTTCAGTTAGAACCAATAGATAGTGCTATGTTTGTTTCATTATTTTTTTGTTAATGTTAGAATAGATTTCTTTTGAGGTTTAGTAGTTGAAACTTTTAGGTTACTATAGAAACTAATTCCATGTAAGTTTTAGCTTAAAACTGTTAGTTTACCGTCAATTTTAACATTGAGTTTAAAAATAAATGTTTTTGGTTTATTTTACTTTCTTAGAGACAAGAAAGCAGCTGAGGCTCAAAAAGAGATATGCGAAGTATTTAGTGTTTTTAGCGATTTGATGTTTTTAGCCAACAACTTAAAATTAAATTGGAGGAAGCAAAAAAAGATAAAAGGCCAGAATTGCAAAGGAATTGTGTATCACCACAGCAATACAAGGTCTTCCACATCTTTAGCACTACACAGGAAATTATTGGAGCTTGCTTGTGAAGTGATATCGCATCTCCCGACTTTGCACTGTCAGACTATCACTTATTTTGAAGTTTGCAAAACTTTTTAAATGGAAAAAATTTCAGCGTCAATGATGACCTCAAGTCGCTCTTCGTCGAGTTTTAGTTGTGGAATAATAAAAATACCAGAAATATGACTAAAGATCATTAAACAGAACGGAAGATATTTGAAAGATTTCTTTTTTTTTTAAAATTCTTTTATTGAAATTTACAACTGTACATAGTACAAAGTAAATGAGGTATTAACAGATAATTAACTTGAAAAAGTCTTGAGAAGAATCTACCCAGTGGTAGCACTTCAATGTTTATTTGATCAGCGGGTGTCGAGGCCACCGTCTTTTCAGACTTCAGATAGGATTATCGGGAATAGATGTCGATGAGAGGATACGGACAAGCGGGTTTGTATGGGTGGGTAATTTGGAATGTAAGGAGGTGTATCTTCTTTGAGCAATTTCTGCAACTAGTAGGATATTCAGGTCTCTATGGATGATTTTTTCGGTAACAAAGTAAAGAGTGTCGAGGATTTTGGATTGCGAGGATTGGATGTGGAAGGAATACGATGGTCTAGTGGACCCCCATAGCTCAATATCATAAGTCAAAATAGGTCTGATAACAGTGGTGTAAATGAGTTTTTTGTAGTAAAGAGTGAGTTTTGATCGTTTGTTAAGTGTTTTAATAGTCGATATCTACAAGCAGTTTCTGGTCGCTCAAGTCTTGTATGAGGATTTCACGTTTGTCAAGATGAAATCCAAGGAATTGTATTTGTTCTACAATGATGAGAGGGGTATGATTAAAGGAAACAACGGGATAGGAAGTAACAGGTTTATGTCAAAGAGTAAAAGTAATTTGGTGGGATTTATTTTAATTCTTCAATTGTGACACCATTCTGCAATTGCTGATGCATGGCTCTGTAGAATTTGGGAAGCAACAATAGGATCATTATTTACGGATAGCACACAGGTGGTATCAGCATAAGTAGAGACAGTGCTTGGATGGACAGGGATATCAGCTATGTACACTGTCTAGAGGATTGGGCCTTGAAAGATTTGAGTTCATATTTGAATGAAAGTAAAATATATCAAAAATATTTATTTTTACACTCCGTGTTAAAATTGACAGTAATAGTTTACTGTTAGTACAGATGTAAACTAACTTACACGGAATTAGTTTCTATAGCAACCTAAAAGTGTTGGTATAGAAAGAATTAAGTTTTATTTAGACTATAAAAGCGAAATTACTTCCTTGCCATCCTATTATTTTGTACTAGCGTCGAAAAGATGTGAGTTTTGTCTCACTCACTAGCGGTATCTAGCGCCTTTTTGCTAACTACATCTTCCATACTTGCCTTCTTTTTGAATTACACTTATGATACTTAAGCGATTTTTGCCCTAAATCTGTGTTCTCTATTCTTTTATCAATTAGGAGATCCCCATGTTGGATGCCTTACACAGATAAGGTTGATCTTTTGAAGCTGTGATATTTAGTGTCAAAAACTGAATTGACTATTATTTCAACTTTCCCTAAAGTAATAGTGGTCAATGACAAAGACAGGGTGTCTAGCATATCAGCTCAAAGAGATTCCCTGACTTTTAAATATTGTAAGAAGTCTTTTACCTGGCTAAATCTCGGTGAAAATCGACAAAACAAAGAATAATTATAATTAATATGGTATACTAGATTAAAAAAATATATATATATTGACTAATGTTTGTTTATTTATTTAATGTCAATTTATGCTACTATGGCTAATGGGACAATGCTACAGCGGGAGTTCTAAATTTTGCCTATCCAGGTTTTATTAGGATAGGGATCTTTAAAGAGTACCTGACATCGCACAGGCTCGGGACCACCTTTTAACGTCCCCTCCAAAGGACGGCATAACTAAGGATTTTTTACACCCATTAAAAAATCCTAGGACCAATTGTGGGTTTGAACCCGTGACCTTTGGCATAGAAGGCTGTTATGCTAGCCACCCAGCTACAAGTGATCCCATATTGACTAATTACTTTACAATAAGATTCAACTATATCTACCCAAAACCAGCTGAAAATGTAGTTTAAGTTGACTTACCAATGAATTATGATGAACTTGAATAATGCTGTTAGTAATAATCAATATTGACTGTCTCCCAATGCTAGGTGAGACAGTCACTATCGGGGTTCATAAGTTTGAGAAGGTCTCAGAGTTCACATACCTGGGATCAGTGGTCACCCAAGATAATAACCCCGATATTGAGATAAGGAGAAGAATAACTGCAGCTAACAAATGCTACTTTGGATTAGGCAAGCAGCTAACCAAGCGGATACTCTCTAGACAGACCAAGCTCCACCTCTATAAGACATTGGTGCGTCCCGTACTGCTCTATGGATCAGAGTGTTGGGCGACTTCAAAGGCGACCGAGAAGGAACTCCTAATTTTTGAAAGAAAAGTTCTCCGCCGTATTTTTGGAGGAGTGAAAGTTGGAGAGGAGTGGAAGCGGCGCACAAATCAGGACCTCTACAATGCTTTTGGAGAAGGTGATGTGGTCCGGGCTATGAAGTTAAGACGCCTAAGATATGCAGGGCATATTGCCAGGATGGAAAATGGAGAAATGCCCAAAATATTGCTCACTCAGCCGATCCATGGGATAAGAAGAAGAGGAAGACCAAGGTTGAGATGGTCGGATGGTGTGGCGGCGGACGCTCGCATGTTGCTGGGAGTTAGAAGCTGGATGGCATCGGCTCAAGACCGTGATGACTGGAGGAGGCGGTTGGAGGAGGCCAAGACCCGTGACCGGGTTGTAGCGCCGTGAAATAATAATAATAATCAATATTTACAAATCTGACTACAAATTTATTTACAAATTATTTACAATCAATATATCTATATAAACTTTAAGAGATTTTCTTTAATGTTTGAGTCTCTGCAGCCAAATCTTCAGCTTTCTGAAGAGCTTCTTGGACCAGTTTTGCTTTTTTTTTTTTGCCTCTAATTACAAAGGTTGACTCTTCTCTTTTCCACAGCCTTTCTGTCCTTTTACGATATTAAATATTAAATTCGCTTTATGATATTTGTAACATCAACACAAGTAGGCATATTGGAACTTTTGTCTGAGTGAAGAAGAAACAATGTTATTTAGGGACCAATGAACAAATTTCCTGACTTTTTCATATGATTTTAAAATCCCTGACTTTTCGCGGTTTTCCCGATTTTCCCTGTTGCTAGACACCGTGCTATGAAATTGCCTATAAAGCGGTTTTTAATGTGAAAAAAAACAAAAAAAAAAAAACTGTTTTATTACTCTTTTAATTTTCATGAAAGTTAATATTAATGACAAACAAAGAAAATAGTTGTAAACTTGAAATGGACCATGAAATGCTTTCAACATTCGAAGCAGGCTTCAGAAAAAAAAAAAAAAAAAATGCTACGATTTTGTCTATAAAGTGGTTTTTATTTAATAAGAGAAAAACTGCTTTTACTACCCTTTTACTTAATTTGTTGACACTAAAAATGACAGCTTTTAAAGAGTAACCTTATCCGTGATTGGTCCTCACCACATCCTAATTAAAAAAGGAGTCTCATAACAGAGAACTCAGAATTAACACATAATTTGCTAGGTATCATTAGTGTAATTTAAAGAGCATTTTTTAGTAAAAAAATATATATTGAAAGTCCTAATATAATTTTATTTTCCTAAAAAATTATGATGAAGTATCATAATATTTAGCCTCTGTACCCTCCATTCTCATTTATTAAGTAATGTGTAGATTTAATCTAAATAGCAGTTTAAGTTTGTATCATATCTAAATGTCAATACACAATAAACTTTCAGTAAATTTATAAACTTCTAAGGCAAAAACTAGTTCTAAATATAAAAAATGTCCAAAAATACTCACCCAAAAGCTACATTTGACCCATCAATCACAATGGGTCTCAAGTTCCCAGTAGCTGTTCCAGGTTTGCTTTTGGCAGGAGAAGGTTTCTTCTGTTGTGATTTAGGCCAGGCCCTGAATATCTGACCTCCGCGATTGTGGAATGCAGAAAGCTGGTTTTGCGCCCTCTGGACAGACTTGGACAGCTCGCCCCCAATGGTTCCGATTTCTTCGTCAGAGAGTTCTATCACGTCAACGTCCTCATCGTCACTTTGGATGACAATGGTCTCTGGATCACTGTTTGTCGACAGGCTAGTGCTCAGCAAGCTGGATGACAAGCTATCACAATCCATCTTGGAACTTGTTTTGCTTCCACTTTTGGAACTCAAATTCGTATTCTTCATCTGGGCAAACTTCTTATTCCGTGCTTGATTTTTAGGTCCCAATACTAACCATTGCCCACCTGGCATGTTATTCATTTTTTTCTTCTTGGCCAACTTCTTTTTCATATCCAATTTCCTCTTTCTCCTCTTACTTGCCTGTTTGTTGGTAACTTCCTTCATGACGGTGGGGGTAGAGGCATCCAATACTGGTTTCTCGTCGATGATAAACAGGGAAGAATCGTTATCTATTGTGTCGTCGAGAGTTATGACTTCCATTGTTCCCATTTGTGGCTACCTGAAGTCAGACTTTTTCCAATACATCAAAGAAAAGAAACTTTTAAACAAAGAAAAAGAAAATTAAAAACAACAAAACAAATAAATAAATAAGAACATAAACCTCTTAAAACATGATATTATGAAATATTTAAATGCACATTAAATTATTGAAAATCATATTGAAATCGCAGTGCTGAGGAGCTCCTGATTCATAAAGCAGTATAATGTGCTCAACTATATTCGCCATCAGAAGTAGGTTCAGTTCGACGAAGTACCAAGCTGCTTAAAGGAATAAATGGGAGACTTCTTCTACTAAAGTGAAAGAGATAAAGCAGGAAGTTTCTCCTTGGACCACCTCAAAAAGAAAAAGAAGAAAGGAAGAAGTAATGATGAAAATAGGACATACAGCCTTTACGCACGGGTATCTAATGAGAGGCCTGGATCCACCATTCTGTGACACATGTAACACAGCACTGACAATAATACACATTGTAACATCACACACACTGTACACTGACACCAGAACAAAGCATAAAATACCTCAAACCTTGAAATAAGCTCTAAGTGATAATGCAGACAAATTTTTAAAACTTTTGGAGTTTTTTAGCAAATAAATTTAATTAATTCCTTAACCTTTTTACTTTCACTTACTAATGTATTTCATCTCTAACTGTATATAAAAATTCTTTAAATAGATTTAAACAACAAAGGTAAGTGAAAGTTGTGTGGTGCCCACACCAGATTTTTTAAAATTATTTTTAATAAAAAGGATTTAAAAAAAAAAAAAATTATGCTCTCCAGCTACTTTCATGAAATCTCACAAGCATTCCATTTCACAAATTTTCCCCAGACTCTTCTCTCACTGTGAAGTGGCCTTTAACCAACAAACATGCAAGGAGATGATTAGGCTGAGATAAAACTACTAAATTCATTAAGGGTAGTATCTCAAACCCCAGGGGAAAATAACAGAATGAAAAATTATTCTTAAACACTCAAGATTCAAACCTAGGACCAGGTTAATGAACTACAATCTTCATTACACTCTGGAAACCCTTTTAATGGAAAAAATAATAACGATTCTGATTTTATATTCCCATTATATTACAAAATATAATTCTATGTGCTGCTGGTACTAACAAAAAATATAAATCCTATATATAAAATGCTAATGGATATAACTGCACATAATGCACTGCAAAAACGGTATAGCATATTACTTAATTGAAGAGGAATTATCAGTCAGCTGTTTTATTTATTTATTTTTTTTATCGCTCAACCATAGCAGTTTGATGCTACCTCTATCTATAATAGATAAACTACGAAGCTATATTATAGTTTTATCAATCCTTATCATGAAAACCATAAAAGATAAAGTAATAAAAAGCCTCTCTAGTAGCCATTAAAATACAATTCTCTGAGTCAAGCTATTTCAGCTCTAAAATGTCATTAAGTATTATTACATAATGTATAAATAAATATTGTATTATAACATATAAATTAAACTGGACTACATACGATTTGTTTTTGTTTTTTTATAACTGAAACTTAGTAATTTTTAATTTATTTTTTGTTTGTTGAGAAAATGGAAGTTCAACACACAGGTTGATGAGAAAATAATGTCACATTTCATCAAATTTTGTTTAAAAATAGCAAACTAAAACTTTAGGGCATTCTACACAATGACGGGCAAGTAAAAGCTAATTTTCTACTTTCATGTTACTAGCAAGAGAAGAGAAAATGGAATTACAATAAAGCTTTATTGTTTAATAATAGCATAACATATTATTCCTACATTACAGGTGAAATGATGAGGAGTCAATCTTTTTATAAAATATTTTTAATTTTGCCGATGATTTGGCTCAAGCTAGCGAGCCATTATCAGGGCATTACTGTCAAATATAAACTGATAAATTGAGTTTATGCTCATACATACTCAATATTACTCCTACAAAACCTTATTATATAACACAATGTAACAAAGAATTGCTTTTGGAATTTTTTTTTTTTTTAATTTAAATATATTTGTGAGCATATAACAAGTGTAACTATAATACACATAACTTCACTATTGGTTAAATCAGTTACTCTGTCTACTATTTTCATGTACAAAAATTAAATTATAATTTAGGACCAGATGTTAATTTTGGTGGGTCAAATAATTATAAACCCTAGTAGAAGTAAGATGTACCCATCATCAATGAATAACCAGCTTTTAAAAACATATTCATTGTGTATCGTCACAACTCCTTTGTAAACATAAATATGAATTATTCCTATTTTTAGTCATTTTTTTCCTTTGAAGAAAAATTATATGTTTAATTTCTCTTATAAATATAAATTAAATATAACTTTTAATTAAATCATAAAATGGTGAATTATCAGTTGTTATGTAACACATTATGAAAACATATTTCTACTTTCACTTACTATATATAGTAAGGGAAAGTATTGCGTCATGAACATTTTCGAATTCCAGTTTTCAACGGAAATACACACTTTTATGTTCCCCTGAGTCCAAATAACCAAGTCCCACAAAAAGTCCTATAAAACTGAAATTTCATATTTAAGACAACTATACATCCGAGATGTTAAAAAAACTTCTTCTTCAAAATCGGCTAACCAGAAGAGCCACTTTATACCATGCATATTGCACCTTTTTATGATTTTCTCAAAAACGGTTCTGACGATTTTGATTAAACTCGCTATATCGATGTAAAATTCAATAGGCTTTAATATTATGTAGGTTTCATTCTGATTGAAATAGTCTGACAGGGCTTAAATACTGATATTTTAAATTATCTTCTTCTAAAGTACCTTTGATTTTGTTGATTTATAAAAATAACTATATTATCTTGTTACCACTGATGAAAAACAGGTAAATATATAAATTGAATGAAATTGATACCCAACTAAAGGAAAAAACTGAATTAATATATTTTTTAATCAATTTTTTGTTTTTTAACTTAAGAACAGTGATATGCATGTATAATATACTGTTGGTAAGCTAAAGATTTTAGAAAACATATAATCTCATACACAAACTTTTTAAAAGTTAATAGAGAGTGATGAAAAGCTGATAAAACTAACTGATTATTTTAGATGATAATTAATTGATTTTTTAATAAAATACAAGTTTCTATAAAATTCAATTTAATTAATTCTTTAATAGTTTCACTATTTTTTATCTTAACTGTATTTGAAAATTCTTTAATCATTTTAAAAATGGATGTAAGTGAAAGTCATGTGTTGCCCGCACCAGATTTTTTTTTTTTTAATACAAGAAACAATAAAAAAATCAAATATTTATATTCTTTCTTTAAGAAGTTTCCATTTATTTTTATAAATGGGCATCTTTACTTCCTTTAAAAATTTTATTTATAATTCATGGTTAATATTGCTATAAGCCATTTCTTATTATTTTAAATTGGCTC
The DNA here is from genome assembly GCA_023052935.1 of Piezodorus guildinii. Classification (NCBI taxonomy): domain Eukaryota; kingdom Metazoa; phylum Arthropoda; class Insecta; order Hemiptera; family Pentatomidae; genus Piezodorus; species Piezodorus guildinii. Next base: position 164,214,841 of record CM041294.1, on the reverse strand, counting down.
ACTGTCTCCACTTGATTCAAAGTTTGGATTTAAATATATCAATATAAATAAATTAAGTCCAACATTTTTTTATCTAAGAAATAGAATTTTAAGAAATTAATAATTACTTAAAAAAAAAAAAAAAATGACAGTAATATAGAAAATACAATTATTGTATACATATTATTAATACATAGAATGTGTATCTTAATTCACTATCTACTCCTGTCAACGTACTATCTACTCTTATCAACGTATCATAAACTTTTAGCTTTTACTTGCCTGTCTTGATCATCATTTAGCACACCCTTTTTAAGTAGAATCATCAAACAAATATGAATTAATTAATGTTATTTACTATTAATCAGATAGTAATAATATCTAGTGAAAACGACCACTGAAGTAAGCTAGATAATGATAGATAATATAGGTAATAGAAAAAAAAAAATCAATACAACTTACCCAATATCCTTTATTAAAATTTAACAAAAATAAGTTGAAATTTATCTTACATATATTGCTATCATAACAGGTTATACTTAAACAATTTAAAAATATAAGAAGATAGACTGAAAATAAAGAGCTCTACAATCATCCTTGATAAATCCATTATGGGGTCTATATGTGATCATAAAGACTCGATAACTCGACGAAACAAAACATGATGACTCATCTCTCATAACCTTTACATATTTTTCACTCAACGAAATCTTCTTTCTCTTTTTAAGACATGGAATTGACGAATGAAGTTCTTAAAGATAGTTGCTTTATGTAAGAGCTGGGTTATCTGGACTTAAACATTTTCGGATGAAGAGTGAGAAATGAAATTAGAATTATTTGAAGAGAAATTTGTAGATGTTTTGAATAAATAAATATTTTCTCCTTTAAATCTTGTTGCTTTATAGAGGAAATGGGTAATACCACTTAAATTCTTCTACTTATTTTTTTTTTTTACAATTCCTTACATGAATTATGTCTTATCTCTCATTCCATCTTTTTCCCCATATATTTTCATCACATGAGAACAAGTCTCAATTTCACAATATTAATAAATCACCAGCTTTTGTTTATTTCTATAATCATTCTATTTCACTGGAAATGTACCACAATATTCTTTATTTTCTTCTCTATAAAAATGATGCTTAGCCAACCTTGTTGGTTTCTTGATTGATTATAACATCACTTAATGCAGTATGGCTTTTGGGACGATGCTACAGGGGGAGTCCTAAATTTTTTTGATTCGGTAGGGATCTTTAACGAGTATCTGACATCACACAGGACCACCATTTTACCTCTCCTCTGAAGGGCAGTATAACTAAGAATTGTTTACTTTCTTTAAAAAATTCTTGCACCATCTGTCAGTTTGAGCCTGTAACCTTGAAAATAGAAGGCTGTCTTGATAGTCGATACACCACAGGTGATCCATCTTTCCTTTTTGCTCCTTTAGATATGAATTCAACTGACTATTTTTCAATCCTGTTAATTTTTCGTGGCCATTTATTTATCAAACACCTACTTTGTTATTTTTCAGCCCTGATGAAGACTCGAAAAGTTGTTTAAATAGTTTTAGCGCTATCTTCAATAATTTTTTGACTGCCAACCGAACCATATTTTTTTTTCTTATTTAACTTTGTATTTTTAACTAATAACAAGCTCAAAAAAGTCTTTGTTATAAATAAAAAATTAAATTATTTAATCACAATTACGCTAGCCATTACACTAGAAGTAACCCTCACCCTCGTAATAAAAACAATCAGTCAACGCTCTTACTTTAAAGCATCCTTTTACTCTTACTCAATGAGGACATAATACCTGTAATATTGATATGATGTTGATTTATTTATTTATTTTATTTATCTCCTTCCCACCACAACCCCTCTTCTTTTATTTCAATCTTTAATATTGTATTATTATTTATAATAATGAACCCCTGTGATAGAACAAGAAAAGTAAAAATAAACCTACCCTCAAAATTTAGATATGTAGAATCCAAATAAGATATTTTAAAAATATGTCAGTTTGCCACAGCTGATCAATAGAGAATTTAATCCCCCCACAAAACAAAATTTGATTCGTTGAAATCTAATAAGAAATGGAGGAGATATTAGTAGTCGTGATTGGCTATTTTCCATGAATATGGACAGTTTATCTTTCTAAAGCTCTTTGATTACTTCATTGCTATACATATAAGATTTAATTGCCCACATGACTATATAAAATGTTATAACATAATATAATAATTCTGAAATAATAAACTATTTTGTAATAAGTTGCAGCATTTTTTCGTAAATTGGTCAATCCATTCGACATCATCCTCATTTTTTTAACAATTTTAGGCGAATGGAAACTGATTGTTACTATTCGCCTACTATTCACCTTGGTGATGGTGACCCACAATCAGGGTCAAAACATAGGCAGAAAATAAATAGTTGAAACTACTTTATTGTTTTATTCAATGACCGCAACGCAAACTCATTCCTTCTAATAATTGTCAACGGCCAACTAATTATATACACTATGATATTTTAACAAGTAATCCTTTATCCTTTCATGAATAAAAATCTGTGGATAAAATTTTTTCTGGCAAATACTTCGAGTGTTGCAGCCGTTTTAAGTCAGCTTCGCGACTAATAATGGTAGATTTGCAGATATCGGGTCAAAACAAAAAGTAACAATAAGATACGGATATGCTTTATATATTTTTGAAAATTCATATACACAATAGAACTGTTCTCAAGATCGAAATTTTTACAGGAAGAAGGGCTGTGACTAAGCTATTTAGGACGAAATAATCTAAGGCGAGTCTCTTTTCCCAAGTCCCGCAAAAAGGTCTGTGTGTGTGTGTGGTCTCTCTCCGGAGAAAACGAAAAGCCCTATGAAACTGAAATTTCATATTTAACATTACTACAAAACCTTATTATATCACTAAATGTAACAAAAAGATTTGCTTTTGGAATTTTTTTTTTTTTTAATTTAAATATAATTATAAACCCAGTAGAGGTAAGACGTACCCATAATCAATGAATAACCAGCTTTTAAAAACATATTCATTGTGTACCGTTACAACTCCTTTGTAAAATAAATATGAATTATTCCTATTTTTAGGCTTTTTTTCCTTTGAAGAAAAATTATATGTTTAATTTCTCTTATAAATATAAATTAAATATAATTTTTAATTAAATCATAAAATGGTGAATTATCAGTCGTTATATAACACGTTATGAAAACATATTTTTACTTTCACTTACTATATATAGTAAGGAAAAGTATTGCAATCATGAACATTTTCGAATTCCAATTTTCAACGGAAATACACACTTTATGTTCCCCTGAGTCCAAATAACCAAGTCCCACAAAAAGTCCTATAAAACTGAAATTTCATATTTAAGACAACTATACACCCGAGATGTTACAAAAACTTCTTCATCAAAATCGGCTAACCAGAAGAGCCACTTTATACCATGCATATTGCACCTTTTTATGATTTTCTCAAAAAATGTTCCGACGATTTTGATTAAACTCGCTATATCGATGTAAAATTCAATGGGCCTTAATATCATGTAAGTTTCATTCTGATTAAACTGGTCTGACAGGGTTTTAAATGCAGATATTTTAAATTTTCTTTCTCTCAAGTACCTTTAATTTTGTTGATTCTATAAAAATAACTATATTATCTTGTTACCACTGATGAAAAACAGGTAAATACATAAATTGAATGAATTTGATACCTAACTAAAGGAGAAAACAAAAAAAATCTTTTTTTAAATGCAATTTTTCGTTTTTGAACATAAGAACAGTAATATACATGTATGATATACCGTTGGAAAGCTAAAGATTTTAATAATAATAATAATAATAGGCTTAGCGAACCCGAAGGTTCGATGCCGATACCACCAAATTCCGCCTACACAGACTCGTCCAATGCTCACCATTCAAGCCCAAGCTCCCGAGATCAGCCTTAACGCAATCCTCCCATCTCCGCTTCGGCCTACCTTTCGGACGCCTACCAGTCGGATCAGCAAATACCAACTTTCTCGGAATCCGTTCGTCATCGAGCCCAACAACTTTACTCGCCCATTTTAGTCTCCGCGATGCAATCAGCTCAATTATATTCACAGGATGCAAGTTCCACAATTCCGCGTTATGCAACCTTCTAAACTCCCCAGTGGCCTCATCTCTCTTTGGACCAAATATTTTACGCAATACTTTATTTTCGAAAACCTTAAGCCGCTGTTCATCCTTTAAAGTAAGCGGCCACGTTTCACATCCGTAAAGAACCGTTGGAAGAATAATAGTTTTATAAATTCTAATCTTTAAGTTTTTAGATAGAAGCCGCGAACTAAGTAACTTAGCAACTGAATAATAGCACGCATTTCCCACCTTTAACCGGGACTTTATTTCTTCCTGGATTTCATTTTTTCTAGTTATAATTGAACCTAAATACTTGAATTTCTCTACGTGTTCAAAAGTATGACCTGATACATCAATATCTCCAAGATCGACACCGTTTCTGCTACTAATCATATACTTCGTTTTATCGGTATTTAATTCGAGTCCTATTTCTTTACCGGTTTTTATTAACACACTTGTATTTAGTTGTATGGTTTCCGTGTCTTCACCTAGCAGTACCAGATCATCGGCATACCCCAAAACCGGAATCTTGTCACCCATATTTAAGCCTTTCTCGGTACACATCACCTTTTAAAGATTTTAGAAAAAAATATTATCTTATACTCAAGATTTTAAAAGTTAACAGAGAGTGGTGAAAAGAAGATAAAACTAAATGATTATTTTAGATAATAATATAATAGATTTTTTTAATAAAACACATGTTGATATATAAATTCAATTTAATTAATTCTTTAATAGTTATTAACACATATTTTTATGTCTAACTGTATTTGAAAATTCTTTCAATGATTTTAAAAATGGAGGTAAGTGAAAGTCGTGCGGGCAACAGATTTTTTTTTATTAGTTTTTGAGAATTTTTTAAACCACATTCTTTACATTTAAGATAATGAGTATAAAGCATATCCTTATCTTATTGTTAGTTTTTGTATTGACTCGATACAAGCAAAATTATTAGAATTAAAGAGATTTTTCAGTCGCGAAGGTGACTTAAAACAGCTGCAATACTAAAAGTGTTTGCCAGAAAAAAATTGTATCCATGGTTTTTTATTCATAAAAGGACAGAGAGTAACTTGATAAGAAATCATTAAAATCAGAAATGATGTGCAGCAAAATTAATGTAAATCGTACGATTTCAAATTGATTGACCCATATATGATATCAGTTTACATTTATGTAATCATATTTTATTGCTTGCTTGTTATCTTCATATTACGCGACTTATTTATATTCTATATAATATTGATATGCGTTAAATTATACCTTTCTTGTATTATTTTATCATTTCATTCATTACAATGTTTTTTAACTACCTAAGTCATAAATAAAAATGATTTTCACACTAATATGCTACTTATTTTTCTTGTCAAAGTTCTAGTACTTGAAAAATAAAATGAACACTTTAAAAATAAAACTACTTATACTTACCTCTGATGAAAAAGCTAACAGTAATTTACATATTTGTAGTTCTTTTTTTTCTTTTAAAGGTAAAAAACTTTTAAAGTCAAAACATTGGCAAATTTCCTTCTTTTTTTTTTTTTCAAATATCGGTAAAGAATAAACCGATCATCACTGGTTAATAACTTCACAGTTCAAAACCAAAATCATAATTGTGATAATTCGGTCATATTCCCTAATTGACATCGGTACGGACAAATTAAGTAATATCAGCCATGAAATGCTGAGGTATAATCCAAATAATTTACTAATAATTAAACTTGCAAATTTAACAAACCTATCATAAAATACTACAAATTTAGGGAAGTAAACAGAAAGTGTTCAAATATAAAGATACATACCTCCCTGGTATTACTAAAGCGTTCGTACAATGTCCAAGAGAAATATTACGATTATCACAATAGCCCTCAAAAGGGCCTTTATTGTTTAAATCACATAATTGTTGACTAGTGAATAAGTGCATCATTAAGCTCCATTCTTTTATTTAACTCCTTTGAAATGCCAAAATTAAGTCAACCATTAGGAAAAGATTTTTTTTTTTAATGATAAAAAGTAAGATTAAAGGCTATGTCACTGTAATTTGGCTGTTTCCTTAAGGAGAGCAATTATGAATTTTCATAATCGATGCTTTAAAAAAATAAAAAAAAAAATATTTTGAACTTTTCCAGTCATGCATTTAAGATCAATTCATACTACTGTGGCTAACTGGACAATAATACAGTCCTAAATTTTGCCTATAACTGACACCGCACAGGTTCGGAACCACCATTTTACCTCCCCTCCAAAGGACAGCATAAACAAGGATTTTTTACTCTCTTTAAAATATCTTAAGACCATCAGCTGGGTCCGGACCTTGGGCACGGAAGGCTGTTAAGCTAGCCACAATACAGATGATCTCAACTCATTTTGAACTTTAAGAAGTCTAATATACATTTATAAGAAAAACAAAGTAATCAATAGATAGGGAGATGCTTTAACCGAAATTACCAGACAAACTGTACAAATATTTAGCCATCTTTGATCAACACCTATTCTGGAGTAACCATATTTTTTTCAAATGACCTGAAAATTCATCACTATCCATATGTTCCTATGGTTATGTGATTTCATTCCCACCTATAACCCAGTTTCCTATCTTATTTCCCCCACTTAGACTATGGTTTCCTTGTATATGGTGGACATTCTGATAAGTATGACATAGAACAACTCAGAAGAGTAATGAATTGTTTTATTAGGTTAATCCACAGAATTATAAGATGATCCTGTGGGTATATCAAATTAAAGAGGCTCTATCCTTTAATCTACCGTCAATATTTCTTAAGAGTCTATCTTTCCCGAATCCTTTAGAACCAAAAATTCTTGTTACACACTTAATATTTAGGTACTTAATACCTTATGTTCCTTGTCCTTGCGTCCCAAAACTTTTATCTATCTTTTTACAGATTCACCTCCATTAAAAGATGTAATATGTATTACTCTGTTTTTAAATTCCATATCCATCTTGATTCGTAAAGCCTAATCAGTAACCTCATACAATCATCAGTTATTTCTCTACCTCCTAAACCACAAATCTTCCCAATGTAAAATTTACAGATAAAATCATGTATTAGTCCTCAAGTCTGTTCTGATTCAATACCAAAGTCTTAAGCAAACCAGACTAGAATTGTATAATTTTTTTTATTATTAGAGGACTAATAGTTCTAAAATAATCTCAAACATAGGACACAAAGTTTTAAAACTGAACAGCAAATAAAGGTAACAACAAGCATGAAATAATAACAAGAATAATCATTCATGATTTCGGGCATACTCGCTGTGAACAATTGTGAGAAAAAGTTAAACCAAATGGTTTTTTTAAGATTATTATTTTAATATTTCATGAATAATACTTTACACTGCACTTAAACGAATTAGTCAGGTCATTTACTATAATCAAACATCTGAAAATGAAATTTTAAACAAAAATCTTCATAGTCAATAAAAAATTTTCCTGACTATCCTTTAGGTCAGGGGAGGAAGAGAGAATAAATTTAAGGTTGTGTGGGTAATCATAAAATTTAACACTAATGTTGTGAAAACCACATGTCATACAATGGTATGGTCATGAAGGTGGAGAGTTGAGGCATTGTCACATTGTAGATAATTCATCAGTAAGTTACACAATTATAAACATTTACACAATACCGGTAAGGATCAAATAAATAATTGACTTAAATGGAATAGACAAGAACATAAGCTCCTTATACAAAACTATTGGTACCAAAACAATTTGAATACTATAATATAAATGGAGGTATAACAAAACTATGAATGATTAGCTATCAAAAATTAGGTTGTCTTTGATATAGATCTAAGATAGAACCATATCAAAATAATATAGACTTTAAAACTAACACATGGTACATTTTTTTAAATCAGTAAAACTGTTACTAAACACAGATAAGAAAATATAGAAACAATAATGTTATATAAAACATATGACAGCTCGTAAATAATTAAGAGCAAAGGGCACCAGTCAAAATACTATCAAAGAAATTAGGAGTAGGAAGACTCAGATACAAGAATGTTCCTATTTAGACTAACACTTACCAAGACAACGTTAAATATATTCCCGTTCTTGATTTTCAGAATATTTGTTTTAAATTTCTTCAGCTAACTCAATATCTTGCTAGTAAAACTTTTATTTTCACGAGAGGCGAGGATGTTCCACTTATTGAAATAATAATGATTACAAATTTCCTTAACTACATCGCGGGTAAAGATGAAAATATTAAACATAAAAATTCAAAATAAATCAGCACAAATTCGAGATATAACTATTCTCTTAATTAAAAATAATATAATTTTAAACACGAAATTTTAACCTTTGGGAAACACCATAATCTCAAGACGATTCTACAGAAAGTGGCATCACACAACATAAGGTAAATTTGAATTCTGTTGATAATTCATAAACAGCACAGAAATGAATAAAAAAAAATGTAATTATTGTTTTTAAAAAAAATTTAAGTAATTTTTGTGATTTTAACAATAATAGAATTACGATTGCAACAGCGAAGTATGTATAGGAATATATATTATTAGATACTAAAGGCAGTGAGCAAACAGACCAGGTACTAGGGGGTAACCAGCTGACCATAATACAGTTGCTGTTGGTTGTTTGTTTATTTATTGTGAGGTTAAAAGTGATTCTTGCTCCTTGTGGCTTTTAATTTATTTTTTTAATTGTGTTGTTCTCGATAATTTCATAATGTCAATAACTAACTTTAGTGGAATTGATTTTTTACACTCGTAGATAAGACAGTTTTAGAACAACATTGGTTGGGAACGTCAAATTTCATCTTGTTTTATGATTTTAGTTTTTCTTATGCTTTGTTTACAATAAACACTACAGTTGATTGTGGAGTTATATTTTAGCTTTTCAAAGAAAATTAGGTGTTGAAGGAGTTCGGATAATGGTATTTTTAGATTCTGAAAATGATAGTAGCTGTGCTTCGCAGAGTGCTTCTAGACATAGCAATGTGAATAATAAAGTAATAGACCTGGAGGATAGTTCGGCTAATGGCGTTTTGAGACATAAAGCGTTACAATGTGCTAATTTATATGAATACCTGATCACCTTGCCTCAAGATGTGATGGACAATCTATTTTCATATCCTATAATTTGTTTAGCTGTTTATAGAGATTTACCAGATATTGGCAAGCATTATGTTATGCGAGTGTTGTTTGTTGAACAACCTGTTCCACAGGCTGTCATCGCTTCCTGGGTTGGACAAGAATACTCCAAGGAGCACACTGAGGTTGTCGAGGTTTTGTCTAAACTAAAAGTATGGCAAGAGGCTTCAATACCAGGTGGGTTGCCCGCTTGGGCCCTAAATGTTACATTTAAGAAAAATTTAAAAGTTGCCATTTTCGGTGGAGGCTCAAGTTGGGGATGTAATCCTAATTTGGAAGCTGATACCAAAGCTAGAGATGTTGAATATCTGGACAAATATGCTATGGAAAGGTGGGAATGTGTACTGCATTACATGGTTGGATCTCAACAACAGGAAGGAATCTCTGCCGATGCTGTTCGAATTTTGCTCCATGCTGGGCTAATGAAGAGAGATGATGATGATGGCAGTCCGTTATTACAAGAGATGGCTTTCAATTCCTTCTTCTAGATACTCCAGCTCAGGTTTGGTATTTCATGCTTCAATATCTTGATACTGTGTATGCAAGGGGATTGGATCTCGCACAGTGCTTAGCTTTCCTTTTCCAATTGAGCTTCAGTATCCTGGGAAAGGACTACAGTACTGAAGGGTTGAGTGAAAGTCTCCTTACATTTCTACAGCACTTAAGAGAGTTTGGTTTGGTATATCAACGGAAAAGAAAAGGAGGAAAGTTCTACCCTACAAGGCTAGCTCTTAATATGACAAGGCAGAAGGGCAAGTCGGAAATAAGCAGTCAGGAAGGTTTCGTTATTGTGGAATCGAATTACAGAGTATATGCATACACCGATTCCAACTTGAAAGTAGCCCTGATTGGATTATTTACTGAATTACTGTATAGATTTCCTAATATGTGTGTTGGAACACTGACGAGAGATTCTGTATGCATGGCCCTGCGGAGTGGCATTACTTCTGAACAGATAATACGATTCTTGACCCTCCATGCACACTCGTTATTGATTGCCAAAGGTGGTCCAGTCATCCCGCCTACTATCAGTGACCAGATACGACTGTGGGAAAAGGAAAGGGACAGGTTTAATTTCACAGAAGGAATCCTGTACAGTCAGTTCATATCACATTCAGATTTCTCTGTTCTTAGAGATTACGCTTCTGAACGGAACTGTTTGATATGGCATTGTGATAAACGTAGAACAATGGTAGTTACCAAACAAGGACATGATGATGTGAAAAAGTTTTGGAAAAAAACATTCTAAAGGTCCTATTTCAAATTGTTAATATTTATATCAATTTTACTTTGTATAACGTTAAGTATGTATAAAATAAAAAAAATGTATTGAGATTATTGGATATATTTATACCATTTAAGAGTTTTTTTTGTTTTTTTTAAGTTCATTTGTAAATGCTTCTGTTTTACTACTGAGATGTTGAATTAAATAAGTGTTTGTTTTACATTCCATTTTTTTTTTATTATTATATCTACCTCTTATTATTATATCTAAAACTTATTGAACCTAAATAATTGTTTAGTAGATTTAATTAGTTGACCCTTGAGAATTACTAAAAGGAATTAGTCCGGGTGGTGGTCGGAATTGAGTAGTTTCAACAGTTTAATTTTTGCCAACGTTTCGACCCCCATTGTGGGTCATCATCAGGGCTTGTTGTAGGCGAATGGAAACTCATCAACAAAAAATAACTGTTGAAACTAGTCAATTGTTTCATTCACCGACCGCCATCCGGACTAATTCATTTTACTAAGTAATTGTGTTGTAAAGTTTCACATTTCAAAAGAAAAATATTTATGTCTAAACAAATTTGTATTTAATTTGTTTGGCCTTATTTAGTAATTCATATTTTAATAGTTGAAATTAATGAATACTTGTGTATAATTATTTTAAGGATCTTTTATTAAAAAGAGAAAAAACATGACTGTTAGTTTATGAATATCTCATGAATTATTTGAATAATGAGATGGAGTTTAGCCGACTGGGATTGCTGAGTTTCATTTCATGAAAGGAATTTCATGATAACGGTGGAAAGAGGGAAAGGTGTCGTTCTTTTTAATAAAGATATGTAATATACCATTTTTAATAAAAGCTTAAATAGCAGAATCTGGAACATATTAATTTTTATATTAAAAGAAGGCACTAGTATAAAATAAAGCAAACATTATATCAAAAACTACAAAACTAAATTTTGCATTAATATTTAACTATTTGTATGTTAAATAGTTGACAATATGATTATAATTAAGTAAGATATGGTTTGGGAGAGGCTCCAAAATGATTGGAAGATAGTGTCAAAAATATTTATTTAACTTACGTTTTGACTCCGATAAATAAATGTCCATGATTTAAATTGAGATCAAAAGAAATAAAAAATGGAAGTAATATAAATTCATAAAGTAAATGAATTAATATATCAGTATGAGTTAATTGTACTTGCATCCTGTGAATATAATTGAGCTGATTGCATCGCGGTGACTCAAATGGGCGAGTAAAGTTGTCGGGCTCGATGACGAGCGGATTCCGAGAAAGTTGGTATTTGCTGATCCGACTGGTAGGCATCCGAAAGGTAGGCCGAAGCGGAGATGGGAGGATTGCGTTAAGGCTGATCTCGGGAGCTTGGGCTTGAATGGTGAGCATTGGACGATTCTGTGTAGGCGGGATTTGGTGGTATCGGCATCTTAGGGTTCGCTAAGCCTATTATTATTATTATTATGAGTTAATTGTAAAAATCTGGCACAGACAATATACAACTTTCACTTACCTCTGTTTTTAAAATCGATTAAAGAATTTTTAATTACATTTAGTGATAAAAATAAGTGAAACTATTAAAGAATTAATTAAATTGAATTTATCTAGAAACAAGTGTTTTATTAAAAAATCTGATGCAGGCAACACTCGACTTTCACTTACCTCAACTTTTATAATCAATTTAAAAACTACTAAATAAACATCAATTTGAAAAATATTTGTTGAATTATATTGAGGGTGTATAGTCGACTGTAGAAACTATTATAGGTGGAATAGTCAGGAATCAGTCATTTTTGAAAAGTTTTTAATTTTGCCAACGTTTCGGCTCAAGCTTGTGAGCCATCATCAGGGCATTACTGAGCCATGTCCAAGCATAAACTGCTGGTTGAGTTTATGCTTGGACATGGCTCAGTAATGCCCTGATGATGGCTCACAAGCTTGAGCCGAAACGTTGGCAAAATTAAAAACTTTTCAAAAATGACTGATTCCTGACTATTCCACCTATAATGAAAAATATTTGAAGTTTATTTAAATGAAACGTGTATTCATTTTTGTTAGAAACATATGATTTAGATTAAATAATACAACTATATTAAATTGTTCATCAGTAATAAGTTTATTCCTCATTCGTCACTTCATAATACCTTTAACAACTCTGTGTATCCGTTAATATTTTTTCTAAAATGTTTCTCTTTCCAACGGTATATTATACATCTATATTACTGTTCTTATTATCAGTAAACCAAAACTTACATTAAAAAATAGTTTTGCTCTGTTATCCTTTAGTTGGTCATCAAATTCGTCCAACTTGTATATATTTTAGCTGTCCTTCATCAATGTCATTAAGATGATATGGTTAATCTTTTGGAATGTACAAAATTAAAGGTAGTTTAGAGGAAGAAAATTTAAAATATCGGCATTTAAGCCATGTCAGACTATTTCATATGTAGGTAAGTGAAAGTAAAATAAAAAAATTCAACAATGTGTATTAGGTAAAATGAAATATATTATACCTTATACCCATACTTTTGTTAATTATATTCATGTTCAATTTCACTATTAGCTCATGTTGATATATTTATTAATTTTTATTACTTTTGTTCTTATTTTTATTCATTTAATGTCACTTTTATGGTACTGTGGCAAAACCAAGGATTTTTTACTCCCTTTAAAAAATCTTAAGGCCATCTACTGGGTTTGAACCTGCAACTTGGGTGGGTATTTTTAGTTCCCTGTCTTTTAATTCTTTAAATTTTTCATGGCTATTTATTTGTTAAACTGTTGCTCTGTTTCTTGTTATTATTTATTTATTCTCATTTTTTTTTTTTTAATTATCCAAATGACCTTCAAGATTTGAAACCAAATCCTATATGGTCAATACTATACAATTTAATAAAAACTTAGGTTCCGGAACCAAATATAATAAAAAAAGATCAATAAATTAATTAAATAGAGAATAAAATAAAATAATGTAAATGAGAGAGGAAGGTGACTCAAATGAAATAGAAAAAATAAAATAATATTAAAATTAAATTAAACTCTGTGAAGTGCCTCTTTTTTTTTTTTTCTTTTTAGATTTCACATTGAGCGTTAATGAAGAATTGCTTGATGATCATAAACTTTTCTTTGTCTAACTTTTGTAAAAACATGGCTTCTGTTTCTAGAGGAACCACTACTCCCGTTTGCTTTCTGTATTTTCTACATTGGAATAGAATGTGGCACGGGTCTTCAGGGACTTAGCATGTTACGCAGTTGCTATCATTTTCTATTTTCATTAAATTGAGATATTTTTTGGTGCAGCCATGGTTAGTCCGTAGTCTTACTAATTGTGAAATTTCTTTTCTATCAAGTTGTTAGTTCTTGGAGAACCATGGTATAAGGCTAATGGTTGGCTGGGTTTGATAGTAATCTTTACCTTTAAATTGTAACTTCCAGTCATATTTTTCCTGTCATTCCTGGACTGTTTCTTTCTGTAGACATTTTAAAAGGTCTTGGAGAGGTACTTTGGCATTTTCTATCATAGTTTCTTTTTCCCCGGTAGCTCTATCTGCCGCTTCATTTCCTGATAGTCCTATATGACTTGGTATCCATTGGAAGCTATAACTGTTGCTGCCGGTTTGTAGATTCCGGATAATATCTAGAGCTATATAGGTTGTTTATTTGTTTTTATAAACATTTTTCAATAGTTTGCATGAGGAAGCCGAGTCTATTAATATGACTATATTGGTGTTAGAGTATTCACGTTGACAGTAACAAAGTGCTTTGAGAATGGCATACAGTTCAGCACTAAGAATACTGAATTTAGTAGGTAGAGCGACCGAAATTTTGTATTCTTTGACTGGATCAATAACATGCTATTGCAGTTTGGTGGGAGGATTTGGAGTTATTCTCATTTAAGACTCAGAAAATGCGTTAACAGTCTCTCCCTTTATATTTAACTTTATATTTTTAACTAATCACAAGCTTACAAATGTCTTTCTTATGTACAAAAAAAATAAATTATTTAATCTCAATTACATTATTATTTAATTCTTGAGATATATATATATATATATATATATATATATATATATATATATATATATATATATTTATTTCATTCAAGCAAATTCTCAATTTTTTAAGAAATACTTAAACCTTTCTGGCGCTGGAGCATCAAGTTTATAGTTTTGGTTTAAACTTGGTAGGGACATATTTCCACAATATATATATATATATATATATATATATATATATAATATATATATATTTTTTTTTTATTTTTTATTTATTATTTTTTTTTTTTTTATTGTTCCTTTGTACAAGACATACCAAATATTCCCTCAGTTTTTCAATAGAATTTATATTAGGTGGTTAACTCTCTAACCTAAAGACAGTTACAAGGCAACCAAATCCTCTTTTCCAAAGCTAACTTAAGCTTTTCTCCTCTCAAAGGCGAACCCTGTATTCCAGGTTACCCCTGAAACCTGAATCTAGGAGTTTACTTCAGTCCGTGAAACATTGAATAACTAAAATTGAACCCAGCAGATGGTACTAGAATTTTTTAAAGGTAGTAAAAAAAATTTTCGTTATGCCGTTATTCAAAAGGAATGTAAAATGGTGGTCTTCAGCTTAAACCTGGATAGACAAAATTTAGGACTTCACCTTTAGTATCGTCCGATACCCACAGCAGCATAAAATTATGTTAAATGAATAACAATAACCTTAAATTTAAAACTTACTCATGAAGGCTTACTCAAATACTCATATATATACATAGTTGGCGCAACAACCCGTTAACGGGTCAAAGTCTCCGCCAGTTTGCCCAGTTCCTGACACCTAGGAAGGAATTCGCATCCGCTGCGACGCACGTAGAAAACAGCTGTTCTAGGAGTACAAAATTTATAATGATCACAAAAATGTTTCAAAATTTTGTAATGCACCCTAACAATATATTGAATGGAGTAATATCACCATTGTCAATCCAACCAACAAGTTGGTTATTTGTTTTTCATAGAAATCTACTTGAAAATGAAAAAAAAGTTTTTAACCAATTTTTTTATACTGAATTGTCATCCGCTAGTCCCAATAGATGGAAAATATCTACTAGACATTATTGAATATGTTATAACATGTCCAATTTGAGTGTTGTGATTGTGCAGTTTCAGGCACCTTTCAGTAAACACAAGTTATTATATCACTTAGAATGTTGAATTTGGCCCTGTGATTTACGAACGTGTGATTTTTAATAAAAGCCAAAGTTCACAAATATATTGTGTTATGGTAATTTAAAATTATTTTCCGGTTACACTTCTTAGACCACCTGGACATCGCCTGCGAATTCCTGGGGTACGCAGACCAATAGTTGGGAACCACTACTCTCTTATATACCAGATTTTTATAAATTTCATTTTTTTTTTTTTTTTTTTGGTTTGTTACCATTACCATTATAGGTTTATTTTTCTTACCAAAAGCCATTTTATATTACTGATAAATTTTATATTTTACAGCTCTTATGTTATCTTTTTTAATTTTTATTAGCTGTTTATTTATTATTTTTTTATTGGTTGATGATTTTTATTGATGGTGTTATTAATGTTTATTTCCATATAACCAAAAAAATTGCATATCTTGTAACTAATTCAATTCCGTATCAGAAAATAAAATCTTTAAAATTGTTAAATTGTCGATGGTGGATTTAGAGGTATTTTTTGGCTTTCTTTCGATTTTTAGGAGAGGAATTTTATCTTGTAGAAGGAAGGATAGAAAAGTACTTTCAAGTATTTGTCAACTTTAACTTTAACTTTAAATTTAACGCTCTTTCAGTTTTCAAAGAAAAGGTATTTTCTGTAGGAAGCACTGTTTGCGACCTATAGGTGAAACACTCAAAAAAGTGCGAACAATTTGAGGTATTTCGGCTGCCATAAGTTAAGCTCACCACGCGCGATGGTACGAATTCAGATTACTTTTATTAAAGACTATTAATAGGCATTAAAGCAATTTCCAGTTTTGTCAGAATTAATTCCCCCAAGATTCCTCATTTTACTAGGCTAAATTATCTAATTACTGTTTGTTACTGTGTACCGTGTCACTGTTTCTTTATAATTGTTTTGTTAAAAATATTAATTAAGTATTATTTTGTTTCTTACTGTGTTCTGTGTTACTGTTTCTTTATATTTATTTTAAAAAATATTATTTAGAAATCCAGGAAGAAATAAAGTCCCGGTCAAAGGTGGGAAATGCATGTTATTATTCAGTTGCTAAATTACTTAGCTTTTACTCATTCCGCTGGTGTTCCTCAAGGCAGTATCCTAGGACCCATTCTCTACACAGTATATACAGCTGATACCCAACCAATCCTAACACTTTCCTTTCCACTTATGCTGATGACACTTGTGTGTTATCAGTCAATAAAGATCCAACTGTTGCCTCTCAAACCCTTCAATCCCACATCAGAGACCTTGAGATATGGTGTCAGAATTGGAGAATTAAAATAAATTCCAACAAATCCCACCAAATAATCTTCACCCTTCGTCATAAGCCAATGACATCCTGTTCTACAGTATCCTTTCATAATATTCCACTTGTCCCTGTTGAACAGACCCGCTACCTAGGACTCCTCCTTGACAAACGTCTCACATGGAATCCGCACACAAGACTGAAAAGACAAGACACTGCTCGCCGCTTTCGATTACTTCAACGCTTGCTAGACAGACGCTCAAACCTTCCACTTAACTACAAAAGGCTCATCTACATGACCACCATAAGGCCTATATGGACTTGCGTAGTTGAGCTTTGGGGCTCTACTAAACCATCGAATTCTTCCCGTATCCAATCTTTACAATCTAAAATCCTTCATAAAATCTTCAAAGCTCCTTACTTTGTCACAAATAAAATCATCCATAAAGACCTAAATGTTCCATATGTTGCTGATTTGGCCCGAACCAGATATCAATCCTTCCATGACAAACTCCTTTCCCACCCCAACCAACTAGTTTCAATCCTGGCTTCCTGTTCGATCCCTGATAATCCTCCGAGGCGTCTGAAAAGAAGATGGCCTCGAGACCTTCTGTTTAAAATAGTTACTGGAGTGCTACCGTTGGGTTGTTCCTCTACAAGTCTGTCTCATGTGATTTTTCTTTTAACATATTTACTTGTTCTAATATAAATTACAGTTGTAAATTTCAATAAATAAATATTTAAAAAAAAAAAAAAAAAATTACTTAGCTCGCGGCTTCTGTCTAAAAACTTAAAGGTTAGAATTTATAAAACTATTATTAATTATATTTATTATATAATTAATTATTAATTAATTAATTATATTTATTATACTATAAAACTATTATTCTTCCGAGGGGGGGCCCGTGGCTGAGTGGCTAGCGCGCTAGTCTCTCATGCTACAGGTTCTGAGTTCGAATCCCAGTCCCGGCGTGGCTTTTATAAGGATAAAAAAAAATGTGGATTCACTCACAACCTCTCCTCCGGGTATGTGAGACCCGTCAGCCAAAGGGTGGCCACTCACAAAATTAGTCGTAGGGAGTGATGACCCTACACTAAAAATTGCATCATGAAACGTGAGTGTAAACTTGCAGGAGTTTACACCGCGAGGCCCAGAGTCTACACGGCCTGTCGTGCCACTGGAATAATAATAATAAATTAATTATTCTTCCGACGATTCTTTACGGATGTGAAACGTGACCGCTTACTTTGAAGGATGAACAACGGCTTAAGGTTTTCGAAAATAAGGTACTACGTAAAATATTTGGTCCGAAGAGAGATAAGGCCACTGAGAAGTTTAGAAGGTCGCACAACGCGGAATTGCGGAGTTTGTACCCTGTGAATATAATTGAGTTGATAGCATCGCGGAGACTCAAATGGGCGCGTAAAGTTGTTGGGCTTTCTTTCTCGGAATCCGCTCGTCATCGAGCCCAACAACTTTACCTGCCCATTTGAGTCTCCGCGATGCAATCAGCTCAATTATATTCACAGGATGCAAGTTCTGCAATTCCGCGTTGTGCAACCTTCTAAACTCTCCAGTGGCCTCATCTCTCTTCGGACCAAATATTTTACGCAATACCTTATTTTCGAAAACCTTAAGCCGTTGTTCATCCTTCAAAGTAAGTGGCCACGTTTCACATCCGTAAAGAACCGTTGGAAGAATAATAGTTTTATAAATTCTAATGTTTAAGTTTTTAGATAGAAGCCGCGAACTAAGTAACTTAGCAACTGAATAATAACACGCATTTTCCACCTTTAACCGGGACTTTATTTCTTCCTGGATTTCATTTTTTCTAGTTATAATTAAACCTAAATACTTGAATTTCTCTACGTGTTCAAAAGTATGACCTGATACATCAATATCACCAAGATCGACACCGTTTCTGCTACTAATCATATACTTCGTCTTATCGGTATTTAATTCGAGTCCTATTTCTTTACCGGTTTTTAGCATAAAAAAAAAAAAAAAAAACTTAATTTTTTCCTCACTGAGAAAAAGGTGTACATATATAGTAGATAGAGATATCAATGATCCATTATTTTTCTCACTCAAGGAGAAATATTAATGCCACATTTATTATTTTATAAGAGCCTAAAAACCATGCGACACATACATTATATGATGACATGGCGTGTTGCTGTCAACCACAGCTCCCGTCATTCAGCTTTATGTAATTTACTTTTCTACATTAGATTTGACAGTTGTGGAACAAATTAATTAAATTAATTATTTTCACGGCTCGTTGAGTTTATTGTGCTTTTTTAAAATGATTTCGTTTAAACAACAGATATTTCGTTATGTACGTCGAACCTGATATGGCATGCTTGGAACAATGTGTTTTATTTACTATGAAATATATAGTAAGATAAAATATTGCCATTCTCATTTTTTTGTTTTCTTTCGACACCCTGTTTTTCCCAGACAGGGAGAAATTAAGTTTGCGAATTGGTAAAGAAAGAAAGGGATAATCAACTAGCACTATTAATTTTCGATCATCTATATACATTTAGGTTCAAGTATTTAGGTTCAATGATAACAAGAAAAATAAAATCCAGGAAGAAATAAAGTCCCGGGTAAGATGGGAAATACGTGTTATTATTCAGTTGCTAAATTACTTAGCTGGCGGATTCTAATATCATTTATTGTAATTTGAATTAGATGGATGAGCTTTGATGATGTTCCGAACTCGCGCAATGCTTGTAGAAGCTGAGGCCTCTTGATGCTGTCGTATGTGTTATGGAAATCTATAAAAAGGCGGTGGGTCACCATTCTGTACTCCATGCTTTTTTCCAGAATCATACGCAGTCCGAATATCTGATCCACAGAGGATTTACACCTGAATTATTGTTTGTAACTATATTAAAAATCTGGTGCGGGCAACACGCGACTTTCACTTACCTCCGTTTTTAGAATCAATTAAAGAATTTTCAAATACAGAAAGAGATGAGTGAAACCATTGATTTTTGGCAGGGGTAAAAGCTTTGATTTCGTAACCATGGTGACGTTACCAACATGCTCTAGATTGGCGCATGCGCAACGCTCTGTGTATTATACAGATTTTATTTTATTTTATTTTTTTTTAAGAAAAAAGTTAAAGTTAGATTTAAGCGATATAGGGATACGAAGAAAAAGTATGCAATAGTGTAATGAACAAAACATCTGGTGCGGGCAACACAAGACCTTCACTTCCCTCCGTGAGAATTTTCAAATACAGTTAGAGATAAAAAATAGTAAAACTATTAAAAAATTAATTAAATTGAATTTCTACAGAAACATGTGTTTTATTTCAAAATTTAGTATATTATTATCTAAAATAATCACTTAGTTTTATCGGCTTTTCATCACTCTCTATTAACTTTTATAAGCTTGAATATAAGATAATATTTTTTCTAAAATCTTTAGCTTTCTAACGGTATATTACACATGTATATTACTCTTCTTATCTTAAAAAAAAAAAAAAAAAAAATCCATTAAAAAAATATTATTTCAGTTTTTTCCTTTAGTTGGATATCGAATTCATTCAAATTATATATTTACCTGTTTTTCATCAGTGGTAACAAGATAATATAGTTATTTTTATAGAATCAACAAAACAAACTATTTTAATCAGAATGAAACCTACATGATATTAAAGCCTATTAAGTTTTACATTGATATAGCGAGTTTAATCAAAATCGTCGGGACTGTTTTTGAGAAAATCATAAAAAGGTGCAATATGCATGGTACAAAGTAGCTCTTCAGGTCAGCCGATTTTTATAAAAAAGTTTTTGTAACATCTCGGGCGTATAATTGTCTTAAATATGGAATTTCAGTTTCATAAGACTTCTCGTTTCCGCCCGGGAGTTATCACACAGACCTTTTGC
The DNA here is from genome assembly GCA_023052935.1 of Piezodorus guildinii. Taxonomy (NCBI): domain Eukaryota; kingdom Metazoa; phylum Arthropoda; class Insecta; order Hemiptera; family Pentatomidae; genus Piezodorus; species Piezodorus guildinii. The sequence goes on along the minus strand of CM041294.1, from coordinate 164,194,011 downwards.
GGGACTTGGTTTGGACTCAGGGGACCCTAAAACGTGTATTTCCGTTGAAAACTGGAACTTGAAAATTTTCACGATCGCAATACTTTCCCTTACTATTATAGTAAGTGAAAGTAAAAATAACTTTTTATAGACAGAAACAAATAAACACTCCAGACATCTAACACAGGAAACAATATGGCGGCCTTGAACAAAATGGCACTGTGATGCTCCACAATTATGGTTGTTATATTGTTGAATGGTTTTCTTTGGCGAGTTTTTTTAGAAACTGGAATAATATTACAAATAGCAAGGTTTAACAAATATTGCCAGTGTCCCTGTGTATTATATGTTTCACCTTGCTACCTTTCCTTTTAGGCCAAAGAGATTCGAATGTAAGATAGGTAAATCAGTTAAGATGGTTAAAAGATAGCCACTATTATACCTCTATGTTATACAGAGTTGACCTGAGACAACTGGGTTAGGAAGCGGAGAGATGTAGGATCCAGATAGCGCTGTGTCGCATGTGGCCCTATCAGATGTTCGCTATCAATTCTCGATGCCGACCTACATTCTTTCTCCTTTCCGTATCTATCTAAATATCAATATCGGGGAAATGAATCGAGGGCTATCTTTTCATAACATCTCTTCAGTTAGCCTGATCATAGATCGGTCTAGCAAGTAAATAAAATAAAAAAATCTGCAACGCAGATCACATGATTTTCACTAACCTCACTTTTAAAGATCAATGCAAGGACTTTGGAAGATGAAAAAATAATTATATTAAGTGTTTCAATATAAATATTTATTTTTTATTAAATAACCTAAAAATATATATTATTGTCTATAGCAGTGGTTCCTAACCAAAACTTTTCACGAACCCTTTCTTCTAATCATTTCAACAACAAGCACCTCCTAAATTATTAAAATATAATTCTAATTATTTTAGATAATTAATATTAAAGAACCACCTCAGAGACCTTGAGGTATGGTGTCAGAATTGGAGAATTAAAATAAATTCCAACAAATCCCACCAAATTACCTTTACCCTTCGTCGTAAACCTACGACATCCTGCCATCCAGTGTCCTTCAATAACGTCCCGTTATAGTTTCTGTTGAACAGATCCGATATCTAGGATTCCACCTTGACAAACGCCTTACTTGGAACCCTGATACAAGACTGAAACGACAAGAAACAGCTGTCGTTTTGGCTACTCCAACACTTCCTAGACAAACGTTCTAATCTTCCAATTAACCACAAAAGACTCATCTAAATGAGTATCATACGGCCTATATGGATTTACGGAGTAGAGCTTTGTGGCTCTACTCAACCATCAAATTCTTCCCGTATCCAATCCCTACAATCCTTCGTAAAATCCTCAATGCTCCTTACTTTGGCTCGATCTAGATACCATTCCTTTCATGAAAAACTACAATCCCACTCTGATCCTCTATATAGTTTCAATACTTTCTTCCACTTCAATTCCTGATAATCCTCAGAGGCGTCTGAAACGCAGATGGCCTAGAGACCTTCTAGCTTAGAAAATTTTTAAAGTGCAGCCGCTGGGCAGCTTCTCTACACGTTTGTTTGCCTATTTTCTTTTAGCCGATTTACTAGATGTGTTGTACAGTACAGTTGTAAATATCAATAAATAATTTTTTTTAAATTAAAGAAATGTAGGAATGCAAATGAAGAAAAAAGAACCAGTCTGTAATAATTTATTTCAATCCGCGAAACATTGAATTACTATAATTTCAAACTACTGCAATAAATAAATCTATTTTTTTAAATATCCATAAACAATCAACTATTGTTCTGCAGTAGTAATCACATATCAGTCATTACTTGGAATTATATCAATTTATAATTTTTTTTTTTTTGTATTTATTTATAGTAATTTACAACTGTATTAAAGAACACAATAAGTAAATATGAGGAATGAAAAAAAAAGTCATGAAAATGTCTTAAGAAAGAACTACCCAGTAGTAGCACTTCACTAACTATTTTAACTCAGTAGGTCCCGAGGCCACCTTCTTTTCAGTCGCCTTGGAGGGTTATCAGGGATATATATTTTTTTTCTTTTTTTTTTTTCTGTGGCGCGACAGGCCGTGCAGGCCCTGGGCCTCGCGGTGTAATCTCCTGAGAGGTTACTCTCACGTTTCGTGATGTGTTTTCTAGTGTAGGGTCATCACTCCCTACGCCTAATTTTGTGAGTGGCCACCATTTGGCTGACGGGTCTCACTACCCGGGGGAGAGGCTGTGAGTGAATCCCCATTTAATTACATTCTTATAAAAGCCCCTTTGGGACTGGGATTTGAACTCACAACTTTAGCATGAGAGACTAGCGCGCTAGCCACTCAGCCACGGGCTCCCCTTAATCAGGGATATATAAGGAAGATAAATTACGAAAAAGTGGGTTTGTGTGTGGGCTCGATTCCATATGTCCAAATAGGTCTGATAATAGTGATATAAATGAGTCTTTTGTAATATACTGGAAGTTTTAAACGTTTGTCTAGTAAGTGTTGTAGTAATCGATTTATTCGAGCAATTTCAGTCTTGTGTGAGGACCAATTTCTAATGTTGAATTTACCTGTGTAAGGCATGCATTCTTGACTTGAGGAATATTTTTCATTAAGGTAATTATAATAGAAATAATATCGAAATAATGTTCTGTTGACTCCTCGCGGACTCCCTGAATATCGTTTGGACCATTAGTTGGGAACCACTGCTCTGCAACAATGACATGATATGCTCTTTTCTTCACTTCCGCTACTTTCTACAACTTTTGAGGTTAGATAACATTTCTTTTAAAATCTTTAGCTTTCCAACGATATGTTTATACCGACTCATAGTACCCTAAAACGTGCTTTTCCGTTGAAAACTAGAATTCGATAATTTTCAAAATCGCAATACTTTCCCTTACTATATATTTTATATATAGGCAAATGAAAGTGATATGTTAAGAGAATTTGAATGAATCCTTCTTGAACAATCTGAAATTGTATGATGATCCTTAATTGAGTAACCATTTGCAATTTATGTAAGTCGGAACAATGGATCCGCTACTCTCTGACGTGCCCGCCCAACATGACCTATAACAAAACAATTAACTAAGTCTGCCGCTGAATGACGACTTTGCAATGAAATAATGATTCATTATTTATTATTTATAATTTTTGTTTTTGTTTTTAGGAGAGAACCCTTTACAAATATAGTCTATCACTATTTAATCTATCCATAGTCTTTCTTTAAAAAATCCTCTGGAATAGTTTACAAATAGCAGAATCACTTGTAGCTGGTTGGCTAGCATAACAGCCTCCTATGCCAAAGGTCACGGGTTCAAACCCGCAAATGGTCTAAAGCAAATAGTAGATAATAATTTAATGAAACATGTTAAGTAAAGTCGAGACTCGATGTAATTCTTTAATCTTTATTCAACAATTAACTTTATTTATATTCTGATATTCTGATGGGAGTAAAAAATCCTTAGTTAGGCCGTCTTTTGGAGGGGACATTAAAAGGTGGTCCCGAGCCTGTGCGATGTCAGGTACTCGTTAAAGATCCCTATCCTAATAAAACCTTGATAGGCAAAATTTATGACTCCCACTGTAGCATCGTTCGATTAGCCATAGTAGCATAAAGTTACGTTAAATAAAAAAAAATAAATAAAAAAAATAAATAGTTTACAAATAGCCAATTAACTTATTAACTTTGATAAAAAATAACAAAAAAAAAACCTGTACCTCTACAACCCGTGAGGGGTCTTGGGCTCAGTAAATATAAAAGTTCGTACTGTTCCAAAGCCAACGGACGTGCGATGAGGTGATAAGGCCTTGATCACGCTCAACCGCAAAGTTTTTTTATCCAATTTGGGTGACCACTTTAATAGGGCTGGCTGGGTCTATCCCAGGAGGGTCTCCATACCCTAGGGTCGCCCTCCGAATGAATTTACAGAATAAATAATATTATGTCAAAGCCGGGATTCGAACCCAGGACCTGTAGAACAATAGACTAGTGCTCTATCCACTAGACCACACCGTTAGCTTTCGTTGATAAACAATGGTTTAATATACAAGTTTAACGAATTTGATAACCAACTAAAGGAGAAACAGCAAGACTACATAACTAACTAAAGAGCAAACATATATTTATTTATTTTACAGATATAAGTTTTGCCTGTTTGAAAGCTTAAATTCCATATCTTATTTTATATATTGTCCAAGGTATAGGAGTTATGTTTCAGTTAGAAATATAACGTTACTCTGTTCGCTCTCTGAATTTTTGGATCATTCCTTTCTTGTCCGCTCTGCTAATCTCTGGAATTCCCTACCTACCCATATCCGCCATGCTTCTTCTCTCATCATTCAAGTCACAACTGTTCCAATACCTCCTGTATTCCCAAACAGACGCCCAACAGCAATAACGATTTATATCAAATATCAGATTTTGAATATAAAAAAGAAATATTTATTGCTCATACCTAACTTAGTTATTTAATTAATTTTAAATTTAATTTTGTTCAGTAAATATATGTATCTGAAGAAGTTTATTTATTTTACTCGTTTGTTTTATTGTATAGATATATTTCTTTTTTTTTATTTTCTTACTTCTTACACCATTGTAAATAAGAATTAATCATGATCATTTTGTCTTTTGGCCAGATACATTGTATATCTTAATTGTATATATTTGTTGTTCTTAAGGGACTCTGTCCCAGAATAAAGATTATTTTCTATTCTATTCTATCTTTGGCGTTCTTTTTTCTTAAGTTTAAGTTCTTTTTTCTCGGCTGATATTTGTTTATATGGGAAATTTCTGTTTAAGATAAAGATCTTTTTGCGGGACTTGGTTATTTATACTCAGGAGATCCTAAAACGTACATTGCGCGTTGTAAACTGGAATCAGAAAGTTTTCACGATCGTAATACCTTCCCTTACTATATATTTCATAAGTTGACAATTGAGAGGCGTTGTGAGAGATGTCATTGGGAAATAATTAGTATTAAAGGAGATAATGAACAATATTTTATTTCTTTATGAGTATTTAAAAAAAAACAAAAAAAAAACCTTCTTGCATAAGTTCTAAATTTTAGGTATTTTTATGACTATTGGACGATATTAATGTGGATTTCATAAATTTTACTTATTCATTTTTAAATAAGATGGGGGGTCTTTAACAAGTATCTGACTTAGCACAGGCTCTTGGAACACTATTTTACGTTCCCTCTGAAGAACGGCATAACATGTAACCTAGTAACATCTGCCAGGTTCAAAATTAAAAAATCTGGTGCGGGCACCACACGACTTTCACTTACCTCCGTTTTTAAAATCGATTAAAGAATTTCCAAATACAGTTAGAGATAAAAATGGGTGAAACCATTAAAGAATTAATTAAATTGCATTAATATAGAAACATGTGTTTTATTAAAAACTCTATTATATTATTATCTAAAATAATCAGTTAGTTTTATCAGATGAGGAAGATGGTTGGGAATGCGGTCATAAATTAAAAACACACATTTAAAATAAGTGTTATTTTAACTATGTGCCGACGTTTCGGCCTACAATGTGGGCCTTCATCAGGGCTAAAAGAAACAATATAACAACCAATGTAATTATAGACTTAATAATGCGTTAGGTATATAATAATAATATGACAGTAATAAATTATGGGAACATAAATAAAATTAAATGTAAAATGATAATAAGATGACAATTATAAAGTATGGAAATAAGGTGACAGTTATAAAGTATGGAAATAAACAAAATTAAGATGATAGTTATAAAGTATGGAAGTAAACATAATTGAGATGATAATATTGTAATGAGAATATATAAAGAGAGATTAAGCAAATGAAAATAATGACAAAGGAAAAATATGTGAACAATTAAAATTTTAAATATTAACAATTTTGAGTTGATATATGACGGTAATATATTAAAAACATAGTTAAAAGTATAGGTAATATATAAAAAAAAGAACATAGTCATTACAAAAGAGAAACAGTATGAATAAACAATAATTTAAATTTTAAAATAATGTAATATTAAACTAATAATTATATGTCAGGATATGTAACGGAGATAGATATGAGTATGGAAAGAGGGAGAAAGAAATGGGCGATGAAAAAAGATCCTTATCAATAAGAAAAAAGATACATACTTGACTCGACCTGAAGACGCTGCCTAAAGGAGTGATGTTTCCCAGTTTAAAAAACGTTCATTGCGTGGAACGGAAAATATGAGAACTAGAATGTCCGTTAGGACAATTCCAAGAAGCTAAGTTATGTTTACTGATTCGATTGTTAAAAAATAGCCAAAAGTTATTACTTGAGAGTACTTGAGTTTTACTTATATTACTTGAGTATTTGATAAATTGTAAGATATTGTGACTAAAGATTAAGAATAGACGGATGACGATGATAAATGACGATTAGGTAGTAATGAATGACGATAAGGAGCTGTCGAAGGAAATGATAAATAAACAGTAATCTAGTAGGTAAACAAATAAATTAATAAAAGGGGAGTACAAAAATTAAATAAATATATAAATAAATAAAAATAAAATTATGAAGATATGATCAGATGGTTGTTTAAAAAATGAGCTAGGGATGCTTTATTATCAAATTCGCTCAACGTGTATATTTAGGTGTTAATTATCAATGGTAACAAGATAATATAGTTATTTTTATAGAATCTACAAAATTAAAGGTACTTTAGACGAAGAAAATTTAAAATATCTGCATTTAAGCTCTGTCAGACTTTTTTAATCAGAATGAAACCTACATGATATTAATGCCCATTAAATTTTACATCAATATAGCAAGTTTAATCAAAATCGTTAGAGTCGTTTTTGAGAAAATCGTAAAAAGGTGCTAAATGCATTTGATAAAGTAGGACTTCCAGTAAGCCTATTTTAGTGAAAAAGTTGCTGTAACATCTCGGGCGTATAATAGGTTTAAATATGAAATTTCAGTTCCGTACGACTTTTTGCGCTAGAGTTACCACACACCCAGATACACGGACACACATATTTTTTTGCGGGACTTTTTTTTTTTTTTGATTATATTGGTAAGTGAAAGTAATAAAAATTCACCGTTTTGTGGATTGAAGTAAACTCCTAGAACTTTTTTCTTCATTTTCCTTTCCCCAACTATTTCTAGAATATAGAGTTTCGGTAGAGATATTTCGCACACAATGTACGTGATACGGTGTAGTCCACAAAAAAAAACTAAACATATATCTAATATTTAACATTAAGAGGGTCCTTGTCATTGAAATAATTGTATGAAGGGGTCCGCGTAAAAGTTTTGTTCTGAATCACTGGGCTAGACGTTTCTGAGACACCCTGTATGGTAGGTGAAAGTAAAAATACCGACAGATCGAAGATTAAAGTTACCATAAACTGGGATTACATTGACCCCTGGTTTGTTAATCATTAAATACAAAAATGGAATCTTGGAAAAGGAGCATTGAGAGTCTGGAGAAGGGAGCAGTGCTTACAATGGCTGAATCACATTTTGATGAAGCCCCACTACTTTGACGTAGCTCCTGCCAAATATCACGTTGGCTAATCGAGTCTCGTGCTGCAAGGATCACGTGCTATCGCCAGCTGACTTATAGCACCTGATTTTTAATGTAATCACCTCGATATTACTTTATGAATATATAATCTAAAAAACAATTTTTTATTGTTTGTTTATTCATTTAACGTCCCTTGATTCTGCTGTAGCTAATCGGACGATGCTACAGTGTGAGTCCTAAATTTTTCCTATCCAGGTTTAACGAGGATTGGGATATTTAACGAGTATCTGACATTGCACAGGCTCCGAACCACGTTTATACGCCCCCTTCGAAGGACGGCATAACTGAGGATTTCTTACTCCCATCAGAATATCAGAATATAAATAAAGTTAATTGTTGAATAAAGATTAAAGAATTACATCGAGTCTCGACTTTACTTAACATGTTTCATTAAATTATTATCTTCTACAATAATCTAGTTTCATCGGTCCTACCTCGATGTCGCTGATAGATCTTTCAGAAGTTAGCTCAGCTCCTCAGATGACCAACCTGCTCCTACCAGGTAGTATCTCCCTAGGTCAGAGCATCTCTGCCTTTGTAACATAACGTGGTCTATCTTTATTTAACATCCTTTAGTTAACTTCTCTCCTTATTCCTTCCTATATCCTTAGGATGGGGATCATCGCTTCTACCCATGTGCACCTATGAGGACTTCTATCCGCTGCTGTTGTGCTTCTACCACACGGAGCATTTCCTTCCTAGCCACTACCCTCTGCTAATTGGTAGGTGCGTGTTCGTCCCCTACCTGACAGAGTAACCTCATGCCAGGTGCTACGGTACAAGCATCTACCACGGCGAGCACCACCTTCCATCTTACTCTCTTTCCTTGCATGAACACGCAATTGTCGAGGCCTTCTGAGCCCTATCTTGTCCATCATAATAACCATACCTTGGCAAACGTATAAATATTCAATTGTCGTCTTTTCTATAAGATTTCATCATTTATTTTACTTTCACTTACTATATATAGTAAGGGGAAGTATTGCGATCGTGAAAATTTTCGAATTCCAGTTTTCAACGGAAATACACGTTTTAGGGTCCCCTGAGTCCAAATAACCAAGTCCCGCTAAAAGGTCTGTTTGTCTGTGTGTGTGTGATAACTCCCGGACGGAAACGGTAAGTTCTATGAAACTGAAATTTCATATTTAAGACAACTATACGCCCGAGACGTGACAAAACTTTTTTCATCAAAATGAGCTTACCAGAAGAGGCACTTTATACCATGAATTTTGCACCTTTTTATGATTTTCTCAAAAACGGTTCCGATGATTTTGATTAAACTCGCTATATCGATGTAAAACTTAATTGGCTTTAATATCATGTAGGTTTCATTCTGATTAAAATGGTTTGACAGGGCTTAAATGCCGATATTTTCTTCTTCTAAAGTACCTGTAATTTTGTTGATTCTTTAATAATAACTATATTATCTTGTTACCACTGATGAAAAACAGGTAAATATATAAACTGAATGAATTCGACCCCCAACTAAAGGAAAAAACTGTAATAATATTTTTTAATGCATTATTTTTTTTTTAACTTAAGAACGTAATATACATGTTAAAGCTAAATATGTTAGAAAAAATATTATCTCATACACAAGTTTTCAAAAGTTAATAGAGAGTGATGAAAAACCGATAAAACTAAGTGCTTATTTTAGATAATAATATAATAGATGTTTTAATAAAACACATGTTTCTATATAAATTCAATTTAATTAATTCCTTAATAGTTTTAATAATTTTTATCTCTAACTGTAATTTTGAAAATTTTTTAATCGATTTATAAAACAGAGTTAAGTGAAAGTCGTATGTTGCCAGCACCAGATTTTTTTAAAAATTTTATTATAAATAACGTTTTATTTCTTAAAATGATGTTTCTACATTAAACAAACAAAACATGTATTTATGATTTGTATCATTTATGTTTTTATCTTATTTAAAAAATAATATTTAATGGTTTTATAGAATTTAAAAAAAGTAATTTTTGAAGTAATATTATTTAGTAATAAGTAAAGATATGAAGTTACTTTAATGAGAGTAAAAAATTCTCAGTTATGCCATCCTTCGGAGGGGACGTAAAAAGGTGGTACCGGCCTGTGCGATGTCAAGTAGTCGTTATAGATCCCTATTCCTAATTAAACCTTGAAAGACAAGATTTAGGACTCCCACCGTAGCATTGTCCTATTATAGTAGCATAAAGTAACGTTAAATAAATAAACAAACAACAACAACAAAGATTTTATTGATTGTCACAATCCGCGATCGAAGCCAATTAAATGAAGAGACGATGGTGACATCACAGTTCTTAATTAACCCTTAGTGTACTCTCGGATACTTGCTAATGAATACAATTACCAGAGGACGGATATCCGATCCTACGACATATTGCTCCTTCTCATCCTCTTAAATGATTCCCCGACGACTTTATATAACTGTCCTTCTCTTAACGAAGCTAACGAACCAGCTCTTCTAGGAAGGGGGCGACTTCTGAGAGCATCGGACCAGAGGGAGGCAAGTGGGCAGGTAGGCGGCCAACACGTGATCTGCGGCCCACCTTCAAAAAATTACGATATATGCGGGTGTTCGTTTATTTAAGTAGATAAATTAATAATACATAAATCAATTGGAGTTCACTAGTGCTGTAATGGCCAGCATAAAAACCTTCTATACCCAATATCACAGGTTCAAACACGGCAGAGTTTTTAGGGAGAAAAAAACAACATAAAATCCGCGCTACACGGTGATAGTTGAGGTAAGTGAAAATTCGTAAGAGAGAGGGCATGATTTTTAAAATTAAATTGGGTTATAACATCAAATGGGAGCGGCGTATTTTAGTAGATAGAGCACTATCTACCTGAATAACTTAAGGCTTAATCCTACAAAAACTCAGGCCATCCTTGTTGGTTCCAAATACCGCCTCCGATCTATCACCACCCTTCCTCCGCTTTTGCTAAATGATCACCCTATTGTTTTTAGTTCCTCTGTTAAAAACCTTGGCATCATCATCGACCAAAACCTGTCCTGGAAACCCCAAATTTCCCGTCGATCGATTAGTACCATAAAATTATTCCACCGATCCCGCCACCTCCTACCACTATCTAACCGTAAACTCCTAGTCTCATCACTCATTTTCCCCCACTTTGACTATAGTTGTGTGGCATATGGCGGCCTCTCGAAGGTGCTCGAGGACAGATTGAGAAGAATTATGAATTGCTTTTTAAGATTTGTGTTCGGCACCTCGAGACGGTCTCATGTATCCCACCTCTACGACGAGTTAAAGTGGTTAACCCCAACCTTTCGAAGACAATATTTCATTTGATCATTCCTTTATCAAATCATTAACTCCCACCACCCAAGTAAAAGTACTACTATTTGAGAAAAATTGGTATTAATTTCGTTCCCGTACTCGGCCGTATGTGATGGTACCTGTATATACTGTGTAGTGTGTTACTGTTTCTGTATAAAAAAAGTGTTATATTATTTAAGTATTGTATTGTATCATACTGTGTACTGTGTTACTGTTTGTTATTCTACTTCTATTGACTTCCCACACCTCGCGTAAGTGCGATTGTGACTTCAACTTGCACTGTGAAATGTCTGTATTTTGATTTAAATAAAGAAGTTAAAAAAATTGACTTTCTACTTAATTAATTGTTTTGTGGACTGCACTCGGAATTACCTTCTTCTTATTGTAATTAATCCTTTAACCTTTTTTTATTTCATTATTAATTGTATTTAAAAAAAAATATTAAAATGTATTTTGACAGACCGTGGCTGAGTGGCTAGCGCGCTAGTCTCTCATGCTACAGGTTCTGAGTTCGAATCCCAGTCTCGGCGGGGCTTATATAAGGATGTAAAAACTGGGGATTCACTCACAACCTCTCTTATATACAACCTATCAATTTGTAGGGTAGGGTCACCACTCCCTACGCCTAATTTTGTTGATGGGTCTCACATACCCGGGGGAGAGGCTGTGAGTGAATCCCCATTTAATTACATCCTTATAAAAGCCCCGCCGGGACTGGGATTCGAACTCTAGACTAGCGCGCTTGCCATTCAGCCATCGGCTCCCCGACGATATATTATACATGTATATAACTGTTCTTAAGTTCAAAAAATAAAAATTGCATTTAAACATTTTTTTTTTTTTGCAATTTTCTTCTTTAGTTGGTTATCGAATTCGTTTAACTTCTACATGTACCTGTTTTTGAGCAATGCTAATAAAATAATATGGTCAATTTCATAAAATCTACATAATTAAAGATACTTTAGGGGAAGAAATGTTACAATATCGGCATTTAAGGCCTGTCACCCTATTTCAATCAGAATGTTCATATTAAATCCCATTAAATTTTACATCGATATAGGGAGTTTAAACAAAACCGTTAGAGATATTTTTGAGAAAATCGTAAAAAGGTGCAAACCGCATGGTATAAAGTGGCTCTTCTGGTCAGCTGATTTTGATGAAAAAGTTGCCGTAACATCTCGGGCGTATAGGTGTCTTAAATATGGAATTTCATTTTCGTATACCTTTTCGTTTTCGTGCTGGACTTACCATAACCACACGGACACACAGACGATTTTGCGGGACTTGGTTATTTCGACTCAGGGGACCCTAAAACGTGTATTTCCGTTGAAAACTGGAATTAGAAAATTTTCACGATCTCAATACTTTCTCTTACTATATATTTTATATATAGGTAAGTTAAAGTAAAAAGATTTATGTTAACAAATCAAATACAAATTGTTTTTTCTAGTTGGTTTTGTTCTGGAACATACTGGATGTAAGGAGTATCCATAAGCGTTTGGTTTGAAAGGAAAACGTCATTAATAAAGGTTGTTGATATTAAGTTTTAAAATATTTGTAATTGTACCTTCTTTCCTGAAGCAGGAGACAAGGAAAAGCATCGGGGTCAACGGAGGTCGGGGAGCTTCCAATTCGCAATTATTTTTGGAAGCTCATCACTGAAGTAGGAAGCAGCCTGCTAGAGATCTCAACTACTCTCCTACGGTACTCGGGTTCGAAACCGTCTGTGCCAGGATAATTATTCTTCTTATTATTTTTTTGAATGTATAAATGTTTTATTTTACTAAAAATCACTATCATAATAAAACAACATAATAGTAATAAAAAAATTAAATAAATAAAAAGGTGGGAAATGAGTGTTATTATTCAGTTGCTAAGTTACTTAGTTCGCGGCTCCTGTCTAAAAACTTAAAGGTTAGAATTTATAAAACTATTATTCTTCCGACGGTTCTTTATTGATGTGAAACGTGGCCGCTTACTTTGAAGGATGAACAACGGCTTAAGGTTTTCGAAAATAAGGTGCTGCGTAAAATATTTGGTCCAAGAGAGATGAGGCCACTGGGGAGTTAAGAAGGTTGCACAACGTCGAATTGCGGAACTTGTATCCTGTGAATATAATTGAGTTGATAGCATCGCAGAGACTCCAATGGGCGAGTAAAGTTGTTGGGCTCGATGAGGAGCGGATTCCGAGAAAGTTGGTATTCGCTGATCCGACTGGTAGGCGTCCGAAAGGTAGGCAGAAGCGTCGATGGGAGGATTGCGTTAAGGCTGATCTCGGGGGCTTGGGCTTGAACGGTGAACATTGGACGAGTCTGTGTAGGCGGAATTTGGTGGTATCGGCATCGAACCTTCGGATTCGCTAAGCCTATTATTATTATTATTAAAGTATCAAAGGTATAGAATGTTCAGCAGTTGGGTTGCCTAATCTTTTCCTGGAGTAACTACCGGTTGTCAGGTAAAAGCGGGTAAGTCGATATCAGTTATCTGCACCGGCTTGATAATAGAATATATCGGATGTCATCATCTACAGCGTTTCATTCCTCTTAATGCCATAGGTCCCAACTAGGGATTGCAATCCAGAAAAACGGATCCGGTAATCCGGCGGATACGGCACAATCAAAAGCTTACCGGATCCGATTATACCAATTTATGTCCAAAAATAGCGCAGTTTAATGAGTCGGTACTTTAAATGAATTACTGGAAGGAATTAGTCCGGATGGCGGTCATTAAATGAAACAACTAAATAGTTTCAACTATTTTATTGTTTGCCAACGTTTCGACCCCCTTTGTGGGTCATCATCAGGGCGCATGGTGGGAGAATGGAAACTGTTTGTTCCATTCTCCACCATGCGCCCGATGAGACCACAAAGGGGGTCGAAACGTTGGCAAACAATAAAATAGTTGAAACTATTTAGTTGTTTCATTTAATGACCGCCATCCGGACTAATTCCTTCCAGTAATTCTCAACGGTCAACTAATTACATCCACAATGTTAAATGAATTACATTTGGTATGAATGTTAAGTGGTGAGTCATTCGAAGTGAAATTGCATCACGACTTTGCTTCAGCTCAGTATTATTCGTTAATACAATTGAGACGATAAACTTGTTTTTGGTTTTGTAGGTGCTTCGTCTAAATGTGGGTAAACAGATATTATTTTCTTGAATTTAAGCGAGCTATAGCATCCTTTACGTTGGATGTAGAGGAACTTCTGAAACAATAATTTCCTAAAATTTGTTTTAGAGAAATCGCTTACCCATGACATGATTTTAACTACTGAATTATATAAAACACTGCATGCAAATCTATTAAAATATAGGAAGACTGAGCGAGGTTACTGCTCACGTCTTCCTGAATTCCCCTTTCTTAGATTGTTCAAATCATTTATTGTTTCTTTATAAAATCTAATATAATTAACTTAGATGGGAATCGTGATTAAATATTAAATTATTTGAGAATGCTAACAAACAAGTCTTATATTTATGATAGACACTATCATCATTTGACGAATCTGTATTATTATAAGTATAACTCTTTAAAAATTATTCTACTCACAATATTTGTTTTTCAAATAGTATTTAAGTACTAATTACTTTAGTATATATTATCAATAAACACTTTTGATATTGAAAAAAGTATCGTTGAAAACAAATAGTGTTAATCGCGTCACCAGTCGAGTTGTAATGGAGCTACAAACATAGCCGGCTGCCGAAAAGGCATTTCTAGCTTCTAGACTTGTTGGCTTCATTTTCAGCAAATAAACATGAATAGCCAACTGTTTTAATAGCCATTAAACTTTTACTAGTTACTTAAACTACTAAATTTGAATTTTTCCTCCATGTCTAATCTTAACATAACTTTTATTTTATAAACTTTCTATTTTGAGTACAATTAAACTCGAATGACTCACTAATAGTTTATTTTGGATCGAAAGGTGAAAATCAACCTGATTTTGTCGAACCATTCGGATCCGGCCGGTTTGAAAATGACACCCGATTGCAATCTCTAGTACCAACCCCACATAATTATAATACATTTTTTTTTTTTTTTTAATTTAACAGCAAAAATATTTCCTAGAAATAATTTATGTGACAGAACAATGTTTTCCGGGTCTGCTAGCAATTGTATATTTCTAAATCATCACTTAATTCTTAATTGATAACGTAATATCCGAAATATGATAAATGAATAAATAAAATGTCGTAGTTAAAAATTAGAAGACGTGGCCATTACGTAACTTCCGTTCGCACCCTCAGCGTCTAAAATAAAAGTTTATGATGACGTCTTGCGTAATGGTTTTCTGTTATATTTTCCTCATAAAATTATGGGTTATTTTCGATTGAAAGAGAAATACCCCACTCCAAATTCTTCTGGGTTTCTCTTCCATTTTTGAACTGTTCAATATTTCTTTAGGAGCGACGTGGTTTAGTGGAGAGAGCACTTTTCCCGGGTTCGAACACCGAACCCTGAATAATTAGTTTTGTTATTTAGCCGTGGGGGCCCTTGTGGTATGGAGACCCATCGGCGGCACACCCAGCCTCTATAAAGCGGGAACCAAGACATGAGGAAAGAATCTGGTGCGCACAATACACGAATTTCACTTCCCACCGTTGTTAAATTCAATCTAAGAACTTTTAAATAAAGTTAGAGATATGAAAAAGTTACATTGATTCGCTAGAAACATGTGTTTATTCAGTTAGTTTTATACGCTTTTCATCACTCTCCACTACCTAATAGAACTTTGCAAATTAGATAACATTCTTTCATCTTGTATATTTACTCGTCTTTTATCCATGCTAACTAGATTAAATGGTTAGTTTTTCGAATATACAAAATTGAAGGTACTTTATTTAACATATCGGCATTTAAGCCTTTTCATTAATCTCCATCAACTTTTACCACTTAATATTTTTTTTGTAAAATCTTCAGCTTTCCAAAGATATATAGTTTACGCCTATATTGCTTTGGCAATGTGGCCAGCTGCCGGGTTTGGACCAAGGCCAATTAATGCTGATAGTATGTTTGTTTATTAATTAATCGTCACTTTATGTTGCTATGGCTCATCGGACGATCCTACAGTGGGAGTCTTAAATTTTGCCTATCCAGGTTTAATTAGGATAGAGATCTTTAACGAGTACTGGACCAATGCACAGGCTTGGGACTACCTTTTTAAGTCCCCTTAGAAGGACGGCATAACTAATGATCTTTTGCTCCCATTAAAAAATCCTAGGGTCACCCGCTAGATTTGAACCCGCGACCTTGGGCATAAGAGACTGTTATGCTAGCCACTACACCACAGGAGGCGATCTCTTTGATAGTATGTGTAAGTCACTACTATAATAGTGCTTCAATATCGACTTAGTTATAATAAACATATTGCATAAGGTCTGTTTCAAATGTTTGTTTCGTTACTGCGCATGCGTAGCATTCAATATATCTTTGTTTGTTTGTTTATTTGTTTAACGTCACTTTATGCTACTATGGCTAATCGGACGATGCTACAGTGGGAGTCCTAAATTTTGCCTATCCAGGTTTTATTAGGATAGGGATCTTTAACGAGTACCTGACATCGCACAGGCTGGGACCACCTTTTAATGTCCCCTCCGAAGGACGGCATAAACTAAGGATTTTTTACAAAATCCTAGGGCCACCCGCGGGTTTGAACCTGCGACCTTTGGCATAGAAAGCTGTTATGCTAGCTACTACGCTATGGGTGACCCCTCAATATATCTTTGTTACTTCTAGTAATTTAGTAATAGTTATTTTCTAAACTTTTCTTTATAAATAATATATATTTGTTTTAGTAGAATAGTATTTTATATTTTAAAATTGAGTTTTTTAATCCAACAAAAATATGTTTTCATAATTTGTATAAAACAACTGTTAGGTTCGATTTATCTTTACCATTTATTTTTTTAAGCTTTTCATACAAATATAATTTAATGATATAATATGACTTTTAAAGAAACATATTTTATTTCTTTTTATTAAATTAATTTTATTTAACCCTGTTGCTTACAGCCGAAACCATCATTAGAATAATTTCAAAACTGTAACTATAATCGTGTAGTACGGGCTTCACTATCGATTGTAAGACAATGATCGATAAAAGTTATAATCGGCATAACTCAATTTGTGAATTCGAAAAATTTTACACGTATTATTAAATTATTAATTAAATTAAAGTATTATTATTTAGTATAACAAACTTAAATATATTTATACTAGTTACATTTATATTTGTACTTTGATAATATGAAACTTTTTCTTTCTATTTTTTATGTTGCCTACCCGATACTGTTGGCAGTTCTGAATTCACTTGTTCGTACATTGTGTCTTTTTAGATATTTCAATTTTTTGTGTTCAAAAACCATATATGTCGATGTTATAATAAAATCAATTACTTTGGTAAATGGCTAGTTTAACTCTATAAGATTAATTATTATAAAATATATACATAAACTTTTATATTTAGTTACAGAGGATAGTTGTAATGTTTATAATTGTAACTTTACAATCATTAATATGTTAATATTATTTTTAGAAAGTTTATTGTTTGTTCAATCATTTATTGTTACTTAATGCTACTTTAACTAATTGGATTATATTACTGTGAGATTCCTAAATTTTGTCTATCCAGAAGGAAGTTAATTTTTTCAGTCATAAAATGTCCTATTTTTTTCAGTGAAGCTACTTGAAATAATTTTTTTTATTTTGTAAAATATCTCTGATGTATTAGTAAACTATTAAACTATTTTTTTTTAAATCGTACAGTTTTATTCTTTGTGGCTAAAAAATGTTTTTCCAATTTTTGACTTTATTTCATATTATTTGCTGATGCATATTAATTATTTTAAATGTTTCAGGTTTCATCTGTCTTCAAGTCTGTAAGTATTAAATTAAATTAATTGTTATTAATCTTTCATGTAATGTATAACACTTGCACAATCTAAGAATTTATTACAAATGGAAACTAAAAATTAAACTTATCATAAAAGGTGTAGTTCTACGCATGGTATATTTGCCTAATTGATTTGCAATTATCGCTATAAATTTGCAATATATGTTTACTTTTTTGCATCATAATACGTATGCTATTAGTGAGATAAACTATCGAGGAAACTTTAATTTTTCATTCATTTTTTTTAAATTATAATTTCTAAAATTAAAAAAAAAAATGGAAGTTTATGATTGCATCCTCCTCTAATGAAATTGATTTATTAAAACACAAAAAAATCAGGAAAACAAAAATGGATACAGAATATTATAATAGGAATGAACAGATATATTTATTTATAAGTTTATATTAATATAATTTGAAATAGTGAATACAAATAGGAATATTTGCAATAAAATAATGGATGTAAGTTTTTAATTTCTTGTTAGTATTCATTCAGGTACCTAATCTTGTTTAAATTAACTGAAATTGATGTTTATACTTACTATAATTATTAATTTGTTTTTACCTACCTTGTGATGTGTTGGTTTGGTGTCCTGATTGGTTTTATACTTCAGAATGTTAGGGCTTCAAAGCACTACCAAACGGTCAAATTCTTCCATAGTCAACCCTTACAATACAAAATCCTTTGTAAAATCCTCAACGTTCCTTACTTTGTCTTGTATAAACTCTTCCATAATGACCCTAATATTCCATATGATGCTGACTTGGCCCGAACCAGGTACTATTCCTTTCATGACTCCATTGCCACAGTAACTAGTTTCAATCCTTGCTTCCTCTACCATTCCTGATATCCCACGAGGCATCTGAAAAGAAGATGGCCTCGAGACCTTCTAGGTTAGATTACTTACAAAAGTACTGCCAATGGATAGTGTCCCAACATGTAATTAATATCATTGTATTATATTATCATCACACTCACTAGATCTATTTCTTAATAGATATAGTTGTAAATAACAATAAATATGTTAAAAAAAAACAAAAAAAAACTTCTAAATGTATCTTTTTGATGGAATACTTACTATCCGATTTCGAATTATGCTAGTTATTGTAGTCTACTCTAATTATATGTTTTTGAATATTATATATATAGAAAATTTGAATTCAAATAAGCGAACTCCATTAAATAAATGTACTGCTACAAATGTGACCTTATGGGTAAAACCGTGACTTTATTTCTTCACAAATTTCATTTTTCTAGTTATCATAAAACCTAAGTGTTTAATTAAAATTAAGTACTCACCGCATGTTCAAACGTGCTGATATATCTGTTTCACCAAGATCACTGTTTATATTACTAACCATTTATTTCATTTAAAACGTCTCGTATTTAGAGTTTTAATGTGAACAATTAAAACATTGAGTCCCAAAAGGTACTACATCTGTTCTAGGTAATTTTATTGGAAGCTCACAAATCGCTCATTATTATATTATAAAACCAATTTATTTGATTCTTTTCGCATTAATTAACTATATTAATAGCACTATTTTAAAGTTGTGGAATGAATCGTTTTAGTATGATTTGGAATGCAATTAAATGTGTAATTAGTATTAGTACCTTTAGAAAATAATTGTATTTTTAAATCAAGTTTTTAAAGGGCTAGAGTGTTCATTAGATAAAATCAAATGAAGAATTAGATAAAATTAAGTGATTAGGATATAAATATGTAAAAATATCAATTGCGTAAAACATCTCCTTTAGTACCTCTTGGAAATCAACGTTTCAATTATGAAGAAAGGATTTCTTCCAGTTTCAAATTTGGGGTAAATATATTTAATGGTATCTAATCATGGTTTAAGTACTTTTGTAAACATAATTTTTTTATGTTCTAAAAATAAAATTTAATTTTAATATATGGAGTAGAGATTAGGGGCTCTACCAAACCTTCAAATTCTTTCTGTATCCAATCCATACAATCCAAAATTGTTAATCAAATCCTGAATACTCCATACTTTGTTATGAATAAACTCGTCCATAAAGACCTTAATATTCCACTTGTTGCTGATTTGGACTGAACCATACACCATTCTTTCCACGACAAACTCCATTCTCACACTAACCCACTAGCTTCCATCCTTTCTTCCTCTTCAATTCCTGACAATACTCGGAGGAGTCTGAAAAGAAGGCCCTAAAACCTTCTAGTTTAGAATATTTTTAGAGCTCTGCCAATGGGAAGCTTTGCAAGCTCTGCAAGCGTGATACATACATATATGCTTTTTATATTTTTACCCACATTTTCTTGTATTATTCTCTAATACAGTTGAAAATTACTGTAAATATATATATTTTTAAAATATATTAATGTAAGAAAAGTTGCTTGCACCTTTTTTCTTTCATATTGGTTATTACGCATTATATATCAGTTATGAAATGAAGTGATTTAAAAAAAAAAAATACTTACTTATTCAAATGCTATATAATAAATTCTAATTTTATTTGTTATTAATTTAAATAGCAATACATGATGCAATCTTTGGATACATTTCATAATTCAAAAGTATTTTGAGATATTGTTTAGTCAGAATAATGAAAAATTCCTTATAGTAGAAATTGGCCAAGAAACACTTTGATAAGAAATATAATTTTATGTGCTGATATTTCAGTCTAAATTTTAGAGACTTTAAAAATTAACTTATTTATATAACTGTAGTTTTTCCTGTTAATATCTTGTTACTTTTATCTAATTTATTTTCTACTCAGCCCTGATATGAAGGTTTCAAACTCAGGCTGAAACTTCAGTACACAATAAACTAATGTTTCTAATTAGTTCAGATGTGGAATAGTGCCTAGCTTTGCAGCCTTCTATTCCCAAGTTTGCGGGTCCAAACGTAGCAGTTGGCCCTAGGATTATTTAAAAGGAGTGAAAAATCAATGGCATTCCAAAAATAAAAAAACCCTTCGAGGTACGACCTATGAAGGGTCTCGGGCTCTGTACATATAGAGATTCGTACTGTTTCATGGTAAACAGTATTGCAAGTGTGTGATTAGATCTTGATTATGCTCAGGTGTCAGGTTTTTTCCCTCTATTTTTTGGGTAACCACTTTATAGAGGCTGGGTGTGCGACAGGAAGGTCTTTTTACTCCCATCTGGGATTCGAACTCAGGACCAGGAGAAGAGTAGGCTAGGGCTCTATCGATTAGACAATGCCACTGCCTGAAAAAAAATAAAGGATAATGAAATAAAATTAATTTCATTTTCTGACTTTAAAAAAGAAAGGGGTTGCCTATGGTGAAGTGGGCAGCATAACAGCCTTCTATGCCCAAGGTTGTAGGTTCAAACCTAGTTGATGGCCCTAAGATTTTTAAAAAGATTAATAAATCCTTGATTATGCTGTTGTTGAGAGTGTACGTAAAATATTGGTCTAGAGGCTGAGTGATGTCAGGTACTCGTTAAAGATCCCTATCCTAATTAAACCTGAATAGACAAAAGTTGGGACTCCCACTGTAGCATCGTCCGATTAGCCACAGTAGTATAAAGTGAGGTGAAATGAATCAATTAGATATCTTATTAAAAGTGTTTATTCAATTACACCAACTTTTCCTGTAATTAATTCTAAAGTCTATTATGTAATCTTTCTTTACTGTTTCTGCTACCGTTACATTTCTCTTATTCAGAAAATTTATTTTAATCTTCTTATTTAATAACTAAATTAAGAAGAAAATTAAATTCTTATTTCATTTTTATTTACCAACGTTTAATAGGTAGATTAAATGCTAAATAAGGTTTAGTGGATTTTTTTTCATTGGTTTACTGTTTTGTTTAAGATTTTATCACTTTGAGTTAGGAATGTTGGAATAAATATTTCTAAAACAATAAACTTATTTATTTTGGTAAGATTGTACATTAGATAATTCAAATTTTGGTACAAATATATTACACTACTAATGGATAATAGTATACTTACATTTTAAAAAACATAACTTAATTATATATACATCATATTCTATATATTTATCAGTCCTCATGACTGACATTATTGGCACCGTTAATTAATTATTAATCTAAAAAAAAAAAAAAAAAAAAATCGATGAAAGGGATAATGAAATATCTTACAATAAAATTATTTAACAGTAATTATAAATAATTTTTTTTTTAATTTACACAGGCAACCGTTATTTTATTTAACTTATTTCGTTTAATGACTTTTGCACACTGAAAAATCTAAATTTTAATCATAGAGGGTGCATCGTATAGTTCATAGATAGGCAGCTTTATCATCGAAACTTCTTCATTGTGTTGTTGTTATCAGCTTTCTTCTGGCTTTTCTATTTTCTCTGCAGCGGTTTTATTCAGAGACTAACCTGTAAAACAGAAGGGAAATTATTAGAAAAGAAAATTAACAGTTTCGTACGAGAAAAAGTTTATAGAACTATACTCAACCTTTTTTTTTATTTGGATATTACAGATTATATGAATATGTCATTTTTATTGACAGAGTTTTATTGCAAATTTACAGGATTAATTTTTCCTTACATGCAAAGAATTATATTTAATTTAATTAAATGCATTTTTATAATTGTAATTATTAGTAAATATATCAATCAGGGATTACAAACTATTGGGGATGTCAGAAACTAAATACAGGTTCAATACTTTTTTTTTTTTTTTTTTTAAACATAATTTATTGAAATTTACAACTGTACTCAAAAAATACATCAAGTAAATATGATATTAGAAAAATGACATGGAAGAGACTTGTAGAAGAACTACCCAATGGTAGCACTCCTGTAGTTCAATACTTTAATTATAAAACTCTAATACTAAATATGATGCCCTTTTGTCACTTTAAATTGTCTTTTATAACTTCGTATATAAGATAATATTTTTTGTAAAATCTTTAGATTTTCAATGGTATATTATACATACAAGTTGCTGTTTTTATGTTCAAAAAAACAAAAATAACATTAAATAAAACTTAAATTCGAAAATTTTCACGATCACAATACTTTGCCTTACTATATATTTCATATATAAATAAGTGAAATTAAAAAAATCTTCTAACAACATTTAAAATAGGACACTATACTGAAAAATGTTGAATATGATAAGAAATCATGTGTATTATGTACAGAGGACAAGTCAAATCATGTTGAAATCTATACACTGGTCCATTTATGATTATCCTCTGTGACTTCTTAGTTTTAGTCTAGCAATTAACCTTATTTAATTTATATCGCATTTAAATGTTGAATATTCTTCTCCGAATCCCAAGTTAGTCATATGGTGATATATTTTACTGTAAGAAGAGTTGGTAATAGCTTCTGTATCCATGGAAAATTAATTATTTACCACTTTTTACTTTCACTTACAATATATATTAAGGGAAAGTATTGCGATCCTGAAAATTTTCGAATTACAGTTTTTCAACGGAAATACAGGTTTTAGGGTCCCCTGAGTCCAAATAACCAAGTCCCTCAAAAAGGTGTGTGTAGTAACTCCCGGGCGGGAACGAAAAGTCCTATGAAACTGAAATTTCATATTTAAGACAAATATGACCCCAGACGTTACAAAACCTTCTTCATCGAAATGAGCTTACCAAAAGAGCCACTTTATACTATGCATTTTGCACCTTTTTTCGATTTTATCGAAAACGGTTCCGACGATTTTGATTAAACTCGCTGCATCGATGTAAAATTTAATGGCCTTTAATATCATGTAGGTTTTATTCTGATTAAAATGGTCTGACAGGGCTTAAATGCCGATATTTTAAATTTTCTACCTCTAAAGTACCTTTAATTTTGTTGATTATATAAACATGACTATATTATCTTGTTACCACTGATGTAAAACAGGTAAATATATAAATTGAATGAATTCGATTCCCAACTAAAGGAGAAAACAATATTTTTTTAACGCAATTTTTCATTTTTGAACATAAGAACAGTAATATACATGTATGATATACCGTTGGAAAGCTAAAGATTTTAGAAAAAAATATTTCATATACAAGATTTTAAAAGTTAATAGAGAGCGATGAAAAGTCGATAAAACTAACTGATTATTTTAGATAATAATATAATCGATTTTTTAATGAAACACATGTTTCTATAGAAATTGCATTGAATTAATTCTTTAATGGTTTCACTCAATAAGAGATAAATTACTGTACTTGAAAATTCTTTAATCGATTTTAAAAACGGAGGTAAGTGAAAGTCGTGTTTTACCCGCACCAGATTTTTTCAAACAGCATGCTCTTTGGGTTTTTTAAGCTGGATAACAATTAATGAACTTTTGACCTACATGTCAGCAATGAACAAGTTTTAGTATTCTATTTCAGCATTCTTAGTATTTAATTATTTATTTATAATTCAAATACTGTGATTCTCAAATTGTATAAATATAGCAAGTTAGATATATCAGATTGTTTAAATACAAAAATAACCAAGAAAAGAAACTCAAGGCGATAAGTGAGTTAAAAATATGTCATTGGGGTCCATCTGTGGTGTAGTGGTTAGCATAACAGCCTTCTATGCCCAAGGTCGCAGGTTCAAAGCCAGCAGATGGTCCTGGGATTTTAAAGGTAGTAGTAGTCCTCAGTGCAACTTGGCTGGATCATTTTATTACACTCATCCTGTTTTCTTTACCTTAGAAAGTTCGACTACCACTTATTCAAGTCCCTTCATAAAAATCTCAATGGGAAATTGTTCGCTGATGAGAAAGATGTGAAAACGTATCTTGATCAGTTTTTCGCTTCTAAGTACTAGATGTTTTACCAGAAATAAATACAGAAATTGTTAGAAAGATGTCAAGAGACCATTAATAAAAACGATGAATACGCTATTCAATAAAATTTACTCTTTGCATACAAAAACTTGATTTTTTAGCCCTTCAAAAACCATACTTATTGATCAACCGAATACATAGCTACATAGGGTAACTAATTAAAACAAATAAATTCGTTATGTAAAAAGGAGTCATCTGTGGAGTAGTGGCAAGCATTCGATGTCCAAGGTCTCAAGGTCACGGGTTCAAACTGGTAAGATGGCCATAACATTTTTAAAGGTCGTAAAAAATTCTTTGTTATGGGACAAAACATGGTGGTTCCGAGCTTGTTCAATGACAGGTACTCGTTAAAGATTTATATTCTAATAAAACCTGGATAAACAAAAAATAGAACTCCCGCTGTAGCATCGTCTGATTAGCCACAGTAGCAAGGAAGTGACGGTAAATGAATAAACAAAAAAATCTGGTGCGCGCAACACACGACTTTCACTTCACTCCGTTGTTAAAATCAATTTAAGAATTTTTAAATACATTGAAAATACAAATAAATTGTTAACGAATTATTTTTTTACTTTCACTTACTATATATAGTAAGGGAAAGTATTGCGATCGTGAAAATTTTTAAATTCCAGTTTTGAACGGAAATACACATTTTAGGGTCCCCTGAGTCCAAATAACCAAGTCTAAAATGAGCTTATCAGAAGAGCCACTTAATACCATGCATTTTGCACCTTTTTTCAATTTTTTCGAAAACGGTTCTGACGATTTTGATTAAACTCGCTGCATCGATGTAAAATTAATGGACTTTAATATCATGTAGGTTTCATTCTGATTAAAATGGTCTGACAGGGCTTAAATGCCGATATTTAAAAATTTTTTCTATAAAGTACCTTCAATTTTGTTGAATCTATAAAAATAACTATATTATCTTGTTACCACTGATAAAAAACAGGTAAATATGTAAGTTGTGCGAATTTAAAAAATAACTAAAGGAGAAAAATGAAAAAAAAAAATGAGTGTAATTTTTCGTTTTTGAACATAAGAGCAATAATATATATGTATGATATACCGTTGGAAAGCTAAAGATTTTAGAAAAAATATTATCTCATACCCAAGCTTTTAAAAGTTAATAGGGAGTGATGGAAAGAAGATAAAACTAACTGATTTTTATATGATAATATATTAGATTTTTTAATAAAACACATGTTTCTAAAGAAATTCAATTTAATTAATTCTTTAATAATTTCAAGTATTTTTATCTCTAACTGTATTTGAAAATACTTTCATTGATTTTAAAAATGGAGGTAAGTGAAAGTCGTGTGTTGCCCGCACCAGATTTTTTTAATTTCAATAGAAACATGTGTTTTATTAAATAATCGATTATATTTTTATCAACAACAATCAGTTTTATCAGTTATTTTTATCGGCTCTTCATCACTCTTCATTAACCTTTAAAATTCCATTTATTAGATAATATTTTTTCTAAAATCTTTAGCTATCCAACGGTATATTATACACCTATATTACTATTCTTATGTTAAAAACGCAAAAATTGCATAAAAAAATATTTTAGTTCTTTTCTCCTTTAGCTGTTTATCAAATTCGCTCAACTTGCATATTTAAAAGTTATTTTTCAATGCTAATAAGATGATGTTCCAATTTTTTTTTAAATCTATAAGATCAAAGGTACTTTAGGGGAAGAAAATTTAAAATATCAGCATTTAAGCCCCGTCAGACTATTTCAATCAGAACGAAATCTGCATGATATTAAAGCCCATTGAATTTGACATTCATACAGACAGTTTAACCAAAATCGTTTGAGCCGTTTTTGAGTAAATCGTAAAAAGGTGCAAACTACATTGTATAAAGTGGCTCTTCTGGTCAGCTGATTTTGATTAAAAAGATTTTGTAACATCTCGGGTGTATAGTTGTCTTAAATATGAAATTTCAGTTTCATAGGACTTTTCGTTCCGCCCGGGAGTTACCACACACACACCTTTTTGAGGGACTTGGTTATTTGGACTCGGGGGACCCTAAAACCGTATATTTCCGTTGAAAAACTGTAATTCGAAAATTGTCAGGATCGCAATACTTTCCCTTAATATATATTGTAAGTGAAAGTAAAAAGTGGTAAATAATTAATTTTCCATGGATACATAAGCTATTACCAACTCTTTTTACAGTAAAATATATCACCATATGACTAACCACACACACACACACACACACACACACACACAGACCTTTTTGCGGGACTTGGTCATTTGGACTCAGGGAACCCTAAAACGTGTATTTCCGTTTAAAACTGATTCGAAAATTTTCACGATCGCAATACTTTCTCTTACTGTATATAGTAAGTAAAGTAATAATGGGGGACTAACTTATGAAGGAAAAGTATCAATATTTATTTCTATAGAATTGAAACTCTATTACAATGCGCTACGTATTTGCTAAAATTTATTTTTTTGTTTTTATTGTTGGTAAAAATTATAAAAATCGAACTAAGAAAATAAAAATAAAGAGATATAAAAAAAAAGATGAAATAAACAGATAGAAATAATAATGAAAATAAATAAACGAACAAAATTATAGATATTACAATCATAAGATAGTATCAGTTGGCATTTAGAGAAAAATGATACTATAATAATTTACGGGCCCTATTTATTTTATTGTCAATGTGATCTACAATTGAAAAGTAGTTTTATAGTCCTGGGTGACCCTAAATACTTGACTTGTTTTGAAATGGCTATTGTTACGCCATTGAGTTGTATAGTAGAGGGAAGATTGGGTCTGCGTTTTGTAAAGATTATTGCTTCGGTTTTTTCTGTGTTGGTTTTAAATCCCCATTGACTCAGGTATTTCGTGGTTTTAATGAAGGCTGCTTTTAGTCATAGAGGATATTCTCACAGCAATATTATTTATTAAATGAGAGATATTAGGGATTAGACATATCATTTTAATTCACTGTTTACCAACAAACGATAGAATTTTGTGTCATTAATTTCAAATTTCCTTTCAGTCCATATTTATCTTTCGTTTGCCTCAAGTCTGTTCTCTCTTTTCTCTTAAGTCTAGTCAAAACAAGTCATTTTATTCACGATGATTCGGTCAGAATCATCACTCCCAAGGAGAAGGCAAATCACTACGTTACATTGCGAATCGCTTTGGGATTCACTATTCTACCGTTTCAAGGACTACCAATGTCAGGGCGTCCCAGGGTTACTAACCCCATAGATGTCCGTTTCATTAAAATGCAAGCACTTCGGAAGCGTAATTCTACTGCGTCTTCTATTAAAAACTTGATCGCTGGTGTTCGAGGGTTATCAATCTTGGTGTCAACGGTCATTAGAAGACGAAGAGAGTGAAACCTTTGGTTTGAAAGGTCCTCTTCTCACCGCAGAATACCGTGTAAAAAGCTTAAGTTTTGCAAGGGAACACCTTGGACTGTGGAGGAATGGAAAAAAGTTGTTTTCACTGATGGGACGAGAGTGGCCCTTATCAGCCCAGATGGCCGAGAAAGAGTTCGGAGAAGGCCTGGAGAACGGTATAGTCATTGCTGCACGTTAGAAACTGAGCCATTTGGAAGGAGTTCTATCATATTCTGGGGTGGCATATCTTGGGAGGCGCGCACCGAGTTAGTGCCAATCCAAGGAGGGATATAAGTTATAAGATATAAATTATAAGGGATATAATTGAAGATACAACACAAAGTCCAGTCTGGGACAAAGGAATTCCTATTTTTATCTCTTATGTAATAATAATATAAATATTTGTAAGTGATCCTTTAATTTTGCCCGGCAGTGTGTGTATATATATATATATATATATATATATATATATATATTCATTTATATATAGATAACAAATTATAAATGGTCGGAAGGACGTAAAAAAGAACATAGTGAACGTATGAAAAGAATTTGAAAAGAACGAAGAAAGAAGAAGAAAACATCATAAACTGTCATGTTCAACCGCTCTCTTAGAAGGGAATAAACTGAAATAATAATAATGATAATATATATATATATATATATATATATATATATATATATATATATATATATATGTCGTATATAGGTAAGTGAAAGTAACAATCTTCTAATTTCTGATTAATGACAATCGTTCTGGAAGATATATAAGGAATTTACATATATATTTATTTCTTTATTAGTTCCCTTTAAGAGTAATAAATGGCTTTATTACAGAGGATTGACCTATATTTGGCGAGATTGGCTGGCATTTCTTAAATGGGTCGTTATATGGTGTTATGCGTGACGATATTAATCCTGGCAAAATAGCTTGGGTATGGTCTCTATTACGTCTTCTGGCCTTATAGTTCATTTCGCAGGTCTGAGGGAATGTGGGGCAACGAATACTATGATGGGCGTAGGTTCTCTTTGATTAACATCAATCTATAAAATTTTGGATACCTATTGTCAAATCAGATTATCGAGTACCTGACATCGCACAGGCTAGGGACCACCATGGGGCGGCATAACCAAGGATTTACTCACATTAAAAAATCCTTGGGTCATATTCTGCTTTAGAATTCGCGACCATGTCTACAGGAGGCTGATATACTCACCACTAAACAACAGGTGACCCATGAAAAACTTTGAAATAATAAATAGCTAGATGAAAATTCAATAATTGAGACTTTTCCAAAAGGTTCTTTAAACTTTGTTTTTCAGATATATTACTATTTGTTTCAAGTGGACAATAATAATAATGCTATAATGTCACACTCTTACAATATAAACAAAATAAAACATGTTTAAGTAAAATTACATAAGAAATGAACGGCGTAGTCTAGTGGATAGAGCGCTAGTTTACTGTTTTCCGGGTCCTGGGTTCGAACTATATATATATGTATAGTTCCATCCATTAGCTAAATATTAAATATTTATAAATATTAAAATGAGGCAAAAAACTCTTACATAGAGCTGTCACCGTTGTAGAAATGTTTTCCTTGTCAAGTTCAGGGTGACTTCGTCGAAGAAATACGTCGAAGTTTGTACCACAAGCACTCGCATAAATCGCGGTATTTAATTTTGATATAGCTCATGGCTAGACAACGTTAGCAACTAGACTGAACCGGAATTAAAAGTGTTTTGGCGTGGGGACATGCATTATCTGAGCCAATTGGGTAAACAAAATAGTGCAACAATCAACTACTCTCATTCTCTAATTCTTTCTTTTCTTTGGGGTGTTATGACCGGATAGGCAGATGAAGGCAAATGATTTTTGTTCTAATCTTTATTTTAACACGTCTATCCCCATCCCAGAGGAAGCTTTTTTTTGTTACACTACCTTTTCAAAATGTTTACAGTACTTCGTAAATCTGGTCTGGTTACATGATCAAAAATATTTTTTTGACCAATTCGTCTTATGTGTGGCATATTTAAACATCCTAGAATAGGAATAAAACATTAGAATTATTTCACTATTTTTCCCAGTTATATAGCAAACTCTCTCAAAGTTAGGTGTAATTTGAACAAAACTTGCACTATCTTGACTTTAAGCCTCAATAAATGGTGCTAAACATTAGTCTGGATGAAATTGGTACTATGTCTAGATACAGTGGCTTATGTGCAACAGGTACACGAGCCAGAAGTAGATATAAAATGCCGATTCTGGCCCAGGGCTTCGGTGCCGAGCTGGCCCACTCTTAACCACCTATGACGTCATCACGACCTAACCTTAACTACTATGGTTCGCGCCATCGACCTAACCTAAACCACTAAGCCACGCCTCTTTTTAGTCACGTGACCCTCTATCAACCTTACCTAAACCACTAAGCCACGCCCCTTTTTAGCCACGTGGCCCACAAAGACATAAACTTAACCATTCAGCTACCCACTTTTCAGTCACGTGACCCCCCCCCCTCCCCCTCATAAACCAACCAATCGCAGTACTCTATTTGAGAGTTCCTCCCGGCTACGTCCGATGGTCAAATCGTTTTACGAAACCTCTTTAACTGAAATATAACCTTCTTAATGTTTACATTTTTGCAACCCCCTTACTGTTACATAACCTTCCTAACTGACACATAACCTTCCTATTGTTTACATGTTTGAAACCTCCCTAACTGTTGCATAACCTTCCCAATGTTTACATTTTCATCAACCTTCCTATTGTTTACATTTTTGAAACCTCCCTAACTGCTACATAACCTTCCCATTATTTACATTTTCTGCAACCTTCCTATTGTTTACATTTTTCCAACCTCCCTAACTATTACATAACCTTCCCATTGTTTACATTTTTGAAAGCTCCCTAACTGTTACATAACCTTCCCATTATTTACATTTTCTGAAACCTTCCTAACCGTCACATAACCTTCCTTATGATTACATTTTCTGAAACCTTCCTAACTGTTACATAACCTTCCCAATGTTTACATTTTCCTCAACCTTACAAATTGTTACATAACCTCCCCATTGTTTACATTTTCTGAAACCTTCCTAACTGTTACATAACCTTCCCAATGTTTACATTTTCCTCAACCTTACAAATTGTTACATAACCTCCCCATTGTTTACATTTTCGGAAACGTCCCTTACTGTTACAAAACCTTTCCAATGTTTAAATTTTAGCTTCGTATATGCTTACTTTATGTTCTGAAACTTCCTCTTTGTTTACAAATTCAGAAGCATGTTCAATATTAACATTTTCACTGTTTGTTTACTTTTATTTTCTCCTTACATAGTCGCAGAACACACTCAATTTCTGAAGAATCCGCAAGAGCGCAGCACCCACTCTACTTCGTAATGTGTCCACCAGAGTGCATCTCTCCGGAATTTTTTACGTTATCTATTCAA
This sequence comes from Piezodorus guildinii, assembly GCA_023052935.1. Classification (NCBI taxonomy): domain Eukaryota; kingdom Metazoa; phylum Arthropoda; class Insecta; order Hemiptera; family Pentatomidae; genus Piezodorus; species Piezodorus guildinii. Next base: position 164,162,638 of record CM041294.1, on the reverse strand, counting down.
TACTTTTTTTTTTATGTAAGTTTTTCAGCAGCCATTTTGTTTTGATGAAGCCAACATTGCTATAATTCAAACAGGTATGAACATGTACAAACAGGTTGGTATCATGTTTAAGCATGTTGATAAGTGAAACGTAAATATGGACTTTGAACCCTCTTAACGGCTTCAATATAAACATCGTAATACTGCTTCTTAATCCTATACAGCTTTGAACTTTGATCCTTAATCCTACATTTTAAGTAGCGATAAAAAGTTCATTAAGCTTTAACGTAAACATGGACTTTGAACCTTCTTAGTGGCTTTAATATAAACATCGTTATAGGGCTTCTTAATCCTATACAGCTGTGAACTTTGATCCTTAATCCTACATTTTAAGTAGCGATAAAAAGTTCCTTAAGCTTTAACGTAAACATGGACTTTGAACCTTCTTAGTGGCTTTAATATAAACATCGTTATAGGGCTTCTTAATCCTATACAGCTGTGAACTTTGGTCCTTAATCCTACTATTTAAATAGCGATAAAAGGTTCCTTAAGCTCTGAGACTTTTTCTCCTCTTAAGTATATATATAAATATAATGCGGACCTTGTACGTTTTATCTCTTAGTATAGTAAATCCCTAAAGATTTAATCGTAAACAAGATAAATTTAAGACGTCAATATCAACTTTGTACTGATAATTGCTTAAAGTATAAATATTCCTTAAGCTCTGAGACTCTGAACCATTACCCTCTTAAGTATATATATAAATATAATGCGGACCTTGTACGTTTTATCTCTTACTATAGTAAATCCCTAAACATTTAATAGTAAACAAGCTCAATTTAAGACGTAAACATCAACATTGTACTGAGAATTTATTAATGTACAAATAAACAATAATATAAAACTTTTATCTACTTCGGACGGATATTTATTTTGTTTAAACATAATAATTTCAACATTTTAAATTGTTTTCGCGCCTTATCAGATCGTTTAATACCATTCCCAAGCATTATTTACTTGTAATTAATAATTCTGATCTGTGATTGCACTCACAATTGTCTTAACGATGTCTTCGGGACCGTTCGGCTACTCCCGGCCATCTTCGGTCTTATACCTAACTTCACTATAATCCGGAGTTCTATCTAAAGAAATAAACAATGATAACGTTAATTCCATCGAAACAACTTCCTTATCTTCTCTGCATCTAAACATTTGCATTGCATAGTACATCGTAAACATTTTATTAATTTTAGCTATCAGCATTATTAGTAAACAAAGTTTTGTACCTTTTTTAGTTCGGCATTAAGCCTTAAGCCTCTTCACCCCGTCAAGGTAAAGGTACATCGAAGAGGTTTTTATTTATTTTTTATTTTACAACGTAATTTTTACTATAAAATGTATACAAATTAAACGAAAAATTAAAGCTTAATAAAAATCAGAATTCATGAAAACATAAGATATAATCTTCTAACGCAATCAAGAATTAAATAAAATTTATGATTATAACAAATAAAATCATCTTTTTTATTTTTTATTTTTGTTAATTTACCATTATTAAATGTATTTAAATTTAATTTTACACCTGAAAATAAAAATTCTTTCCTGTTAGGATGGTCGGCACGGTGTGGCAATATTTAAAACCATTTAATCTTAAATACTAAACAACAATTTTCATTCTTTTACCATTTTTTTCTTTGTGTATTTGAAAGAGAAATATGAGCATGGAATTAACTTTGCTGGGTTATTCTATTCACCTCACATTCACTCACACATTCAGGTTTACAGGTGTTCAAACCATGCCATTGACCTTCATCCAGGGTTTATAGGTGTTCAAACCGTGACAGTGACCCCATTCATTCATGGTGAATAGATTTAAACAATTTTTCATTTACTCATACAGATAAAGCCTTAGTTTTGATACTCTGTACATTTCTCTTTCGAGACATTATGATAAATGAAATGGCTGCCTTGCTGCGAATGCTTAATTAATTTTAAGAGAGCCAAAATATTCCAAGATCATTACAGAACAAACATATTGCCACTCCATAAACCACCATTTTTTATTTTATTTTTTTCCACAAAACGCTCAAATACAAACTAAAATGCTTGTAAACTCGCTTTTTGTTTCTTATTATTTAAAAAAAAAAAACTCTTTATATTATTTCAATTCATTTAATTTATAATGCCCATAAGCCAAAGTATTGATTCCGTCTTCTTGTATGTGTCTTTTATCATCAAAAGGTGACAGAGAAACCTTATTTATTTCGGAACTAAAAATATTATGGAGCTTAGATTGTATCATTTTCATTGGCGTATGCATAATTTCATTTTGAAATAATACTTTTTCATAATCCTTAAAACTAATATATTTTTTTAACGAAGATGTTTTTACGCCTTTAGCACGCTTTTTTACATCGTTTTCCGTCATAATAGCGTACATTTTCGCTCTTAATCCCACATACTTTAAAATTATTTTGGAATTGAGCTCATCTTTGAACTTTCCTAACTTTTTTTTATTTTCTTTAGAATAACATAAATGTGTTTCAGGATAGTCTGAGAAGTCAAAATATTGATTAATTTTTTTCATATCTTCATAGGCATCATCTGTTAAGACCCTATAAATAAAGGAATCTGTATCGGTATACATCATCTTCAAGGTTTTTCCAGAATATTTTGTCATCATTATGTCACAATGAAATTGATACATTACAGTTTTTGATAAGTCTAAAATACACATTCCTATGTATATAGGTTTATTAAACAAGACTTTCGATTTTTCCATGTGAACAGCCACTATATTCTCATTGTAGATTGTACGGTCAATGAAATTTGGTTTAGCAACAAGTTTCATCAACTTTTTACTGTCAGTTACTTGTTGAATATTCTGGCGGTTCCTGATATTTTCCATCGTTTTACCGAAAACTGCATTGTTAAGCAACTTATAAAAATCTTTTTCAAAATCGTTGGATGCTCCTTTCCTTAGCTCAGTATTGTATTCTATATACGATCGTAGCCATGGTGCTTGGTCAAACTTTAGAACACGGTGAATGTTTTCCAATTTTAGCCCATGCTGTAGAGCTTGAATCAAATTTTTATAATGTAAGACGTAGCGATTTCTTTTTCCAAAATGTGTTATTAATTTTTTTGAATTAGCTTTTGCTCCCGGTGGTATCATCGCTTCAGGTAAGAACGGTAAATCATCATGGTAATGATGAAGTTCTTGAGGATAACTGACGTCAATTTCAAATATGTAACCAATTTCGTCATCATCCTTAAGCTTGGATATGTTTATACGTTCCGGATTTTTAACCCATTCAAATCCTCCGTATGGTAAATACATGCTCATCGCTTGTCCATAAAGGTTATTAGCATCTAAATAAATTATATAACTCGATTCTTCGTTTGGATTAAAATTACTCATGTACTTATTATTCGCTTCTGCATACCTGTGTGATACCTGACACAAACCTCCACGAATACCGTGTTCTATCATTAAAACCATATCATAATCCTGTAATAGCTCTATATTCATTTTTGTATATTTTAACATGGCATCAAAGGTCAAACCGGGAACAGTGAAATAATGAGCTGGATCAAGTTTATGCGTCTTGATCATGACATCTCGGAAAGATTCGAAGACGTCACAAAGTAGAAGAACATCAGTCTTAACGTACACATCAGCATAATCTCCCAAAGATTGGCAATTAAAGTGTCCCCATATGTTTTGAGCGTGTTTATAATCTTCAACGCTGATGTCGCTCTCATTCAATTTATTGTAAAAGTCTTCAATTGATGGTAACTCTGTTTCATTGAACTTTTCTTCATTGTCTATATAATCATATGGAAACACACCTTTTCTGGTAACCAATTTTAATTCCTCATCTTTATAATATTTTGATGTCTCCTGGAATTTGTCCAAAGAAAGAGATTTTACAAGATAGTCCAGGCTTCTAGGCATGAATCTGTAAGAATCTATAAACCTCAGTTTCAGTTTACCAACATGCTTTGTGAAGGATATGTATTTTTCTTCACTATTCGGTATTACCTCAACTTCTCCAGGGGTATTTCCCAACTCTCTAACTATAAAATGTGCGTCATAATTGCTCAAATTGTGCATTATGACAGGTACAAACGAGGGATTAACGCGTTTTAAATTACAATTATTACACGAAGCTCCTAAGTACGTTCCGGTTATATGGCAGTGGTCTTTAACTTTTATGTTGTTTTCTTTAAATTCGTCTTGGCACATGTAACAGGTTTTAGCTTCAGCCCAATTTTTTTCTTCATCCGATGAGATCCGCATTGGTTTGTTCATCTTATAGATTTCTTGAATTTTTTTAGCAATATTGGAAATATACTCCATGAAGTGATAAGCGGCATTGGCCCCTCTATAAACGTACGGTTTTTTTATTGGGACGTCTACTCCCTCGATCCCTTTAACATATACACAAAATGATATCGGATCGTGCCTCTGATATTTAGTCGTGTTCTTTGACGATTCGTTTATAGGAACTAACATCGATTCAAAGTCAGCATAGATAACAAACGGTACTTTGCTTTGTCGTTCCACATTTGAAAATATGATAAAGTGATCTTTCGTCGGCAGCTCTATTCTTACTGGTTTATTTTCAGAGCAGTATATCTTGTGTTCTTCAAGTTTCTCGCTAGCTTTTTTTCCATAGAGGTTGTTAAAATGTGTAAAGCAGCGTTTGCAAATCGTCAATTTATGTTCATATTGGCTGAGTTGAGACACAACTAATCTTTCAAAGTTTTTTATGTAAATATAATGCGAAGTCTTATCATCGGATATAAGTAAAAGATCTCGGTGGTCATTCAATTCTGTTTTACAGACTTTCAGTGGATATATTTTTTCTTTTTCATCCAGCCCATAAACATTGATGGAGACATTATTTGTCTTTTCAAAGTTCCTTATTTCGCTTAGAGATGTCGGGAACGAAACGCAACTAAAGTCATATTTATGTTCTAAATTATCATATTTAGTAACGCGTTGAGCATTCTTTTTCACAAATTTTGCTAAAATGGAATACTTGAAACAATAAATATCATTATTCTGTACATTAATGCAAGCTTTCTTTGATTCTATCGATGGCGGAAGAGGAAGATAGGTGCAGCCCCTTAGTGGCAAATATTTGTTGATTCGTAATCTGATTCCATCAACTCCACTCAGCTTCCATCCACTTTTTTAAATTGAGACTCTTCTGCTTCAGTTATAATTTTGTTAAAACTTTTCTCGATAAATTTGTTAAGATCGCTACCTTTAAACACACATTTATTTCGTGTTTTGAATGCTTTATCCGTCTGATCACCAACAGAATTTGTAAAAGTACATTCCAATAGGCAGTTCACTTTCAATGCGCCATGTTCATGTAGTGAATCTCGAATTTTATACACTAAGAGGTTCTTAACACTTTCCAGAAACGAGTTAATATCCATAGAATCGAACGATCTGATGAAGAATGATGCCAATCGGTTTTGAAATGCTGTCTCATACTCAACAAGTCCCTGCTTGTCTGGTACGAGTGCTAAAATGGCATTCTTTTGTGGCTCAGATAATTTTAATTTTTTTATCAACGGTTCCTGGGTACATACATTTTCATGTCTTTTACCGTTATAAATATTTGGAAAAACACCCCCACACCTGGTGCAAGTATAAGTCGAATTACCGTTACAAGATTTTTCATGTCTACGAAGGCTCTTCAAATACTCATACGTATTACCGCAAAGGTAACATTTAAACTGACTCATTTTTAAGTGTTAAATTTTAAAATTTCTGAACGAAGATAAATTTAATAATTTATTTATGCACACAACTTACCTTCCGTGAACAAATGGAGAATTATCTACTAGTTTAAAATTAACGGAAACAATTTTTCTTAAACTTAAATAATATAAAAATATCAATGGCACCAAGAAATTAGGAAATATTTTTAAACTCAGATAGCAGCAACAGCAACAAATCAATGTGTTCTCTTTGAAGTCTGAAGCTAAAATGACAGCAAATACAAATGACAAGTAACTCCTTAACTATCAGCTGTTGCTTACCCCCACCACCTTCCGTTTTACCCCCACTACCTTCAGTTTTACCCCCACTACCTTCCATTTTACCCCCACCACCTTCAATTATACCCCCTCTCCCTCCCCTCCTACCCTTGTAGTGCATCCGAGGATACCCAATTCAAGTTATGGATATCACTCTAATTACGTGTAGAATGAGATGGTCAGAAGTGGTTAAGAGTAATCAGGGAGAGTCGGAGAGGTTCACATGTAAGGAAAAGTCGAGTTTATGTTTATGTCCCTTACATACTCGACTTTTCCTTACATGTGAACCTCTCCGACTCTCCCTGATTACTCTTAACCACTTCTGACCATCTCATTCTACACGTAATTAGAGTGATATCCATAACTTGAATTGGGTATCCTCGGATGCACTACAAGGGTAGGAGGGGAGGGAGAGGGGGTATAATTGAAGGTGGTGGGGGTAAAATGGAAGGTAGTGGGGGTAAAACTGAAGGTAGTGGGGGTAAAACGGAAGGTGGTGGGGGTAAGCAACAGCTGATAGTTAAGGAGTTACTTGTCATTTGTATTTGCTGTCATTTTAGCTTCAGACTTCAAAGAGAACACATTGATTTGTTGCTGTTGCTGCTATCTGAGTTTAAAAATATTTCCTAATTTCTTGGTGCCATTGATATTTTTATATTATTTAAGTTTAAGAAAAATTGTTTCCGTTAATTTTAAACTAGTAGATAATTCTCCATTTGTTCACGGAAGGTAAGTTGTGTGCATAAATAAATTATTAAATTTATCTTCGTTCAGAAATTTTAAAATTTAACACTTAAAAATGAGTCAGTTTAAATGTTACCTTTGCGGTAATACGTATGAGTATTTGAAGAGCCTTCGTAGACATGAAAAATCTTGTAACGGTAATTCGACTTATACTTGCACCAGGTGTGGGGGTGTTTTTTCCAAATATTTATAACGGTAAAAGACATGAAAATGTATGTACCCAGGAACCGTTGATAAAAAAATTAAAATTATCTGAGCCACAAAAGAATGCCATTTTAGCACTCGTACCAGACAAGCAGGGACTTGTTGAGTATGAGACAGCATTTCAAAACCGATTGGCATCATTCTTCATCAGATCGTTCGATTCTATGGATATTAACTCGTTTCTGGAAAGTGTTAAGAACCTCTTAGTGTATAAAATTCGAGATTCACTACATGAACATGGCGCATTGAAAGTGAACTGCCTATTGGAATGTACTTTTACAAATTCTGTTGGTGATCAGACGGATAAAGCATTCAAAACACGAAATAAATGTGTGTTTAAAGGTAGCGATCTTAACAAATTTATCGAGAAAAGTTTTAACAAAATTATAACTGAAGCAGAAGAGTCTCAATTTAAAAAAAGTGGATGGAAGCTGAGTGGAGTTGATGGAATCAGATTACGAATCAACAAATATTTGCCACTAAGGGGCTGCACCTATCTTCCTCTTCCGCCATCGATAGAATCAAAGAAAGCTTGCATTAATGTACAGAATAATGATATTTATTGTTTCAAGTATTCCATTTTAGCAAAATTTGTGAAAAAGAATGCTCAACGCGTTACTAAATATGATAATTTAGAACATAAATATGACTTTAGTTGCGTTTCGTTCCCGACATCTCTAAGCGAAATAAGGAACTTTGAAAAGACAAATAATGTCTCCATCAATGTTTATGGGCTGGATGAAAAAGAAAAAATATATCCACTGAAAGTCTGTAAAACAGAATTGAATGACCACCGAGATCTTTTACTTATATCCGATGATAAGACTTCGCATTATATTTACATAAAAAACTTTGAAAGATTAGTTGTGTCTCAACTCAGCCAATATGAACATAAATTGACGATTTGCAAACGCTGCTTTACACATTTTAACAACCTCTATGGAAAAAAAGCTAGCGAGAAACTTGAAGAACACAAGATATACTGCTCTGAAAATAAACCAGTAAGAATAGAGCTGCCGACGAAAGATCACTTTATCATATTTTCAAATGTGGAACGACAAAGCAAAGTACCGTTTGTTATCTATGCTGACTTTGAATCGATGTTAGTTCCTATAAACGAATCGTCAAAGAACACGACTAAATATCAGAGGCACGATCCGATATCATTTTGTGTATATGTTAAAGGGATCGAGGGAGTAGACGTCCCAATAAAAAAACCGTACGTTTATAGAGGGGCCAATGCCGCTTATCACTTCATGGAGTATATTTCCAATATTGCTAAAAAAATTCAAGAAATCTATAAGATGAACAAACCAATGCGGATCTCATCGGATGAAGAAAAAAATTGGGCTGAAGCTAAAACCTGTTACATGTGCCAAGACGAATTTAAAGAAAACAACATAAAAGTTAAAGACCACTGCCATATAACCGGAACGTACTTAGGAGCTTCGTGTAATAATTGTAATTTAAAACGCGTTAATCCCTCGTTTGTACCTGTCATAATGCACAATTTGAGCAATTATGACGCACATTTTATAGTTAGAGAGTTGGGAAATACCCCTGGAGAAGTTGAGGTAATACCGAATAGTGAAGAAAAATACATATCCTTCACAAAGCATGTTGGTAAACTGAAACTGAGGTTTATAGATTCTTACAGATTCATGCCTAGAAGCCTGGACTATCTTGTAAAATCTCTTTCTTTGGACAAATTCCAGGAGACATCAAAATATTATAAAGATGAGGAATTAAAATTGGTTACCAGAAAAGGTGTGTTTCCATATGATTATATAGACAATGAAGAAAAGTTCAATGAAACAGAGTTACCATCAATTGAAGACTTTTACAATAAATTGAATGAGAGCGACATCAGCGTTGAAGATTATAAACACGCTCAAAACATATGGGGACACTTTAATTGCCAATCTTTGGGAGATTATGCTGATGTGTACGTTAAGACTGATGTTCTTCTACTTTGTGACGTCTTCGAATCTTTCCGAGATGTCATGATCAAGACGCATGAACTTGATCCAGCTCATTATTTCACTGTTCCCGGTTTGACCTTTGATGCCATGTTAAAATATACAAAAATGAATATAGAGCTATTACAGGATTATGATATGGTTTTAATGATAGAACACGGTATTCGTGGAGGTTTGTGTCAGGTATCACACAGGTATGCAGAAGCGAATAATAAGTACATGAGTAATTTTAATCCAAACGAAGAATCGAGTTATATAATTTATTTAGATGCTAATAACCTTTATGGACAAGCGATGAGCATGTATTTACCATACGGAGGATTTGAATGGGTTAAAAATCCGGAACGTATAAACATATCCAAGCTTAAGGATGATGACGAAATTGGTTACATATTTGAAATTGACGTCAGTTATCCTCAAGAACTTCATCATTACCATGATGATTTACCGTTCTTACCTGAAGCGATGATACCACCGGGAGCAAAAGCTAATTCAAAAAAATTAATAACACATTTTGGAAAAAGAAATCGCTACGTCTTACATTATAAAAATTTGATTCAAGCTCTACAGCATGGGCTAAAATTGGAAAACATTCACCGTGTTCTAAAGTTTGACCAAGCACCATGGCTACGATCGTATATAGAATACAATACTGAGCTAAGGAAAGGAGCATCCAACGATTTTGAAAAAGATTTTTATAAGTTGCTTAACAATGCAGTTTTCGGTAAAACGATGGAAAATATCAGGAACCGCCAGAATATTCAACAAGTAACTGACAGTAAAAAGTTGATGAAACTTGTTGCTAAACCAAATTTCATTGACCGTACAATCTACAATGAGAATATAGTGGCTGTTCACATGGAAAAATCGAAAGTCTTGTTTAATAAACCTATATACATAGGAATGTGTATTTTAGACTTATCAAAAACTGTAATGTATCAATTTCATTGTGACATAATGATGACAAAATATTCTGGAAAAACCTTGAAGATGATGTATACCGATACAGATTCCTTTATTTATAGGGTCTTAACAGATGATGCCTATGAAGATATGAAAAAAATTAATCAATATTTTGACTTCTCAGACTATCCTGAAACACATTTATGTTATTCTAAAGAAAATAAAAAAAAGTTAGGAAAGTTCAAAGATGAGCTCAATTCCAAAATAATTTTAAAGTATGTGGGATTAAGAGCGAAAATGTACGCTATTATGACGGAAAACGATGTAAAAAAGCGTGCTAAAGGCGTAAAAACATCTTCGTTAAAAAAATATATTAGTTTTAAGGATTATGAAAAAGTATTATTTCAAAATGAAATTATGCATACGCCAATGAAAATGATACAATCTAAGCTCCATAATATTTTTAGTTCCGAAATAAATAAGGTTTCTCTGTCACCTTTTGATGATAAAAGACACATACAAGAAGACGGAATCAATACTTTGGCTTATGGGCATTATAAATTAAATGAATTGAAATAATATAAAGAGTTTTTTTTTTTTAAATAATAAGAAACAAAAAGCGAGTTTACAAGCATTTTAGTTTGTATTTGAGCGTTTTGTGGAAAAAAATAAAATAAAAAATGGTGGTTTATGGAGTGGCAATATGTTTGTTCTGTAATGATCTTGGAATATTTTGGCTCTCTTAAAATTAATTAAGCATTCGCAGCAAGGCAGCCATTTCATTTATCATAATGTCTCGAAAGAGAAATGTACAGAGTATCAAAACTAAGGCTTTATCTGTATGAGTAAATGAAAAATTGTTTAAATCTATTCACCATGAATGAATGGGGTCACTGTCACGGTTTGAACACCTATAAACCCTGGATGAAGGTCAATGGCATGGTTTGAACACCTGTAAACCTGAATGTGTGAGTGAATGTGAGGTGAATAGAATAACCCAGCAAAGTTAATTCCATGCTCATATTTCTCTTTCAAATACACAAAGAAAAAAATGGTAAAAGAATGAAAATTGTTGTTTAGTATTTAAGATTAAATGGTTTTAAATATTGCCACACCGTGCCGACCATCCTAACAGGAAAGAATTTTTATTTTCAGGTGTAAAATTAAATTTAAATACATTTAATAATGGTAAATTAACAAAAATAAAAAATAAAAAAGATGATTTTATTTGTTATAATCATAAATTTTATTTAATTCTTGATTGCGTTAGAAGATTATATCTTATGTTTTCATGAATTCTGATTTTTATTAAGCTTTAATTTTTCGTTTAATTTGTATACATTTTATAGTAAAAATTACGTTGTAAAATAAAAAATAAATAAAAACCTCTTCGATGTACCTTTACCTTGACGGGGTGAAGAGGCTTAAGGCTTAATGCCGAACTAAAAAAGGTACAAAACTTTGTTTACTAATAATGCTGATAGCTAAAATTAATAAAATGTTTACGATGTACTATGCAATGCAAATGTTTAGATGCAGAGAAGATAAGGAAGTTGTTTCGATGGAATTAACGTTATCATTGTTTATTTCTTTAGATAGAACTCCGGATTATAGTGAAGTTAGGTATAAGACCGAAGATGGCCGGGAGTAGCCGAACGGTCCCGAAGACATCGTTAAGACAATTGTGAGTGCAATCACAGATCAGAATTATTAATTACAAGTAAATAATGCTTGGGAATGGTATTAAACGATCTGATAAGGCGCGAAAACAATTTAAAATGTTGAAATTATTATGTTTAAACAAAATAAATATCCGTCCGAAGTAGATAAAAGTTTTATATTATTGTTTATTTGTACATTAATAAATTCTCAGTACAATGTTGATGTTTACGTCTTAAATTGAGCTTGTTTACTATTAAATGTTTAGGGATTTACTATAGTAAGAGATAAAACGTACAAGGTCCGCATTATATTTATATATATACTTAAGAGGGTAATGGTTCAGAGTCTCAGAGCTTAAGGAATATTTATACTTTAAGCAATTATCAGTACAAAGTTGATATTGACGTCTTAAATTTATCTTGTTTACGATTAAATCTTTAGGGATTTACTATACTAAGAGATAAAACGTACAAGGTCCGCATTATATTTATATATATACTTAAGAGGAGAAAAAGTCTCAGAGCTTAAGGAACCTTTTATCGCTATTTAAATAGTAGGATTAAGGACCAAAGTTCACAGCTGTATAGGATTAAGAAGCCCTATAACGATGTTTATATTAAAGCCACTAAGAAGGTTCAAAGTCCATGTTTACGTTAAAGCTTAAGGAACTTTTTATCGCTACTTAAAATGTAGGATTAAGGATCAAAGTTCACAGCTGTATAGGATTAAGAAGCCCTATAACGATGTTTATATTAAAGCCACTAAGAAGGTTCAAAGTCCATGTTTACGTTAAAGCTTAATGAACTTTTTATCGCTACTTAAAATGTAGGATTAAGGATCAAAGTTCAAAGCTGTATAGGATTAAGAAGCAGTATTACGATGTTTATATTGAAGCCGTTAAGAGGGTTCAAAGTCCATATTTACGTTTCACTTATCAACATGCTTAAACATGATACCAACCTGTTTGTACATGTTCATACCTGTTTGAATTATAGCAATGTTGGCTTCATCAAAACAAAATGGCTGCTGAAAAACTTACATAAAAAAAAAAGTATTGAATAGATAACGTAAAAAATTCCGGAGAGATGCACTCTGGTGGACACATTACGAAGTAGAGTGGGTGCTGCGCTCTTGCGGATTCTTCAGAAATTGAGTGTGTTCTGCGACTATGTAAGGAGAAAATAAAAGTAAACAAACAGTGAAAATGTTAATATTGAACATGCTTCTGAATTTGTAAACAAAGAGGAAGTTTCAGAACATAAAGTAAGCATATACGAAGCTAAAATTTAAACATTGGAAAGGTTTTGTAACAGTAAGGGACGTTTCCGAAAATGTAAACAATGGGGAGGTTATGTAACAATTTGTAAGGTTGAGGAAAATGTAAACATTGGGAAGGTTATGTAACAGTTAGGAAGGTTTCAGAAAATGTAAACAATGGGGAGGTTATGTAACAATTTGTAAGGTTGAGGAAAATGTAAACATTGGGAAGGTTATGTAACAGTTAGGAAGGTTTCAGAAAATGTAATCATAAGGAAGGTTATGTGACGGTTAGGAAGGTTTCAGAAAATGTAAATAATGGGAAGGTTATGTAACAGTTAGGGAGCTTTCAAAAATGTAAACAATGGGAAGGTTATGTAATAGTTAGGGAGGTTGGAAAAATGTAAACAATAGGAAGGTTGCAGAAAATGTAAATAATGGGAAGGTTATGTAGCAGTTAGGGAGGTTTCAAAAATGTAAACAATAGGAAGGTTGATGAAAATGTAAACATTGGGAAGGTTATGCAACAGTTAGGGAGGTTTCAAACATGTAAACAATAGGAAGGTTATGTGTCAGTTAGGAAGGTTATGTAACAGTAAGGGGGTTGCAAAAATGTAAACATTAAGAAGGTTATATTTCAGTTAAAGAGGTTTCGTAAAACGATTTGACCATCGGACGTAGCCGGGAGGAACTCTCAAATAGAGTACTGCGATTGGTTGGTTTATGAGGGGGAGGGGGGGGGGTCACGTGACTGAAAAGTGGGTAGCTGAATGGTTAAGTTTATGTCTTTGTGGGCCACGTGGCTAAAAAGGGGCGTGGCTTAGTGGTTTAGGTAAGGTTGATAGAGGGTCACGTGACTAAAAAGAGGCGTGGCTTAGTGGTTTAGGTTAGGTCGATGGCGCGAACCATAGTAGTTAAGGTTAGGTCGTGATGACGTCATAGGTGGTTAAGAGTGGGCCAGCTCGGCACCGAAGCCCTGGGCCAGAATCGGCATTTTATATCTACTGCCAGATGATCAAAATAAAAAAATTCGAAATATTTGGAAGTAAGTAGTTTTCAGTCAGTAAACACATCCATCTAGCATAACGCGTTTCGTTGTTATTAATTTAACGTCACTGTTATTCATTTAATATCACTTTCGAATTAGCCACTACAGAATCTAATTCGAAGACGTTAATTTTTTGTTGTTTTATACTAAATACCCTCTCTGATCAAGGAAGCATTTCTGATTAATTCGTTTATTTTCAGTGACATCTTCTAGATTGACTTATTACATGTTTTGTATATTCACAATGCAATTAACTATTGAAGGGAGGAGTCTGATAAATATTTGATTGATGATCAATTTTAAAACATCGGCGGTAACTTTAAAGTCATATCTGTTTCTACTTATTAGCATTATAAATTAAATAATATTAATGCTTTTTTGGATGTTTAACATATACATACCCTCAGTTTTATATTATGGGGACGTTCAAAACTTCCAATTCACTACAAAAAGCTCATTTATATCACTGTCATCAGACCAATCTGGACATATGGAATCGAGCTTTGGGGCTCTACTAAGCCATCTAATTCCTCCCGCATCCAATCCTTACAGTCCAAAATCCTTCGCAAAATCCTAAATGCTCCTTATTTCGTCACAAATAAAATCATCCATAACGACCTTAATATCCCATTTGTGGCAGACCTTTCTCGTACCAGATATACCAATCAGAGGACTGCTATGCGTCTATGGGTCTTAAATTTAACTTCAGTAAGACGAAATACATGGTCATCAGCGCTATGGATGACAGTGATCTGCGAATTGATAATGAGACATGCACAAAGGTGGTATTTAAATATCTGGGATCGAACTTCGTGGACCGAATTAGAAATGAGGTTGTTCGGGACAGGATGGTGGCTCCTGGGTCCGTAAACCAACGGATAGGACAGCGAAGGCTAAGATGGTACGGCCATGTAAAACGAATGTCTACCGAACGATGGACAAACCGAGTTTTGGATTGGCAGCCACCGGGAAGGCGGAAACGAGGTCGACCTAGAAGTAGTTTGATATGCGGAGTGGGAGAGGAGATGACGGGCTGGGATCTTCAGGAGGAGAAATGGCTTGACCGTGACCTCTGGAGCTCAGGACTCACTTGAAAAGGCAACCCTAGTTGGAACGCCTGTATAAGTATATGTTAATATAATTTCTCTTGGATTTTATTTTTATAGTTTATTATAATTTTAATGTTTAAAGTTTTTAACAATAAAACCCGTGGTTATTTATTTATTATTTGAATTACCTTATTAAATTAAAAACTGAATATTTGAATGAATCAATGCCTATTTTGTATAGATGGATTGTGATTGATTTTTGGCAGCTCAGAAATAGGGATCGTATACTGTCTCAATTCTCCAGCAGTCTGATACGCACTTTTATTTTTATTATTTTCCCACCTCTAGCCTGCTACCTCACCTAACTGTTTTGCAGTTGCATCGTAATAAAGTGTTGGTGGAGATGAAAGCAAAACATTTCCTATTCAGGAGAGTTTCTTCTCTTAAAGAGCCCGACGAGGAGAACACGGCATTACTCTCAGCGGTGACCCTGAACTAGTAGCACAACTTGGAAATTACCTCGCGGAGAACATTAACTATAATACTCTCGAGACGTCTGTCTTCTTTGAAGGCAGAGTTTTCCGAGTTGGAGGCCTTTCTAGTCAGGGCTCAGGCTGGCTACTTCAAAACAATTAATTCAGTTGTGAAGTTGGGCGTAAGTATTGTCTTGTAAAATACCGTCGTAGCGTTTTTCAATATTTCGATTTAATCGTCTTTGCGTTTCTAATATCATGTTTACTTGAATGAATGAATGAATGACTTTATTTGCTTTCGGGGTAACCCCGATACAAATAGAGCTGGCTACATAACAAATATATAATGCAAAACATACTTCAATAAAAGAGTTAGCAAGATACTAATTCACTACGTTATGAGCTCTAGGCACATTGAATAGTAATGAATTACTCTAAAACTTATAACACAATAACTAAAAGACAATATATGAATAATATAACAGTTTCCAATACAATAAATATATTATTTTACATAATACGGCGAAACACGATAAATAATCTAATAAAGTTAACAAATACGTTTATTATAAATGATCTGATTTAGCAAAATTGCCTGGTATAATAATAAATGTTTTTTGATTCATCAATATCATCGAGATAATAATTAAGAACCATTTCTTTTATGTTCGGTTGTTCAAAACAGTGCACGATACTTTTGTTTATAAATAGGATCAGTGATTGTAAGTGAATAATTACTAATAGTGAACATGTATACTTTGTGAATTTATACTCGTGGATATAAGTAGTGTGGGGTTATGATGCCCGAAGAGGACAGAAGTATGGAACTGCTACAAGAGGCAGGTCCTTCTGCCTCTACTGCTTTAGAAAACGGACTTGTTCTTCAGGAGAGCTAAGAAAAAGCACCAAAAAAATTAGCAACATTGAAAATACAAACAGGTATGACCCACTTTTAAAAATCAATAATACAGAAGCCTACAACCAACCAAATGAAACTGACAGTAAACAAGTAAAACCGCCTACTATATTTGTAAATGGAA
Organism: Piezodorus guildinii; assembly: GCA_023052935.1. Lineage (NCBI taxonomy): Eukaryota > Metazoa > Arthropoda > Insecta > Hemiptera > Pentatomidae > Piezodorus > Piezodorus guildinii. Next base: position 164,146,240 of record CM041294.1, on the reverse strand, counting down.
TTCAAAATATAGAAGCCTTAATTTCATTTTTAAAGAAAGAAATAGACCGGAATCACTTTATATATATATTTTAACAGAGCAAATGCTCGTAGAACTCTTTCAATCATTTGGTACAACATTCCTTGCTGGAGACGACTTCAATGCGAAACATCAACACTGGGGTTCACGTTTATGCACACCAAGAGGCAGGAGACTCAGGTCTGCTGTTACCCAGTTGTCATTAAATGTATTTGCCCCGACAAACCAACTTACTTATCAAATTCTCAGTACAAAAAACCTGACGTACTTGACATATTTGTAGCCAAAGATTTGACAACTCTACCAATTACCACTATTACCGAAACAGATCTTGGCTCGGACCATTTACCGGTAACCCTGATGTTGGGGTAGAAAAATTCTTTGCAGAAAGGAGACCATCACTCACTTACGGCGTCATGAATTGGGACATCTTCAATGAATGTATTAATGACCAGCTTACCGTGCCTAAAGCATTAAAAACCGAAAAGGATTTAGAAGAAGCCGTTGAACTTTTCACCTCAACCATCCAAGAAGCTGCCTGGTCCTCACAAGAAATAAAAAGAAGGCAAGGAGTAAGTTTACCGTCCTATCCTCAATACATCAGGGACCTAATAAGAGCCAAGAGACGATCACGAAAACAATGGCAAACTAACAGACTTCCTTGAGACAGACGAACCTTCAACAAACTTAATAATGAACTGAAGCGAGAAATACGAAAATTTAAACAAACTAACTTTGACAAATATCTGGAAAACTTGACAACGGACGACAGCAGTCTTTGGCGACATACCAAGCGCCTCCTAAAACATCGCGAAGTGTCCGTCCCATTGAGAAAAGGTGATGGTTCTTGGGCTGTGTCGGACAAAGAGAAATCTGTAATGTTTGCTGACTATCTTTTAACTGTTTTTAAAACTCACACAGACTTAACAGACATACAACACGAAAATTATGTGCAGAAAGTCTTAGACTCACCTCTTCCTATGTCCTTTCCGCCAAAAACCTTTTCTCCTTCTGAAGTATCAAGACAGATTATGAAAATGCCAAAAAAAGAAGACTCCTGGTTATGATCTTATCACTGCTGAGATACTACAAAAAATCCCCAGAAAAGCTTTAGTCTCCCTTACAACACTGTACAATGCTATACTTAGGACAACTAAATTCCCTATTCAATGGAAATATTCTTCAATTTCAATGGTACATAAACCTAACAAAGACAAACATAGACCTGTCTCTTATAGACCTATTAGCCTTCTTCCGGTATGTTAGAATTATCCACCAGACAGAAACTAAATGTTTACACTTATTTATTAAAACCAATATGGACTTACGCTTGCCAAATATACGGACCCGCTAAAAAGACACACACCCGAAAAATACAAACCTTTCAATCGCAATTTTTAAGACTAGCAATGAACTCACCACCATATGTATCAAACGATACCCTACACACTGACTTACGTATTCCAACTACAATAAACCCCATTCGACTGACTTACAAACGATTTCACGACAAACTAAATGGACATAGAAACAAACTTGTACAAAACATGGCTACAACTGACATACCATACATAACTCGGCGTAGGCTGAAAAGGAGTTGGATGAGGGACCTCCTAGCCTAAAATAATAGAACCTGTTTGAATGTCAGGAGGATGCACCACTGGGTGCTGTCTCCCTCATGCCTAACCATGCCATGTCTCCTTGTTTATAAAATCCCATTTGCTTATTGTAAACATTTTACAGGTGCAAATAAAATCATTAATAACAAAAAAAAAAATATACAGTATAATTGGTGAAACCACAGTTAGCTGAGGGAGCAGGCTAGAGGTGGGAAAATAATAAAAATAAAAGTGCGTATCAGACTGCTGGAGGATTGAGACAGTATATGATTCCTATTCCTTAGTTGCCAAAAAATCAATCACAATCCATCATAACTAAATAGGCGTTGATTCGTTCAAATATTCTGTTTTTATTTTTATTGGGTAATTAAAATACTAAATAAGTAACTACGGGTTTATTGTTAAAAACTTTAAATATTAAAATTATAATAAACTATAAAAATAAAATCCAAGAGAAATTATACTTACTTATACTTATACAGGTGTTCCAACTAGGGTTGCCTTTTCAAGTCAGTGCTGAGCCCCAGAGGTCACGGTCAAGCAAATCCTACTTCTAGGTCGACCTCGTTTCCGCCTTCCCGGTGGCTGCCAATCCAAAACTCGGTTTGGCCATCGTTCGGTAGACATTCGTTTTACATAGCCGTACCATCTTAGCCTCCGCTGTCCTATCCGCTGGTTTACGGACCCAGGAGCCTCCATCCTGTCCCGAACAACCTCATTTTTAATTCGGTCCATCCTTGTGAAACGTAGACATCTTCTCCAAAAGTTCTTCTCCACAGCTTGGACTTTCGAGTAGAGCTTTCTAGACATTGTCCACGTTTCCGATGCGTAAGTAAGGATGGGTTCTACGATGGCATAGTAGATCTTCCTCTTGTTTTTTTTTTTAAAGAAGTTCATTCCATAGAACAGGATGGAGCATTCGGGTGGCTTTACGGGCATGTTCTACCTTTCTCCTTACGTCGATTTCGGAGGATCCAGTGCAGTCGAGGTACGATCCCAGATATTTAAATACCACCTTTGTGCATGTCTCATTATCAACTCGCAGATCACTGATAGCGCTGATGGCCATGCATTTCTTCTTATTGAAGTTAATTTTAAGACCCATAGACGCATAGCAGTCCCCTAATGAGCACATTATCATCTCAAGGTAGACCTTTCTCTGAGCGAATATAACTTGATCGTCGGCGAAAAAAAGCGACACTAGCTGTTCATCGTCTATGAAAGGACCCACATCACCACACTGACGAAACCATTCCTTGACCGACACATGGAGATAAATCTTGAAAAGGATTCGGCCATGCTACAGCCCTGTTTCAGACCCTTAGTACCTGTGAAAGGCTCCGATACTCGGTTTCCAAGCCTCACCCGGTAAATATCGTCTTGGTATAGGTGTCTTACTGCATCTACTAAGGCATCATTGATACCTGCTTCTCTCAGTGCTGCCCACATTCTATTTCTGGGGACGCTGTCGTAGGCCTGCTCCAGATCAACGAAAGCTATGTAGAGTTCCTGATTCATCTCCCGTGACTTCTCAATGAGCTGCCGAAGGCTGTGAACTCAGCCTGTTCCTCAGAGGTAAGGAATTCGCCTACCAATCACTCTGCTCACCGCGCTCTGCACACAGATACCTCTGTAGTTCTGGCAGACCTTCCTGTCGCCTTTCTTAAATCATAGAGAAATTATAAATCGATAAATTTGGTGCGGGCAACAAACGCCTTTCACTATCCTCGGTTATTAAAATCAATTTATGAACAATAAAACAAAGTTAAACTTGAAAAAAGAAAAAAAAATATTATATTCTTCCAAAGAATTATTTGGGGTTACCTGTAGCATGGTGGTTAGCATAAAAGCCTCCTATGCATAAGGTCCTGGGTTCAAACCCGCGAGATTTTTTAATAGGAGTGAAAAATCGTTAGTTATTTGTTATTATTATCCTTCGGAGGGAACGCTAAAAGGTGGTCCCGAGCCTGTGCGATGTCAGGTACTCGTTAAAAATCTATATCCTAATTAAACCTGGATATGCAAAGTTTAGGCTCTCACTGTATCATCTATCAGTATTAAATACGACAGATGTTAAGATTATCAGAATATTAAATAGTAAGAATTTTCAGTTCCTTTAATGTGTAACTATTTAATAGCAATAAGATGGTATGATAATTAGGGTTGGCTTACTTCTTGTCACCCGCTGTTTTATTCATTAAAAATAAATAAATTTCAAATTATTGTTGTATAGCTGATATATTTAAGTTATAAAAGAACCTAAAATTAATTTTCCGGACAGATTTTCAGTCGTTTAAATGGGTCAGACCGTTTTGTGTGTCTAGATAAGAGGAAATTTGACTACATTGAACGGAGTTTACCGAATCCATACGAAGTCTACCGATCGCGAGAGTTTTCTATAACAGCAGTCGTTTTTATTCATTTAAAATTGGAAAATGGCATACAACTGAATATAGTATTTTATGATATGTCAACAAATAGTTTTGTTCAAAGAACTGTTCGTTTAGAAAATTGTTTGTGGTGGTTTTAAATAACTTTTAAATTATTGTAGTATAGCTGATATATTTATATTGTAAAAGAACCTAAAATTAATTTTCCAGACAGGTTTTCAGGTGTTTAAATGGGTCAGGCCGTTTTGTGTGTCTAGATAAGAGGACCTGGACGGATCTAGATCTGGACGGACGAAGTCTGCCGAATACGAACGGAGTTTACCGAATCCATACGAAGTCTACCGAGGGGTTTCTATTACAGCATTCGTTTTTATTTATTTCAAATACGCTACATCCGATTAGCCACAGCAGCATAAAGTCACGTCAAATAAGTAAACAAACAAAAAATTTAAAGAATTAAATTCTGTTTGGTATGAAAAATATGTTTTAGATTAAATAATATGACAAGATAAAATTATGTACTATTTATTTATGTAATGAATAAATACTAGACACTATTCGTCACATTTCATTACCTTCGATAACTTTGTGTAAAGGATGTCATTTTTTTCTAAAAACTTTCCAACGGTAAATGTTAAAACTTATGTTCTTATGTTATAAAACTTATTTTCTTATGTTATAAAACTTATTTTTTTATGTTATAAAACTTATGTTCGGAAAAAAAACATTACCTAAAAACTATATATATACTGTTTCTCATTCCATTGGTTTTCAAATTCACTTAACTTATATATTTAGCCGTTTTCAATTAATGGCAATCAGATGATATGTTTCATTTCTTCGAATCTACAAAATAAAAGGTACGTTGTTGGAAGAAAATTCAAAAACTCGGAACTCAAGGCTTGTCTGATTATATTAATCATAATAAAACCTCTATAATATTGGGTTGTGTCACATGAAATGTCCGTTTTGAAGTTAAAGGATTTTTATTAAAAATACGATGTGAAAACAATATAATATTATTCGAAGTATTTAACTTCTTTTTCTACACATTTTTCCCAACGTGACCCCAACTTTTTTATCCCCGAACTGAAAAACTCTGAGCTTTGAAATGAAACAAAATCTGAAAACGCACTTTTAACTTGATCATAATTTTCAAAAAGTTTTCCTTTGACGAAGTTGTCTAAATTTCTGAACAGGTGGTAATCTGTTGGAGACAAGTCGGGAGAATATGGTGGGTGCGGAAGAACTTCGTAGCCCAGTTCTTTCAATTTTAGCACGGTATGTTTTGAAACATGGGATCTTGCTGCCGCTCAGTGAGATCATGAGGTACCAACGGTGAATGGTCCGTTCATTAACTCTCCCTTCCCCAAACGCCTTGCAAATATTTCTAGCGGCCTCAGCTGCTGAATGGCCGAGTTTAAACTCGTACAAAAATATTACTCGAAAATCGCGTGTTTCCATGTTCATATTTGGAGGTATACTAAAAAGTGGGTAATTGATTGGGAAGCTAATGTTTATAATACAAAGGTAGAGGATTAGTAACTGTTTACTTTAAATATGTAAACGTTCGGAAGAAAACAACAGAGACCTGCAAAATCCTTTATGTATTTCAGAAACTATAAAAAGGGACATTTCATGTGAAACAACCCAGAATTAAATCCATTAAATTTTACATTGATATAGCGAGTTTAATCAAAACCGTAAGCGACCTTTATGAGAAAATCGTATAAACTGCTAAATGCATGGTATACAATTGTTCTGGTTCGCCGATTTTGATTAAAATGAAATTTCAGTTTCGTTGGACTTCTTTTTCGCTCTAGGCTTAAAACTCACACATTGCTTTTCGCGCAACTGGGTTATTTGGACCCTAAAACGTGCTTTCCTGTTAAAAAATGGAATTAAAAAATTTTAACGATCGTAATAAGTAAGTAAAAGTAATATATAAAAGAAATTTGAATGAACCCATCTTGAACGATCTAAAATTGTATAATGATCCTTAATTGGGTAACCATTTGCAATTTATATAAGGTGGGACAAGGGGTCCGCTACTCTGTGACGTGGCCCCCCCCAACATGACCTATAGCAAAGCAATTAACGAAGTATGCCGTTGAATGACGGGTTTGCAATGCAGCGTTGCTCGATTATTTTATTATTTATTTGTTTTTAGTGAGAAACCATATATTAAAATTATATATATATATATTTTTTTTTTTTCTTTACATGGTAAACTCATATAAGGACACACATGATTTATTATAACATCATGTTCCATACCTTAATGGTAGGTATATTACATGAATTATAATATGATTACATTAATTTACATATGTAAGAAAGTATTACATTTAAAAATTATTACTTAATAATGTTTCAAATGAAATAGAACAAAATACATAAAGTAACTAACATTAAATATAACAAATTTAAAATAAAATTTGAGTCAACAGAAGAGAATTACCTACGCTGCCATCGTTAGTCAGTGATTCGAAGTTAATGTCTTTAATGAATTTAAGTAAGTCAGTCTTGAATTCAGAGAACAAATTTTGTTCCGTCTCTGGCCAGTTTCCGTTTTTAAGTATTATATTTTTAATTAAATGAAATCTTTGTCTGTCAAATATTTTGCAGTCATAAAGTATATGTTTAAAATTTTTAATTTGTCCGTCTTCGTCACATAAGTCTGTTTGTATTATGTTAAATCGTTTGAGATAATGTTTCGTGTTTCCGTGTTCTGTGATTAGTTTATAATTATTACTGTGTACAGATGCATAGTCGTGTAATGTTATGTTTGGTATAAATCTGTGTAAACTTGGAGACTTGGTGGAGGTGACCCACATCTGGTCCCATCTTGCAACAAAATCAGATGTCATGTCCCTCCTGACATAGGACAGAGGTGCTTTATCGTAGGAAGGCAACATATTACTGGAAGCAGCTTCTTTGGCTAGTAGATCTGCCCGTTCGTTACCCTCTATCCCGGCGTGCGCCTTTACCCACTTTAGAGTTACTCTTTTCCCCTTCTGTTTAAGATGTAATATGTTTTTCCTAATTTGAACTCGATTAAAACTCAAAAATGCATTTAATGACCATAAACATGAATAAATTTAAAATAAAGCAGTACAAAATACGTTTATTAAACTTGAGTTTAATAATCATTTATTATTTTCACTTACTATATATAGTAAGGGAAAGTATTGCGATCGTGAAAATCTTCGAATTCCAGTTTTCAACTGAAATACACATTTTAGGGTCCCCTTAGTCCAAATAACCAAGTCCCACAAAAAGGTCTTTAATGGGCTCTAATATAATTTAGGTTTCATTTGAATTAAAATGGTCTGACAGGGCTTAAATGACGATATTTTAAATTTCCTTTCTCTAAAGTACCTTTAATTTTGTTGATTCTATAAAAATAACTACATTATCTTGTTTCCACTGATGAAAAACAGGTAAATAAATAAATTTAATGAATTCGATTCCCAACTAAAGGAGAAAACAGAAAAAAAAAAATTTAATGCAATTTTTTGTTTTTGAACATAAGAGAAGTAATTAATATACATGTATGATATACCGTTGGAAAGCTAAAGATTTTAGATAAAATATTATCTTATACTCAAGATTTTAAAAGTTAATAGAGATTGATGAAAAGAAGATAGATTTAGGTGATTATTTTAGATAATAATATAATATATCTTTTAATAAAACACATGTTTCTATATAAATTTAATTTAATTAATTCTTTAATAGTTTTACGTATTTTTATCTCTAACTGTATTTGAAAATTCTTTCATTGATTTTAAAAGTGGAGGTTAGTGAAAGTCGTGTGTTGCCCGCACTAGATTTTTTGTTATCGGCCATTTATCGCTTAACAACTTTTATAATTTTTTGTATGAGATAATATTTTCCTAAAATCATTAGCTTTCCAACAGTATATCATACTTGTTTATTACTGTTTATACGGAGTGGATGGATTATACGGAGTGGATCCCGAGAGAGGACAGCAGAGGGGGCGATCATATCGCAGGTCGAGGGACGAATTGACGCAGATTCTAGGCGAAAACTGTTGGCTGGTTGCAAGGGACAAATCCTGGTGGATAAACGTTTTAAAGAATATTTAGTTTTGCGTTTTCTTTTAGCGTATATTTTAAGGACTCTGTTTTGTTATTGAGGTTTTTTTGTATGCTTATTTTTGTTTTTCTTTCTTTGGATTATTTGCTGTTCTGTAATATTTTAATTATTTATAATATATTTTTTAATAAAACACATGTTTCTATTGAAATTTAATTTAATTAATTCTTTAATAGTTTCACGTACTTTTATCACTGATTTGAAAATTCTTTCATTGATTTAAAAATGTAGGTAAGTGAAAGTCGTGTGTTGTCTGCACCAGATTTTTTTTTCTTGATTACAATCTTTATGATTCATTCAACAGGTTCATTATTGAAAAGAATAAACTAAAAAGCATGAATAGAAATGAAAGCGAACTAAATATGAAATTATATAAAATATGATTCGATCTCTATAGGCCAGTTTGATGATATTATTGCCTGTTATGGCGATCCAAAGCAGAAGAAGACAGAAGGCAAAGCCGTTGAAGTAAGCTGTGACGAGGAGGGAGCAAAGTATGGGTTCATTACAGAACGACCTCTAGCTGATCCGAGCTGCGTAGTAAGGAGTCTGTTAGCTAACCGTTAGAGCTAACAGGAAACCTTAGTCATTTGTCTAATTAAACAAAAATCCTTTAGAAGTAATTGTTAGCATTTATAAATGTTTGGAATATTAATCTGAGATTATGTGTTGTTTGTTATAATACCAAAATCTGTTGCGCGCAACACATGACTCTCACTTGCCTCCGGTTGTTAAAATCAATTATAGAACTTTTGCATGAAGTTAGAGTTAAAAAAAGTTTAAAGCATTATATTCAGTTTTTTTTGGTGTTAAAATCAATTTAAGAAATTTAAAATACTGATAGAAATGAAAAATCATTTAGGAATTAATTACATAGAGTTTTGATAGAAACATTTTTTATTTTTTTTATTTCGATACAACCCAACTCTGAGCCTTAGACTTTTTCCTTTCTCCTCTTCCACATTTCCTTCTTCTTGTGCTTCTTCCAACTCACCAATTTTTATGAAAAAGTTACCGTAACATCTCATGCATATATACGGTTCTGAAATATGAAATTCCGGTTTTATAAATCATATGGTTTTTAAGCTAGCCTTACCACACCCACACACCTTTTTCAACTAAGAGGACCCCAAAATGTTTATTTCCATTTCGAAAACCTCAATACTTTTCCTTACTAAATATTTATCGAGGTATGGTTATTGTAAAGGGGAAAATAGGGCCACAGAAGGCCTCGACAATTACTTGTTCATGCAAGATGGCGGCTTCATGCAATGAAGATGTAAGGTGGTGCTCGTCGTGGTAGAAGCACATAACCTGCCAATTAGGGGGCGAATCCGCACGTATCAATTAGCAGATGGGACTGTCTAGGAAGGAAATGCCCCGTGTGGTAGAAGCATAACGGCAGCGGATAGGATTCCTCGCAAGTGCACGTGGGTATAAGCCATGCACCCCATACCATGAGAAAAGGAAGGATGAAGGAGAGAAGGTAGAAAAAGGATGAGAAATAAAGATACAAAGATAAGATTAGATTAGATACATTTAAGATACAAAGGCAGAGATACTCTGACCTAGGGAGATACCACCTGGTTGAAGCAGGTTGGTGATCTGAAGAGCTGAACTAACTCATGGGGATGTTAGTCCAATATGTCAATAATTGATGCTGAGAGTTTTTCTACCAGGCTAGTATCTTCGCCCTAGGTCAAATTACCTCGAAAGGTTTATTTATTCTCATAAAAATATTCACAATGGCAGAAATGAGTTCCAATATACAATATTATTGAATATAGCGTCTTCTTAGATTCGGCCGGTGACCCAAGTAGCCGCCGCTAGCGCTATCTGTGAGCGAGCGCATTAAGTATCCGCTACATATTTCATATATAGGTTAGCGAAATTAAATAATTATACATCACTAACAACAAGGTTGCGTGTTCTACACGACCTAGGTCATTTAAAAGAATGTTGACAATTTAGTGACTAATTTATTTGTGCCAAGTAGTTTTGGGCATTAGTCGAATAAATTTTTATCTAAATAACGAATAACGAATAAAAATTTATTTGTTCTTTATAATCTGTTAGTCACTTTCGAATGATTTATTCGTTATCTAGGTATATTCACATTGCATTGGAAAAATCTGATGATAGCGGTAAATGGATTCCCTTAATGTAAACACTTTTCCTACCAAAAAAATTATCTTACTTTTCCCCCCAATTTCCATTCGCTTTTCCGGGCGTATCTCTTTATCACACAGATCAATGGATTTCCACAATTTCGACAATTTCTCAACTATTTTGGGGCAGGTACACATGAAATTTAGGATACGATTTTCCCCCGAATTTCCATTAGCTTTTCCGGGCGTATCCCGAAAACAGATCATTTCAATTTATTCGTTATTTAAATAATTGATAAATCAATTTATTCGTTATTCGAATAAAAAGCTAAATCATTCGTTATCTTTTATTCGTTATTTGATATAAATTTTGCCCAACACTGGTGTCAAGTCATATGAGAATTTTAATTTAAATCATTCCGTCAATTATAACATGCGTATCCTAATTAAGTAAACCTAGTAAAAAAAATCTGGTGCGGGCAACACACGACTTTCACCTACCTCCATATTTAAAATCAATGAAAGAACGTTCAAAAACAGTTAGAGATAAAAATACGTAAAACTATTAAGGAATTATTTAAATTGAATTTATATAGAAATATGAGTTTCTTTAAAAAATCTATTATATTATTATCTAAAATAATCAGTTAGTTTTATGTTTATTTCATCACTCTCTATTAACTTTTAAAAGCTTGTGTATGAGATAATATTTTTTCTAAAATCTTTAGCTTTCCAACGGTATATCATGCATGTATATTACTGCTCTTATGTTAAAAAAAAAAAAAAATTGCATTAAAAATTTTTTTTTCTGTTTTCTCCTTTAGTTGGGTATCGAATTTATTCAATTTATATATTTACCTGTTTTTCATCAGCGTTAACAAGATAATATAGTTATTTCTATTGAATCTACAAAATTAAAGGTACTTTAGGAGAAGAAAATTTAAAATATCGGCATTTAAGCCCTGTCAGACCATTTTAATCAGAATAAAACCTACATGATATTAAAGCCCGTTAAACTTTGCATCGATATAGCGAGTTTAATCAAAATCGTCGGAACCGTTTTCGAGAAAATCGAAAAAAGGTGCAAAATGTACGGTATAAAGTGTCTCTTCTGGTAAGCTCATTTTGATGGAAAACGTTTTGTCACGTCTCGGGCGTATAGTTGTCTTAAATATGAAATTTCAGTTTCATAGGACTTACCGTTTCGGCCCGGGACTTACCACACACACACAGACCTTTTTGCGGGACTTGGTTATTTGGACTCAGGGGACCCTAAAACGTGTATTTCCGTAGAAAACTGGAATTCGAAAATGTTCACGATCGCAATACTTCCCCTTACTATATATAGTAAGTGAAAGTAAAAATATGTTAAAATTACCGATACTGTCGGAGTAGAGAAAAGTGAAATAATGGCAAGGAAAATCTAACTTTGTTCAATTTCGGTACCAGTTGTGTCAGTGTTTATTGCAGTCATAAATCATTTATTTATTAGAATATATATAATTTATTTATCAAAACATTTAGGCTACTCATAAATCTACAAAGGAGTAAACTCCGCACATTCAGAATATTTTAGAATGCACAGTTAATTAAAAAAATAGGAAAAAAACCTTAAAATATTTTCTTTTAGTACGTCCAAAATGGGAAAGATTTTAGCAGGCTTTGTCAGAAGGAGGGTGAAAAAGTAGAAACAATTGATTTTTTAAAGGCTTTATTTCCATGGGAACCCCATTTAGATTGTGAAACATCTGTTTTTATGAAATGATTTAAAAGTATTAATAGTTAATACCAATGTTTACTTAAGGATTTACAACAACTTTTTCTTTATCTTATCGATTTCCGTACGATTTTGTACATCATATTTTATCCTAAATCTTGCCCACTATATGGAAGGATATAACTTGTGATGTACTGTACGGTGGTAACAGTGAGCCAACATAACCTCCGTCATCATAACATTACACATAACTTATATTCATAAGTTTATGGGGTTATAACAACTTTCTATTAACATGTACGTCGTTTGTTGCATATTAACTTTTCTAAAACCTAGCGTTTTTCAAAGCTATATAATACTTCTAAACTACTTCTCATAATTCAGGAAAGATTTGTTGAAGCCTTCATTCCAAAAAATATAATTTTCACATCTAAAGATACAGTAACATACTGTAGTTGTAAACTTTCAGGAATGAATTCCCTAAATGATATAGAAAAGCGTATAAAAAGCCGTCGTGTCGTTTAGAAGGAATTAGTGGAAAACAAGAACTGCGACGTCATGTTATAAATATAGAGATGAACTATTTATAATACATTTTAAAGTTTAATTTAGTATTTACGTGAATCCATAAGTTTCAAGCGAAACATCTGTTTTCATAAAATGATCTAGAAGTAGAAATTAATAACTGTGTTGGTTTATAGATTTATATCAACGAATTTTGATTTAGCAGCCCTTCGTGGACGCAAAAATGTTAATTTTTATGATTTTTGTTTACCCCATTTTTACTTTCAATACCTATATATGAAATAAAGTACCTTTAATTCTGTAGATTCTATAAAAATAACTTAACTATCTTGTAACCATTGATAATTAACAGCTAATAATGCAAGTTGAACGAATTTGATAAACAACTAAAGGAGAAAACTGAACAAATATTTTTTTTTAATGCAATTTTTTGTTTTTGAACATAAGAACAGTAATATAGACGTATAATATACCGTCGGAAAGAGAAAGATTTTAGAAAAAATATTATCTTATACACAAGCTTGTAAAATTTAATAAAGATTGATAAAAAGCCGATAAAACTAATTGATTTTTTTAGATAACAATATAATAGAGTTTTTAATAAAACATATGTTTCTATAGAAATTCCATTTAATTAGTTCTTTAATGGTTTCACTCATTGTTGTTTGTTTATTTATTTAACGTCACTTTATGCTACTATGGCTAATCGGACGATGCTACAGTGGGAGACCTAAATTTTGCCTATCCAGCTTTTTTTAGGATAGGGATCTTTTAAGAGTACTTGGCATTTATTTGGCAACCAAAAATTTTCAACCCTAAAAAACCTTTGAACCTTCGGGCGGGTACAAATCAGTGACCTTGGGTCACCTGTGATGTAGTGACTAACAAATTCTATTGTGTTAGTCACTACACCACAGGTGAACCCTATAAACAGGTTTCAAAACTAGTAGTTCCTTGAACGAAAACAATTGTAGTAGCCTTTAACGAGTACCTGACATCGCACAGGCTCGGGTCCACCTTTTAACGTCCCCTCGGAAGGACGGCGTAACTAAGGATTTTTTAATCCCATTAAAAAATCCTAGGACCACCTGCGGGTTTGAACCCGTGACCTTTAGCATGGGAGGCTGTTACGCTAGCCACCCAGCTACAAGTGATCCCGGTTTCACTCATTTTTATCTCTAACTGTATTTGAAAATTCTTTAATTGATTCTAAAAACGGAGATAAGTGAAAGAATTGAATTAATATAGAAACATGTGCTATATTAATTCAATTCAATTAATTATTTAATGGTTTCTATCATTTTTATTTCTCACTGTATTTGAAAATTCTTTAATCGATTTTTAAAACGGAAAGTCGTGTGTTGCACGCACCAGATTTTTATTTATTATTTTAGCAATTTAATTTTAAATGTAGGCTTATTATTATTCTTTTGAATAATTACACACTTTAGTGAATTATGGGATCATTTAGATCATTTAGATCCAAGCCTTCAATTAGGGATTGATGTTCTAATTCTATTGAAGGCGAGCGGGGAGCATGGTTGTGTTGCTAGCTAGCGTGTTAGTCTACCACGCACGCCAAAGGGTTGTGAGTTTGAATCCCAGTCCCGAAGAGATATTTTCAAGAATATAATTAAATTGGGATTATTCCTCTACCTCTACCCGGGTATGTGAGACTTGTCAGCTAACTAGTGGCCTCCAATAAAAAAAAATCTGGTGCGGGCAATACACGACTTTCACTTACCTCGATTTTTAAAATCAATGAAAGAATTTTCAAATACAGTTAGAGATAAAAATACGTGATTACTAAGGAAATACGAAATACGTAACTATTAAGGAAATAATCAAATTATAAATTCAATTTCACGATCGCAATACTTCCCCTTACTATATATAGTAAGTGAAAGTAATAAATTAAATTTTTATAGAAACATGTGTTTGATTCAAAAATCTATTATATTATTATCTAAAATAATCAGTTAGTTTTATCTTCTTCTCATCATTCTCTATTAACTTTTAAAAGCTTGTGTATGAGATGATAATTTTTCTAAAATCTTTAGCTTTCCAACGGTATATCATACATATATATTACTGCTCTTATGTTCAAAAACGAAAAATTGCATTAAAAAAATATTTTTTCTGTTTTCTCCTTTAGTAGGGTATCGAATTTATTCAATATATATATTCACCAGTTTTTCACTTTACGTTAACAAGATAATCTAGTTATTATTATTGAATCTACAAAATTAAAGGTACTTTAGGGGAAGAAATATAAAATATCGGCATTTAAGCCCTGTCAGACTATTTTTATCTAAATAAAACCTACATGATATTAAAGCCCATTAAATTTTACATCGATATAGCGAGTTTAATCAAAATCGTCGGAACCGTTTTTGAGAAAATCGAAAAAAGGTGCAAAATGCAAGGTATAAAGTGCCTCTTCTGGTAGGCTCATTTTGATGAAAAAAGTTTTGTCACGTCTTGGGCGTATAGTTGTCTTAAATATGAAATTTCAGTTTCATAGGACTTACCGTTTCCGCCCGGGAGTTACCACACACACACACACACACACACAGACCTTTTTGCGGGACTTGGTTATTTGGACTCAGGGGACCCTAAAACGTGTATTTCCGTTGAAAACTGGAATTCGAAAATTTTCACGATCGCAATACTTCCCCTTACTATATATAGTAAGTGAAAGTAATAGGCGTAGGAAGTGATGATCCTACCCTATAAAATATCATCAAGAATCGGGAGTGCATTCTCCCAACAGATTACACAGCACGCCTAAGGGCATTCACGTTCTGTCGCCCCACCAAAAAAACAATCTAGTTGAGGAAGGGTTGGCAGAAATTACGGTGGTAGTTATCAACAATCTAATCATCCTAACCATGGGAGGAGCTTTAGAAGGCCTAATAACCCTCCTTGTAATAAAGTTGAACTAGGTGATAGTGGGATCATTTTATGTAGAACATTTGAAAGAATTGTTCCTTACCCTACAGTAATAGCCCAGTATAAATAGGATTTTGGCTTGATAAAGGTGGGGTAAATTTAATTTTTAGGCAGGATTGTTTGTGCTGCCCCCCTCGTTCAAAACCCAAGTTTTCACACTTTTCACTCTTGAGAATTTTCCGACATCTTGAAAAAACCTCGAAAAAAAAAGCACTTTTTTCAGTTTTATCCTTATAAATCTCTTCCTGGATATTTTAGAGCAAACTTTGTCTTTAGCAATTTTAAAGAACATTAAATTGCCTACATGTTTGGTATGTATCATGTACGAAAATTCGGAATACCTACTGAGATACGTGAATGTCAATATTGGCCAAATTGTCAAAAAAACCCAAAACATCTAGTGGAAAACATTTTATTTATCCATGCTATTGAAGAAAAATTCCTAATGTCTGAAAAAGTCCCAGTATTTCGCTCAAAATGATACATTATATACATCAAATTTATTTGAGACTAAAAAAATACCAAAATGCTTAATATTTTATTCAAGGTGTTTGTGTAACATTAAAATGTTTTTTTTTGGTCAATTTAAATAAAAGTAATATATCGGAAATTTGTTCTTATTAGTTGCCAAAACGCTTTTCTCTTCCTAGAATATACACAATAATGGTTTTAAGACAATAATACGTTTAGAAGATCTAATTAAAACAGAGTATTTTATTTTTTATTAACAGAGCACATTCAGTAAAAACGTTATTTCAACATTTATTGTTCGTTTAATTAGGAGTAATTAAAAATCTTATACCTCTAACTTGTTAGAAATTTAATACCCTAAAAGATTGTTTCTTATGTATTTTTTAATAAACTGCACACCCAAATAGTTATTGAAGCGAAACCACCGACTTTTCCGACATTTTGTGTTTTTTTGACAATTTGGCCAATATTTACATCCAGGTATCTCAGTAGGTGTTTCGAATTTTCCAAAATGTTACATACCAAACATGTAGGCAATTTAATGTTCTTTAAAAATGCTAACGACAAAGTTTGCTCTAAAATGTCCAGGAAGTGATTTATAAGGAAAAAAAATGGAATAAAGTGCTTTTTTTTTCGAGGTTTTTTCAAGATGGCGGAAAAAGCACTAGGGTGAAAAGTGTGAAAACTTGGGTTTTTAACGAGGGGGACAGCACAAACAATCGTGCCTAAAAGTTAAATTTACCCGACTTTTTTTTAGCCAAACCCCTTCTTTGATCTAATTCTACTGGGCAATAAGGCAATTAGTCAATCACATGGGATCTAAAGTGACCCATATCAGCGACAATGAACCGAAATCGTAACTGAAACTGGGATAAATAAGAATATACAGGGTCGTTATCAATCACTTTTGATATTATCATCTGAATCCGATTAATACCAAGACAAGGAGCTAATGTAACAGGAGATACTCGCTCCTACGAAGAACACTATGGAATAGGATACCCATCATCATCGCTAGAGGCGGTGTTCCAAACTACATCAATGATGGGTTCTTCCTTAAACAGAGAGTACTCAAACTCTTGGGAGTCAAATGGTGGTTGTGCTAGTCATCTTGGTTCGTCATTTGGTTAGTATATCTATGTCTATATATATATATATATATATATATATATATATATATATATATATATATATATATATATATATATATATAATGATAACGCGATTTTGGTTTCAGCTAACTCCATCTAAACCGCAAGACGGATTTTGATATGGTTTTGACTATTTATGACATTCTTTCCTGAAGGTTTATAAAGTAAAATACATTGTAACAAAGATTTTCTTTCGAATGAAAAATTTAATTTTCTATAACCAAGCCATCAAAAAATTATTCCTGAAATATGAGTAGTAATATATACGTATAATATACCATTGGAAAGCGCAAGATTTTAGAAAAGTTAATATGCCTTATAAGAAATCCAACAAGTTAATATAATGTTGTAGTAAGTCTATAAAATGATGAACACATATAAAGAGGAAAGGAGGTTCTTTCATTCACTACACAAGATTATAGAAACAATGTTACGTGCCAAATTGTAGCTAAGTTGTTAAAATAAATGTTAGGTTGTTATAAATCTATAAACTAACCTTGTTATTAATTTTAATTTTAGACTTTTTAATTATTTTACGATTACAGATCTTTCACTGTAAAATAAATGGGATTCCTATGGAAACTAAATTTAACGTTTCAAATTTATTTTGAATAGTTTATTTGAAATATAAAAAAATCTAGTACGAGCAACACACTGCTTTTGCATACCTCCGTGGTTATAGTATATTTAAGAATTTTTAAAACATTTAGGGATGAAAATAAATTGTTAAGGAATTATTTGAATTGAATTTTAATAGAAACAAATGTTTTATTAATTATCTATTATATTATTATCTACAGCAATCAGTTAGTTTCATCGGCTTTTCATCACTCTCCGTTAAATTTTACATTAGGTGTATACGATGATATTTTTTCTGAAATCTTGAATAGTATATTAATCTTTTATGTTCCAAAACACAAATATTGCATGAAAAAATATTTTAGTCATTGTGGATGTAATTAGTTGACCGTTGAGAATTACTGGAAGGAATTAGTCCGGGTGGCGGTCATTAAATGAAACAACTAAATAGTTTCAACTATTTTATTGTTTGCCAACGTTTCGACCCCCTTTGTGGGTCATCATCAGGGCTGATTGCGATTTTGTATTCTGGCGCTGCGGCGGAGAGTTGAGGAGGATGTATCTTTTTGTTGTTCCCGTGTTCTTTTTATCATATCAGGCCCTGATGATGACCACAAAGGGGGTCGAAACGTTGGCAAACAATAAAATAGTTGAAACTATTTAGTTGTTTCATTTAATGACCGCCACCCGGACTAATTCCTTCCAGTAATTCTCAACGGTCAACTAATTACACCCACAATGATAAAAAGAACACAGGAACAACAAAAAGATACATCCTCCTCAACTCTCCGCCGCAGCGCCAGAATACAAAATCGCAAGCAGCCCTGATGATGACCCACAAAGGGGGTCGAAACGTTGGCAAACAATAAAATAGTTGAAACTATTTAGTTGTTTCATTTAATGACCGCCACCCGGACTAATTCCTTCCAGTAAAAAATATTTTAGCTCTTCTCTCCATTCGTATGGTGTTGAATTCGTTCAGCTAATTTATTATTTCGTTTTTTATCTATGCTAACAAGATTATATGGTTAATTTATTCAAATGTACAAAATTCAAGGTACTTCAGAGGAAGAAAATTTAAACTATCGGAATTTAAACCCTGTCAGGCCATTTTAATCAGAATGAAACCTACATCATATTAAAGCCCATTACATTTTACATCGATATCGGTAGTTTAGTCAAAACCGTTAGAGCCGTTTTTGAGAAAGTCGTGAAAAAATGTAAAGTGCATGGTATAAAGTAGATCTTTCGGATTGCCGATTTTGAAGAAAATGTAACCGTAACATTTCGGGCCTATAGTTGTTTCAAATATGAAATTTCAGTTTTTTACAACTTTTCGTTCTTGCGCTAGACTTACCTTAGACACACACACACAGACCTTTTTGCGGGACTTGGTTATTTAGACTCAGGGGACCCTAAAACGTGCATTTCCATTAAAAAACTGGAATTCGAAAATTTTCACGATCGCAATACTTTCCCTTACTATATATTTCATCTATAGGGAAATAAAAGTAATTGTTATAAACCTAATAGGATAGAAGCCTTCGTTATTACTTTAGTTTTTGTAAATATACACTTCAATCAAATTAAATTTTCTCTTATTTATCTTTCACTTTAAAGTGGCAGACCATTTAACTGAACCAATTTTGATTTATGTTTTTCATTTCTGCCGATGACTAAAATAATAATGAACATATTTTCTTGCTAATTAAGAAACAATGTTACGTACCGGGGTCACCCATTGCGTAGTTGCTAGCATAACATCTTTCTATGCCAAAGGTCACGGGTTCAAACCCGCAGGTGGTCCTAGGATTTTTTTAATGGGAGTAAAAAATCCTTAGTTATGCCGTCCTTCGGATGGGACGTTAAAAGGTGGTCCCGAGCCTGTGCGATGTCAGGTACTCGTTAAAGATCCCTATCCTAATAAAACCTGGATAGGAAAAATCTAGGACTCCCACTGTAGCATCGTCCGATTGCCATAGCAGCATAAAGTGACGTTAAACGAATAAATAATAAATGTTACGACAGGGTCTATTGGTATAGAATAATAAATAGTAAAAATTTTTTAGTTAAATGTGTAATTATTTAATAGCATCTTATAAAAGAACCTAAAATTAATTTTCCAGACAGGTTTTCGGTCGTTTAAATGGGTCCGGCCGTTTTGTGTGTCTAGATAAGAGGACCTGGACGGATCTAGATCTGGAAGGACGAAGTCTGTCAAAAACGAACGGAGTTTACCGAATCCAAGCGAAGTCTACCGATCGCGAGAGGTTGCTATTACAACAGGCGTTTTTATTCATTTAAAATTGGAAAATGGCATACAATCGAATATGGTATTTTATGACATGGCAACTAAAAAATGGTTTCGTTCTGAGAACTATTCGTTTTGAAAACTGTTTATAGGGTTCACCTGTGGTGTAGTGACTAACATAATAGAAGTTATTTTAGTCACTACACTACAGGGGATCCAAGGTCACTGATTTGTACCCGCCCGAAGGTTCAAGGGTTTTTTAGAGTTGAAAATCCTTGGTTATTCCTTTCTTCCGAGGGAGTGTTAAATGGTGGTCCCGACCCTTTGCGATGTCAGGTACTCGTAAAAGATCTCTATCCTAATTAAACCGGGATAGGTAAAATGTAGGACACTAAGGCATCTTGCTATTAGCCATAGTAGCATCAAAGTGACGTTAAATGAATTAGCAAACAGTTTCTGCCTGAGTAAAAAGTACTATTTCATAACAATGTTAAAAATAATGTAAATTTCATAAAGAAATTAAGAAAAAAATAAAAGTAAATTGTAATATTTTTTGTCTTTTCATGATATTTAACAAATTTCTCCTCAACAGACTTCGACTGTATTACCTACTGCCTTACAGAGGACTAAGGGCGTACGCTGGATTTTCTTAGGGTAATATATTTTTTATTTTAAATAACTAAAATAGCGTGTAGCAGGGAGTCAACAACGATCTGGATAAAATAAACCTGTACCTCTACACTCCATGAAGGGTCTTGGGCTCAGAACATATAGAGATTCGTAATGTTTCTAGTTCAACGGCCGTGCAATGAGGTGAGTAGGCCTTGATCACGTTCAACCGTCAGGTTTTTCCTAATTTGGGTACCCACTTTAAAGAGGCTGGATTTGCCCCAGGAGGGTCTCCATATGCTAAGGTCGTTCCCCGGGCTGAATTAGCAGAATAAATAATATTCCGTCATAGTCGGGATTCGAATTTTTATGAATTATATATTATTTTAATTTTATTATTTATCTAAAGGTTTTGACAATTATAAAGTTGTTCATCTCCTTTTGCTGTAAGCAAATATTATAAAAATTATATATTAATAAAAACAAATATGTCATGTTGAGATACAAAAAACAAAACAAGGAAAATGAAGAACCTTTGTACACGTATTAACTAAAGGGAACCAAGATTATTAATAAAATGGCTATCAGTGCAGCAAAAGTTTTTTGGCAGTGGATGGGTTTCTAGTCAGCAGGTTTGGATTTTGGGTCAGTCTGTAGTAGAAAGTATTGTAACTATCTGATCTGTATGAAGTGTCTCATTAGATACATAACAAGAGGGAGATTTTCAATTCTCCTAAGTAATTTCTTGGGTTATTTTGGTATTATCCAGTATAATTTGGTATATCCAAATAGGTTTTATTAGTATCTAGTAATATACAAATAGTTAATTTATTTGTAAATGATAATTTTCATTTTTTAGCTATTAATCTCGGGTTCATATCTTTGATTCAGTAACTATCCTGAGGTGGCTTGCCCATTTCAGTCGTTTGTCTTGGTAAAATTATGTTAATAACGTACTGTGTCTGCTATGCGGTTATTATTAAAGAAGAACTGAGGGCAACAGTCATGTTTTAGAGTGAATGTGACGAACAGGTTTTTAGATTCATTAATTTTATCCTTTATTTTTAGGCTCAGCAAGCTACGTTATGTAGGTTTTCAGAATAGCTAAACCGTAGCAAATGTAGTAGTGTTTCTGGATCCTGTGGGATACCGGTGAAAACGCAAAAATAGGTAAGTGGAAGTAATTTAGGGCCAGTTGCACCAGCCCAGGTCAAAGTGCGGTAAGGGTAACCTCCGTTTGGGGCGGGGTGGCCGAGCGTGTTAGCGCGCGTTGCTATGAGCACGCGTTGCCTAGCAACAGATAACCGAAAAAGTTAAAACCAAGTAATTATGAGTTCGACTCTCGTGCTGGGGGATTTTATCTCGGCATATATCCCCGCCCTCACCCTCTGGCCGAGAGAACCTCCGTATAGCCTTCAAAGGCGAAGTAGGGGTGGACAAAAAAAAAAAAAAAAAAAAAAAAAAAAAGGTAACCTCCGTTGAAGTCAGCCATTCAAAGAAATGGATTTGATTAACATTGAACACTTGACAAATGACGAAGAATATATTATTAATTATTAATTTGTAGTTATTATTTACTAAAGGTATTTTAAGTTTTGTTGTATTTTCGTAAAATTTTAATCAACATTTTCATTTTATAATTAATGTTTTATTATTTATTCCATTGAAATAGATCCTATCTAAATAATTGACAATGTTTGGTTTTGTAAATATAATATATTCAAGTTGTTATCATTATTAATAGTTCTTTAGTGATTCCTAGGCCTATATATTTTTTAAGTCAGTTCTTCATTGTTTTCTTGACCAGACATAAATATGAATATATAGTGCTCATTTTTGTTATTGTTAAGGGACAAAGTCCCAGAATAAAGTTTTATTATTATTATTATTAAAAATACCACTATATTCCTGTTAAAAATATGTTGTCTACATTCTGTATTTGGAGGATGATTTTCAGTAGGTTCCATATCAGTTTTTTAAAATTTTGAACACAAATGATTGACTTTTCATTAACTAATTAATTTTATTATTAATGCATTTAAATGTAGACTAGAGACAAATATCTCCTAATTTTGTACAAAATGTTCTTCAGTATGTTTTATATAATTAGGGTTTTACTTTTCAATTAACAAGAGGGGGTATGTTGTTAATTTCATTCTTAGGATCCCACATGAAATTACAAAAGTGACTAAAAACCAAAATAGATGATATTTTGTTGACTCATAAATTGATTGCTGTGAAATGAAAGTAAAAAAAACAACACAAACAATCCAAACAAATTTATTCACTTTTAGGAAACAAATTATAAATTAACTATATTTTTTTAATAACCACGATAAATAACAATATATTAATAAATTAACTAATTTCTTTTAGTAACAAACTTTTGAAATAGAAGAATGTATTTCATAAAAAGAAGTTCCAAAGTAGCTAAGCTGATAAGATTAAGAATTGAAATCTAGAAGTAAAATGGCCGACCTTTCTTTCATCTCCCGTGAGATATTAGTTTAAGTAATCGCCCTAGCAACAACACTCCCTGCTGAAATCGGAGTTCAGCTATCTACCGTAGTTTGCTTAAGTAAAATGCTTAACTTAGGTTGAACCGAGGCTGGTGCAACTGGCCCTTATAGAAGAAATTTTTCTTCATAAAATGACTCAAAAATCTAACATTTTGGCGTTTTCAAAGTGCATGCGCAGTAGTATACGCAACGGTTGCTGGCGTATACTACTGCACCAGACGTGTTGTGTCTTTATCAACCTCAAATTATTATCGAATTCGAAAGTATCGAAAATTCAGCGATACCAAAATTAATGGTGGTCCTTAACTTGTTGTCCCTAGCTCTCGTTCTAATAGATGAAGTTTATTTTAATTCGAGGAGAGACGACCTTGAGCGACGGAGCGTGAAGTAGTTGGGAGGAGACAGAATAAGAAAGAAGAAGGGACTGGGCTATTAGGTGGCGGAGGGAGAGGCAGGGAGCGGAGAATGCTATAGAGAGCGCCACCGGAAGCGGGACAAGAGAACTGTCAAACTGATAAGGGCATAAAACCGCCCCGCTGTCAGTGCGCTATCGCCCCTCCCCCATTCACCATTCACTGCCCTCCGTCAACGTCATCCATCCCCTCCCCTAATGTCCTCTCTTTGTCCTACCTCGCTGGCTCCCGAGTCTTCTTCTACCTCTTTGTATTCTTTGCTTCCACTCGGCTCCGGTCCAATGTCACCTGCCTCATCCACTGCCCTCTGCGAGAGGCTTCTTCTCCTGGAGGAGCCACGGGTTTCCATGCCTAAGGGCAGTAGTTACTAACGAAACATTTTCGCGGACCCATTCATTCAATCAGTACAATGGCAAGAGTCCCTCCCTCCCCCCCCTCTATTCTAAAAATAGCGAGTTAGAAAATAGAAATAATTTTCGAAAAATGCCAAGTTAATATTTAATTTCAATCCAAAGCATACTAAAACATCTCTTTCTATAACGTTAAAAACAATTTTAGATTTCGATTAAATAATAAAAAATCTGGTGCGCGCAACACACGTCCCTCACTTACCTGCGTTATTTATATCCATTCAAGAATGTTTAAACAAATTTGGAAACGAAAATAAATTGTTAAAGAATTATTTACATTGGATTTTAATAGAAACATGTGTTTTATTAAATAATCTATTATATTATTATCTACGACAATCAGTTCATTTTATCGGCTTTTCGTCGCTCTCCGTTAACTTTTACAATAGTTTGTAAAAGACTATTTTTTTCTTAAATCTCCTGCATTCCAATGGTATATTATACATCTATCTTACTCTTATTAAGTTCAAAAACAAAAATAAATGCTATAAAAAATATTTTTGCAGTTATTTCCTTTAGTTGGTTATCGAATCCATTGAATTTATATATTTACTTGTTTTTCAGTAATGCTAATCAGTTGATATCGTCAATTTCTTAAAAACTACAAAACTGAATGTACTTTAGAGGTAGAAAATTTATAATATCGTCGTTTATGCCCTTCAAACTATTTCAATCAGAATGAAACCTACCAGATATTAAAGTCCATTAAATTTTACATCAATATAGCAAGTTTAATCAAAATCGTTAGAGCTATTTTTGATAAAATCATAAGGTGCAAAATGCATTGTATAAAGTGGCTCTTCTGGTTAGACGATTTTGATGAAAAAGTTGCTGTAACATCTCGAGCGTATAGTTGTCTTAAATATGAAATTTTATTTTCGTTTTCGTGTAGTTACCACACCCACACAGACCCACAGAGCTTTTTTCGGGACTTGGTTATTTGGACTCAGGAGATCCTAAAACGTGTATTTCCGTCGAAAACTGGAATTCGAAAATTTTTACGATCGCAATACTTCCCCTTACTATATATAGGTAAGTGAAAGTAAAAAGTAAATTGGTTAAAAAACGTAAATATTTTCTAAAATTATATAGCATAGTACCTATTCCAAATCATTGTATTAATTTTAAGGTGCGTCAACTAACAGAAACCTTTTGTTGTTGAAATAATGGATTAACGATTAAGTGACCGCAATTGAAATGAATTTTTAAGATAACCCAAGATAGTATATTCTAGACTCAGGTTGTAAGAACAGACCACATTCTGCTATACATTATTCTTATTGGGTCAATAAAAGGGTATAGCCGGGATAAAAAAATATTATAATTAATTTCGAAATACTACAAAAAGGGTGTTTTTTTTTGTTTTTTTATAGATTAAGAGCTAAACAATCATTTTCCAGGAGTCAATAACTTAAAAAACTTATATGTTCGTGATTCTTAAACAAAAAAACCGATTTTTATTGGATAAATGAAAATGAATGAATTCAGTCAGAAAATGTTATTTATCCTTTTTTGTACTGAAGAATTTTTTCGATTTTTTTGAAGTGGTGGAACAATATGAAATAAAAGAAAACTGTTTTTTTTTCTCTTAAATTTTGCGTTTTAAGAAACTTTTGGTTTTTAGATTATCGAAAAATATTTTTAAAATTATTTTTTTAGCCGAAAATACATCCTTCCTAGAGAAGGCTATAGAGAATACCTGAACAAGCGAGACCTGTTGGACTTATTCCTTGCTACAACATTTTTCATTATTCATTACATCTTATAGCACACTGCTAATTGTCTATTGGCTCACTGTTTGTGTTAGCCAATAGACAAGTAGCAGTGTGCTATAAGATGTAATGAATAATGAAAAATGTTGTAGCAAGGAATAAGTTTCAGTCTTGAAAATGGGGAAACAACCCCGAAACGTCGACTAAGATGGGAAAAAAAAGGTGTTAAAAGACTTAGGAAATAAAGTAATTGGATGATGAATGGAAGGTAGTGGGTGCTTTATTGAATGTTCCAATTAAGAAAACTTCCACTAAAATTAAAAAAGAAAAGTAATTAATTTAAAATTCTCCAATTTAATTTAAGATTCCAATCGTTTTTTGTAGTAGAGTGATTGGGAATGTTTTATAAGTAATGCAATTCTAAATGTTAGGTGAGAAAAAATTATTTACACATTTTTCAATAATAATAAGAAATATAATGATGGAGTTTTGTTGACCGTTGAGAAATTAGATGAGGAAGATGGTTGGGGGTGCGGTCATGAATTAGAAACACACATTTAAAATAAGTGTTATTTTAATTATGTGCCGACGTTTCGGCCTAGAATGTGGGCCTTCATCAGGGCTAAAAGAAACAAGATAACAACCAATGTAATTATAGACTTAACAATGCGTTAGGTATATTATAATAATATGACAGTAATAAATTATGGGAACATAAATAAAATTAAATGTGAAATGATAATAAGATGACAATTATAAAGTATGGAAATAAGGTAACAGTTATAAAGTATGGAAATAAACGAATGACAATGACGCATAATAACGCAATGCGCGTTTTTTAAACTGGGAAACATCACTCCTTTAGGCAGCGTCTTCAGGTCAGAGTCAAGTATGTATCTTTTTTCTGATTGATTAGGATCTTTTTTCATCGCCCATTTCTTTCTCCCTCTTTCCATACTCATATCTTTCTCCGTTACATATCCTGACATATAATTATTAGTTTAATATTACATTATTTTAAAATTTAAATTATTTTTTATTCATACTGTTTCTGTTTTTGTAATGACTATGTTCTTTTTTATATATTACCTATACTCTTAACTATGTTATTACCGTCATATATCACTTCAAAATTGTTAATATTTAAAATTTTAATTGTTCACATATTTTTCCTTTGTCATTTTTTTCATTTGCTTAGTCTCTCTTTATATATTCTCATTACAATATTATCATCTCAATTATGTTTACTTCCATACTTTATAACTATCACCTTAATTTTGTTTATTTCCATACTTTATAACTGTCACCTTATTTCCATACTTCATAACTGTCATCTTATTATCATTTTACATTTAATTTTATTTATGTTCCCATATTATATTACTGTCATATTATTATTATATACCTAACGCATTATTAAGTCTATAATTACATTGGTTGTTATCTTGTTTCTTTTAGCCCTGATGAAGGCCCACATTGTAGGCCGAAACGTCGGCACATAATTAAAATAACACTTATTTTAAATGTGTGTTTCTAATTTATGACCGCACCCCCAACCATCTTCCTCATCTAATAAGAAATATAAGTTGAATGCAAGATTTTAGAGAAAAATACATTTTAATTTTTTTTCAAATTTTTCCACCACTTCAACAAATTTGAAAAAAAAAATCCTGTGTATAGAGAAATAAAAAAGACAATTTCAGAAAAAAATTGGTGAGTGACACTTTTCAAAAATGTTTAAAAAATACATATTTTGGTTTTCTTTCTTGCTCTGAAAATTGATTTTTC
The DNA here is from genome assembly GCA_023052935.1 of Piezodorus guildinii. Classification (NCBI taxonomy): domain Eukaryota; kingdom Metazoa; phylum Arthropoda; class Insecta; order Hemiptera; family Pentatomidae; genus Piezodorus; species Piezodorus guildinii. The sequence continues at coordinate 164,118,886 of CM041294.1, read as the reverse complement.
ATTTATGAATCATGATCATATTATTACTTTCACTTACTATATATATAGTAAGGGGAAGTATTGCGATCGTGAAAATTTTCGAAATCCAGTTTTCAACGGAAATACACGTTTTAGGGTCCCCTGAGTCCAAATAACCAAGTCCCGCAAAAAGGTCTGTGTGTGTGTGTGTGTGTGTGTGTGTGTGTGTGTGTGTGTGTGTGGTAACTCCCGGGGGAAACGGTAAGTCCTATGAAACTGAAATTTCATATTTAAGACAACTATACGCCCGAGACGTGACAAAACTTTTTTCATCAAAATGAGCTTACCAGAAGAGGCACTTTATACCATGCATTTTGCACTTTTTTTCGATTTTCTCGAAAACGGTTGCGACGATTTTGATTAAACTCGCTATATCGATGTAAAATTTAATGGGCTTTAATATCATGTAGGTTTTATTTGGATAAAAATGGTCTGACCGATATTATCAATTTTCTTTCCCTAAAGTACCTTTAATTTTGTAGATTCAATAATAATAACTAAATTATCTTGTTAACGCTGACTGTATTTGAAAATTCTTTCATTGATTTTAAAAATCGAGGTAAGTGAAAGTCGTGTGTTGCCCGCACCAGATTTTTTTTAATGGCTTTGAGTCTTAAAAATTGGTGAAAAAATCGTCATTAATCTATTTCAAATTTTAATTAAAAAAAAAAAAAATAAAAAAAAGAGTTTTTTTAAAAAAACCTCGAAAACCGTTTGAATTGAAAAGCTAAAAATTTAGGTGATTTTTTTTTTTTCGACACCAAATTGATCCCAAAGTTTGAGTCGAAAAAGCCTCGGGGGCAGATTTACCATCCCTAATCCGGTCATACCCTTTAGAAATAAAAGATGAAGTTACCTGTTTACTATCATTTACCGTGCGCAATTTAATGAATCTGTGATATGCATTAGTTATTTTTGTTACAATCCAAGGCTTTTAAGGATTTTTTTATTAAGGTACTTTGGTTCAATTTCTAATAGCATCTAGCGGACCCAATAGCATTTATCACCCGCAGAAATGGTTGATTATTATGAATTAACAATATTTAAGGTACTTCAAATGAAGAAAATTTAAAATCTCGGCATTTGAGTCCTTTCTGACTATTTCTATCAGAATGAAACTACATGATATTGAATGCCGTAAAAGACGTTTTTGAGAAAACTATAAAATTGTGCAAAATTCATGGTATAAAGTGGCTCTTATGGTCAGTTCTTAGACCTTTTTCGAAACCTTGTCATTTGAGGTAGTTAATTGACCAGTTTTTATCAATGCTAACATGATAATATGGTAATTTTATTGTTAAGTCTACAAAAATAAAGATGCTTAAGAGGAAAAAACATTAAATTTCGGCATTCAGCCCTGTAATACTATTTCAATCAGAATGGTCCAGAATTTAGAATTCAAGCGTTTTCTCCTTCAGTTTTAAATAAAATTCTTTGATATTTCATATTGAACCGTTTTTCATCAACATTAACATCGGGAGATGATTAGTTATTTCGTACTTAGTGAACATTTTTTTTTAATGCTAATACTTCTAGTTTGGCATCAAATTGAAATAAGCTGAAAACGTATTGTGAAAATAATTTGTTGTACTTAAAAAATATTACCGGAAAACTATAGAAAGAAGTTGACAAATTCGGACATCAACAATTTGGCGAGGCGAAAATTTATTAAAGAAAATAGACTTACTTTTGATTATTTTATTTATATATTTCTCAATCATTATCATATTTGCTGTAAAATATTCGATCTTGAGAAGATTGTTCGTTTGCTTATAACATGCCCAAATTTCTTTTAAGCACAGTTTTCACGAAATTTAAAGGGACATAATCCTATTTGAAGGAATATCTTGGGTGACAAAATATGAAGCTGATAAAGTTTACACAAATATGTATATGATAAGTACAAGTGACAAAAATTTAGTGACTGAGATTCAACTATTTTCTGAGTTACAAAATTCCAGTTTTTACAGGAAATACACTTTTTAGGGTCCAAATGAACAAGTACCACAAACAGGTCTTATCTGTGTGTGTGTGGTAAGTCGAGCTTGAAAACGATAAGACGCAGGGAACTGAAATTCCGTATTTGAGACTATTATAGACCTGATATATTACGGGAAATTTGCAATAAAAATCTGCCTACCATTTTATTATCAAATTTATCCAACTTGTATATTTAGCGGGATTTTTTTTTTTTATCAATGTTAACAACACGAAATGGTCAATTTTTTGGAATATAAAAAAAAAGATACTTTAGAGGAAGAAAATTTAAACTATTGGCCTTTAAGCCGATACTATTTCAATCAGCATGAAACCTACATCATATATAGCCCATTACATTTCACACAGATATAGCGAGTTTAATCAAAATCGTTGGAGCCGTTTTAGAGAAAATCATAAAAACGTAATAAATGCATGGTATAAAGTGGCTCTTCTGGTAAACTGATTTTGATGAAAATCCTGTATAAAAAATGTTTTTAGGGTCCACATAATCAAGTCCCGCAAAAAGGTCTGTGTGTGTGTGTGTGTGTGTGTGTGTGTGTATGAGTCTGTGTGTGTGGTAACTCCCGGGCGGAAACGATAAGTCCTATAAAACCAAAATTTCATATTTAAGACAAATGTACGCCCGAGACGTTACAAAATTGTTTTCATCAAAATCAGCTAACCAGAAGAGCCATTTTATACCATGCATTTTGCACTTTTTTTTCGATTTTATCAAAAACGGTTCCGACGATTTTGATTAAACTCAATATATTTATGTAATATTTGATAGGCTTTAACGTCATGTAGGTTTCATTCTGATTAAAATAGTCTGACAGGGCTTAAATGCCGATAATTTAAATTTTCTTCCCCTAAAGTACCTTTAACTTTGTACTTTCTATAAAAATAACCATATTATCTTGTTAGTATTGATAAATAACATCTAAATATGTAAGTTGTGCGTATTAGAAAAACAACTAAAGAAAAAAACTGAAAAAAAAAAATTATGAATATTTTAGTTTTTGAACATAAGAACAGTAAATATACATGTATGATATACCGATTGAAATTAAAGATTTTAGAAAAAATATTATTTTATACACAAGCTTTTAAAAGTTAATAGAGAGTGATGAAAAGCCGATAAAACTAACTGATTGTTTTAGATAATTATATAATAGATTTTTTTAATAAAACACATGTTTCTATAGAAATTCCATTTAATTAATTCTTTAATGGTGTTACTCATTTTTATCTCTTGTACTGTACTTGAAAATTCTTTCATCAGTTTTACAACGGAGGTAAGTGAAAATCGTGTGTTACCCGCACCAGATTTTCTAAATTTTTTTATTTCGTAGACGCAAAGCACTTGCTCTTTTCGCTTTAAAACGTAGTACGTCTTTGAGGTTTACGTACGTAACTTTAGTGTTTCTTGTCGTATCGCTATTTTTGAACTATTGGGTTGTCACTAGTAGAGTACGAGAAAGAAAGTTGTATTAAGCGAGTACGTTTAGTTTTATCGACGGGAGTTGTAATCGTAACAGTTTGTGATTCGCGTGTACGAGGTTAATCATTATCTTATAGCTTGTAAGTTCAGGGAGAATGATGGTAGGCCGTTTAAATAATGATTGTTAGATTAATTAATTATTGAAATTAATCCGTTAAAAATATTTCTTTGTAATTATTTAAAAGTTCTTCGATTGATTTTTACAACAGATGCGAGTGAAATTCGTGTGTTGCGCGCACCAGATTTTTAAAATATTTTTCTTGGCCTAAAAAATATATATTGACTTTTTGAAAAGCTGCCTTTTAGCTTTTAATTCTAATTTCCTCTTTGTTTTAACATGATAAATAGGTCATATTGAAAACTCCACTCTTTCTTCATCTGCCTACACGAATCTTTTCTTAGTTCTCTTTCTCTGAGAAACGCCGAAATGTTTTTTTAGTCCACTTCCCAACTGTTTGACCTTTATTTTTATTTTATTTTACGGACTCAGTCAATTGCTTCACAAACTAATTTATTTTGATATAAAGGATATCCTTATTTGTATTTTCCTGCTTACGTCAAGGCTTAGGTATTAAAATTCAGGCTTCGAAATAGCTTATAAAACTTTTCTAGTTCAAAGTTACAGATTTATACTATTAATACTAAAACTCCTAAAACCTGTGTAAAGAGGAAGGATATGAAAAAGTAATATGCTATAAAACTTCGGATTAAATATCAAGATCAAAATATTTAATGTTATAATTTTTACTCCAAAATTGTTATAAAGTTTTTCACTCTTTCTTTTAAATTATATTGCTAACATTTATTTCATTTCAAAGCAAAGTATGTTAAAAATTCAGTTCAAAATTAAATTTCTGAAATAAGAAAATCGGGTTATTATTCAGTGGCGAAACTACTTATGCGGCTTTTATTAAGAAACTTTTTGGTTAGAATTTACAAAGGGCCTAGCCGGATAAGCATGTGAAATCTGCCCCCGCGTGTATTTGAACCAAATTTATACCATTGAGTCACACCTATGAGAAACAACCTTACGCAATTTTTTAGCCCCTTAATCCTAACGGGGGGGGAGGGAAGTTATGGAGGGGAAAGATAAAACAAAAAAAAATTGTTTTCTCCTGAACGAATCAACCGACTTTCACGAAAAAAAAATATATGTTAATGGTTTTCTAATAGAGTTTCAAAAAACATTTTTTTGAATGTATATTTCGAAAACGTGAGTCAACATTTTTATTTTTAATTTTTCAAAATAAATTTTAAATTATGTTGGATTAGTACACCAACAATTTTTACTAATTTGATTCATTGGAGGGTCCTGCACAATATTTTTTTTTCAAGTTGGTCTAAAATGTACCCAATAAGGAAAAATAAAAAAAACAGCATTTTTTCAGCTCTCTGAGTAGTAGCTGTTCACGCATGAAGAGTAGGGATAGAGCTGTAGGATCGTAATGTCATTAGATATCACTTACACATTATGCACATAGATACTATTTATTATACCTATTATTATAAATATCTTATATTGGATCGAATTTATTTTTTTTTTTTTTTGTATTTAGTTAATTTTTTTTACTTGGATAACTACTACACAACACTATATGCTATATTTATATAAAACGTAACTAAAAAGATTTTTTTAATATATATTTTTTCATATTATTATATGTTAAATAATCAAAAAAGTTAACAGTCGACAGGCTTTTTGTCGAACACTTCTTGCAAGTCTGTCATCATAACTTTTTTGATTAACAAAGAATAAAGAATAATGAACATAAAAGATCCAGTTTGTATGGCATTATTTAATGATAATTACATATATTGACTTTATTTTGTGATAATTACATATCTAACAACTATGATACATATAAAATTAAAATATATAGGATAAATAAATAAAACAGATGAAAAGTTCATGAATTAAGCAACGTATAATTAGAACGAGACAATTTAAATGTGTGTGGAAGTTTGTTCTTTAGAAGAAGAAATAACTGGTGCTTGAAAGTGGTTAAGGATGATACTTTACGAAGGGAGGTGGGTTGTGAGTACCAAAGTATGGTAGCACGGATGATGAAGGACTTTGCAGCTCTGTAAGATAGTACATACAAATAGCTAGGTCGAGTCTTGTGTTTAGAGGTGTGTACGGGAGAGCGAGTAGTGAGGAGGTCAAATATATAGGAAGGTTTTCTGGCTTACAAGTAAAAGACGGTATCTAGTAGATATTTTCTTCGGGAATCAGGATAAAGCAGCCCTTGACCAGAATGCCAATGAGAAATATATGATCGTCTGGGGAAGCCGTAATAAATCTTATAAATCTATTCATTAATCTTTTCACCCTCATCTCATTTTCTCTAGAGGGTATTCCGTATAATAGTCGTCCATAAGGTAAGGATTGACAACGTATTTTGAAGAATGAATAATGCCTCTAGGTTTTATAGAATGAGGCTCTACGTATGACGAATGAGACTACGGGAGAATTAAAAGGCTTTCTGATATGGAAATTATTGTGGGATTTTCGTAGAAAGCGCGATAAACGTGATATATTTTTGGGGGTGAAAAAAGCGATACACAATAAAGAGTGCAGATCACCAGCCAAGGGTTGTTACCCAGCTACGAAACCATCTAGCTTGCAGCTTCTATCGAGAAACCCAAAGTTTAGAATCTTCAAAACTATTATTCTACCGGTTGTTGCTTCATTTAAAAGATGAACAACGCCTCGAGGTTTTCGAGAACAAGTTCATAAGTAAAACATTTAGTCACTGGAGAATTTTGAAGTCTACAAAATGCGGAATTACAGTGCTATAGTAGAAATGAAGTTGCGGCATCAAATAGGCATGCGAAGCCTAGTGAAGAACAGTTACCAAGGCTGGCAGTAACGATAGAAAATGAAAAGTTGATAATTCGAGAAAAACCTGTATGACCTCCTTTTGTTTGTTTATTTATTTAACGTGACTTTATGCTACTATGGCTAATCGGACGATGCTACAGTGGGAGTCCTAGATTTTGCCAATCCAGGTTTTATTAGGATAGGGATCTTAAACGAGTACTTGACATTGCACAGGCTCGGGGCCACCAAAGGACGGATTGATGAATTAATGTGTCTCCTCTCTAATTAATTAATGTGTATTAATCTCTAATTAATGTGTATTAATGTGTCTCCTCTCTCAAATGGATTTTTACAAGCTTATTTGAACTACTCATGTTTTCATTGGACTTAAATTATATATATATATATATTTTTTTTTTTTTAAATTTTATTTATTATTTATTTTTTTCTATTATATTTCATTTGGGACGTACAGTTCTTTAGTGAAAGAATATCGGTTGCTATATTTCAAGGGCGTTGGTTTAAAATCGCGTTTATAAACATTCATTCTCCCACCGAAGACAGTGATGCTGAAGTAAAATGCGAATTTTATGATAAACTAGAGTCGGTTTACGATAAGTTACCGCGAAATTACATTAAGATAATACTAGGCGACGCGAACGCAAAGGTTGGAAGGGAAGAAGTATATCGTCCTACAATCGGTATAGAAAGTTTGCACGAATATAGTAATGATAATGGGACCCGACTAATAAACTTTGCCATTTCGAAAAACCTAATAATCAAAAGTACTACGTTTAAACATAAGGACATTCATAAGTATACGTGGACATCGCCGGATGGACATACTCGTAATCAAATAGATCATATTTTAGTACAAAGCAGATGGCAAAGTAGCATAATTAACGTGAGATCGTATCGTGGTGCAGAATGCGGATCTGATCATGAATTAGTAATCGCGAAACTTCGACAAAAACTAAATACAAAAAAGAGAACACCGAACTATATTCATCCCGAGAATTTTGATGTTGTTAAATTGAACAACCCCGAAATTAGAAAACAATTCGCGATAGAAGTAAAAAATAGGTTCGATGCTTTGGAATCTTCATACGAGGAAAACGAAGATGTAAACAAATTGTGGGAAGGGATCAGGGATAATATTAAAGAGGTCGGTAACTTATGTCTTGGGAAAATCGAAAATAAAAAGAACAAACCTTGGTTCGACAGGGATTGTCAAAATATGTGTGAAAAAAGAAAAACCGCTAAACTGAATTCCTTAAATAATCCAAGCGATAATAATGTGGCTTATTTTCGGTTAGTAAAGAATGAAACTTCAAAACTATTAAAAAATAAGAAAAGAGAGTATCTTAAAGACAAAATAATAGAAATAGAAAAACACAGAAACGAAAATAACGTAAGAGAGATGTACAAAGGTATAAACAAATCGCGTAAAAGATTTGAACCTCTATTGAATGCGGTTAAAGATGCAAATAACAATATAATTGCGGATCCTTCTGAGATATTAAAAAATTTAAACAACACTTTGACGGCATCTTAAATAAAGTTAGAATCGGTCATAATTACTCCGAGAGATTTGAGGTGCGATCGGGTTTGAAACAGGGTGACTCCCTTTCACCTGTGTTATTTAATATAGCTTTAGAATATGTCATAGAAAAGGTGATGTGTACCGAGAAAGGCTTAAATATGGGTGACAAGATTCCGGTTTTGGGGTATGCCGATGATCTGGTACTGCTAGGTGAAGACACGGAAACCATACAACTAAATACAAGTGTGTTAATAAAAACCGGTAAAGAAATAGGACTCGAATTAAATACCGATAAAACGAAGTATATGATTAGTAGCAGAAACGGTGTCGATCTTGGTGATATTGATGTATCAGGTCATACTTTTGAACACGTAGAGAAATTCAAGTATTTAGGTTCAATTATAACTAGAAAAAATGAAATCCAGGAAGAAATAAAGTCCCGATTAAAGGTGGGAAATGCGTGTTATTATTCAGTTGCTAAGTTACTTAGATCGCGGCTTCTATCTAAAAACTTAAAGATTAGAATTTATAAAACTATTATTCTTCCAACGGTTCTTTACGGATGTGAAACGTGGCCGCTTACTTTAAAGGATGAACAACGGCTTAAGGTTTTCGAGAATAAGGTACTGCGTAAAATATTTGGTCCGAAGAGAGATGAGGCCACTGGGGAGTTTAGAAGGTTGCATAACGCGGAATTGCGGAACTTGCATCCTGTGAATATAATTGAGCGGGTTGCATCGCGGAGACTCAAATGGGCGAGTAAAGTTGTTGGGCTTAGTGAGGAACGGATTCCGAGAAAGTTGGTATTCGCTGAACCGACTGGTAGGCGTCCGAAAGGTAGGCCGAAGCGGAGATGGGAGGATTGCGTTAAGGCTGATCTCGGGAGCTTGGGCTTGAATGGTGAGCATTGGACGATTCTGTGTAGGCGGAATTTGGTGGTATCGGCATCGAACCTTCGGGTTCGCTAAGCCTATTATTATTATTATTATTATATTTCATTTTACTTATTTTTGTAATTACTTTTCTATTACTTTATTATTTATTAATTTATTTATTATTTAAATATTAATATATTACTATTACTTATTTATTTTTATTATTATCTATTTTATCTACTTGTTTTTTATCTTTATTTATTATTATTTTTTATTTTATTTATTTTTTATTTATTTATTTATTCTTTTCTCTCAAATATTATCTAACATTCATTTATCTCAAGTAGAATTATACATATATTATTATATCTTTTAATGAATATCTCTTTTAATATTTTAACTTATACTATTTATCTTAATTTAATCTTCTATAAAATGAATATATCTGGCACTGATGACCGCGATGTTTTGTGCCATTAAAATTTTAAAAAACCAACCAAAAACCGAAGGACGGCATAACTAAGGACTTTTTACCCCCATTAAAAAATCCTAGGACCACCTGCATCTTTTTTTTTTTTTTTTTTTTTTTTTTTTTTGTTTCTTTCTTAAAATAATTAAGTTATGATGCAAGTTATTAGATCTTTATTAGTAAATATTTTCTAAAGTATGATTTATTATTATTGGTTGTAAAGTAAGTTAGTATCGTTATTCAATATTTCAATTTAATCCTCTCTGTGTTTATAAACCCATCTTTACTTTGCCAATAATGTTATTAATTGATTAATTAATTATACAAATATTTGGTTGAAAAACGGTTTATTTTAATTTTATACTCTTTATTATTAATCACTACAAGATATGAAGGTCTAAGTTTCAGTGTGTAATAGTAAGGATCTGTACATTTTCAATACCGACAGTCCAAGTTAATCTCAGCAGCCAGGTTAAACCGAGTTTTTTTTTTAGAAACCTCTGAATAGCATTGTATTTTTTTACTTGATAATTATCCGCACACAAGACTAAAATGACAAGAAACTGCCCAACGCTTTCGCTTACTTCAACACTTACTGGACAGACGCTCTAACCTTCCACTTAACTACAAAAGCCTCATCTATATTACCATCATTAGGCCTATCTGGACGTACGGAGTTGAGCTTTGGGGCTCTACTAAACCATCAAATTCTTCCCGTATCCAATCCAAAATCCTTCGTAAAATCCTGAATGCTCCTTACTTTGTCACGGATGCACTAATCCATAAAGACCTTAATGTCCGTATGTTACTGATTTGGCCCGATCTAGATACCATTCCTTTCATGGCAAACTCTATTCCCACCCTAATCCTCTAGTTTCAATCCTTTCTTCCTCTTCAATTCCTGACAATCCTCCGAGGCGTCTGAAAAGGAGATGGCCCCGAGACCTTCTAGTTTAGAACATTTTTAGAGTGCTTCCATGGGGAAGCTTCTCTACAGTTGTTTCATGCCTTTATATATATTCCATCTAATTTACTTGTTGTATTCCTGTATACAGTTGTAAATTCCAATAAATAAATAAAAAAAATAATTTTTTTTTTCATTTATTAGTATTTGAAGTTCCATATTGATAGATTTTACATTGTTATAGCGTGTTTAATTAAAATGGTGAAAGTGTCCCTTGTGGTCCGCACGCACAGACCTTTTTGCGAGGCTTGTTCATTTGGACTCAGGTGATTGCAGTTCCGCTGAAAACTTGAATTTGACAAATCTAAGGATAGCAATCCTTTCCCCCAATATATATATTGGGTTGCGTCACATGAAATGTCCGTTTTCAAGGTAAAATATTTTGATTAAAAATACGATATGAAAACAAGATAATTTTATTCGAAGTATTTACTTTCTGTTTCTACACATTTTTCGCAACGTGATTATAACTTTTTTATCCCCGAACTGAAGGCCTCTGACCTTTGAAGTGATACAAAATCTGAAAACGCACTTTTTACTTGATCGTCATTTTCATAAAGTTTTCCAAATTCCTGAACAGGTGGTAATCTGTTGGAGACGAAGTCGGGGGAATATGTTGGGTGCGGAAGAACTTCGTAGCCAAGTTCTTTCAATTTTTGCACGGTATGTTTTAAAACATGGGGTCTAGCTGCCGCTCAGTGAGATCATGAGGTACCCATGTATCGAGCTTTTTTACTTTTTCAATACACTTTAAATGTCTGGAAACGGTAGATGCTCTTGCATTTAGTTGTGCTGAGAGTCCTTAAACTGTTTGGTAGGGGTTTCCTTCTACCGTATGTTTGAGGACATCGTTGTCTATTACTGACGAAGATCTTCCTCGGGGCAAGTTTTCCAAGTCGGTATCCCCAGCTGAAAACTTAGCAAACCAACGGCGAATTTTCCGTTCAATAACACTCCCTTCCCTAAACGCCTTGCAAATATTTCTAGCGGCCTCAGCTGCTGAATGGCCGAGTCTAAACTCGTACTAAAGTATTACTCGAAAATCGCGTGTTTCCATGTTCATATTTGGAGGTATACTAAAAGTGGGTAATTGATTGGGAAGCTAACGTTTATAATACGAAGGTAGAGGATTAGTAACTGTTTACTTTAAATATGTAAACATTCGGAAGTAAACAACAGAGACCTGCAAAATCCTTTATGTATTTCAGAAACTATAAAACGGACATTTCATGTGAAACAACCTAATATTTTATGTAAAGGTAAGGGAAAGTAATAGGGGTGGGCACAATTGAGTAGGTAGGTAGGTAAGGTGTTTTAGGGCGATCAATTTCTAGGGCACAATTGAATGACGATAATCAGATTATTCGATTATTTCAATCATTCGAATTAATCGATTATCGAATTAATCGGTTTGGAGAAACGAATGATCACTCGAACTGAATTTTTTATCGATAATCGTGGGATTAGAAGGGATTTACCTTCTTTTTTTTTTTCTCATCACATAAATTATATGCATATTTGCATCTAGGCTCAGCCAGCTCAGCAATAATGGTCATGGAATCATTCGATTGTTTAAATCATCGAAGTCCGATCATTCGATTATGACGATCATTCGATTATGCCCACCCTAGAAAGTAAATAAAAAACGCATAATTTTCTGCTTTGTAGAATTTTTTCGGTTTTGTTTCAGAAATATATATTTATTTTTTAAATCGACGCGTTTCCAATATTTCTGTTGTGTGTTATGAAGAGGGTTTTGGATGTGCGAGTTCGATAATTCCCGAGACAAAATAGAACGAACTTTAGCTCAGGTCATAAGTTTATTACATCGACCCCGGTTGGGTAGGCAAAGCACAGCGGGCTCACCGGAGCGTCACCTACATCGATTCACCATTGAGCCGTAAGGGGCGCTACCTGCTCTCAGCATGACCACAGCTTTCCAGAACTTTCACAAGTCCCTTTCTCACCGTCCATCTTGAAATTTACTTCCAAGTCTCGAGGGTTCCTGCTAAGGTAGCACTTTTCATCAAAACAACATTCATTAAAGGAGTAACTGTATATTCTCAAACTCCAGGCGGCTACAGAAAACTTGTTATATAACTTTTAATATCGATTTTTTTTTTCAATTATCAACCTTTTTAATCGACCAAACAAATAGAAAAAATTCCCCTCCTCCCTTCAAAAATGTATCTTACGTTTCAAAATACATAAGACCCGAATAACGAATAAAAGAAAATCCCGTTTGTCCCCGTCTGCGGCATTCCTCCGAACAACTGCATTCAACCAAGTATTAGAATTCGCCACGAAATACAAGAGCATTCAACGATGATCCTAACACCCAGGACGTTGTAATTTTTAAAATGGAGGCCAATTAAAAGTTATTTAATTCAATAATTCAGTTATTTTTGAAAATATAGGAAAAAATCATTAGTTTTTTTTAACCAAACACCGCGAATCATTATTACAAGAAAAGAAAAAAAAAAAATGAAATTTTACCTATAAATACGACTATAACTCATTTGTTTTTTAAGATAAAGAAAATATATTTAGTTTTAGAATAAGAAGAGCGCGATAAAAAAATAAAAGGAAACAAATTAAAATCTTACCTCTTATTATAGGCTTGTAACCCAGTTATTTTCGAAGCTATAGAAAAAATTCACTTGACTAAGAGGTAGCAACCCATTTTCCAAAGCCCCAAAAAATAAAAAATAATAGAGGTTACTGTTTGGTGGGCTTCGTTTGGTTTGATACTCTGCAGTTTTTTAAATCCAGGAGAAAACATCAATGCCATATCTTATTGCAACCAAAGTAATGTAATAAATCAGAAATGTTCAATAATAAAGCTCTATTTGTTCAATCGGATGGGGCCTATTTTGTAGTATGATAAGGTCCGGACACACGTCTCGTGATGTCATTAAAACTGTTGAATCTTAGATATGTCACTCTGCCACATCCGGCCTACTCTTAGGAACTTTCGTATAGTTTTTTAAATTTAATCTGGACCACTGCATACGTGACTACAAATTTAATGGACAAAGAGAATTAGAAAACGCGTTTTCGGAAATTATCAATTCTAAAGACAGGAAATTCTATTCCGATGGAATCCAAAAGTGTTCAATACTTTGTTAGAAATGTATTGATAGTAGTGGTGACTAAACTAACACTGTTTCTTTGATCATCAATTTGTTATAAAAAAAAAAACGGTGCGGGCAACACACGACTTTCACTTACCTCAGTTTTTAAAATCGATTAAAGAATTTTTAAGTACAGTAAGAGATAATAATGAGTGAAACCATTAAGGAATTAAATAAACGGAATTTCTATAGAAACATGTGTTTTATTAAAAAATGTATCATATTATTATCTAAAATAATCACTTAGCTAAATAATCTTCTTTTTATCACCCTCTATTAACTTTTAAAAGCTTGTGTATAAAATAATAATAAAATAAGCTCTTATATAAGATATATTTTTTCTAAAATCTTTAGCTTTCCAACGGTATATCATACATGTATATTACTGTTCTTTTGACGAAAAACAAAAAAATGATCAAACAAATATTTTTTTCAGTTTTCTCCTTTAGTTGTTTTTAAAATTCGCACAACTTACATATTGACCTGTTTTTCATCAGTGGTAACAAGATAATATAATTATTTTTATAGAATATACAAAATTAAATGTACTTAAGAGGAAGAAAAAAATAAAATAAATATCGGCATTTAAGCCCTGTCAGACCAATTTAATCAGAATGAAAACTACATGATATTAAAGCCTATTAAATTTTACATCGATATAGCGAGTTTATACAAAATCGTCGAACCGTTTTCGAGAAAATCGAAAAAAGGTGCAAAATGCACGGTATAAAGTGGCACTTCTGGTAAGCTCATTTTGAGGAAAAAAGTTTTGTAACGTCTCGGGCGTATATTTGTCTTAAATATGAAATTTCAGTTTCATATTCATAGGACTTACCGTTTCCGCCCGGGAGTCACCACACAGACCTTTTTTGCGGGACTTTGTTATTTGTTCTCAGGTTACCCTAAAATGTGTATTTCCGTTGAAAACTGGAATTCGAAAATTTTCACGATCGCAATACTTTCCCTTACTATATATAATAAGTGAAAGTAAAAAAATAGTGTCATTTCACGACATTGGAAACATATGATTTTCGAACGATTTAATATTATGAATTCAACTTCGGTCATTCCGCTGCCCAGGGAGAAATAAATATTGATTAAAGACAGTTTGAATAAATGAACTATCCGTTATCGAGTTCCAAAGAGAGAATATATCCAATTAATGGCCTCCTCATCAATTTGAGGATGAAAATATTAAGTAAGCTGAGGAAAATGAATCTTATAAATCAGTCAGAGACTGCAACAGACGGGGTGGTTACGGGTCATCTGTAGTGGCCTATATAACAGAAGTCCATACCCAAGGTCATGGGTTTAAAACTGGATGATGTCCCTAAGGTTTTTCAAGGAAAACAAATAATCCTAGGTTATTCTGTACTTCGGAAAGAACGTATAATGGTGATCCCTAGCCTTGGCGATTTCAGGTACTTTTTAAAGATCCCTATTCTAATTAAACCTGGATAGGCAAAATTTAGAATTATCGCTTTAGCATCGTCGAATTAGCCCCAGTAGCATAATCTGATGTATACGATATGAATAAACAAACAAAAACGGAACCTGGTGAAAAAAGGTTGAATGTAATGTAAAGGTTTAAGTGTATTGCGGGTACTGTAGTCTTTCAGCGCCGTGTTTAGGCTGCTAGAGAGTCGGAAGAGATCGGAGAGGTTACTGTGTATTGGGTTGTTTCACATGAAATGTCCGTTTTTATAGTTTCTGAAATACATAAAGGATTTTGGAGGTCTCTGTTGTTTTCTTCAGTATGTTCACATATTTAAAGTAAACAGTCCTAATCCTCTACCTTTGTATTATAAACATTAGCTTCCCAATCAATTACCCACTTTTTAGTATACCTCCAAATATGAACATGGAAACACGCGCTTTTCGAGTAATATTTTTGTACGAGTTTAAAACTCAGCCATTCAGCAGCTGAGGCCGCTAGAAATATTAGCTAGGTGTTTGGGGAAGAGTGTTAATGAACGGACCATTCGCCGTTGGTTTGCTAAGTTTTCAGCTGGGGATACCGACTTGGAAAACTTGCCCCGAGGAAGATCCCCATCCTTAATAGACAACGATGTCCTCCAGACATTTAAAGTGTATTGGATAAGTAAAAAAGATCGATACATGGGTACCTCATGATCTCACTGAGCGGCAGCAAGACCCCATGTTTCAAATATACCGTGCAAAAATTGAAAGAACTGTGCTATGAAGTTCTTCCGCACCCACCATATTCTCCCGACTTGTCTCCTACAGATTACCACCTGTTCAGGAATTTGGACAACTTCGTCAAAGGAAAACTTTTTGAAAATGATGATCAAGTGAAAAGTGCGTTTTCAGATTTTGTTTCACTTCAAAATCGCTCAGAATTTTTCAGTTGGGGGATAAAAAAGTCGGTGTCACGTTGAGAAAAATGTGTAGAAAAAGAAGGTAAAACATATCGTATTTTTAATAAAAATCCTTTACCTTGAAAACGGACATTTCATGTGACACAACCCAATAGATTCAGCCTAATAGTTTAAGAAATTATTGCTAATGACCAAAACACAAAACCAGGAGTAGGAGTAGTAATACAATCCTTCTTAATGCGCAACGTTACAGAAAAATTAATACCTAAGGAATAAAGTCGGATAATTTTACATTTCACGTGCATACAGCGAGTTTAATCAAAATTGTTAGAGCCGAAAAAATCGTAGAAAGGTGCAAAATGTATGGTATAAAGTGGCATTTGTGGTTAGCCGAATTCGCTGCAAAAGTTGCTGTATTAGTTAAGACATATACTCTATTTAAATATTAAATTACGCGAATTAATGAAATTATCGTCTTGGGTATTCAAGCTCAGAGGACCCTTACACGAGTATTTCACGTTAAAAACTCCCAATAATTTCCATTACTATATATTTCATAAAGATGTAAGTGAAAGTAAAAACGCCACGAACATATCATAGAGACCTGCATTAATATTATTAAATCTGGCCTGATAGGAAGAGATTACTGAATCCATGGTATGGTTATTAAAAATATTCCATTATAGCTGACTTCCTGTACTACTATAGATACAGTCCGTTGACCTGCTAATCCTCCTCTGACGCCAGGTCCTGAGCGGATTAGGTACAGGGACCTCCGCCAGTGTTGGCGGCATTACCATATCGCTCTGGGTTCAGGCCACCGTAACCTAACCCTATCGCTCTAGCAACAGGTGCTCCCAGGTCTTCCCAATGTCTTAGTATTAACTGTAACCCTTACTGGATTATAAGATAAGAATCTGGCTTGGAACATTACATTAAAACTAAGTTTTATTTATTTATATATCTATACTTCATGCTGCTGTGGCTAATCGGACAATGTTACAGAGAGAGACCTAAATTATTCCTTTCAGGGTTTAATTAGAGGGGTATTTATCGAGTTCCTGATATCGCACAGCCTCGGGAAAACGATTTCATGTCCCCTTAGAAGAATGGCATATCCAAGGATTTTTTTTTCCCTTTAAAAATTTTTAGAGTCATGTGCCGGTTATAAACCTGCGACCTTGGACATATAAGGATGTTATGCTAGCCACTACACTACAGATGATAATATAAATCTCAGTTATAGGATTATTTTTTTTTATTTTCGATATTTTTACTTTCACTTACCTATATATGAAATATATAGTAAGGGAAAGTGTTGTGAAAATTTTCGAATTCCAGTTGTCAACGGACATACAGATTTTAGGGTGCCCTGAGTCCAAATTACCAAGTCTAAAAAAAAGGTGTGTGTGTGTGGTAACTCCAGCGCGTAAATAAAAAGTCCTATGAAACTGAAATTTCATATAAAGAGACAAATATCAGACGTTACAAAACTCTTTTCATCAAAATGAGCTAACCTGAAGAGGCACTTTATTCCATGCATTTTGCAACTTTTTACGATTTAATCAAAAACGGCGTTACTTTGAGTAAACTCCTTATATCGATGTAAAATTTAATGGGCTTTAATATCATGTAGGTTTCATTCTGATTGGGCTTAAATGCCGATATTTTAAACTTTCTTCTCCTAAAGTACTTTTAATTTGGTAGATTCTATAACAGCAACCGTATTATCTTGTTACCACTGATTAAAAACAAGTAAATATATAAGATGAACGAATTCGATATTCAACTAAAGAAGAAAGCTGAAAAAATATTTTGTTGATGCAATTTTTTGATTTTGAACATGAGAACAATAATATACATGTATAATATACTGTTGGAAAGCTAAAGATTTTAGAAAAAAAATTATCTTATAACAAGCTTATAAAGGTTAATAAAGAGTGATGAAAAGCCGATAGAACTTACTAGTTATTTTAGATAATAATATAATAGATTTTTTAATAAAAAACATGTTTCTATAGAAATTCAATTTGATTAATTGTTAAATAGTTTCACGTATTTTTATCTCTAACTGTATTTGAAAATTCTCTAAACGATTTTAAAAACTGAGCTAAGTCGTGTGTTGCCCGTTCCAGATTTTTAAAAAATTAATCGAGGTGTAGAATTGTAAAATACTGTGCAGTATTTTCAGGGAAAGTAGGGAGTGATGACCCTATCCTATACAATGTCACGTATATCGCGGTGTGGAAACTTAGGAAACCACACTGCGCGGCCAAGGGTCCCCAAGACTTGTCGCACCAACCGAAAAAAAAAATTAATTTTGTAGATTCTGAATATATCATCTTGTTAGCATTGGCTAAATATACATGGCGGACGAATTTGATAACCAAATAAAGAAGGAAATAGCAAACATGTTTTTTATTACATAAGAATAACAACATAGGAGTATAATATACTGTTGGATAGCTAAACATTTTAGAAAACATGTTATCTTATATACAATGTTGTATTAGGTGATGAATAATGAAAAAAAGTCTTAGGGAATCCTAAAACGTGTATTTTCGTCGAAAACTACATATTTCATATACAGGTAAGTGAAAGTTGTGTGTTGATTTTTTTCGGGTCGTTTTCATTTTACTTTCACTTACTATATATAGTATGGGGAAGTATTGCGATCGTGAAAATTTTAGAATTCCAGTTTTCATTATAAATACACGTTTAGGGTCCCCTGAGTCCAAAAGGGAATGTGTGTGTGTGTACACGTGTCTAGCGACCAAACGAAAAGTCATATAAAACTGAAATTTCACATTTAAGACAACTATACGCCTGAGATGTTACAGCAACTTTTTCATCAAAATCAGCGTACCAGAAGAACCACTTTATAACATGTATTTTTCACCTTTTTACGATTTTCTCAAAAACGGCTCTAACGATTTTGAATAAACTCACTATATCGATGTAAAATTTAATGGACTTTAATATCTTGGAGGTTTCATTCTGATTCAAATAGTCTGACAGAGCTTAAATGCCGATATTTCAAAATTTCTTCCTCTAAAGTATCTTTAATTTTGTATATTCGAAAAGATTAACCATATCATCTGAATGACATTGATGAAGAACGGCAAATTATAAATGTTGGACGAATTTTAGACCAACTGAAGGATAAAAGAGCAAAACTATTTTTTAAACGTAATTTTTGGCTTACTGATAATGAGAGCAGTAACATAGACGTATAATATACCGTTGGAAGGAGAAAGATTTAAAAAAAAAATTATCTGATACACAGGGTTGTAAAAGGTAATATAAAGTGACGAATAGGTACTAAAATTATTAATGATTAACAATTTAATATAGTTATATTATTTAATCTAAATCATATGTTACCAGCGAAAATGATTACACGTTTAATTAAAATTATCTTGGAATCATTTTCAAAGTGATGTATATTTAGTAGTTATTAAATTGGTTTTAAAAGTAGAGGTAAGTGAAAGTCGTGTGTTGGCGGCACCAGATTTTTAAAAATCTAAATCGTCCAACAAAAAGATATGTGTGTGTGGTAATTTCTGACCGGAAATGCTACTTTACACTGTGCGTCTTGCTTCCCTTTTACGATTAGTTCCAATCAGTCTGATTAGTTCCAAAGAATTTGATTAAACTCGCTATGTTGATGTAAAATTTAATGGATTTTAATATCATGTAGGTTTCATTCTAATTGAAATAATCTAACACGACTTAAATGCCGATATCTTAATTTTCTATAAAGTACCTTTCATATGATAAATTAAAAAAAATTAATCATATTATCTTGTTGGGATTGATAAATAACGCTTAAATAAATAATTTGAACGAATTCGATGTCCAAAGGAGAAAAGAGGAAAATAGTTTGTGCGTGTAATTTTTCGTTTTTCAACGTACGAATATCATAGACGTGTAATATACCATTGGAAAGCTAAAGATTTAACAAAAAAAAAAAAAAAATTATCTTATACACAAGCTTGTAATTTTTTTTTTTTTTTAAATTAAGATTTTTATTTTTCAATATTTTTTATTAACGGCCTCATGCCTCTGTATTCTGATTAAAGTAGTGTGACTAGGATTTCTTAAATTTAAAGATTCTTAAATTGATAAAAATAGTAGAGGTAAGTGAAAGTCGTGTGTTGCGCTTCATTTTTTTTTTCTTAAAATATAACTGAGCTATGGCCACATATAAAATTTCTAAATTGTCTTCTTTGTTTTTTATACATTTTTTTAATTAATCGCGGTAAATTAATTCTCTACTCTATACGTCATATGCGTTTAACTGAGTTATACGTGTATTTATAGGTAAATTTCAATGTGTTTTGTTTACTTTTTTATAGTTACAAGTGGAGGGAAAAGCCCAGTCTGGGGTCCCTATTGCACTTGTATATTTTGTATATAGTTATGTTTGTTTGAATGATGTTTGTTTATTTGCAAACTATATTATCTCAATATAGGTTAATTTTTATTTGTTTTGTTTTTAATTTTTATTTTTAATTTCTCTTCTCGCCTCCTCTATATTTATTAAATAGATTATAGATATTATTAAATTTAAGATTTAATATATTAATTTAGTAGTGAATTCAGTTATGGTTATTTTTATTTTATAACTTACTTTTGGTATATATTAAATTTTATTATTTGACTTTCATTGTATATATTTTTACATTATTACTAATTATATAGAAAAATTGTAATATTATCTCAATGAAAAAAAATTATTAAAATAGATAAATTTCAATGTGTTTTGTTTACTTTTTTATAAATATTTGCGATGTCCTGATATAGCTCCAATTTTTAAAATAGTCAGCTGATAAAGTTGAGGGGTCATGTTCTTTCTTGGGGGTGATATTTTTGTGACAAATTTTAGAAAAAACGGAGAAAACCTGGGAAAGGTGTACTGCGGATAGACGATATTTTTATCTTGAAATGTGAAACCATTTATATTATAGGGGATATATTTTTTTTTCTTGGTCGATTACAAAGGTTCATTATTGAAAATAATAAACTAATATTAAAACGGACCCTAAACTGGATCAACAAATACTAAACCAACAGAATTACTAAAACTTGCTATATTATCATAAAAGTAAAACAATCATATCACCCCTTAATATAATATAACTGGTTCACTAAAATTCATAATATGTTAAACAAATTCAAGAGTATACCAATATTGTTCGAAAACAATACTGTAATTACTTTCACTTACTATATATAGTAAGGGAAAGTATTGCGATCGTGAAAATTTTCGAATTCAGTTTTCAACGGAAATACACGTTTTAGGGTCCCCTGATTCCAAATAACCAAGTTCCGCAAAAAGGTCTGTTGTGTGTCTGTCTGTGTGTGTGTGGTGGTAACTCCCGGGCGGAAACGGTAAGTCCTAAGAAACTGAATATTATATTTAAGAAACTACACGCCCGAGACGTACAAAACTTTTTTCATCAAAATGAGCTTTCCAGAAGAGGCACTTTATACCATGCATTTTGCACCCTTTTTCGATTTTCTCGAAAACGGTTGCGACGATTTTGATTAAACTTGCTATATGATGTAAAATTTAATGGCTTTAATATCATGTAGGTTTTATTTGATTAAAATGGTCTGACAGGGCTTAAATGCCGATATTTTAAATTGTCTTTCCCTAAAGTACCTTTAATTTTGTAGATTCAATAAACATAACTATATTATTTTGTTAACACTGATGAAAAACAGGTAAATATATAAATTGAATAAATTCGATACCTAAACTAAAGGAGAAAAAGAAAAAATATTTTTTTAATGCAATTTTTCGTTTTTGAACATAAGAGCATTAATATACATGTATGATATACTGTTGGAAAGCTAAAGATTTTAGAAAAATATTATCTCATACACAAGCTTTTAAAAGTTAATAGAGAGTGATGAAATGAACATAAAACTCACTGATTATTTTTAAATAATAATATAATTGATTTTTTAATAAACACATGTTTCTATATAAATATAATTTAATTAATTCCTTAATAGTTTGACGTATTTTATCTCTAACTTTTTAGAAAATTCTTTTATTGATTTTAAAAATGGAGGTAAGTGAAAGTCGTGTGTTGCCCGCACCAGATTTTTTTTCTTTGCCAAATCCCGAATATTATACCACTAAACAGTCATTGAACAATAGTAATAAACCTTGAATCTCTAATATATTTGCTTCAAGTTTACCCAATGAGCCTTATAGTGCGATATATAATATTTCATTAAATATAACAAAAATAATAGCACAACCCGGCTGTCCGGTAAATATAAATTTTGAAGTTACCCACAAAAATCATGCTTACGACATCAACCCAAAGAACTTTTTTTTTTTTTTTTCGGTGGGTGCGACAGGCTATGATTTCAAGAGATTTCATACCGCGATTCTCGATGATCTGTTATAGGGTAGGGTCATCATTTCCTACTCATATTTTAATGAGTGGCTACCAGTTAGCTGACGGGTCTCACATACCTTGGGGAGAAGATTGTAACAATAAACAATTAAATAATTAATCTCTATAAGATTGTCATGGAGGGGGAAGTGAAGCGCTACGAGTGGCGACTCTGAAGACACAGAGAAGAGAGGCTTACGAACTTACCGAGAGTGACTTGTTAGTGGTTTTTGTGTAGTACCGTTAATTTTTCTAATTTTATCTTTTCTTATGTACCTTTTATAATAATAGTTTTCTGTGGCCCCACACACATGTAATCATTTAGTTGATAATATAATAATAAGCCTGGAATCAACTGTAAGTAGTGTAATTTATTTATTTTTTATATTAACTAATAAAAATGGCTTATAGCCTGGCGCCCAACATGAAGTTTTCTATGTTATCTTCCCGAAAATTAATTGGCTACAATGTGAGTGAATGTATATTTATTTATATGCTTGAGATGGTCCTCCCGGGGTCCTTCGAACTTACAACCTTTAGCGTACTAAGTTAGCGCGCTAGCTACACAGTTATCTTAGGAAATTTGTACAGTGTGTAATATGAGACATTATACCACTTTTTAGAAAAATGTTCTTTTTTACAGTTCGCTTAGAAATCACTACCTTCCTTATGTTATCAAATTAAGAGAATATTAACTTGTACAACAAAATAAAAATGAAACACCTTTACTATTATATTATTAAATGTCTATGTGTTAAACCTAAATTATTCATGAGAGAGAGTTAGTTCAGAGTGCAGTCAAAAGAACACACAATTGAGTATGAACTTAATTTACTGGGGCCGACGTTTCTGCCTAAATTATAGACCCTCTTCGGTGCGATTCAAGAAGAGCGTCACAATAATGAAGCAATAATTCTTCCCTTTTTTTTATTTATTTATTTTTTTTGACTGAGTAAGTAGGTTTAGGGTACCAGTCTGTGGATATAGTTTGATCAGGGTTTCTTATGATAAGGAGGTCAAGGAATGAAAGAGAGTTATTTACTTCAGGTTGGATGGTAAAGTGAAGGCGTGGGTGGTAAGAATTGACGAAGAAAGGGTCTCAGAAATTTTGTCAGGATTAAGAATGAGGAGAAGGTCGTCTACATATTTTTTCATAAAGATAATGTCATTTTGGAAAAGAGGTGTACCGGAATTAAGTATGTCATTAAGAACAATGTTGGCTAGGTCAGGGGCAAGAGGATTTTCCACGAAGTATAGTCCTTTTAAGATAAGGTAACCTAATTTACAACGAAAATCTAAGGATTCTAGGCATGTGGGACTTTAACTAAGGAGAGGGTTTTATCTATAGAGATATTGGTAAATAAACTTTCTACATCAAGAGATGCTAGGATTTAGTGATTTGGAATGGTAAAAGAAATTAATTGTTGGCGGAGTTGAAAGGAGTTGTGGATATAAAAATGCATACAAAATATTTTTTCCTTTTGTTGGATATGTATTTCGTTCAACTTATATAATTATGCTTATTTTATCAATGCTAAAAAGACAATACGGTCCATTGCTTGTTGTGACTCCAGAGGAGAAGGATCTCAGCTATCAGCTAAGTCTAGCATATAAGATTCTACTCATATTTTTTCTTTTTTCCAACTTCTTACACTTTTATTTCTCTCATAACATTATAATTAGAACAAGGAGCTTTTATTTTACTTATAAGTAGTATTTTTTTTTTTTTTTTTTTTTCCCCTCTTATTTTTTAAATTGCTATTTTTTATTGTGTTTTTTTGTACTCTTATTAAGTTTCCGTACAATGGATGACCCAGACGATCCTAACAGCCCTTTGGCTAAAAGAAAAAGGCCTCGGGGGAGAATCAAAAATCCTCCTGAGAAAGTTCTGCTTTCCGAAACGCCCAATATATCCCCTTTATTTCTTGTCATGAAACGAACCGATGAGGACGACTTTAAAAAAGTCTCGCCGTTTTTTATAAACAAATTTATTACCGGTCTCGTTGGGGAGATTAAAAGTATTAAAAAACTGCATGATGGTTCCCTCCTCGTCGAAACCTATAGGGGCAATCAATCGACCACTCTATTAAAAATTAAGGATTTTGGGGGCCAATTTCCCATCGAAGTAGTTCCTCATAATACATTAAACTATAGTAAAGGAATTATCAAAGTTTTTGACTTCCAATATTTATCTATAGAAGAAATTAAGAAAGAACTCTCTCATATCATTAACGATATCGTTCGTATAAAAATAAAAAAAAACGGAGAAGAAATAGCTACCCACAGTTACATAGCGACATTTTCAACTCCTATGGTACCAAAAACTATTAAAGTGGGCTTCCTGACTGTTGACGTCACGCCTTATATACCTTCGCCACAACGATGTTTTAACTGTTTAGGATTTTACCACCCTACGGCCCAATGTAGAAAAGAATCTGTTTGCATACAATGTGGAAAAAATAAGCATGGAGAAAATTATCGTTGCGAAAATCCTCCTCATTGTATTAATTGTAATGGCCCGCACCATGCACTAGACCGTTCATGCCCGATATTTAAAATTCAAAAAGAAATCAAATCCATTCAAATCAATAACAAAATATCTCTAAATGAAGCCAGAAAAATATATAAAACTTAGAAATCCGACAACTTTCGTTAAATCCTTCGCGGCAGTAATGAAAGAAAACGAAACTAAAATTATGACGAAAGAAATCGGCATTCAAGCTGATCTCCCTTTTCTGTTTATTGAGCCTAAACATATTATTAATACCAAAAATACAAGAGATAACATTACTAATACCGAAACTTATACTTCCAACAAAAACATAGCCAGTTATCTAGAGGAAAAGATAAGACGCTCTCCGTCCCCACTCCTCCCCCCACCACCGACTCCGTCCCAGAACCAGCTTAGCACCCGTAGGACAAGGAGCTTATCTCTACAACGCCCCTCCACCTCCTCTCCCACCACCGCTCCCTCTGCCTCCCACCCTACCCCCACCCTTCCTTCTCCGGCCGCTCTAGGCAGCCTTATTCCATCGCCTATCTCTGCAGAAAACACACCTTCCACCGCCCCCGTCGCTTCGATGGGAGGAGCGGCGGAACATTTATCCGTAGACGATGAGGGTTTCATTAAGGTCAAAAACTATAAAAAATCAACAAAAAAGAAAAATGACACTTAATCTAATATTGACTCATAATACACTTCTCATTACTCAATTATATCTTCCTATCCAATTCTGTTTGTGTGTATGTATATGTGCCTTCTATATCTCTGGATATATATGTGTGTATCCACATATGTGAATACTGTATGTGTGTATGCGTATATCTGTTTACTAAGGATGCCATTATGTATTTTTATTTTATTTATTATTATTTTTTTTTTTTTTTTTTTTTTTTTTTTTTTTTTTTTTTTTTTTTTTTTTATTCTGCCTGCTTCTGCCTATGTACCTGCCTATACTACTTTATTTACTTATTATTTTATTGTGTTTATTTTACGTCTCGCTATTTTATTATAATTATATGCCGGTGTATATGTTTGTGTGTATATGTCTGTATGGGTGTGTATGTATGTATGTGTATGTATATATATATGTATGTATATGTGTATACACATATAATTTTTCTTCTTTCATTATTATTTTCCCCCTTATTTATCCAGCCATTTATTATCACAACTATTTTATTTTCCTTACTTATCTCTTCTCCTTATTATTTCATTTTTTACTATTATTATTATTCTTATCTATTACAATTTTTTATAAATATATTTATTTATTTTATTATTTTTTTTATTTTATTTATTTATTTATTTTGTATTTATTTATTTTTATTTTTTTTATTTTTTTTTTATTTTTATTATTTTTTTTTTAAATTTATGCTTATTTATTTATTCCTTATTATTTATTATTTATTCTTTATTTATTTTACTTTACTTATTTATTATTTACTTATTTTATTTTTATTATTATTTATTTTATTTATTTATTTATTTTTTATTTATTTATTTTATTTTTTTCATTTATTTATTTTATTATTCTTATTAATATTATTTTTTGTTTGTTTTGTTTTTGTTATTATTACTATTTATCTTCTATTATTTATTGTCTTGTCTTGTATTTATTGTCCTCAAAATCTAAAAAGATATGTATTATTTCCTCTCTCATGTGTAACTGTCCTTTCCATATATTTAAATTTACCACTACCACCACTACTTATTTGTTTAATTCTACCCTATCTTCCCTGTTTATTTATTTAATCCTATCTGCTATAAACTATTATTTTTTTAATTACTCGTCATATTTTGTTTTATTATTTTTTTCTCTTCCACTTATCATTATGGTCATATTGCCTCCTGACTTTTTAACTGTTAGTTGCCTATCAACAATTCTTTCCGACCGGAAGTGCATCCGTTCCGATGAGTCTGACCAATCTATCAAATTATCTTTCAAAAGTAACTATATTCCAGCACAAAATACAATTATTACACATCTTCTTTTATCTTTTCTAATTTATTTTTTAGTCTCCTTATTAACATATGAAGATATATTTTTAATTTCCTCTCTCATGTGTTGCTTTCATTTCCATATATTTAAATTTACCATTACCACCGTTACTTTTTTGTTTAATTCTACTTTCTCTTATCTGTTTATTTATCTAATTCTAATTACTATAAATAATTATTTTTTTAGTTACCAGTCCTATCTTGTTTTATTTAATTCTTCTTTTGCACTTCTCTTTATGTTTATATTGCCTCCTGACTTTTTAATCTCTTTCGATCATATCTCTCAAAATGGCGATACTTCAATGGAACTGCAATGGCTTAAGATCTCATTTCAATGACTTAAAAATTTTAATTCACGATAATGAGGCAACTGTCATTGCTCTTCAAGAGACAATGCTAAAACCAACGGACCCCTTTTCTCTAAAAAATTTCGAAATATACCGCAAAGACGGACCAAATCAGAACCATGGTCACCACGGTGTCCTCATAGCAGTGCACAAATCCGTTTACTCCGAATCGATCCCTCTCAACTCCCGGCTACAAACCGTAGCCGTTAGAGTATATCGAGACTTTCCGTTAACCATATGTACTATATACCTCCCTCAGGATCCTACAATAGACACCAATCAACTCTTGGATATTTATAACCAATTACCTCGTCCTGTACTTTTTGTTGGAGACATGAACGGACACAATCCTCTTTGGGGTTCTCCAAATATGAATATCCGGGGTAAAATAATAGAAAACTTTCTAGACACTTCCAATCTCCTACTTCTCAACTCCGGTGACCCGACCTTCCTAAGTTCCAGCTATGGGACATATTCAGCTCTTGATCTGTCCCTCTGTTCCCCTTCCCTATATAACGACGTAGACTGGACCGTCTTGCCCGATCTACATGGTAGTGACCATTTTCCCTTGCTGATTAAAATGAAACATGTTAAACCTACTCGTATAACTCCGAAATGGATGCTCCATAGAGCGGACTGGGATCTCTTTGCCTCCTTAGCTTCGGCACCTCGAACCCCTCCTCATGAATTGACCATTGATGAGGGTTGTTCAACTATCACTAATACGATCATTCGTGCAGCTAAAGAATCGATACCAATGTCTTCTGACTCACCAAGAAGACCACCCGTACCTTGGTTTAACGATGCTTGCAGGGAAGAGATCAGAGATCGTCGAAAAACGTACAAAAAATTCCAAAAATGTATGACCTCAGAAAATCTAGTAGAATATAAGAGGCAGAGAGCTCTTTGCCGAAGAATAATCAATCTGAGCAAAAGCGAATCATGGAAAAAATATATAAGCTCCATAAATTCGTCAACGACGTCAACTCAAATCTGGAAAAAAATTCGTAAGATCACTAAATC
Organism: Piezodorus guildinii; assembly: GCA_023052935.1. NCBI lineage: Eukaryota > Metazoa > Arthropoda > Insecta > Hemiptera > Pentatomidae > Piezodorus > Piezodorus guildinii. The sequence goes on along the minus strand of CM041294.1, from coordinate 164,090,955 downwards.
CTCTTCGTCAACACGTTACACCATCCTCATCAATGGACAACTCTCCGACGATCCTAAAACCGTCGCAGATGCTTTTGGCAATTTCTTTTCTGAAATCTACACCTCTGGCTCAAGCAATAACGATTGTGAAGTCATAGATTATGTGAATAGAAGTATACATGATGACTCCGCCGATTATAATATCCCGTTCTCAAAGTGGGAACTAAAAAATATTTTGTCCTCCGTTAAAGGATCCACTCCTGGCCCCGATCTGGTCCATTATGACATGATTAAACATCTACCTAGCAATACGCTTACATGGCTGCTTAATTATTATAATCATGTTTGGTCCACGGGACAATTTCCGAATTTCTGGCGTCACTCATTTGTCATCCCTATTCCAAAAAATGAAAAAGATAAGCGTTTACTCAGCAGCTATCGCCCCATATTCCTCACTAGTTGTTTGAGCAAAATTATGGAGCGTATGGTAAACAAAAGACTGATGTGGACGATAGAAAACAACAATTTGCTTCAACCATTTCAATCTGGATTCCGCAAAGGCCGCTGCACAGTTGATCACCTAGTCACACTTGAAACCGAAATCCAATACGCCTTTATCAATTCCCAGCAACTAATAGCCATATTCTTCGACATGACTAAAGCTTTTGATAACATTAACCATTCAGTGATCCTCAGCAAACTCTCGTCCAATGGGATACATGGTCATCTATTTCATTACATACAGGAATTCCTTCAACATCGTTTCTTTAGAATTAGGATAGGATGCGAACTGTCTGCGAACCAAGAACAGATGAAAGGAGTTCCACAAGGCTGTGTGCTTAGTCCGACTTTGTTTTGCCTCGCTATCAACGAACTGGGGCTCAACCTACCTCGAGGTGTCAAACCGATGCTGTTCGCAGATGATTTCGCCATTGCCTGCCGTTCTGGAAACGTTACTACTATACAGCACAAGCTACAAGACGCTATTAATCGCATCAACAACTGGTCACATTCCATTGATCTCGAATTCTCCTCCGAAAAAACCAGAGCTCTCCATTTCAGCAGGAAAAGAAATACTCCCGCCTCTCCTACACTTTACCTCGGAAATTCTCCCATTCTTTATACAAATAGTCATAAATTTTTGGGGTTGACGTTCGATAAAAGACTATCATGGGAACCACACGTTTCAGCACTTAAATCGGCTACAACAAAAAAACTTACTATATTAAGATACCTTAGCAATACTTCCTGGGGATCCGATCGCTCTACGATGTTTAAGATCTACCAACATTTAGTTTGTTCCAAATTAGATCATGCATGCTTTGTTTATGGATCGGCTCGTTTTCGTACTCTAAATAAGCTAGATACAGTGCACCATATGGGCATCAGAAACGCAACCGGGGCCTTCCGAACAAGCCCAGTTCTTAGTTTATGCGCCGAAGCAGGTATACCTCCGCTTTTATTTAGAAGAAAAAAACTAGCTGTGAACTATATATCGAAATTAATTCTCCAACCTGATCATCCTACCCATAGCTCCATATTTAAACCAAAATTCACAAATGCTTTTAGAAACAAACCTAACTCAACCCTCCCTTTAACAGAAAGAATGTCTTCCGCCATCGATTTCCTTAAAAGCTTACCTATCTGCAAACCAGAACCTCTAAACCCTCCGTGGCTTCACAAACCCCCCAATATTATGCTTGACTTGTCACGATTACTCAAAACCAATACCTCCCCTTCCGAATACAAAAATGAATTTACCACTCTGCTCCATACTCTTCCGGATACCTTTTTAATCTATACAGATGGATCAAAATCAGAAGAATCTACAGCCTGCTCATTCGTTACACACAACTCGACACACAAAATAAAATTACATAAACTATGTAACATTTATACTGCGGAGCTTCAAGCAATAGTTTCAGCTTTACACTACGCTATGTCAGTTCCCTCACACTCAATCACCATAGTTACCGACTCACTGAGTGCCTTAAAAGGTTTAAATAGCATGTACTCTCCCCAACCTCTCGTCCTAAAGATACACCGATATATCCATATGCTCCGAGAATTGGAAAAGACAGTATGCTTTATTTGGATCCCAAGCCATGTGGGGATAGTGGGTAATGAGCTGGCGGATAGGGCCGCCAAACAGGCGCTCACCCTTCCGGGTCAAGGTGTAGCTATCCTAACACCGCGAGATATGTCTCAGACGCTCCGTAAGGAAATATCGGCTGCCTGGCAGTCCATGTGGGACGAGAGTCCTGCTAGCAAACTGAAAGTCGTCAAAACAAAAGTGGGGCCTTGGTCCTCATCATGTCGCTCAAACCGCAGAGAAGAAGTTGTCCTGGCCAGATTAAGGATTGGCCACACTAACATGACCCATCTTCATCTCATTACCAAGCAACCACCTCCTAAGTGCCCACATTGTAACAGTATCCTGACCATCAGCCACATTTTAGAAGAATGCCTTTCTTATAGGACAGGTTTAAACAAATTTGGGCTTATACCTAATATATCCTTCATACTTTCCGATAATGAAAACAACATCTCGACGCTGTTCAGGTTTCTTAAGAAACACCTACTATTTAATAATATATAGTCTTTTAATTTAACTTATCTTTATTTTTTTATTTATTTATTTATTTTTTTACTATTTTATTTAATTATTATACGCCTAGTTTATTAGTTTTGATTTATTTATACTTAAAGAGAACTATAGGCGTTGATGACCCCTGGGTTTTACGCCTCAAAACCCCAAACAACAACAACAACAAGACAATACGGTAATTTTTAATAAAACCTACAAAATTAAGGAACTTCAGAGAAAAAAAAAATTAAAGCCTTGTCAGAATGAAATTTCAATCAGAATCTTTTTCAATCAGAATGATATTTAAGCCTACTACATTTCACATTGATAAAGGAAGTTTAATCAAAATCGTTAGACCCGTTTTTGAGAAAATCGTAGAACGGCGCAAAGTGCATGGTATAAATTGGCTCTTCTTGTTAGCTATTTTTACTTTCACTTACTATATATAGTAAGGGAAAGTATTGCGATCGTGAAAATTTTCGAATTCCAGTTTTCACCGGAAATACACGTTTTAGGGTCCCCTGAGTCCAAATAACCAAGTCCCGAAAAAAGGTCTGTGTGTGTGTGGTAACTCCCGGGCGGAAACGGTCCTATGGAACTGAAATTTCATATTTAAGACAAATATACGCCCGAGACGTTACAAAACCTTTTTCATCAAAATGAGTTTATCAGAAGAGCCACTTTATATTATGCAGTTTGCACGTTTTTTCGATTTTCTCGAAAACGGTTTCGACGATTTTGATTAAACTCGCTATATCGATGTAAAATTTAATGGGCTTTAATATCATGTAGGTTTTATTCTGATTAAAATGGTCTGACAGGGCTTAAATGCTGATATTTTAAATTTTCTTTCTCTAAAGTACCTTTAATTTTTTTGATTCTATAAAAATAACTATATTATCTTGTTACCACTGATGAAAAACAGGTAAATATATAAATTGAATCAATTCGATACCCGACTAAAGAAGAAAACAGAAAAAATATTTTTTTAATGCAATGTTTCGTTTTGGAACATAAGAGCAGTAATATACATGTATGATATACCGTTGGAAAGCTAAAGATTTTAGAAAAAATATTATCTCATACACAAGCTTATAAAATTTAATAGAGAGTGATGAAATGAACATAAAACTAACTGATTATTTTAGATAATAATATAATAGATTTTTTAATAAAACACATGTTTCTATATAAATTCCATTAAATTAATTCTTTAATAGTTTCACGTATTTTTGTCTCTGACTGTTTGAAAATTCATTTATTGATTTTAAAAATGGAGGTAAGTGAAAGTCGTGTGTTGCCCGCACCAGTTTTTTTTACTACTACTCGCAGTATCAGAATCATATTTTGAGCTCACAATTGTGGTGGTGAAGAACTTTCCCGGTGGAAAGTTAACAGTTTATCGTTTCAAAAAGTGGAAAACTGTCCATTATATTTTGAAGTTGACAAAAATGGTGACATAAAAGTAAATAAACAGAAAGGACTTATTTGCCGTAAAATCAATGATCTCCGCCGTTAGATAATAATAATAAGACGAAGGATGTTATGAAATGGATCGCTTTATTTATTTTTTCATCCTTTGCTCTACAAAGGTTTAGTTTGATAGTAATTGGGTTACGTCCTTATCACGTTGGCCCCTTCCGCTGCTTTGCCTTCCCCTTCTTCAGTAATTACGTTCGCTAAGATCCCAGCGATGACGTAGGGCCTCTCTCTCCTTCTTCATCACCAACAGGCCCACTCGGATAAATGAACTCTCAGGAAAAGGTTTCTATAAGAACACGTGAACAACAACAAACTGTAACCTGGTTCACAACCTTCGTCTTAGCCTCTCATAAAGCTAATGGAGTCTAAAATTATATAACCCGTGATGGAATAATAGTTTTCTGTAGGTAGCTAGAATATAGGGGAAGGTCGTTGGGCGTGGGATCATTGAAACACTTAAAATAAATAAACGAGCAAACTGGGAAAAATAGCGATTTTGTGGTAAAAATGAAAGGATTTTATTTATTGAAATTTACAACTTTATTAGTAAATTAGTTAAATACATCAAGTGAATTATAGTTTCTGAAATACATAAAGGATTTTACAGGTCTCTGTTGTTTTCTTCCGAATGTTTACATATTTAAAGTAAACAGACCTTTGGATTATAAACATTTGCTTCCCAATCAATTACCCACTTTTTAGTATACCTCCAAAAAAGAACATGGAAACACGAGATTTTCGAGTAATATTTTTGTACGAGTTTAAACTCGGCTATTCAGCAGCTGAGGCCGCTAGAAATATTTGCAAGACGTCTGGGAAAGGGAGTGTTAATGAACGGACCATTCGCCGTTGGCTTGCTAAGTTTTCAGCTGGGGATACCGACTTAGAAAACTTGCCCCGAGGAAGACCTCCGTCCGTAATAGACAACGATATCCTCAAACATACAGTCAAAGGAAACCCCTACCAAACAGTTGGAACAAGTGTATTGGGAAAGAAAAAAAACTCGATACATGGGTACCTCATGATCTCACAGAGCGGCAGCTAGACCCCATGTTTCAAAACTTACCGTGCAAAAATTGAAAGAACTGGGCTACGAATTTCTTCCGCACCCATCATATTCTCCCGACTTGTCTCCAACAGATTACCACCTGTTCAGGAATTTAGACAACTTCCTCAAAGGAAAACTTTTTGAAAATGATGATCAAGTGAAAAGTGCATTTTCAGATTTTGTTTCACTTCAAAATCGCTCAGAATTTTTCAGTTGGGGGATAAAAATGTTGGTGTCACGTTGGGAAAAATCTTGTTTTCATATCGTATTTTTAATAAAAATCCTTTACCTTGAAAACTGACATTTCATGTGACACAACTTAATATAATATACATGAAATGACATGAATATCTCCATGGGCAGCACTCCAATAAGCAATCTAAACTAGATTTCGATGTCATCTTCTTTTCAGACGCCTCGGAGGATTGTCAGGAATGGAAGAGGAAGCAAGAATTGAAAATAGAGAGTTAAAGTGGGAGTGGAATTTGTCATGAAAGGATTTATACCAGGTACGGGCCAAATCAACAACATGTGGGACATTAAGGTATTTATGGATAAGTTTGTTGGTGACAAAGTTAGGATTGAATACGGTAAGAGTTTGATGGTTTAGTAGAGCCCAAAAGCTCAACTCCGTACGTTCAGATAGGCCTTATGATGGTGATATAGATGAGCCTTTCGTAGTTAAGTGGAAGGTTAGAAGGTCTGTCCAGTAAGTGTTGAAGTAAGCGAAAGGGTTGGGCAGTTTCTTGTGTGCAGATTCAAAGTTAGACGTTTGTCCAGTAGGGGTCCTAGATAGCGAATTTGTTCAACCGGGACAAGCGGACTATGATTAAAGGACACTGTAGGGCTGGATGTCATAGGCTTACGACGAAAAGAAAGAGTAAATGTGATTAAGTAATTCATAAGAAAATATCGATTTGGCTATCAAGTGTTGGGAAGGGTTAACAACACCTTTTTTCGAAGCCGGAAGGGGATTAAGGCTGGGATGTATTTTACGCCAATTTATATTCTCCTATTATTTAAATAATATAGAAAACGGCTTAAATGACAGTGTTCTCATTTTCTATGTATCAGTCACATCAATTTTTACTTTCTCTTTTCTATATATGAAATACATAGTAAGGGAAAGTATTGCGTACCTAAAAATGTTTACAGTTTTCAACGGAAATACACGTTTTAGGGTCCTCTGAGTCCAAATACACAAGTCCTGCAATAAGGTCTGTGTGTGTGTTCGTGTGGTGACTCCCGGGCGAAAACTAAAAGTCCTATGAAACTGAAATTTCATTTTTAGCCAACTATACGTCTGAGATGCTTCAGTAACTTTTCCACCAAAATCGGACAGAAAAGCCACTTTATACCATCGTTTTGCACCTACCTATTAAGGTTTTTCTCAAAAACGGCTGTAACGATTTTGATTAAATTCGCTATATCAATGTAAAATTGGATGCGCTTTAATATCATGTAAATTTCATTCTAATTGAAATAGTCGGACAGGGCTTAAGAGCCAATATTTAAAATTTTCTTCTTCTAAAGTACCTTTAATTTTGTAGTTTCTATAAAAATAACTATATTATCTTGTTTGCATTGATAATTAACAGCTAAATATGGAAGTTGAGCGAATTTGACTGACAAATAAAGGAGAAAACAGAAACAATATTTTTTTAATGCATTTTTTTGTTTTTGAACATATGAATAGTAACATAGATGTATACTAATCCGTTGGAAAGCTAAAGATTTTAGAAAAAATATTATCTTATACACAAGTTTGTAAAAGTGAATAAAGAGTGGTGAAAAGCTGATAAAACCAACTGATTATTTTAGATTATAGATAGATTATTAAAGATAGATGTGTTAATGAAACACATGTTTCTATCGAAAACGAATTAAATTAATTCTTTAATTGTTTCACTCATTTTATCTCTAACTGTATTTGAAAATTATTTAATGGATTTTTAAAACGGAGGTAAGTGAAAGTCGTGTGTTACATTTTTAAAATGTAATACCCATTTGTAGCAGACCTTTCTCCTACCAGATATACCACATTAATTCCAAACTCCCAACCCATATAAACCCTCTTGTCCGCGTCCTATCAACCTCACATATTCCTGACATCCTCCGAGGCTATTGAAAAGAAGATCTCGAGATCTACATACTTAAATAAACATCGAAGTACTACCGCTGGGTAGTTTCTTCACAAGCGTTTTACGCCTTTTATTATAATTCAACTTTTACTTATTGTATTTAAGTAATATACAGTTGTAAAATTCAATAAAATATAAATTAAAAAAAAAAAAATGTAATAACAATAAGGACGTGTTTCCATAGGAACTCTTACAGGAAAAATGGATAACAATGTATTAAGTATATTTGCTAATACAATTCAGATTAAGACGGATTTGCCTTCAGGTGTTTAGAAATTTGATTGCCATTCGTATGATACTTATAAGTATTTCAGGATACAATGGTTCTTGAGTTATTCTAAAACCGATTTCGTTCTAAGTTTTAGAAACATGTTTTTCTTAACCACTTAGAGGACGAATTATCACAAAGCCAGCCTTGTACATTTAGACGGTATTCCTCACCGGCACATTCATAAGTTCAAATCAATGAATCATTTAACAGATTTTACTGGTTTGGTTCATTGCTTTCATACATACACTCTATAGTTTCAGAATACAGAATTGCAGGTTTAGAAAACGGTTAGATCCGTTTCAAATAAATAAAACTGAAATGTCCAAGAGATTTTGCGTCATTTCTGCACCCCAAACGGTTTTTGGCACCATGATCTCCCTTCCAGCCATAAAAAGGCGAGAAAAGGCTCGCAAAAGCCGTTATACCTTCTGAAAGACGACCAAGAGGTTTGTAACCGCCTTTGGTATCAATCACGGTGGCTGGGAGAGCAGAGGTACGCTAGTGAGTGAGAGTATTTTTATTAGCCGTCATTGTCGCTCCCACTCTACCTCTGCTAGTTATTGTTAATTGATTAATTTTCTATTTTTCTGTGATAGGGTTCAGCTTACTGAATAGATTGATGTACTTCTTTATTTTGATACTTTGTTTTGGAGAGAAAACTTTTTGGAAAACCTTCGATTCGTCATTGACGCACCCGTTATTAGCGCACCCCACAGAGGGTGCGCCAATGATGAAACGGATGTTTGTTTTTCCTTTGAACCTACTGCTCTGGTATAAAGAAATATTCTGGTTCACACTTTATCGTACTCAATCGGGTGCTGGTCGTATATAGAAGCGATTTTTAAAAAAATATTTAACAGATGAAAGAGTATAGGACTGTATTAACCTTTTTAGACGTTCAAAAACCTTCGGGAGATCATTCCGAAAATCATTGGCTCACCGACTCATCATTGGCTCACCACTAGATCGTCATTGGGCGGTGTGAATAAAAACGATTACGACGAGTATTTACTTACAAGTAAAGTGTAACGAGTATTTAAACTCCAAGTAAACCGATGTGAATAAAGCGTCGAGTTTACTTGTGACCGTGTACTTTCCAACCCGAGGGTATACTAGCAATTATTTACTCCCGAGACAACTGAATTCACAAGAAAGGCAAGTAAAAGCAGCCTTCTTCATAGGTTCTAAACATCTCGTTAATACCCTCCCTTATTATCCCTTACTGTACCTTAACGGACTACCTATCCATTTCCATAATACCGTTAGAAATCTTGGTGTCGTCTTCGACCAAAACCTTTCATGGACTAACCATGTTTCCAATATAATTCGCAATTCAATCGCTTCTCTTAAACTCTTCTCAAGATTGCGTGATGCACTACCGTTTAAAGTTCGTCGGCTTCTTGTTTCTTCTCTCGTCTTCCCCCACTTTGACTATGGCTGCCTAGTTTTTGGTGGATTGTCTGGTGGACTTGAGATGAGATTGGAAAGGCTAATGAAATGTTTTATTAGATTCATCTTCGGAGTCTCCAGACGCACCAGCGTCGCCGACAAGTATGCCGAGTTGAAGTGGCTCAATCCAGTTTCTCGCCGACAGTATTTCCTGGGAGTATTCCTAATCCGCACTTTTAAAACCCAAAGTCCATCCTACATTCTTGACCTACTCATCCCTTGCTCATCAGTACATTCGTTTAACACAAGATCCCAACCCACTAACCTCTATTTGCCCTCTCATCGAACATCATTCTTCAAAAAATCTTTTAGTTTGCGTGCCACCTCTCTTTGGAATTCCATACCTACCTCTATACGCAAAGCTTCTTCCTTAACCTCGTTTAAAAACAAATTATTCCATCATCTCCTCAGTAATCAGTCTTCCGAATAATTGTATAAAAAATTAAGAATAACAGTCATATTTCAAGTTAACAAAAACTTTTTTTTTTCTACGATTTTACGATATTAGTGTGAGGTTCAATCATAATATCTCTGTATACACATGTTTTCAGTATTATATAGTCATACATGAATGTTCTATTGTCGTTGTATTTACTACACTATAAATAATGCAAGTAGTAGTCATATGTCGTTCAAGCAACAGTATTTACTATGTTTATATATAATATAAGTATAACCTTAAGTTTGTTTTTGTAATGTTTTTATTTTTAAGCCAGACATAATACTCACTCTTGTACTTTTTTTGTTATTCTTAGGGGACAGAAGTCCCAGAGTAAAATTTATTTTTCTTCTTCTAAATACTTGTAGCACCACACAGACTAACCTATCTCAATCACTAACGTATCTCAGAAAAATTTCCATCTTGTTCCGTGCAGTTAATCTTCCACCCCTTGCATCAGTGTTTTCATCAAGAAAGTGCGAAGTGGAGAAATCTGCGTTTTCGCTCTCAAACCGTAATAGTCCCTTAGATCGGGACTTATATCACGCCGGTCTCTATAACGTTTCACACCTCGCAGGTTCATAAATGCAGCCTTCTTTCGTGTACAAGTACGACTGCAAGTCTGGGGTCGGGTTGACTTGCGAATGGACGAGTATTTACTTGGTACAGAAGTGCTTACTTGCGTTTATTCACACCAAAATTGGCATTTTTCGGGGTTTTAATGTATAATATAAATACTAGCCTCTCAAGTATTTAATCGCGAGTAAGAGTAAATACATTTTTTATTCACTTCAATTTTGGCGTTTACTTGTCGTACTCGTTTTTATTCACACCGCTCATTAGCTCAATTTCTGATTTCTGGAATAATAATTATTTTTAATTAGTTAATAATTAAATTAATTATTTATGATAATTAACCGAATCAAGCTCTGCTCAGTGCTACATCAGGTCAGATTTCATATATAGGGGCACAAAAAAAAAAAAAAAAATAAAAAATAAAAAAGGATGGACCGAAAATTCAACTATTGAAATTTCAAGAAAGACGCACCCGTTGTACGTTTTGCTGAGAATGGCCCATAAATATATTCTTTTAAGCAAAGAACTTTCCTAAATTATTCTAAACTTTACTTTAAAATCTTCTCATTTTGGAGTTAATAGTTGAAGTATACTAATTATTGTTTTTCTGAGATTCCTTTTCCTTCCTGACCGTACGAAGATGGAGTTGAGCGATCAAAGCCTTAGGACATTGTTTCGGAACCGCACAAACTAATATAGGAGGAGTTGGAGGCTCTGAGGGCTGGTCTTGAGCAAGTTGGTCATGAACCCTTCCGGAGGTCAACGGGGGTCGCTGGCTACCTTAGGCTTCTAGGGGAGGAACTATGAACCGGGGGCTCACCTGTAGCGCAGTGGATAACAGCCGATCTATTTTTTTCTTCACCCACATATCTTGTTATATAACAGGTGTTAATATAACAAAGCTATATAAAATTTTATGAATGAAAGAGGTTACCTTCCTCTGTTGGGTATTAGGTATAATAACTCTTAGGATTAGAGAACTTGTCTTTGTTAATAATGAATCTGATACGACTAGAAGTATCTAGTTCTTCATTCAGAAAAAATAACATTTAAGGCATTTCAAAGGTATGTAAGATTGCATAAAACACGGCAAGGTAGAAGACACTTGTATTATTTATTTAAGTCATTTTATGCTGCTGTGGCTAATCAGAAGATGCTACAGAGGAAGTCCTAAATTTTACCTATCCAGAGAGGATCTTTAAGGAGTGCCTGGCATCGCAAAGGCTCGGGACCACCTTTAAACGTCCCCTCGGAAGGACCGCGTAACTTAAGATTTTTTATTTTATTTAGATTTTTTATAGGCCACCTGTGGGTTTAAACCCGTGACCTTGGGCTTAGAAGGCTGTTATTCTAGCAACTATGCTACAGGCGACCTCAGAAGAGGTCACTTTATGAAGCTTGCTTTTCATTAAAAAAAGAATCACAGTATCTAGATTTTATAGTAATCTTATTTGCTTTCATTTGAAGCTTGTTAAATACATATTTTTAAACTTCTTTTCTTTACAAGTATTTACTTAATAATAAGATACAATTCTTTTAAAAATGAGGTGAGCAAAGTAAAAAAGACACAACAGCCGCACGTCCCCAAGGTCGCGAGATTAACCCTGGCAGATGGTTCAAGGATTTTTTAATATTAGGTGATCAATGTAACATAAGGATATTGATCAATATGTTGGCCGTGGGAGTTCTATTGGGTTGATGCAAAATTAATGCAGGTTTTTAGTAGGTATTGTAAATACGCCATATCTTTACTTTAACCATATATATTTAATCAAAATAATTTCCATCTGAATCAATGCACTTTTGCCAACGTTCAACAAGCTTTCTTATTCCACCAGAAAAAAAATCCGAATCCCTGGACTCAATGAAATCACGAAAAGAATTTTCAATGTCGTCCTGGTTTTGAAAATTTTTCTCCCTCAAAAAGTTGTCCAGATGCCTGAAAAAGTGGAAGTCTGTAGGAGAGAGGTCAGGTGAATAAGGCGGATGTTGGAGAACTTCGTAGTTCAACTCGTGCAGTCGTCGAAGCGTTGGTTGTGCAACGTGTGGTCTGGCGTTACTACTGGCACCCACTTGGCCAACTTTTTTACCTTACCAATTGCTTCCAAGTGGCGTACAACTGTGGATTGGTTCACACCGAGTTCCGCCGCCATTTCTCGTGTGGTTTTGGTTGGGTCTTCTTCCACTTTTGACCTCAGCTGGTCGTTGCCCAGAGCAAGATGACAGCCCCGACCTTCCTTGTCTTCGAGGTCGAAATCTCCTCTGCGAAACTTCTGGAACCAACGCTGCACCGTGCACTCATTAATAGCCCCCTGACCCCACACTTCATTAATATTACGAGCCGTTTGCGCAGCGCTGCGCCCTAATTTAAATTCGTAAAAATAAATTTGACGAAAATCGCACTTTGACATTTTCGATTCAAGACCTTTGAACACACTGAACAAAACGATTTTACTAAACAAATTCATGGTGAAAGAGAGGGTATTAGATAAGGTTTGTTTTGGTATAATAATGATCAATGTTAGGATTAGCTTTGTTTACACAATTGGAATTAAGATATTGCAATAGAGGAAACCTGCATTAATTTCGCATCAGCCCAATAATATCAGACGTGCAAAAGAAGTCTGAAGGTCGCGAGCCTGTGATATGTCAGGCACTCGTTAAAGATCCCTACCCTAATTGAACCTGGATAGACACAATTGATAAAACCTGTACCTCTACGACCCCTGGAGCCTGTGCGATGTTTGGTATTCGTTGAAGATTCTTATCCTAATCGACCTGGATAGGAAAAATTTAGGACTCCCACTGTAGAATCGTCTGATTAGCCACAGCAGCATAAAATGGCTTAATTAAATAAAACAACTGTCTTATATATTTCCGGTGTTTTATGCAGTATTCCATACCTCTGAAATGCCTTCAATGTTATTTTTTCTGAATTAGGAACTAGACTAAGTTGTATCAGATTCATTATTAGCAAAGAAAAGTTCAACGTTTCTTTTTAAAACCTAGAAGCTATTAGGTTGGTAACCTTTTTCATGCATAAAATTCAGTACATACTAGAGATTCGTATTGTTTCCAGGCTAACGGCCGTGTAGGAAGGTGATTAGACCTAGATAGCGCTCACGCGTCAGGTTTTCCATATTTTTGGTCAAAAAATTTGATGTTCCTCCGGCTGATAAATTCAGGCACTGTTAGCAGTACTAACTCCCGATGTATAGTGTGGTTTTTGGCTCTCTGTAGGTTGGTACCTTGACAATCCGCCGAAGGATGGAGTTCTGGTACTTCTGTAATTGTTTGAGGGTGGACTTGAACAGATGCCACTGCTAGTATATTCTTCGGACCAACGATAAGCAAATAGTACAATTGTTTTTATCGGGAGCCTCGATCCCTCCAAACCAAGTCCCTTTTCTTACATCTTTCTCAGTTGGAAAATTAGCCGCCGCACATCTCCATCTTCTTCCTCTCCCTCCCTCTGTCGATTCTATTGTCGCACAGTATTTCACAAGGCATAATCCCACATGACTGTGAACAATTAATTGCCTTCCCTTCATCACAACTCAATTGCAAAATGTTGTTTAAATACATAAACATTGAACTATTTATTTTTAAATCAACTAGTATCCTTTGGTGGATCAAGAAGTGGTAAGACTTAATTGTCAAATATCCTTCTCCAAGATTGATACTAAACTTTACGCTAACAATATATATTATTATATAGCTATTGCCCGTAATACCCTCCAAAGCCACCTAACAGACTTAGAAGAATATCTCTCCAAATGGAAGATAAGTCTAACCTGTACCACTACAACCCATGAAGGGTCTTGGGCTCAGTACATATAGAGATTCGTACTGTTTCTAGGCCAACGGCAGTGCAATGAGGTGATTAGGCCTTAATCACGCTCAGCCGCCAGGTTTTTCACCAATTAATTTGGGTACCCACTTTATAGAGGCTGGGTCTGCCCCAGGAGGGTCTCCGTACCCTAGGGTCGCCCCACGACTGAATTAACAGAATAAATAATATTCTGCCACAGGCGGTATTCGAACCCAGGACCCGAGCACAGCAGACTAGTACTCTATCCACTAGACCACGCCGCTCCCGGAAGATAAGTCTAAATCTACAAAAATGTAAATCGAAAATATTTACATTATGACGACCATCAGATCCACCTGAACTAATCCTCAACGGTAATAAGCTACCATGGATCCCTGCTCACGAAGCAGTGAAATACCTTAGGGTTCACCTCGATCGCCGCCTCACTTGGAACCACCACATTAACATCAAACTAACCCAGACGTATGCAAGACTGGCAATTATGTACCCGATCCTCAATAGAAAATCAAATCTCAAACCCGAAACAACAATTCTTCTTTATAAAATTATATTAAGGCCCCTACTTATGTATGGTTGTGAAGTGTGGGGAGCTGCTTCCTTAACGAGAAGAAAAACATTACAAGTATTCCAAAACAAAATATTAAGAATAGCCGTAGATGGCCCATGGTTCATTAGAAATAGTCAACTACACCGCATGCTACATATAGAATACATCGAAGATCTTATCAAAAACCGTTTCAGAAAATACCACCCAGCTACCAGCAGTCAGAGGTGCAGTGGCCTATAACATAGGAGTTCCAACTTCATCTCGCAGGCTCAAACCCAGGCTTCTTCTAGACATAATGTTGTAAATATTATTATTTAGTTTTATAAGTCTCATATTATTTAACCTTGTTGGTTTATTTTAATTATATTATTATTTTATTTATTTCTTTATATATATGAGTGTATGTGTATGTATATTTATGTGTATGTGTATATATATATATGTATATATATATATATATATATATATATATATATATATATATAATTATTTATTTATTTATTTTTTTTTTAAGGCTTAGTCGATTTACTTTTATAGCTTATATCTTGCAGCAAACTTCATATTATTTTGTATGTTCATTACCTTTAATTTATATCTTATTATTTTTTTTCTTTAATTTGTATTATATTCATTCGTTCTGTTATCAATCTAATTCATTATTCAATTCTTAGGAATAATTTTAAATCTATTATCGTTAGGGGTGTCTCGTGTATGAGACTATACACCCACTTTTTCCATTGTTACCAGTTTTAATAATTTATTTTTAAAAAAACCATGTATGGCTCACGCAGCCGATCTGGAAATAAAGACATTTAAAGTAAGATATATATTATCGATATTTTTGTTACCGTAATATTCAGCCTCAGTCCGGGATTCGAACCTGGTACCCGGAGAACAGTTGACTAGCGGTCTATCTACTAGACCACGCCGCATCCTACACTAGCATAAAGTGACGTTAAGTCAATAAAGAAACAAATGAGGGTTTAGGCATAGGTATAGGTATTTAAAGTACTTAGTAAGGTTCGGCATGGAAATCTGTAAATGATATTGAACTTTTTCAAACACCGGTTTGTAGCTTAGAAGAAGAGACAAAGATAGAGAGATTATATTATAGCGACTTGTGTTATACTGTTTGTTGTGTTTTCTTTAGACATTTGGTTCCGGAATAAAGTTTATTTTTATATATACCCATTTAGCTACCTATTTAAAGCAAGAGCGGTGATTGGTTATTGGAATATGAGAACCATACAGGCACAAGTAATGGTGTATGCCGATGACATAGTCCTTATTACTGACTCTAGCGTTAAGCTGCAACAAGCCCTAATAGAGTGGGAAGCAGAATTAGGGCGGAAAGGTATGATTATTAATGCCAGAAAAAGCAAGATCCTACAAGTGGGACGACAGCCCGAACAAATCCACATTATGTGCAACGACGAGGAGCTTGAAGTAGTAAATGAGTTCTCCTACCTTGGAACTGTGATAAGCGGAAATGGAAAAATACAACCCGAAATATCCCACAGGATAGGAAAAGCAAATAATATTTACTATTCCATCAGCAACACAGTAGTAGGAAAGAGAGAGGTTAAAAAAGATGTCAAGCTCCCCATATTTAAGGCCGTATACATGCCGGTTCTACTATACGGAGCAGAGAGCTGGGTACTCCCGGACAACAAATGGAGCCGTATAACAGCGGCTTCCAAAACCCGCAGGGATAGGATCAGGAATGAAACAATAAGGGAAGAATTAAACATTCCTGCAATGAAGGAGACCCTGGAGAAGAGACAGTTGGGGTGGTACGGGCATGTATGTAAGATGAGCCAGGATTGTGACCCACGCAAATTTATGGAGGCAAAACCAGTTGGCACCAGACCTAGAGGAAGGCCTAGGCTTAGCTACGATGGCTACATTACCAAGTTGGGACAAGCGAGAGGCAAGACATTGCAGGAGGTGAAGACTCTTGCAGGAGACAGAGAGAGATGGAGATCCTGGGTTGGACTATCTCCACGCTGAAAGGCACAAGGAGAGAGCTAAAGAAGAGAAGAAGCTACCTATTTATGGAAAACTAGTTCTTTCTATTATATTTTCTAAAGAAATCAATATTGTCTGTAAAAGTATATCTAATCCTATCACTAATGCACTACTATTGCATGAAATCTTATTAAAAGTGCTGTTTGACGAGATTGTTTATATGTTTAGGGTTATTACCAAACATAAAATTTAATGTTTAATGGTTTACTTTTTTTAAATTATTCTGCTTTGAAATAGTGTGATTTTTACACCAAACTTATTTTTCTACCTTCTCTAGAACTAGATATATTTAATAAAATGTGTTTTTCGCACGCTAACTTTCCGATTCCTTTACCCGACTCCTGGAGATCGTTGTTCCCATATATTTTTCATAGTCTAATGGTTTATTGTCTAGTTTTAGCTAAAAAAATTTCATCTCAGTCGGTGAAGCGCATTTGGGATCCTCTTCTTTCTTGTTAGTCCAATTATTATGTACAATAATCATTTATGTTTATGCTCTGTTTTTCGCTCCCCATTAGTTTTTACAATTTCGTGTATAAAATAAATTTTTCTAAAATCGTTAGCTTTCCAACGGTATATTATACATTCATATTGCCGTTCTCATGTTAAAAAACACAAAAATTGCATTAAAAAAATATTTTTTCTCTCTTCTAGTTTATTCTAATTTATTCAATATGTATTTACCAGTTATTTATCAATGGAAACAAGAATATATGTATAATTGTTTCGTATCTACAAAATTAAAGATACAATATTTAAATTAAAATATCGCCATTTAAGTCCTGTCAATTAAAATTAAACCTACTTCGTGTTAAGGCTCATTAAATTTTACATCGCGATATAGCGTGTTTAATCAAAATCGTTAGTTAGAGCCGTTTTTGAGAAAATCGTAAAAAGTGACAATTCTTGTTCCCCGTTTTTGATGACAAAGCTGCCATGACATCTAAGGTTTATATTTGTATTAAATGTGAAATTTTTAATCCTATTTAATTATTACCAAAACTTAATTTTTCTCTAAGCATGTTTAACCACATTCGACTTCTTCAACAAAAAGCCTTATTATATGTTTCAAATAAGAAACCTGACATAATCTTACGTTAAATCGTATTTTTAAGGCATAAGTCGACCATAAATTTCACAGCCGGTAGAAGCAGCTCGTGCAATTATTAAATAAGAAGGGGAGGGGGTGTCCTTAATCAGCTCACTGTGCTGCGTTAGTTAAAAAATTTAGAAGTGGAGATACAACGTTGGAAAGGAAAGGGCTCTGGGCGACCATTAATGGTCATTAATAAGGTTCTGCAGGAAGCTGCTGAGTCTAATCCATCCACAAGTACTCGAGAACTTTCCAGGGAGATTGGTGTGTCGAAAGATATTTACCCTCCATGGGAAAGGTAAAGAAGCGTCACTGTTTCCCCACGAACTTACTCTTCACCGATCAGCTCAGAGGTTGGAAAGTGAAAAGTTATTGAAGAATCTGATGTGAAATTTTATCGGAGGATTGTCACCTGTTGATGAAAGGTGGGCTTAGCGGAATCTGAAAACCCGTGAGCATTAGCTAGATCGCGATCAAACTCCTTTTCTGGATGATGAAATGGGACAATGATTTGAAAAAACCAAAAAAAAACCACTATGAATTTCGAACAACCGGAAATATTGTAGGCGGAGATGCCAGAGCGTTATCCTGCTTTGATCAACCGAAAAGGAGTTTTATTCTAACAAGATAATACTCGTCATCACACTTCCAGTCGAATACAATTTTTTTTCTAAATATTTAATTTATTGAAATTTACAACTGTAATTTTTATTACAACAAGTAAATATGCTAAAAGAAAAATCACATAAGACAGACTTGTAGAGGAGCAACCCAATGGAAGCACTCCAGTAACTATTTTAAACTAGAAGGTCTCGAGGCCATCTTCTTTTCATACGCCTCGGAGGATTATCAGGAATCGAAGAGGAAGCAAAGGTTGAAACCAGTAGGTTGGGGTGGGAATGGAGTTTGTCATAGAAGGATTGATATCTAGTTTGGGCCAAATCAGCAACATATGGAACATTTAGGTCTTTATGGATGATTTTATTTGTGACAAAGTAAGAAGCGTTGAGGATTTTACGAAGGATTTTGGATTGCAAGGATTGGATACAGGAAGAACGCGATGGTTTAGTAGAGCCCTAAAGCTCAACTCCGTAAGTCCATATAGGCCTTATGATGGTCATGTAGATGAGCCTTTTGTAGTTAAGTGGAAGGTTTGAGCGTCTGTCTAGTAAATGTTGATTTACCCGAAAGCGGCGAGCAGTTTCTTGTCGTAACAAAATAAAAATTTTAAGAACTTAATCGGTTTAAACTCCTTTGATAATTTTGCGGGAGTTGAAATTATGGTCCAGCTGTTCTTTGACAGCCTTCCCAAAGAATGGTACCATCGGAGGATCGATCAATCGGCTAGTAGATGGCTAATGGCGGTAGATAACAATAGGCTATACTTTGAGAATTGATTGTATTTTATATTAAATAAATATAATCACCAAATTCTAGTTTAAGGACGATAATTTTTTTATACATCCTATAATTGAAAAAAAAATAGTACTATGTGGCTCGAGCTGTGCATTGCCTCAGGCGGTCTAGACTTAGACCTTAGCCCTACTTTCGAAAGCTGGGAAGAAAGGCTCAAGATGATACAGGAGAGGAGGTAGCGAAATCAAAATAAAGCCTACCCTTAGGTGCCTATCTCCCACGCTTCACTCTCACTCTCAGTTCACGAAAATCATTACGTACTTCTTCGTATATGTGAAACAGAATTCTTCCTTCAAAGTAATTCCTAAGCACCGAAATGAAACTTTTACATATTACGTAATTGCTCTGTTACGGGAGACTGCTTAGATCCAAAGTATGTTTCTGAACAACTTATCGTCTCATATAATCTGTATTCATCATTCTAATGCATTTTTTTTTTTTATACTGGGACCGATATGCTGGGGGCGGAATACGGGTTTCTAGAGAGCAGCTTATAGAATCGATTGGGCAATATAGGTTTGATTTTAAGCTATTGAAGAGGTTAATCACTATTTAGGAAATCGAAATTCAGGTATCTAAAAGAGGAAAAATCATGTTTATTGTATTAATAATTTACTACACCATGACCTTTTTTTTAAAAATTACTTATACCATCACATTCTTCTCGTCTCCAATCCAAAATCCTTCGTAAAATCCTCCATGCTTCTTACTTTGTAACAAATAAATTGATCCATAAAGACCTTAATATTACGTATTTTGCTGATTTGGCCCAAACCAGATATCATTCTTTCCACAACAAACTCTATTCCCACTCTAATCCACTATTTTTCTTCCACTTCAATTCCCGATAATCCTCCAAGGCTTCTAATAAGAAGATGGCCTCGAGACCTTCTAGTTTAGAATATTTTTAAAGTGCTTCCATTGGGAAGCTTCTCTAAATGTTTTTTTCATTACTATTTTATTTTAGCCTATTTAATAGATGTGTTGTACAATACAGTTGTAAATATCAATATTTTTTTTTTAAATTACATATACATTATGCATTTAATTTTTTTATTTTCACTTACCTATTTATGAAATACATATTAAGGAAGAAATTTTTCGCAATCTTGAAAAGTTTCGGATTTCAGTTTTCAACGGAAATACACGTTTTAGGGTTCCAAAACGTGAGTCCAAATAAGCATGTCGAGGAAAAATGTCTGTGAGTGGTAAGTCTAACAAGAAACGAAAAGATTTACGAAAATGAAATTTCATATTTAGGACAATAGTATGCCCTAGATGTTACTGCAACTTTTCTACCAACATCGGAGACCAGAAGAGCTATTATGTAGTATGAAATGTGCACTTTTTTGCTTTTTTTTCCTTAAAATTGTTTCAATTTAATGAATTAAATTTTTTTTAAATATTTTGATTAAACTCGCTGTAACGATAATTATAGAATGAGACTTGACTAATAAATAATATACAGTAATTATTAATAACTTACATTGTCTATACCAAAGACTATCACGGATAACCCTAAACCAGCTACCTAGAAAGGACTGACCAAGTACCAACAAAGGACACATACCTGTACTTAGGACACAGTACCCACCACCTGCACCTGAAAACACTTGCTTTGACCGCTCATGCCGCCTCCTCATCCCCCCTACAATGTCTTGCTATATATACCCTTGTATCTTCAAGACTCAACACACTAGTTGTAACATTACTTGTGTCACACTCATAGAAGGAGACCTCGGAATGTACACTTGTAGTAACCCAAACTCCTCAGCACAGTGTATTGTAGTCAGAATGTGTATTATGTTCTTATAATAAAAGCAGTATTTTAATATCTTCACTGTGTGTGATTCATTAACTGATGTAAAATTTAATGAACTTTACGTCACGTAGGTTTCATTCTGATGGAAATAGCCTGCCAGTTCTTAAATGTTAAATGCCATTTTTTTTTTCTCTTCTTTAATTTTGTAGATTCGAAAACTTTATTCAGAAAACGGCTAAATAAACAATCAAAAGAATTTGAAAACCAAATGAAGGAGAAAAGAGCAAACAAAATGTTTAAGCATAGTAATAAAGAAGTATTATATACAGTTAGAAAGATATTTATTTAAAAAAAAAAAGTTATCATTCGAGGCATGTTTTTTAAGTAAGTGCCGTTTTGGAATTAAAAAAAGACGTGCAAAGATATCGCAAGAATTTTATTTTTACATGAAAGCCTGTACCTTAATTTACTTTTCTACATGATTTCCATGAATTTTGAGGCAATCGTCATAACGCGGCACCAGTTTTTGAATACCCTCCTCAAAAAATTCTGCCGCCTGACTTGTGGATTAAAATCTGCGTCGTGCAATCCAGAACAAAATACGTGGCAAGTTGAGTAAGGGTATCGTTTCGCTGCATGACGATGCCCGTCCACATGTGGCTAATCGGACTAAAGATCTCATCAAATCATTTAAATGGGAAACTCTAGATCATCCTCCATACAGCCCAGATCTGGCACCCAGCGACTACCATTTGTTCCTGCACCTGAACAAACACCTGGGCGGTCGGCGTCTTTAAGGCAATAACGAAGTCAAAACATTTGTGATGCAGTGGTTAACAAGTCAGACGGCAGAATTTTTCGAGGAGGGTATTCGAAAACTGGTGCCGCGTTATGACAAGTGCCTCAAAATTCATGGAAATTATGTAGAAAAGTAGATTAAGGTACAGGCTTTCATGTAAAAATAAAATTATTGTGATATCTTTGCACGTCGTTTTTTAATCCTAAAACGGTACTTACTTAAAAACATGTCTCGTATATCTAAAGTTGTGGAGGGTAATGTAAAGTTACGTATAGGAGATATACTTAATTTTATATTGGGTAATTATTCAATCTAAAACATTTGTTTCTAACGAAACTGATTATAATAATGGAGTTTTTGTTGACCGTTGACCGTACCTTATTTTATCTTTAAAATCTGGAATATTAGCAGTTTTATTTATTCAAAGCATAGTGTAGATTACATCAATTTTTTTTCGTCTCGCTGCATTACTTTAATACTAATTTGATGGAGTTTTTGTTGATCGTTGAGAAATTAGATGAGGAAGATGGTTAGGGGTGCGGTCAATAAATAGAAACACAAATTAAAACAAGTGCTATTTTAATTATATGCCTTATAATTAAAATATCAAGTTCATAATTAAAATAGCACTTCTATTTCTATTCATAGACCGCACCCCCAACCATCTTCCTCATTTAATACTAATTTGATTGAAAAGATTAATATTAACAGTCGACCTTAGAGGGATCCGGAAGGTTATTCTGAGTTTCGGCCAGTGGAAGAAAAAAATGGACCAGTTTTAGCTGTTTACTGTTTCGCCTACATTTTTAGGTCTACACTGTCAATCATCAACAGAAGGGCGTTCGGTATGATGGCTAGGACAAGATTGCACTTCGACCCGAAATATAGGACCGTTGGCACAACATGGCGAGAGGTACCGAGATCTCGCTGGCCCGATTAATATTTAATATTGAAGCCGAGTTTCATATGGTTGCCATAGGCATTTTAGTGATCATTATTAATATATAATTTTTTTTTGTTATATACATATATTTGAATAAATTTGAGAGGTAAACAAGAAAAGAAAAAAAAAAGAATAAAATGTGAAAAATAATTTAGGAAAAAAAAAATGTTAAAAGGAAAAAAAAGTGTAAAAAAAAAAAAAAATTGAAAGGAAAAAAAATAATCTATTTTTATGTATATTTAAAATGTTTTAAAAACTATTTAAATTGATTTTAACAAAGTAGGTAAGTGAAAGTCGTGTGTAATTTTGAAAATTAGCGCCTTGCGCAAACGTTTTTTATCGTATGGAGGATAAACTAAGGCTATAAAAAAAACTAGTAAATATATAAGTTGAACGAATTTGATAACCAAGTGAAGGAGAAAAGAGCAAACATATTTTTTAATGCAATGTTTGTTGTTTCTAAGATGAAAACAATAATATAGTCATATAATATAGCGTTGGAAAGCTAAAGATTTTAGAAAAATTATTATTTTATACCCAAAATTGTAAAATTTAAAGGAGAGTGATAAAAAGACGATAAAAAAAACTGATTGTCATAGATAATAATATTGGGTTGTTTCACATGAAATACAAAATATATATATGTATATAAAATGAATCCATATTTTTCATATTTACAGCATGACGCTTGAACGGCTGGACCAATTTCGCTAAAAAGAAAATTTTATGCCGACTTTAAAGGTAAAAATATTGAAAAACAATAAACTTTTACGACCACGTGCCAGATGCAAAATGCTTTTTCAGCTTTCAATTGAAATGGATTAAAGTAGTTTGGTTGCTCGATGGATTACCAAATTTAGCCTGAAAAAAGTTTTTTTTTAAATAAAAAAAGTTGATGAGGGAATGGTAGTGATGTTTAATTATTTTTAAAGTCCCATGGTAGTACAAATAACTCGCTATAAAATATCCTATATTATGTATATTTACTATCTCTTTACCTTTGTACATACAGGGTCAAATACATCATCTAATACAGTAGTTTCTAACAAAAATTATTCGCGGACCCAATCCGTACAAAGGGCGGGACCCACTAAATTTAAAATTTAGATTTTCGAAAGTTACTAATAAGGAGAGGATCCCGAATGTTTTTCACATATTTTGATGAATTTTTAAAGGTAAAACTAGAAATTAAACCATAAGTCCCTTCTAAATATTTAGGGGCAAACGCTTCTAGGAGGCACGTAAAAAAATCGGAAAGTTTGCGAACGAAAAACAGATTTTATATCATATCTCTGGTTCTGCTGAGAGTAGAAAAATAAGTTTTTTAATGATGGAGTTTAGTTGACCGTTGAGAAATTAGATGAGGAAGATGGTTGTGGGTGCGGTGATCAGAAAGAAACACACATTAAAAAGTAATACTTATTTTAATTGTGTGCCGACGTTTCGGCCTATATTGTGGGCCTTCATGAGGACAAAGAGTGTTATATTGTACCAATGTAATTATATACTTAATAATACGTTAGGCATATAATAATAATATTGTGACAGTAATATAATATGGAAACAAAAATAAAATTAAATGTAAAATGATAATAAGATGACAGTTGTAAAGTATGGATGTAAAAAAAATTAAGATTATAATAAATCAATAAGAATATAGGTGTTCAGCATAACAGCCTCCTATGCCAAAGGTCACGGGTTCAAACCCGCAGGTGGCCGTAGGATTTTTTTATGGGAGTAAATGATCCTTAGTTATGCCGTGCTTCGGAGGGGAAGTTAAAAGGTGGTCCCGAGCCTGTGCGATGTCAGGTACTCGTTAATGATCCCTATCCTAATAAAACCTGGATACGTAACATTTAGGACTCCCACTGTAGCATCGTCAAATTAGCCATAGTAGCATAAAGTGACGTTAAATAAATAAAAAAACAATAAGAAACGTCGGCACACAATTAAAATAAGTACTACTTTTTAATGTGTGTTTCTTTCTGATGAGCGCACCCCCAACCATCATCCTC
Organism: Piezodorus guildinii; assembly: GCA_023052935.1. NCBI lineage: Eukaryota > Metazoa > Arthropoda > Insecta > Hemiptera > Pentatomidae > Piezodorus > Piezodorus guildinii. Next base: position 164,066,548 of record CM041294.1, on the reverse strand, counting down.
ATCTAAAAATTCTTTTTGTGTAATAATTACCGTATTTAAAAGTGGAACGATTAAAATATTTAAGTTTTATGCTGTTTAACAACTCTAAAAATATAAATAATCTCATCAAAACAGTACTTATCTTAAGGTTTCTTATAAACTGTTTTTCTTACTCCTAAAAGTGAATCCTAATCTGAGCACAGTTTTTAAGAAACCTTTTTTTTTTTTTTTTTTTTTTTTTTTTTTTTTTTTTTTTTTAATCAACAACAACAAATTTTTATTGATAAAATTACAATCTGTCCCAATTTGGACATCAATAGTAGTGCTGAAAGATATCATACATACTACATTCATACAATATTTACACAGCATAAAATTACAATAAAATATATACACAATAATGAATCAATACAATAAGTCAAGAATTCTCTTATACCTATATACACATACACACACTCATACATACATCACATTGAGTGGAGAATCTAGCCAGTGCTAGAACTCCAATATATTTACAAAAGGTCGCGGGGCCACTGCCGTTTCAACCTTCTAGGTGGGTTGTATGGATGAGTGGAGCTGGATAGGGATTGAGCTAGAGGATTAGGATGATGAATGAGATTCTGGTGGAATTTGGAAAATTTGGATGGAATTAGGTCTGAAATAAAAGGAACATTAAGGTCGTTGTGCAAGGTATAGTTGGAAACATAATAAGGAGCATTTACTATTGTACGGAGGACTTTGGATTGAAAGGATTGAATGCGTTTGATGTTAGTACGTTCAGCTGTCCCCCACAGTTCAAGTCCGTAGGTCCAGATGGGCTTCAGTATTGTCCTGTAGATTAATAATTTGTTGTCAACTGTAAGTTCAGATTTTCTGTTGAGTAGTCAGTATAACTGTCCGAATCGTCGGTTGAGTTCTTGTCTTTTAAGTCTTGTATGTGGGTTCCAAGTCAATCTTTTGTCTAACAGTAAGCCAAGATACCGGACTGTATCTGAAGGAGGAATTGGAATGGAATTGAAGTAAACTGGCGGACAGGAGTTTCGTCGAAGAGTGAAGGTTACGTGTTTGCATTTGGCTTCGTTCACCTTTATGCGCCAAGCATTACACCAGTCTTCGATAAGAGAAAGGTGTCTTTGCAGGTTTAAGGATGCTGTTTCAGGATTGGAACTGGATGATAGGATGGCGGTGTCGTCTGCAAAAGTTGCCAGAAAGGTATCAGGATGTGTAGGAATATCAGCAGTGTAAAGGATGTAGAGGACGGGTCCCAAGACACTGCCTTGAGGAACACCGGCCTCAACGGGATAATGGTTAGAAAATTCTACACCACAGCGAACGCGGAAGGAACGGTTTGAGAGATAGGATCGGAGAATGAGGTATAGAGACTGGGGTAAATGGGTTTTCAGCTTGAAGAGTAATCCAGTGTGCCATACCCGGTCAAAAGCTTGCGCAATGTCCAGAAACGCACCAGAACAATACTCTTTGCATTCAAGAGCTGAGGAAATATGGTCTACAACTCGGAGCCCCTGTTGAACTGTGGAATGCTGAGGACGGAATCCAAACTTATGGGAAGGATGATTTTGAGATTCTAATATGGGTAGGATACGTTTAAGAAGAAGCCTTTCGAAGATTTTTGAGAGGATGGGGAGTAGACTAATAGACCTGTAGGATGAAGTGTTGTTGGAAGGTTTGCCTGGTTTTAGAAAAAGAATGATAGTGGAATGTTTCCATAACAGAGGAAAATAGGTGGTGCGTAGGATGCAGTTGTAAATATAAGTAAGGAATATAATAGCTTTCTGCGGAAGTTGTCGGAGGATCTGGGGAGTAAGGAGATCGTGTCCAGGAGATTTACGGAGGGTCAGTTTGTGGAGAAGATATTTGACCTCAGAGGGATTAATAGCTTTAGGAGGTAGGGAAAGTGGGATTGGTGACATAAGAAAGTCTTGCACTGTTGCGGTGTGATTGGCGTGGGATTCCGGGTTAGGAGTGAAAACCGGGAGAGGTGTGTGGCGAATTCCTCGGCTTTATATTCATCAGACGCAGCCCAGGAGTCATCACCACGTCGGAGAGGATGGGAAACTAGATGGTATTTTAGGATCTTTTTCGTGACATTCCACAGGGAATTATCACGAGCTGATAGAGAGGAGAGGTAGGAATTAAAGGACTGGGAACGGAAGGTCGCCAACTCCCTCTTCAATTGTCTACAATAGAAGTTATAGGAGCGGCGATCTGTTGGGTGTCGGGTGCGCTGCCATAATGATCTTGCTCGGCGTTTGGTATGGATGAGGTCTATAATATGTTGTGGAAAATGATTTTGGTGAGGATTTATATTGGAGTGTTTAGGAGAGGAGGCAGTCCAGACAGCTTGTTGGATGGCGGTGGTAAAGGAATAGACGGAATTATCTAGGTCATCTGGGGTTTTGAGGGTTACTCTGAAGTCAATGTTATCGGTCAGGATTTGTCGGAAAAGGTTTCAGTTGACAGGGCCTCGGATGAATGATGGTGGAATGGGTTTTGGAATTGGAGTGAGAGATCCTTTTAGGATCAGTGGACTATGGTCTGAGGATAGTTCATCAAGGCGAGTTACAGACAAGTTGAGGGAGCCTAATCCGCTGTGGATAAAGAAGTCGAGGATGTCAGGATTGCGGTTAGGATCGGTTGGCCAGTAGGTAGGGGAGTCAGGAGGCAGGATATTAAAATTTCGGGAGTTGAGTGCAGACAGCAAATTTCGTCCCCGAGAATTCTTGGTTCTGGAACCCCACTGCTGATGCTTGGCGTTTAAGTCTGCACCCAGAATGAAACGATTTCCTAAGGAATTCAGGAAGGATACAGATTCGGAATTGGAAATGGAATGTTTAGGAGGGCAATATGCAGATGTGAGGGTTACCGGAAAGGAAAAAGTCTTGATTACTATGGCTGTGGCTTGTAGGAATTCATAGGTGGGAAGTGGGAGTAAATGATGAGAGAGGGATTGGTGGACAATGATATCAGAAACGGCATGAAGAAACCTTATTAAAATTATTGTTTTGACGAGATTATTTATATTTTTAGGGTTATTACTAAACATAAAACTTAAATATTCTAATGCCTTATTTTTTAAATTATTTCGCTTTAAAATAGAGTAATTTTTAAACCAAACTTATTTCTCTACCTTCACTAGAACCAGCTAGGTTTAATAAAATGTGTTTTTCGAGCACAAAATTTCTGATTTTTTTTACGCAAATCCTGGGGAGCGTTGGTTGGCCCCTAATATTTTGCAGAGTCTAATGGTTTAATGTCTAGTTTTACGTAAGAAAAGTTCATCTCAATCGGTGAAGAACATTTTGGATCCTCTTCTTGTAAATCCATCTAGAATAAGTCGATATATCCTTGTTTATTATTCTAAGCCACAATCAGCGTTTTATTTGCTAGCATGTGTTGAAATCGTTCGAAATAATTTCTTTAACTATAAGGCTGCCTGCCTGCATCTATAAGGAGGTAACCTCTTCGATCTCTTCCCAATATCAAGCAGCATCGACACGGCGCTGGACGGCTACAGTACCCGCAGTACACCAAAACAGTATATCATTTCCTAGTCAATATTAACCTTTTTCAAAGCAATTGTAACCCTTTTTTACTTCTAGCCTTAATTATTTCGTTTTATTTATTTTAAAATAATTAATTTATTTAAAATTATGTCTTTTATAATAATTTTGACGCATCTTATGTTTTTTAGATATTTGATGTCAAGTGCTGATTTTCACTAGCTAAAATTATCGTTTATTTAGTTTTAAGGTGATTATTCATTTTAATAATTTATATAATAGGAAATTTCCCTATATTAAATAGAGAATTCTTAGTTATTGTTATTAAAGTCCAGGGAAAAACGAACAGGAAAGTTGGTCTTTCAGGATTCGATACCATTGAATGTGAAACAATTTCACTGTTCTATTGGTATGAGCTGATATATTTCAATTTTGTCAACTACCAAGATCTTTTTTAAGATCCGTATAAAGATGATAAAATTGATATTAAATAAAAATCGATATAATTGGATCGACCTTTTACTAACTCGCGAAGGGACGACAAAGGCTGTAGACCTTTTAGCAAGTTGGACTTTATCTCAGTCGGATATTAGGTCATCATATCTCCTCTAAATGTCAGGACGTCCTTATCAACGGGAGGCCTCTTCTCAATAAACAAATTGTATTTATATTTTTAATTTCCACTATCTTATAAACTAAATATTAGGGTGTCCTGTAATACATCCTGTAATGTCACAAACGATTCAGAAAAAAATCATAATGAGGCTTCCTGAGAAATAGAAAAAGGTTTTGTTATAAACATGTATTTAAGGCATATAACCTAACAATAGGAATTATATCTCTGATGAAGCTTTTGTATAAATCAGTGTCGCTATTGTCTCTGCTAGGCCAGTTCGTACTACCCATCCGCCACTCAATCCAATTTTGTTTTCAATTTTTCTGACCAGACTTCTCAAAAGTGATTTTAAGAAAAAAAACCTTTTGGTTATTTTCATGCTTTTCTTCTGTTGAGTTTAGATGTATAATAAACCGTAGGGATACTAAATATTTTAAGGGGAAAAAGTATCTTACAAAGGCTGTAGACCTTTTAGCAAGTTGGACTTTATATACAAGTTGGAAAAGGTATCTAATTCACGGTACTGTAAAACGTAATGCAAAAAGACAACGTAAGTAATTATATAGATAATAATTCTTAAGGATGCGCTTTTTGGGGTCTCAGGTACCCAGGAACATTGGCTGTTTTGGAGTGGTTTTGGGTTGACTGAGGTATGCGTCCCCAGCTTGGAGGGTTACCAGAGCGTACAGAACTGTGTCTCATGAGGCGGTGCAGGTGTTAGTTTGGGGAAATACCTTTAGGCCTTCTCCTACGAGAGGACTATTACCGGCATAATTCACGAGAGAAGGTCTGGCGGATCTACCGGACACCATTAGAGTGAGGATCAATGAGGTGCCTAGCAGATGGAAGAGAATTCTCCGGGAGATCACCATAGAAGAGTGGAACCGTATTTCTCCATTAAAATATTTCTCCACCGTCGGGTCAAGACTGGAAAATACACGGATCCTCCCGGACTACTGGGTCACACAGTTTCTCACTGGGCATGGGGGCTTCCGAGCAAAGCTCGCTAAGCATGGGAAAAACATCAGCCCCCTATGTCCCAGTTGTCGTGTTCCGGACCGCCAAGCATATTCTCCTTGCCTGCGCCGCTTATGAGGCACTGAGAATGAAGCTCCTGAGGAACAAAGGACTCTACGTTCTGACAGAGGGCGACTACAAAGCCTTTGTATACGGGTAGAAGGAACAGATTGGTCCGAGCCACTTTAACTTAAGATAGGAGAGAAGTATGAAGAAGGCCACTGAACATCCGAAAACCCATTAGCATGCTGCTAGATTAGTTTTATAGCAGTTGTGGGTCGTATCTATGGTACTTCTCACAGCTCCAAGTACCCGTATTGCCTCAAGGCAGGGGAGGGTAGTAAATAAATAAATAGATAATAATTCCTATTGTTAGATTATATGCCTTAAACACATGTTTCCATCAAAACCTTTTTCTATTTCTCAGGAATTCTCATTATGATTTTTTTCCGAATCGTTTGTGACATTACAGGATGTATTACAGGACACCCTAATATTTAGTTTAAAAGATATTGGAAATTAAAAATATAAAAAACAGTTTGTTTATTGAGAAGGGGCTTCCCGTTGATAAAAACATCCTAACATTTAGGGGAGATATGGTGACCTAATATCCGACTGAGAGAAATTCCAACTTGCTAAAAGGTCTACAGCCTTTGTAAGATACTTTTTTCCCTTAAAATATTTAGCATCCCTACGGTTTATTATACATCTAAACTCAACAGAAAAAAAGCATACAAGAAACAAAAAGGTTTTCTTCTGAAAATCACTTTTGAGAAGTCGGGTTAGGAAAATTAAAAACAAAATTGGATTGAGTGGCGGATGGGTTGTACGAACTGGCCTAGCAGAGACAATAGCGACACTGATTTATACAAAAGCTTCATCAGAGATATAATGGGGGTGTCTAGCAACAGGGAAAACCGGGAAAAGTCAGGGATTTTAAAAACATGAAAAAGTCAGGAAATTTGTTCTTTGGTCAGGGAAAATGGTCCCTAGATAACATCGTTTCTTCTTCACTCAGACTTAAGTTCCAATATGCCTACTTGTTGTGATGTTGCAAATATCATAAAGTGAGTTTAATATTTAATATCATAAAAGACAGAAAGGCTGTGGAGATGAGAAAATTCAACCTTCAGGTGAAGGTATTGGAAGCAAAAAAAGCAAAACTGCTCCAAGAAGCTCTTCAGAAAGCTGAAGATTTGGCTGCAGAGATTCAAACATTAAGAAAAGCTCTTAAAGTTTATATAGATATATTGATTGTAAATAAATTTGAAGTCAGATTTGTAAATATTGATTATTACTAACAGCAGTATTTAAATTTATCATAATTCATTGGCAAGTCAACTTAAACAACTAACATTTCAGCTGGTGTCGGATATATATAGTTCAATCTTATCGTAAACTCACTATATATATTTTTAATCAAGTTTTAAATCTTTGCTGAGTCGATTTTCACCGAGGTTTGGTAAAATACTTCTTACAATACGGAAAAATCAGGAAATCTCTTTCAGCTGATTTGCTAAACACCCTGATAATTTTTAAATATTCAATACTGGAATACTGGAACACCAACTGAGATGGTTCCGCCATGTTTTCAGAATGGCAGAAAACTGAATGGCAAAGGTCTTGTATGAGACTAGAATGGAAGGTCTGAGACCGAGAAGAACACCGAGGAAGGTGCAATCCAGGAGGCCTTTGGCAGGAGAGGTAGAAGATGATTGGTACAGGAGAGGGATTCATGGATCAGGCTCTACAGAAAGGATCCTCAGTTATAGTTGTTTCAGAATTTTTATTTATTTTTTTATTTTATTTTTTTTTTTTTTGTTTTATTTAATTTTTTTTATATTAATTATTTATTTACTGTTATTATTCAGAATTTTTATTTTATTTTTTTTTTTTCTTAACCTCCAACTTTATTTAAAAAATAAATACACAAACAAATATATTTATACTTTATATATATATATATATATATATATATATATATATATATATATATATATATATATATATATATATACAAGAAATTAATTCATCGACCCTTTTTTTTTTATTTACTATACAATATATATACATATTATATATATATATATATATATATATATATATATATATACACACTTTACAAATATATATATACTTTATAGAGGCTGGGTTGACCCAGGAGGGTCTCCGTACCCCAGGGTCGCCTCACAGATGAAATAATAATAATAATATTCTGCCACAGCCGAGATTCGAACCCACAGCAGACTAGAACTCTATCCAATCGACCATGCAGCTCCCCTATATATATATATATATATATATATATATATATATATATATATATATTATATACTTAAATTTATAACTTTAACTAACACATGTGTTATTCTTTTATGTTTGTACTTTTTGCAACAGGAATTATTGTGGGAATAACTAATTATTGTGCTTATATGCTCTTGTTTGATGTTTTAGTAGGAGTTAAAGAAACCGATTTTTAGTCCCAGAAGTGAAAAAAACTGGTGCGGGCAACACACGATTTTCATTAACGTCGGCTGTCTAAATAAATTTAATAAATATTAAATAAACTTAAATTTTGAAGTTAGTTTAATTATAAAGTTTATTTAGTTTCGTTGGAAACATATTATTCAGATTAAACAATATAGCATTTAATTTTATAGTTATGGTTGCATTTAATTTAATTGTATGCCACACTTATAACTTTTTTATTAACATTAAATATCCAGCTTCATTCATTATTTATTAATTGTTCAGAATTTTTAAGAAATGTCGACATTTTTTTGCTGTTGAGTGTATATTCGTTTGTTCGGAAAAAAAAAAACCTAAAAAATATGTTAGCTCTTTTATCATTTATTTACGTATCGGATTCGTTCAATTTATATATTTAGCTGTATTTATGAATACTAACAAGATAATATGGTTAATTTTTGTGGATTTATAAAATTAATGGCAATTTAGAGGAAGAAAATTTTCGGCATTTAGAACTTTTTTAATCAGAATGAAACCTGCACGATAATAAACCCCCGTTAAATTTTACATCCGCCGTTTTCGGCTACTTCTCAACACTTACTAGACAAACGTTCAAAGCTTCCACATTGCTACCAATCAGAAAAACCGAGTTACTAAAGTTTAAGAAGTTGTTTTGGGGTTCGCCAATTACCAATCTTAATGCAATAAATAAAACAATTTTACTTATCAACCTTCGCAGAAGAAAGCCCTAGATGATGGTGAAAACCATATCAAAATCCGTCTCGTGGTTTAGGTGGAGTTCGCTGTATCATTTTATATAGAGAGAGATTTTCACTCAGAAAAATGTTTAAAGAAATATTTTACAGTTATAATTCATGGGGTCTCCATCCTTTGTAAAACAAATACTCAAAACACAAATAAAAATATTCAATTCAATTTGGAGCATTTTCACTAAAACTGGGAATTTCATCCCTGAAATATCTCCCAAAGCAGTTGTGTGTAACCTGTAGAGTAGTGGCTAGCATATCAGTCCCAATAATACCTAAGGTAAAATGGTGGTCTTTGGCACACTCTACCTCTGTTGATGTCGCTCCGTTTGGAAATTTGCCGATGGTTTTCAAACTAAAATATTTTCCATTAATAATATATTTCATATATAATATAATATATATAATAAAAATATTTCATTTGTCAGAAACTTAGTGAATTTTTTTGAACGCTTGTAACTAGGATCTACAGCTTAGGTATTGAATTAAAAAAATAAATAAATAAAAATCTGGTGCATTAAGAATTTTTAAATACATTTAAAGATACAAATAAATCGTTAAAGAATTAATTATTTTCTTGATGATTTTTTTCCCCTCAGTTCTTCTCTATCCTTTCCCGAATATAAAAAACATCAGTAAAATATTTTTTCGGGACGATACGTTCATTGTAGCATCCGTTTCGAGAGCTTCGCGTCTGAAAACAAGTGTTGGGGAAATCTCACCAACTCTAATAATTTTTCTGTTATCAAATAAAAAAAAATTAACAATATGATAAAAGTGTGCTTTACATTTTTTGGTTTCTTATTTTTAAAAAAATTACCTCCTCCCCCTAAAATTTGAGAGCTTACGTTTCAAGATGCATAGAATCTGAATAACGAATAAAAAAAATCTGGTGCGGACAACACACGACTTTCACTTACCTCCGTTTTTAAAATCGATTAAAGAATTTTACTAATACAGTTAGAGATAAAAATGAGTTAAACCGTTAAAGAATTAATTAAATTGAATTTCTATAGAAACATGTGTTTATAATAATCTATTATATTTTTACCAACAAAAATCAGTTAGTTTTATTGACTTTTCATCACTCTCCATTGACCTTTAAAATTCCGTGTATTAGATAATATTTTTTCTAAATATTATACATCTATATTGCTATTCTTGTGTTCAAAAAAACAAAAATTGCATAAAAAAAATATATGTTTGCATATTTCTCTTTTAGTACTTCATCAAATTTGCTCAACATGCATATTTAGCTTTTATTTAAGAATGCTAATAAGATGTTGTTCCAATTTTTTTTTAAAGCTACAAAATTAAAGGTACTTTAGAGGTAGAAAATTTAAAATATCGGTATTACAGCCCAGTCATACTACTTCAATCAGAATGATATTAAAGCCCCTCAAATTTTACATCGATATGACGAGTTTAATTAAAATCGCAAAACGCATGGGACAAAGTACCACTTCAAGTCAGCTGATTTTGATGAAAAAGATTTTGTAACATGTAGGGCGTATAGTTGTCTTATATATGAAATTTCAATTTCATAGGACTTTCTGTTTACGCGCGGGAGTTACCTCACACAGACCTTTTTGCGGGACATTTGGACTCAGGGAACCCTAAAACGTGTATTTGCGTTGAAAACTGGAATTCGAAAATTTTCACGATGGCAATACTTTCCCTTACTATATATATGGTAAGTGAATGTAAAAACACTGGAGACGGAATGAATAGTATTTAAGTAATGAATTTCTAAAACTTTAATGGAAAATATTTTACTTGTCAGAAACTTAATGAATTTTTTTTTAAACATTTGTCGCGAGGACCTACCGCTTTGGGCCTATACTGGTTTGACTTAAAAAATAAAAATAAAATGATATTATGTTGGACACACTCTAGCTGTGTTGGTGTTGCTCGTACTAAAAATGTGGCGACAGTTTCCAAAATTTACCAATGTACTTCTGTCTTAATGTTGATAGATGATTAAAAATAAATTTTTTTTGCAGATTGGTTCTTTCTTTGTTCACGTTTTATAGGTACTTGATCTATCCTCAATTTCTCCTTGACTGAGAAAAAGCAGTAGGTTATTGACAGATATATCCTTGATCTATTAATGAATAACAATGGAACTTGCCAAGTACAAAGTATGCACTTTACACCATGCATTTTGCAACTTTTTACGATTTTCTCAAAAACGGCTCTAACCAGTTTATTTAAACTCCCTATATGGATGTAAAATTTAATGGGCTTTAATGTCATTGGTTTCATTCTGATTAAAATAGTCCGACAGGGCCGATTAAAATGCCGATATTTTTAATTTTCTTTCTCTTAAGTACATTTAATTCTGTAGATGCTATAAAAATAACTATATTATCTTGTTAGCATAGGTAATTAACAGCTAAATATGCAAGTTGAGCAAATTTGATAAACAACTATAGAATAAAACTGAAAAAAAATTTTTTTAATGCAATTTTTTGTTTATGAACATAAGAACAGTATATACATGTATGATATACCGTTGGAAAGCTAAAGATTTTAGAAAAAATATTATCTTATACACAAGCTAGTAAAAGTTAATAAAGAGTGATGAAAAGCCAATAAAACTAACTGATTATTTTTGATAATAATATAATAGATATTTTAATAAATTACTAGTTTCTATAGAAATTCAATTTAATTAATTCTTTAACGGTTTAACTAAATTTTATCTCTAACTGTATTTGAAAATTCTTTAATCGATTTTAAAAACGGAGGTAAGTGAAAGTCGTGTGTTGTCCGCACCAGATTTTTTTTTATTCGTTATTCAGATTCTATGCATCTTGAAACGTAAGCTCTGAAATTTTAGGGGGAGGAGGTAATTTTTTTAAAATAAGAAACCAAAAAATGTAAAGCACACTTTTATCATATTGTTAATTTTTTTTTATTTGATAACAGAAAAATTATTAGAGTTGGTGAGATTTCCCCAACACTTGTTTTCAGCCGCAAAGCTAATTTGAATTGGGTGCTAAACTAAAAGTTTTAGTCCGAACAATATTTTACTGATGTTTTTTATGTTGGGGAAAGGATAGAGAAAAACTGAGGGGAAAAATCAATCATGAAAATAATAGATCTTTAGGAGCATGGTCTGGACGGTTTGGAATAGATTGACCCATATGTATTAATGTGTGTTGCGGTAGTTTTAATTAGCAATCACCTTATTATTTTATAGTGATATTATTTTATTTTTTTTTGGATCTACCACTGTCTAGACTAGACTAAACTTTCCATAAATATTTTAGTAAAAAAAAAAATTTTTGTATGGCATTATGCCACTGAAGGATCGTCATATAACAAATATATGAGGTATTTTAAAGTAGTATCAATAAGAAAGATTTTACCATATATTAAAATAAAACATTAAGATGTCGGTGAATAAATTATTATCAAAAATAGTGAAAACTATTTATTTTGAAACCAACGTTTCGATCCACATTGTAGGCCTTCATCACAGGTAAAACGTAATACGGTACTCTTCTAAGGTTAGTGTAGAGAAATAGATTAATGAATGTTATAAATAAAATAAATAATAATAGACAGGGATTTTTTTTTTTTTTTTTTTTTTTTTTAATGACAATTATCATTCATACATTTATGTACGAATTTTCACATTTTACTTTTTTACTACTTAGACCTTATGTAGACAATATATGTATAACTAAATATCTTCATGAAAAAATACAATAAACATAGTACTAAGGACAATAATTTCTATGATAATATTTTTTTTTATTATAGTTTCATTCATATATTTCTTTTTGCTAATTTTGACGGTGTACAGTATTGATGATGTATTGTTTTGTTCCTTTTCAAACAATTTTCATTCATTTTGTCTTAATTAGTGCTGAATTTTTTTATAGAGAAATATATGAATGAATAATCTACAAAAAATATTGTCATGAAAAATAACTTCCCTGAGCAGTATTTTTATTTTATATTATTATGACGATTTTCATTTATAGATAGACTACATCGGAACTAAAAAGTAATCATATAGACAGTAAAGAATCGTGTAAATAAGTATAATAATGAATGCAGTCTTGCAAAAAAAAAAAAAAAAAAAAAACTTATATTGTGACGAAAAATAACTTCCCTGACAATTTTTTTATTTTATATTTCAATTCATGCATTGACTTCATTAGGGCTATAGAATAACCACTTACAATAGAATATTTCGCCTAAAAAATATATGTTAATGAATATATGAATGCATATGAGCCATAAAAAAACAAAACAACTGATATTGTTATGAAACAGTACTGTAAAAGTACTGTTTATATTTATTTTTTCGTTGCCATATTTATTTATTTATTATGTTTTTCAATGTTTAAAAGTAACCATAAATATACAATCAAGAGATTCAATGATTTTATGAATAAAAAAAAAATTAGAATAAACAAATATTATCATAAAAATCTGGTGCGGCAACACACGACTTTCACTTACCTCCGTTTTTAAAATCAATGAAAAATTTTCAAATACAGTTAAAGATAAAATACGTGAAACTATTAAGGAATTAATCAATGAATTATATAGAAACATGTGTTTTCATTAAAAAATCTATTATATTATTATCTAAAATAATCAGTTAGTTTTATCTTTTTTTCATCACTCTCTGTTGACTTTTGAAAAGCTTGTGTATGAGATGATATTTTTTCTAAAATCTTTAGCTTTCCAACGTAAATCATACATGTATATTACGCTTATGTTCAAAAACGAAAAATTGCATTTAAAAAATATTTTTTCTGTTTTCTCCTTTAGTTGGGTATAGAATTCAATTCAATTTATATATTTACCTGTTTTTCGTCAGTTTTAACAAGATAATATAGTTTAAAATTAGTTATATTTAAAATATCGGCATTTAAGCTCTGTCAGACGATTTTAATCCGAATGAAACCTAAATGATATTAAAGCCCATTAAATTTTACATCGATATAGCGAGTTTAATCAAAATCGTCGGAACCGATTTCGAGAAAATCGAAAAAAGGTGCAAAATTCATAGTATATACCCATTTTGATGAAAAAGGTTTTGTAAGGTCTCGGGTCTCTATTGGTCTTAAATATGAAATTTCATTAATAGAACTTTTCGTTTCCGCCCGGGAGCTACCACACACACAGACCTTTTTGCGGGACTTGGTTATTTGGACTCAGGGTACCTAAAATGTGTATTTCCATTGAAAACTGGAATTCGAAAATTTTCACGATCGCAATACTTTCCCTTACTATGTATAGTAAATGAAAGTAAAATGACCTCCCTGAGTACTGTTTTTATTTTATTTTTTTCACGAAAATTTAGATTGATATGTATTGCCTTTATCAGAACTAAAAAAAAATCTTATTACAGCAAAGAGTCGTGTAAATAAATACGTTAATGAATAGTCTTGAAAAAAAAAAAAATAACTAATATTGTAACGAAAAATAACTTCCCTGACAAATGTTTTTATTTTACATTTTCAATCATACATTGCCTTCACGAGGGCTAAAAAGTAACCATATACAAGGTAAAGTCTCGTCTAGAAAATATTTTAATGTACACACATACTCATGTGTGTGTGTTGTGTGAGTGTCTTAAAAAAAAGTAATATTGTCATGAAAAATATATTTACTAAGCACTGTTTGTATTTATTCATATGTTGAGTTTATTAATATTAATAATTAATCATACATATACATAATACATAAAGATTCGATGAATAAATATTGTTATGAAACATAACATTACTGATTATTGTTTTGTTTTTTTCATGAGGATTCATGATAATTTATTTACTATGCATTTACCTTGTATTATGTTACGTTATAGTTGTTGTGATTATTGGCAATGTGGTTCCAAATTTGGTTTCAGAATAAATATTTTAGTAAATCACTTAATTACCACCACTAGAATCATCTCATACTTCACTGAACATACTATTCAATTAACAATTTAATTGCCAATCTACTTCAGTACTTTTTTTTTCTTATTCTCACACAGTCTCAATGTGTTTCTACGCCATAAACTTAGACCTAAATTAAATACTATAATTCCAGAATTCAACTGGTGTCTAGAGGTAAGCATGCAAGGAGGGTAGGTATATAGAGGTTTTAATAAAACAAAAATTGTGCAGATTATGAATATAATATCGTCATTTATTTTCGTCACATCATAAATACAGATCAATGTCCTATTATTTATGGAACAAAAGTTATGAAAAGAAACTTTAAAATGACATATTATATAAACTATATATATGTGTGTATACAAAACTAGCTGAGATAACAATATCACTTATCGAGGTAAAAGCCTTAACTCAAAGGCACGGTCTGAATTCATGTCCATCAACATTTTTTATAAAACATTCGATTATACTTCAGACTTGGTGTTTGACAATTTTTTTTTAATATCTCCTTAATATATATATATTTTCTTTAAATACCTTATTATGTAGTAGGCAAAGAGGAAGAACAGTTCTGAGAGACAATGAAAAATATATATCATTCAAATTTCTGTTTCTATTATTTATACAGTAAAAATCTTAACGGCTAAATATACAAGACTGTTATAATATGATCAAGTTAACAAAATACACTTGAAATATCTACTTTTTTGGTACTTATATATATATATATATATAAATATGTATAAGATATCTTAATTCAAGTTTGGTCTAGATATACATATATTATATATATATTTTATCTTTTTTTTCATATATTTTAGAATATAGGATATAAGATGAAAAACATTGGTATATATGTACAGATCAGTTCGGCTGTCACTGTTAGACTCCAACTTTGATATAACAACACGGTTAGACCCGGGTTTGCCTCAAGCTCAGTTTTCTACTGCAGAGTAATCTCGCGTCACCATTGGGAAAGCATTCTCTACTCTAAGGGTTGCTACAATTAAACAGCTACTCATCAATAAGGACAACACATCAATAATTATCATTCAAGGGATTTGGGGAATGCCAGCTTTTTTTTTTTTTTTTAAAGTATGCGTCACCTTATTTTTTTTAAGTCCTCAAAACACAAAGGATCCAAAGAAGCATTTCAATGTGAACTCAAAATTTCGTTTTCTTTTTTTTTTTTCATTTTCTCTTTCAGCTAAGAGTGTAGGATCCATGACGGAAACTGTCGCCTGCCGCGGACTTCTTATGCAATGTGGCATAACCTGCACTGACGTCATATGTGGGAGCGGGCCCTTCATGTAACGGTTCATCAATTACGTCAATATTTAGATAAGAGAAAGTTTGCAATACCTTTCAATTATTTTATTGAACAATCGCCTCACTCAAACTTCAAAACTTGTATAGTCGGCCTTACTTGAAAAGAATTGATGAAATCATTCAGAGTTTTTCTCGTAATGGATGAAGAGTCACTATGAGAAGGGACGCCCCGCGCCAGAGTTGTACGATAGATCGCTGATATGATCGGTAAAGAAGTCATGTTCTTTAATACCATTTCACTAATATATTTTTTAGCATTAGCTTTAATCCTTCAGATAACTTAGCTAGGAAATTATCGAGTAACAATCTCGCGAGCGATCACTGATATCCTTCTCATATCACTTGTAGGTTTCCGTCATGAATCCTTGCGATGAGGAGGTAAGAAGGGAGTACTGAGAGATACATACATAGCTAAAGCTGATATTACTTAGTGACGCATGCTGCCGGCTTTGGGTACCCTGATGGTCGGGAGCCCCGACATGCCCTTCATGTATGTGTAGGACATGGGCTGCCTCAAGATCCTCCGCTGCGACCCCTTGTTGGGACTGCGGATGCTCAGCGAGGCCATCATCCTCCTCAAAGTGTTGGTGCTCTGCTGGGGCTGGCCGCCCGAGTCGGAGCTGCTCTCCGAGTCGGCCGAGTCCTCGTCCTCTTGGCGGGCCAGCCTGCGCCCTATCGCCCTGAACAGACGCGCTCCTCGAAGGCTCGGTTCCGGCATGTCGACTGCCTTCCTCCCCCTGCCGCCTCCTATATATAGCCTTTCCCCCACTCCCGCCTCTCGCCGCCCCCACCGCCTCTCTGCCTCGCACCTCCCTCGACCCCCCTTTAATATATAATACATTTATATTATTGCACGTTTTTACTCTAGATATTGTGTAATACCTGTAAAGTAGGTTTTTTCAAACATTTATAGGTCATTACACTATACAATATGAAATAATATATTAGTTAATCTTACATCTTTTATATCTTTCAAGGAGAGGATCCCAAATGTGTCTCAACAATTTTTATAAAATTATTTAGGTAAAACTAGACATTAAACCATCTAAACTATAAATCAAATATTTTTCATTATCTTCTCCAATATATTTGTCCTTTAATCTAATTATTTTCTAAAAATTAGAAAATCACTAATTTTAAGGTTGTGATTGTGCAGTAGCAGCCACTTGTCAGTGATCACTAGCAATTTTATCACTTAAAATGTTAAATATGTCTGTTTAAAGCCTCTGATTTTTATTAAAAGCCAAGGCTTTACAAATATTTAACATTTTTTTTAGTGGTATTTGCAACTGTAATAACAAACAAAAAATACATCAAGCAAGTGTGATGGTTATATAATACAATGACATGATATACATGTAGAGAAGCTTCCCATTGGAAGCACTCTAAAAATATTCTAAACTAAGAGGTCCCGGGGCTATTTTCTTTCAGGCGCCTCGGAGGATTATCCGAAATTGAGGAGGAAGAAAGGATTGAAACTAGTGAGTTAGAGTGAGAATGGAGTTTGTCATGAAAGGATTGATCCCTGGTCCGGGTCAAAGCAGTAAGTAGATAAGTTTATTCGTGACAAAGTAAGGAGCGTTGAGGATTTTACGAATGATTTTGGATTGTAAGGATTGGATGCGGGAAGAGTTTGATGGTTTAGTATAGCTCTACTCCGTAAGTCCAGATTGGTCTTATAATAGTCATGTAGATGAGTCTTTTGTAGTTCGGAGGAAGTTTTGACCGTTTGTCTAGTAAGTGTTGAAGTAGCCTAAACGGCGAGCAGTTTCTTGTCGTTTTAGTCGTGTATGAGGATTCCAAGTTAGGCGTTTGTCAAGAAGTAGTCCTAGGTATTGGATCTGTTAACAGGAACTAATTGAGTGTTATTAAAGGATACTGTAGGGCAGGAAGTCAAAGGTTTACGACGAAGGGTAAGGTTATTTGATGGGATTTGTTGGAATTAATTTTATTCTCCAGTTGTGACACCGTACTATTTATTATTTTATTTTTTATGATTATTACACAAAGCACAAAAATTAAATATTTTAATGGCTCACTTTTCTTCCTTCACTAGAACAAGAGATATTAAATAAAATGTATTCTTCGCGCGGAAACTTCCCGATTTTTTTACGCGGCTCCTGAGAAGCGTTGTTCCCAAATACTTTGCAGAACTTAATGATTTAATGTTTTGTTTTACAAAAAATAATTTCATTAAAATGAATTCGATGAGACACATTTGAGATCCTCCTTTTGTTAGTAATTCCAAATAATATTTGGTTCTAAATTTGCAGAATGAATTAAAAAAAAAAAAATATTTTTATCTATAGTACTTTGCAAATAGTTTTCGGAATATAAACTTCAAGAGTTCTTACTATTAAAATGTTCTTTCTTTACACTATGATATATAATTTTTCGTTATAAATGTATTTTATTACTCTTATGCTTTATTTTTTCCTTTATAAACCAAAAAATTCTAATGATTAATTCAGAAGTGGCCTTTTAATTATGACCAAATTTTATGGTCAAAAACTCTAGTTCGATGAGTCCGTCATATACAGGCCTAAAGGTCTTGGTCGAGTGCTGAAGGAGTAGGCAAGGGATTTGAATGAAAATATATATCAAAGGTGTACGATGGGCAGTGGAATTGGGAAACTTGGAAGGGTAAGGATGCTGGTAAATTATAGTAGGGAGGGTAAAGCTACTTCAACTCTACGCAGAATCAGGTTACAGAGGTGTCCTTGAATATTCCATAGATGAAACATATCAAGCAGTAAATCAATCCTTTTAGTTTTTCCTCGAGATCCGCATATATACCACAATAGTAGTCAATGTGGGATATCAAGGAACAAACCAGGAGCCTAAGGGTATCAAAAGTAAATTGGTGACGAAGGTAATTTAGGAGTGTTAAGGGGGATATTGTACGTCAAGAAACTTCGGAAAGAGTTTGATCGAGGGTGATTTCGAGGTTTTTAACTGTTTAATGGA
Source organism: Piezodorus guildinii (assembly GCA_023052935.1). Classification (NCBI taxonomy): domain Eukaryota; kingdom Metazoa; phylum Arthropoda; class Insecta; order Hemiptera; family Pentatomidae; genus Piezodorus; species Piezodorus guildinii. Next base: position 164,047,971 of record CM041294.1, on the reverse strand, counting down.
ATTTTATTGGATTAGTATTTAGATAAAGTATTAAAATTGGAGAACAGGTTTTAATAAGGAGAGGATTAGAATCTATTACAATCGGCTTAGTCTCCTCTAAATTTTACTTCAGCGTGTTGTCAGCATCCCTGTGACTGATCGGTTTAGATCATCTTAAAGCTTTTCAGTTGCTGATCATAAGGAAGAATTAAGTGCGATATCATAAATTAATTGTTATATCCCCTTCGTCACAAACCTATGACCTCCCGTCCCATTGTATCCTTTTGTAACATCCCACTGATTCCTATTGAACAGATCCGCTACCTAGGACTCCATCTTGACAAACGTCTAACTTGGAATCCTCACGTTAGACTGAAAAGACAATACAGATCGTTACAACATTTACTTGACAAACGTTCGAAAACTTTCACATCTACTACAAAAAACTGATTAATATAGCCATTATAATACCTATTTGGATATGTGGTATTGAGTTATGGGTGTCTACCAAGCCATCCAATTAGTCCAACATCCAATCCTTGCAATCCAAAATCCTCCGAAAGATCCTAAATGATCCTTATTTTGTCACCAATAAAACTATCCATAAAGACATGAATATCCCATTAGTTTCAGTTTTAGCTAGAATGAGATATAACTCCTCTCATTCCAAACTCCCAGCCTACTCAAACCCGCTTGTCGGTATCCTCTCACCTCCATCTATTCCCGATAACCCTCTGAGGTGCCTGAAAAGCGGTTTCCTCGAGTCTAATGAAGTAAAGATTGAAGTGTTACCGATGGGTAGCTTCTTCACAAGAGTTTATCAAGCCAATTGTAACTTTTTTTTCACATTTACTTGTATTTTTACTTTCACTTACTATATATAGTAAGTGGAAGTATTGCGATCGTGAAAATTTTCGAATTCCAGTTTTCAACGGAAATACACGTTTTAGGGTCCCCTGAGTCCAAATAACCAAGTCCCGCAAAAAGGTCTGTGTGGGTGTGTGTAGTAACTCCCGGGCGGAAACGGTAAGTCCTATGAAACTGAAATTTCATATTTAAGACAACTATACGCCCGAGACGTGACAAAACTTTTTTCATCAAAATGAGCTTACCAGAAGAGGCACATTATACCCTGCATTTTGCACCTTTTTTCGATTTTCTCGAAAACGGTTCCGACGATTTTGATTAAACTCGCTATATCGATGTAAAATTTAATAGGCTTTAATATCATGTAGGTTTTATTTGGATAAAAATGGTCTGACAGGGCTTAAATGCCGATATTTTAAATTGTCTTCCCTAAAGTACCTTTAATTTTGTAGGTTCAATAAAAATAATTATATTATCTAGTTACCACTGATGAAAAACAGGTCAATATGTAAGTTGTGCGAATTTTAAAAACAACTGATGAAAAACGGGTAAATATATAAATTGAATAAATTCGATACCTAACTAAAGGAGAAAACAGAAAAAATATTTTTTTAATGCAATTTTTCGTTTTTGAACATAAGAGCAGTAATATACATGTATGATATACCGTTGGAAAGCTAAAGATGTTGGAAAAAATATCATCTCATACACAAGCTTTTAAAAGTTAATAGAGTGATGAAATGAATATAAAACTTAAATTATTTTAGATAATAATATAATAGATTTTTTAATGAAACAGATGTTTCTATATAAATTCAATTTGATTAATTCCTTAATAGTTTCACGTATTTTTATCTCTAACTGTATTTGAAAATTCTTTCATTGATTTTAAAAATCGAGGTAAGTGAAAGTCGTGTGTTTCCCGCACCAGATTTTTTTAATATAGTTGTAAATATTTTTAAATAAAAATTAAATAAAAAATTGTTATATTATTAACAGCACACACTGTTTACTACTAGTAAGCATACCCTAAATTACCCAATATATTTTATTTTTAAATATAATCGTAGTATTACCGTCCCTAGTCATTCGCAATTTAAATGTAAATTAATCCCATTCGATTGTAAAGTTTTTCATTTATATATAAAAAAAAAGTTTTTGTTTTTCCGAAATACATTTTTCTATAATAAATTGTACTGTTGTTTTATCCATTCAATGTTACTTTTTCAACTATGGTTAGTCAAAGGATGCAACTGTAGGTGCCCAAATTTTGCCCTATTCAGGTTTAATTAATTTAGAGATCTTCAACATATACCTGACATCGCACAGGCTCGGGACCACTGTTTTACGTCCTAAGAATTTTTAAGTGACCAAGGATTTTTCGCTCCATTTGAAAATTCCTTAGAACATCTGCCGGGTTTGAACCTGCAATTTGATTTGAAGCTTCAAAAATTAAAGGAGAACGAATTTGTTAAGAAATCTGTGGAAGAAGATCCTCATAAAACAGTCAGTGCTAGGCACAACTTATATGACAGTTTCCAGGATTTTTAAAATTGATCGGAATTACGAAAAAGCTTTGATTCCTTGGTCCCTTTCGAGGTCAACGAATTCAAAGAGATATATTTTTCTTTCCTTGCTCGTCAAAGAAATGAACCATTTCTCCGGTGCTTGACTTGTGACGTAAAGTGGTTCATGTACGACAATCTACAACGATCTGGTCAATAGTTAGAAAAACAAGCAACCGAGCAGCGATGAGGAAAAACAATCGATTCACCAAGAAAACTGATGGAGTAAATTAAACTGGCAGTTAATAAATTTAAGGTGTTGGGCTATGAAGTCCTATTGCACCCCTCATATTCCACCTATTCTTTCCCAACAAATTTCCACACTTTTTTCCGAAGTATGAACAACTTTTAACAAGGAAACCCAATGATTTAGCCGTTAAAAAATCGTATTCTGAATTTCCATGTGAAGAAATTTTGCTATTTTCTTAAGACCAATTGTGTATTAATAATTATATTCTGATTATAACACACCCTTGAGACTAATTTAGCTTAATCCTAAACATAGATACTATTTAGGGAAGGAGCGCTCTCGGAAGGACATGGGATAACATTTAGACAGTTACAGAAATACAAAAGGATTACGTGATCCTGAGGCGAGGAAAGGTGGACAATGACCGAAGGAGATGGACATAACGTGTTAATTCCTCTGTTAAGTGCAAGCTATTCCTGACTGGAGTGTTATGATGAGGACATGATGCAATGTACCAATGTCTTCTCCAAGTCTCTTACATAATAGAAAGGTACAATAAGAACCGATATAGAATTCGCTTTCGATCTTGTCGGGTGTCTATGCCGTTTATAGATCAATTGTTTAGTTCACAGATTGTGTACTTAATAATCTGGTACGCTCCATACACAACTTTCAATTACCTCTCTTTATAAAATCAAGATTTTAAAAAACTGTTTTCGATTGAACTGATCTCTTTCATTTTTTATTTTATTTTTTTTATCAGACAGATTAGGGCCTTTTTCAAGGGTTGAGGCATTGATTCTTTTAGCAATGTGTTCATCAAACAATTTTGCAGGCATTTTACTCGTTCAGAAAGTACTCGAAAAATTCTACCGAAAGACTGTCATATCCAGTCTTGTCTAATAATAAAAGCTTTTACATAATTTTTAACAAATTAAAATTAATTAATTAACATTATTTCTTCTTCGTTTAAAAACCGTGTGAAAAGATTTGTGTGTGAGTTGTAAGTCAAGCACGAAAACGAAAATTCGTAGGAACTAAAAGTTCATATTTAAGACCCTAACATGGAATCCTCAGACTGAAACGACAGGAAACTGCTCGTAGATACAGGTTACTACAACACTTACTCGAACTTCTCAAAACTTCCTACTTACTATAAAAAATTCATTTATATAACAATTATCAGGCCTCTTTGGACCTATGGCATTGAGCTATGGGGGTCTATTAAACCATCGAATTCCTCACGCATAAAAAATCCTTCGTAAAATCCTCAATGTTCCTTACTTTGTTACTTATAAAATCATCCATAAAGACCTAAATATCCCATTTGTTGAAGACTTGGCCCGTTACAGATATACCTCTTTTCATTCCAAACTCCCTTCCCACTCAAACCCACAATATCCGTGATCTCTCCTCCATATCTATTCCCGACAACCCACCGAGACGCCTTAAAAGAAGATGGTCAAGAGACCTCCTAACATAAATGAGACATTGGAGATATTCCAAGCATTTTTTAATAACGAAACTGAATCTATATTATATAAACGTCTCGTATATCATTTAATTTATGCTCCTTGACCATAATGTGGAACATTACGAAAACATTTATGGGTGCGGGGAGGAAAAAAAAAGTGCGGTATATTTTTCAGACGAATCTATTATTTTTGGAGGAAATTGACGTTCTGATGGATCCAGAAGCCACCTTAGAGAAAATATTATTAGTCCTTTAAAGTGAGGAAACTGACCCATCGCTCAATGAGCTCCAACACTCAAACATAAATCTTGCAAAGCTAACCAAATCTGATGAAGAGCGATACTATCGTATTATTACGATCTTTTAGGACATACCAACCAGTGATGCCGTAGAGAGCTTCAAGAAATACCCCATCATTTTTGGCCTGGCAAAAGGAAGCAGATGCTTGAGGCCTACATCCACAACAAGATATGCTGCACCTCTGGCCCCACTAAAGACTCATATATAAATTTTTTTCCCTTTATTTATAGTAATTTACAACTGTACTAAAGAATACAATAAGTAAATGTGTAGTATTAAAATAAAAAGTCATGAAAATGTCTTGAGAAAGAACTAACCAGTGGTAGCACTTTACTAACTATTTTAAGACAGTAGTTCCCGAGGCCACCTTCTTTACAGTCGCCTTGGAGGGTTATCAGGGATATCTGAGGAAGATAAGTTACGGACAAGTGGGTTTATATGGGCAGGGAGTTTAGAATGGAAAGAGGAGTATCTATCACGGGCTATGTCTGCAACAAATGGGATGTTTAGGTCATTATGGCGGAGTTGATTTGTGACATAATAAGGAGCATTCAGGATTTTGCGAAGGATTTCGGATTTTAAGGACTGGATGCGGGAGGAATTAGATGGTTTCGTAGAGCCCCAAAGCTCGATTCCATATGTCCAAATAGGTCTGATAATTGTGATGTAGATGAGTCTTTTGTAATATACTGGAAGTTTTGAACTTTTGTCTAGTAAGTGTTGTAGTAATCGATATCTTCGAGCAGTTTCTTGTCGTTTCAGTCTTGTGTGAGGATTCCAAGTAAGGCGCTTGTCAAGATGGAGACCTAGGTATCGGATTTGTTCTACAGAAGTAAGGGTAATGTTATTAACGGATGCTGGGGGGCAGAAAGTCATCGGTTTGCGACGAAGGGTAAAGGTGATTTGGTGGGATTTATTTTAATCCTCCAATTTTGACACCATTCTTCAATGACAGTGATGTGAGACTGAAGGGTTTGGGATGCAGTAGATGGATCATCATGGACGGATAAGACACACGTGTCATCAGCCTAAGTATTAAGGACATTGCGAGGATGGAGTGGAATGTCAGCTGTATAAAGGGAGTAGAGGATAGGACCTAAGATACTACCTTGAGGCACTGCAGGAGATAGGGAAAATGTGGATGAGTAGGAAAAGTTATGGTTTACCTTAAAGGTTCTGCCAGTAAGGTAGGAATATAAAAATTGAATTTCATATATGAGTACATGAGGTCAGGTGAATTGACTTTTCCTAGTTATTTTTTTAATTTATATGTTTTCTTCGTATTTGTAGTCTCAGTGAAGCTGACTAACAAATTTTTGTCTTCTCTCACTATCATTGTAGAATACGAAGAACCCATCGATGTTGTTGTGGTAACAATTTTCACGTCAGATTCCTCCTCAGCTTGCTTGTTTATTATTTTTAACACATCAACTTTTGTTTTAAGAAGTGCAACAAGAAAAAAAAATTGGTTTATGATTAACAATAAAGAACCTTTGTAATCGACAAAAAAAAAAATAAATAAATAAAAAAAAATAACCCTTCCTCAAAATTTGAGAGCATACGTTTCAACTGGACCATTTTCTTTTAAATTCGCCACAAAAATACTTGTCTATGCAATGATAATTCTAACACCTAACACAGACGTTGATATCAGCTGGTTAGTTTTAAAATGGCGGCCGATTAAAAGTGATATAATTAGTAATTTTTGAAGATAGAGACAAAATTTATCAGTATTTTTTTTTAAACTAAAAAACCGCGAATTATTTTAAAAAAGAGAAGATGAAATTGAAATTTTACTCATAAATACGCTCATGACTCAGTTATTTTTTAGGATAGAGAAAAGTATGTATAGAGTTTTAGAATAAGTAAAGCGCGATAAAAACAAAAAATAAAATCATATGTACATTCAAGTAACAAATTATAATAGATGTAATTACACCAAAGATTTTCGAGATCAGGACAACGCGAACTAAGTCCAAAAAAAAAAAAAATAAAATAAAAAATAAATAAAATAAAAAATCATCTATTATGGTTAAGCCACAACTTATAAGAGATGTGGTTTCCTGATCACTTGGTTATTATTGAAGATAAAGATAAAATGTAAGGTGTTCTGGAATTAGGAAATTTTATTTGAATTATTTGAATGAAAATCGGAAGAAAATAAAAGGAAATAGTAACGCAGTCCTGTATAAATGTTTTGGTTTATTGTTTTTTGTAATGAACCTTTGTAATCGACCAATAAAAAAAAAAAAAAGCCCTCAAAATTTAAGAGGGGTTTCAAGATGCGTAGAATCCGAATAACGAAGGGGACAAAATCCGTCTCTTCTAATTAATTAATAAATAAATACCATTGCTTTATTTTATTGGTTTCGACTAAATGAAAAAAGAATCATTGAAATTGGTTAAAAACTAGCTTAGATATTGCGTTTTGAAATCAGTGGTAGTATTATGATATGATACTTTGAATTATTGCTTTTCATATTACTTAATTGCCTATCAACAGCTATATAAACAGTTATACCCTAATATTGGTATTTGGAAATAATAAACCATTGTGTGATAATTTGCAGCGTTTTTTTTTTTTTTTTTTTTTTTTTTTTTTTTTTTGGACTTGACCAAATTTCGTGCAATTTTAAACAATACAGCGTCTTACACAGTACTTTGTGAATATTACAATTTTCAAAATAACACTGACCAAAGATGCTAGAATGGTGCAAAGGGCTATAAGGAAGGGAGATATTTTACAAATTAATTCCATGTTGGTTTTATTCTCTTCGAAATAGTCTGGACAATGGGAACAATTTTATTACCAAATGGAGGAGAAAACAGGAGAATCATTTTTTAAGGTTTAATTATTTTTTCCTACAAAGAAGAATTGTAATATGAGATTATAATATACCGTTGGAAAGCTAAAGATTTAAATGGAAATTTAAAAAAGAAGAAAATCAGACATACAAACTTGTCGAAGGTAAAAGTAGGTGAAAAAAAATATAAATTAGAATTTTTATAGTCAATAATAATTTTTATTGTTATATTACTTTCATTTACATATATACCTCGTATTACACTTACCTATTTACCTTACCTACCTTACTTACCTATATACCTTACTCACTTACCTTATATACCTTACTTACCTATATATCTTGGTATCTGGTTATTAAGACGACGGAGGTAAGTGAAAGTCGTGTCAATTTTTTTTTTTTTACTTTCACTTACCTACATATGAAATGTATAGTAAGGGAAAGTATTGCGATAGTGATAATTTTCGAGTTCCAGTTTTCACGTAAGTACGGGTCTTCCGAGTCCAAATGACCAAGACCCGCAAAAAAGTCTGTGTCTGTGTGTGTGGTAAGTCTAGCGCCGGAACAATAAGTCGTACGAAACTAAAATTTCATATTTAATACAACTATACGCCCGAGATGTTACAGAAACTTTTTCATCTAAATCGGCTGACCAGAAGAGCCACTTTATACTAGGCATTTTCCACCTTTTTACGATTTTCTCAAAAACGGCTCTAACGATTTTGATTAAACTCGCTATATTGATGTAGAATTTCATGGGCTTCTAATATAATTCTGATTTCAATAGTCTGACAGGGCTTAAATGCCGATTGTATACGCTGGGCTATCCGTGAAAGAATAGTACTTCCAAGTGTTAACTCAAAATTGAGGAGGATGGTTCTATTGAAATAAATAAGTGGACTGTATAGATTTAAAATAAATTAAAATAATGAAAGCAAACTACGAATCACAATACATTTAATACACTGAAATATATATAAGGATGATAAGAAACAAATTAACCTAATAAATTTATTTAAGAAAAATTAACCTAATTATAATTAAACAGCTGTAAGAAAATGTAGGAAACAAAATAAACCTAATTAAAATATTGTAAAAATAGAAGAAACAAACTTTCTTTTTTCTTTTTTTTTTTTCTTTAATATTTTTATTGAAATTTACAACTGTATTTTGTAATACAACTAGTAAATATGCTGGTAAAGATAAAATACATGAAAAAACATGAAGAGAGACTGCCCATTGGCAGCACTCTAGTAGTCAATCTAAACAAGAAGATCTCGAGGCCATCTTCTTTTCAGACGCCTCGGAGGGTTATCAGGGATCGAAGAGGAAGCTAGGGTAGAAACTAGTGGGTTAGAGTGGGAATGAAGTTTTCCATGGAAAGATTCATACCTGGTTCGGGCCAAAACAGTAACATAGGGAACGTCAAGATCTTTGTGGATGAGCTTATTAGTGACAAAGTAAGGAGCGTTGAGGATTTTACGAAGGATTTTGGATTGTAAGGATTGGATACAAGAGGAATTGGATGGTTTGGTGGAGCCCCATAGCTCAATTCCGTAAGTCCAGATAGGTCTTATAATAGTCATGTAGATGAGTCTTTTGTAGTTAAGTGGAAGATTAGAACGTTTGTCTAGTAAGTGTTGAAGTAGTCTAAAACGTCGTGCAGTTTCTTGTCGTTTCAGTCTTGTATGAGGGTTCCAAGTAAGGCGTTTATCAAGGTGCAGTCCTAGATATCGGATCTGTTCAACCGGGACAAGAGGAGCATTGTTGAAGGAGACAGTAGGACAGGATGTCATAGGTTTACGACGAAGGGTAAAGGTTATTTGATGGGATTTGTTGGAATTTATTTTTATTCTCCAGTTCTGACACCATACTTCTAGGTCTTTGATGTGCGCTTGAAGAGTTTGAGAGGCGATAAATGGATCATTATGAACTGATAACACGCAGGTGTCATCAGCATAGGTAGAAAGGAAAGTGTTGGAATGGGTTGGGATATCAGCTGTAAAGACTGTGTAAAGAATAGGTCCCAGGATACTGCCTTGAGGAACACCAGCAGACTGAGTGAAAAGGTATGAGTGGGAACTATTGTGATTTATTTTGAAGGATCTGTTAGAGAGGTAGGATTGAATAATGAGGAAGTAAGCAGGAGGGAGGAATTTACGGAGTTTGTACAACAGTCCTGGGTGCCAGACCCGGTCAAAGGCCTGTTCTACGTTTAGAAAGGCTCCCGTGCAGTACAACCCGCGCTCCAAAGCAGAAGAGATAACGTCCACCACACGATGACATTGCTGGATAGTGGAATGGGATGTTCGGAATCCGAACTGATGATCAGGGATGATATGATTAGAGTCAAGGATAGGATATATTCTTTTCAGAAGGAGTTTTTCAAAGATTTTACCCATAATAGGTAAAAGTGAAATTGGACGGTAAGAAGATGGATGTTCGAGCGGCTTTTGGGGTTTGGGAATCATCTTAACAATAGATAGTTTCCAGGAGTCAGGAAAATATGTGGTCCGGAGGATAGCGTTATATATGTAGGTAAGAAAAAGGATGGATTTTCGAGGAAGCTGTTTCATTATATGGGAAGTAATTAGATCATGTCCAGGAGCTTTGCGGGAAGGTAATCTGTGAATGATATTGGATATTTCTGAAGGATGATATGCTGTAGGAGGTAGGGTCATTTGGAGAGGAATATCAAGTTCTGTTTCGATACATTCAAGATGGTTGGGATTGAGTATGTCAGGATGAGGATTGTATATTTTAGAGATGTGCTGAGCGAATATATGGGATTTTTCTTCGTCAGATCGTGTCCAGGTTTGAGTTTCAGTAAGAAGTGGATGGTTGAAATCTTTAAACCTGAGGAGTTTTTTAGTAGTCGTCCAGAGTGACTTGTCAGTAACAGTGAGAGATTCCGTCAAGTATTGTAAATTTTGAATTTTGTATTTTCTGATTTTAGTTTGTTAGTCAGTTGGGTGTAATAAGTTTTGTCTGTTGGGTATCTGGTCCTGTGCCACTTCGATCTTGCTCTGCGTTTATCTCTTAATAAGATCTGAATGTGCTGTGGTAGGTTACTTTGTGGAGGTTTATTAATTTTGGTGTTTGTTGTGTTGTCTACTATGCTGCTACTTATTGAGTCAGTTAGTTTTTTTATGGCTAGATCAATATCTTGTTTTGTCTTTAGTGGATGTTTTAAGTCTAGTTTATGTTCCAAGTCATATCGAAATTGGTCCCAGTTAACACGTCCAGTAATTAATGTAGGAGGAGAGGGTTTAGGAACAAAGTTTGAATGCAAGGAAAGCAGAACTGGGCTGTGGTCAGATGAAAGATCATTCAGGGATTTGATTTCAGCTTGGGAAGTGGGGATCTGAGAGGTGACAAATATATCCAGGATATCAGGGCGTTTTTTGATGGATGTAGGCCAATATGTGGGATTCGTAGGAGAAAGGATGGAGTAGCAATTGGAGTTTGCAACGTTAGAAAGGATACTGCCACGGGAGTTGGATGTTCGACAACCCCATCGCTGGTGTTTAGCGTTATAGTCCCCTCCCGCAATGAAGCGCGGCCCTAGGGATCGGAATAAAGAATGGAGAAGGCTATGGGAGATGGAGTTACCGGGAGGACAGTATACAGCTGAAAGAGTGAAAGGTCGAGTTAAAATAATTACAGAAGAGGATTGTATAGCGTCAGATGGAGTAGAAGGAAGAAGGGAATGAGGTAAAGATTTGTGGATAAGGATGCAAGAACCAGCATGGGAAGTATTGTCTGGGTGGTCTGATCTGTAAGTGATGTAGTCACGTATGTAAAAGCGAGATCGTTGCGTGAAATGAGTTTCAGTCAGAAGTGCTATGTCTATGTGGTTGTGATGTAGAAATATGTCTAGTTCGTCTCGGTGGTTGAGTAAGCCGTTAGCGTTCCATAAATGTATAGTCAGAGGCCTAGCACTCATCGTGGGAGATTGAACGGGATTTCGGTAAGGATTCTAGTAAGAAGGTTGATAAGTGGCTGGATAGTTTGCTTAAGATCTGTGAGGAAGGAATTCAGGATGGAGTATATGTCGGGTGGGTGTAAATCGGAGGTTTGAGGAAGATAATTAGCTTGGACGGGAACTTGAACAGGGGCTGGAGGCTGCACCCTTCTAGGGATACGAGGATTTACATTCAAAGGTGATTGAGGTTGGGGGTTTGATTGAATTGTTTGGATCGGACGGGATGGCGGTTGTTGAGGTTGTTTTGACGGCAAATCGACCTGGAGAGGTAAATGATGAGGAGGGATTGTTTGGTGTGGAACTTCAGTCTTGGGATGGGAGGTCTGGTGTCTAGGTTGGGAGGTCTGTTGTCTGGATTGGGAGTTCAGAGGCGCCTGACGTTGAGATTGTCGAGTCTGCGAGGTGGTCTCGGAGTGATGCTTCTGAGTGAACTGACGAGTGTGGTTTATTGGTTTTGAGGTTGATGGCTGTTGAGCGATGCTGGCTGGAGGTTTTTGAAATTCCGGAAAATTCACTAAGCTTTCCAATGCGGTAGGTGCCTGTGTTGTACTATTCTGTTCCAGACTTTTTGATGGAGGGTTTAGTGATCTAGTCCTGAGCAGATTTTTATAGACCGAGCAGCCTCTGTAACTCGCAGGGTGTGCTTCACCACAGAGAGCACATTTCGCTGGCTCGTCACGTGGTTTTTGGCAGGTATCTGTGGCATGTGGGCCGGCACATTTGACGCACCGAGCCTGGTGGTAGCAGTACGTCTTTGTGTGTCCCAAGTTTTGACACTTGGTACATTGCACTATTGTTGTTGTCTGTCGAGGCTGTTCAAAGCGGACTGTGGAGAACACTAATCTTGTTACATGGAAAATTTCTGCATTGTTTCTGGCTGGTTCAAGATCCACGAAAAATAGAGGTAACGGATACTTTCCAGTTGGATGCGTGACGCAAGTAACATGTCTGACATTATGTCCTATTTCTTCTAGTCCTCTTCTGATAGCTTCCGTGGGAGTGGTTGAGTGAAGCCCTCTTAGAACTACTCTATATGACTTTTCTTGCTTTAATTGATAGCAATGAAAATCGTAGTTATTCGAATTCAAATGGCTAATGAGCTTTTTATAACTATCTTTTGTAGTTGTGTTGATTTTGATATCATTGATTCTTGAATAACATCGAAAGTTGGCCTGTTCGATCAAGTCTGCTATTTCCTGACCAAAAGGAAAAAAATTGTTTATGTTGTTAACAAAAATTGGTGGTGGCTCTTGGTCACAAAACCCTTGTGGCTCAGGAGTCCCGGATGTTATGTTGGCTGCAACTGAATTGTTGCCGAATGAGGAGAGTGGGGCATTAAAGACAGACGGTGAGGTTGAAGTTGATGCGGTTGGTTCAATACTGTTGGCTGCAGTGAGTTTACTGCGAGTTTTTGGCGGTGCGATATTTTGATCAGTTGCCTGTTTTGTTTTCGCAGGCTTATTTTTCTTTTTGTTTGGAGAATTACCCCCGGAACCGGAGGGAGGGAGTTACGGTCCCGTTTTTTCAACGTACGACGCGTCAAATATTGTGAGTCTGTTTCACTTATTTCACTGAACGGGGTCTCCTCTGAGTCCTCATCGGACGTATTTTTATCTAAGTCCATCATGGCAAATAAAGAAGAAAAAAAAAAATATATATATATATATGTATATACAACTACAAACTATAAGAAAATATATACAATAAATACTTAATATCTAAACTATTTACATAAATATACACAACTAATAAAGAAAACATTGTTAAGGGAAAAAAAAAAAAAATTAAAGAGAAGAAAAAAAAATCTCTAAAAATTCTTTTAAAAAAATGAATTGAAATAAAGTTAATTGAAGTCTCATACAAAAACAAAGGTGACTGGGCAGTCAACCTGGCCCAGACCTTAAAGTCACGAAGTAAACTGCGATAACTGTAGAGGATTAGAGCCACGTTACTATCTCAACCAGATATCAATCAGTTTATAACTTATCACTTATTATAACAGAAGTTCTCTCACCTAACTATAAGTGAATGTTAAAAATTTTAATAGTTAGTAAACTCACTGTTCATGAAGTTTTATAGTTTTAATCGTGAAAGCACCGAGATGACAATGTTACAAACACAGAGCTACACTAGGATAGAGAAACAAACTTAACTTAATTAATGCTCAAAGATGTAAAAAAAAATAGTTATCAAATTAAACAGTTTCTTGGATAAGAATTAAGAAATTAAATGTTCCATTAATGGATAAAGATAAGTTATATTCACGTAAAGATGTCCAATTGAGTGTTGAAGAAAACGACCGCAGGGCGGCTTGAACAAAGTCGTCTTGAGTATTGAAGAAAATTACCGCAGGGCGGCTTGGACGAAGTTCTCTTGTGTGTTGAAAATGACCGCAAGGCGGCTCTTCCAAGTTCCAAGGGGAACGATGAGAAGATGAAGAAATTCGTTTCCAAACGTTCAAACGTTGAGAGGAATCTTGGGTCTATATACGGCACATCTTCACCGCTCAGACGCTAGCTTAAGACTCGACTGGCCACGAGGCAGTCAAAAAACAATTGAAGTACGATCGTCTTCTGTCTTTCTCTTCTACTTCTCTCGTTTAAAAACTTTTAATTATATTTAACATAACTATTTTAAAAATAAATTAAAAAATAAAGATTTAAACAAAAAAGAATGATCTTATTATAAATATCATAAAAATTACGAACTTATCATTTTTCGATTGAAAAACTATAAAAACCTTATCAGGCCGTAACATAAGGCGTGAACACCGATATTTTCTTTCTCTAAAGTACCTTTAATTTTGTACATTCTAAAAAATTAACCATATCATCTTAATGACATTGAGGAATGACTAGGTTAAATTGTATGGGAATACCTCCCTTTCTGCTGCTCTTATATTTCAGGCCCGACCAGAACCTCTGCGTCTGTTTAGACGTTTTAATTTCTGACGGTTCCAATTTCTCTGGGCTGGTTTCCCCAGTGATGAGCTAGGCTGATTTTCCAGGTATGCTGTTGCCTCGTCTAAACGGCCTTTAAGTCAAATTGACGAGCGAAAAACACACAAGATGAAACAGCTAAGTCATTTTACTCATGTTTACATTGCGTGCAAAAACAGTTAACTCCATCCGCACAAACCGACTGTTTGATTGTGATTTGGGAAAAAGAAGATAAGTTGATTTATCTGTTTTCTAGAGCTAAGAATGAGCTGGAATAATTGGGCAACTCGAGATATCGAAATTGAAGTAAGAAAAGCATTATGCCCAAAATTACACGAGGTGATAACTCTTTATTGGAAGGGAAATAGCTAACCAATTTAACACGACGTGGGGTTAACTCATTTTCGATATATCTCGAGTTATCTAGTTTTTCACGACCGCCACAGATTTAATCTAAATCATATGTTTCCATCGAAAATACACGTTTAATTAAAATCAACTTAAAATATTTTTTTTCAAATTGAAGTATATTTAATAGTTTTTAAATTGATTTTAATAGTCATGTGTTGTCCGCACCAGATTTTTTTTTTAACTCGTGGATGTTTTATAGCATTAATTGTAAAATGTGATTTTCTAATGGTTCTATTTTCTGTTTGCTTCTAAGATGAAGAGCCTTAGTGGACGATAATATATGATTACAGTAATATCATGTAGTGGGGAGGGCCTAAGTAGATGGGGGAACGTGCATAGAAGAAGGCCACCTGACTAAATAAAATGCTAATTGATCATTTCCTCAAAGGGAGGGTTGTCACGTGACGGCCCCTTAGCGATCTCGTGCTCGCGTCTTCTTTGATCTTGAGCCGCATTGTCTGCCGCGGCGTATGGGGGAGCAACAGTTCGCCCCAGTTGTGCACGTTCGGTACAATGGCCTGCGGTTACATAGCCCCTCACATGTATCTCCACTACAATTAGGAAGTATTTATCACATATAGTAAATATTTTGATAGGGATTGACATACAACGTTTTAATCCTCTACAAAAATTAAGAGTTAAAAAATTGGACATTTCATGAGTTAAAATGTAACACTATTTTCATTGATTGCCCACACTTAGTGGAGAAGGGTGTGGGTAAAATTTATCTTTCTCTATTATTCTAGGCGCCATGTTATTTTTTATGTATATAGGGAAAACATTTTTATTTATTAGTTTATTGAAAGTAACAACTGTATTAGTAAATACATCAAGTAAATTGACTCAGAATATAGATAATATAGATGAAAAGACATGAAGAGAATATGCCCATTGGCAACACTGCACTAGGTAATCTACACTAGAAGGTCTCGAGGCCATTTTCTTTTCAGACGCCTCGGAGGATTGTCAGAAATGGTAGAGGAAGCAAGGATTGAAACTAGTGGGTTAATGTGGGAGTGGGAATGATACCTCGTACGGGCCAAATCAGCAACATATGGGACATTAAGGTATTTATGGATGAGTTTGTTGGTGACAAAGTAAGGAGCATTGAGGATTTTTCGAAGGATTTTGGATTGTAGAGATTGAATACGGGGAGAATTTGATGTTTAGTAGAGCCCCAAAGCTCAACTCCGTACGTCCAGATATGCCTTGAGATGGTCATGTAGATGAGCCTTTTGTAGTTAAGTGGAAGGTTAGAGCGTCTGTCCAGTATGTGTTGAAGTAAGCGAAAGCGTTGGGCAGTCTCTTGTCGTTTCAGTCTTGTGTGCGGATTCCAAGTTAGTCGTTTGTCAAGTAGGAGTCCTAGATAGCGAATCTGTTCAACCGGGACTAGCGGAATATTATTAAAGGACACTGTAGGGCAGGATGTCGTAGGTTTACGACGAAGGGTAAAGGTAATTTGGTGGGATTTGTTGGAATCGATTTTGAGTCTCCAATTCTGACAGCATACTTCAAGGTCTCTGATGTGAGATTGAAGAGTTTGAGAGGCAATAGTAGTGTCATTATTGACTGATAACATACAAGTGTCATCGGCATAGGGGGAAAACATTAAGCTTAAATAATATTAGTCCTTTTTAAGTTGTAAAAAAAAAATGAAATCATGGCTATAGCTATACTATACCTTTTCAAATATACCACGAAAATAAAATAACCAATATAAGAAATAAATAAAAAAAATTAATTATCACATTTACGCCTGGGCGAATATCTACTTCATTTCGCGTAATGCGGGACGAGACTGTGTTAGCTGCTTACGCTTCCAGGGGAGGGGCGACACTGTTGCATTTCTAATGAGTTTTTTGCGAGTTCACAACAGTTCGAGGATTCGATGCCTACAAATGCGAGGTTGTAACACTTTTGACATAGTATTTACTTCTGCGCATATTTGTTGCGTCAAGTGTAAAGGTAGATAAAATTTGAAATTTCTTTAAAAATAATATTTTTTAAGATAAAAAAGAGTAATAAAATGAAATTAACAAATAAGATTCCTTTGAGGGGGCATGCAAAAGGTTTTAAAATATAAAATAAACCCTTATGCTTGTTAATTTTTACAACATACTCGTATAGTGTTGAGAAAAACGACTAATTTTCTGAAAACAAGTGACTCACCTGTGGTGCACTTTGCCCCACGGTAATGATAGTTAAGCGTGACCCACTAGTGGATCGCACCGCCCGACGGAATAGTCAGTGTGGCCCACTGGTGGATCACGCCGCCTCACGGAACAGATAAGTATTTTTTTTATTGTTTATTTATTTATTTTTTTTATTATTCTTTTGTTGACACATTTTGAATTAGTGAATTTATTCCAATTTTTTCTTTCTTTATTTATTATTTTTATATATATATTTTTTATTACTACTATTATTTTTTTTCTTTATTTATTTATTTTTTTTCTTATAGTTTCGGGAGCAGAGAACATTCTTTGACGAACCTAATCAGTGAACTAACTGTTTCACTAGAGTCCTTCAAGCTCTCACTCAACGATCTAGCTAGGTTAAGTTTATCCATTTGTACATGGAATTTGGGGCAGTTCTCAATTATACAAAAATATATTTACAACATAAACAAATCATAAAAAATAATAAAAAGACATAGTCCATCCTCTAAAAATCTATATGCTGCTATATATCGAGAATACTGGGAGGAAAAGAGATAATTTTAATCATTGGGAGGATTAGAAGTAATAGTATAAAATAGAACTGTATCCGAGCTACAGGCAGAAAGGTTTCTTAGAAGGGCTCTGCAAAAATGCACCCCTCTACTCCTATTGCAGGGATAGTCCTCTACCTGAGGAGTCTTAGCCGGGGCAGGATAGGAAGCGGAAGTGCAGCGACGGACGGAGGAAGTCGGGGGTCAAGCCAGGGAAGGATTTTGTTCCTTTTCAGGCGCCTTGGAGGATTGTCCGGAATTGAAGAGGAAGAGAGGTTTGAAACTAGAGGATTAAGGTGGGAATGGAGTTTGTCATGAAAGGAATGGTATCGAGATCGGGCCAAATCAGCAACATACGGAACATTGAGATCTTTATGGATTAGTTTATTTGTGACAAAGTAAGGAGCGTTGAGGATTTTACGAAGGATTTTGGATTGCAGGGATTGAATACGTGAAGAATTTGATGGTTTAATAGAGCCCCAAAGCTCCACATCCAATAAGTCGTTTTCGGCCTTATGATAGTCATGTAGATAAATCTTTTGTAGTTTAGTGGAAGATTAGAACGTTTGTCTAGTAAGTGTTGATGTAGTCGAAAACGTCGTGCAGTTTCTTGTCGTTTCAGTTTTGTATGAGGGTTCCAAGTGAGACGTTTGTCAAGGTGCAGTCCTAGGTATCGGATCTGTTCAACCGGGACAAGAGGAGTATTATTGAAGGGGACAGTAGGGCAGGATGTCATAGGTTTCCGACGAAGGGTAAAGGTAATTTTAGTCTAAGATCCGAACTTGAAATGATCTGCACCGAGTTGATAATGGAATGAAAAATATTTTATAACAAATTTAGTATATTAGGAAATATGTTAAGAATGGGTTGCCTAAAAAAATCCTGGTCAGACTATTTTTAATTATTTTTCAAAAAAAAGATTTTTAATTAAATGTCGCACTGGCTTGATGATAAAAAAAAAATTAAACCAATATAAGCGTTGTTTTATTGCAAACACATTGATACAGGGTTGTCTGCAAAAACTAGGTCCTAATCTAGATTGCCAAATTTTAACGATTAAATTTTAACGCGAGTGGAAATGCGTGACAGAGAGATCCGAGTTGAGTATAGCGTGTAATAATAAAGGACCCAAAATTGCAGCCGCACGTAATCGGACATTGAATATAAGAAAGTTTGATATCCCATATAAAATTACAGGACCTCAACAAATCAGAACCAAAGATTTTTAGCAAAGCCATAATAATTACCGTTTTAAAGATGCATTGGTACACTTCTTGGCTGATTATTGGGAAAACAAATATTTACTGTCAATTATACAAAAAAAAAATATATATATATATTCAAGTCCGATTACGTGCGGCTGCAATGTTGGGTCCTTTATTATTACAGGCTATACTCAACACGGATCTCTCTGTCATGCATTTCGAATCGCGTTAAAATTTAATCTTTAAAATTCGACAACCCAGATTAGGATCAAGTTTTTTGCAGGCAACCCTATATCAATGTGTTTGCAATAAAACAACGTTTATATTGGTATATATATATTTTTTTTATTATCAAGCCGGTGCAATATTTAATTAAAAATCGTTTTTTTAAATAATAATTAAAAATAGTCTGTCTAGGATTTTTTTTAGGCAACCCATACTTAACATATTTTCTAATATACTAAATTTGGTATAAAATATTTTTAATTCTATTATCAGCTCGGTGCAGATCGTTTCAAGTTCGGATCTTCTACTATTTGGTTGGATTTTTTGGCATTTATTTTAATTTTCCAGTTCTGACACCATGCTTCGAGGTCTCTGATTTGAGAATGGAGAGTTTGAGATGCAATAGTTGGATCAGTATTGACTGATAATACACAAGTGTCATCAGCATAGGTAGAAAGGAAAGTGTTAGGATGGGAAGGGATATCAGCTGTATAAACTGTGAAAAGAATAGGTCCTTGGATACTGCCTTGAGGAACACCAGCAAACTGACTAAAAATGGATGAATATGAATTATTATGATTTACTTTGAAGGATTTGTCAGTGAGGTAGGACTTGGTGATAAGGAAGTATGTATTGGGAAGGAAATATCGGAGTTTGTAATTTAATCCCGGGTGCCAGACTCGGTCAAAGGCCTGTCTATGAAGGATTAAGATTCTAAACCTAATAAAAAATTAAATAAACAAAAAACAAGAGGAAATATATATAGGTGAAGAAGAGCTCTCGTTAATATTAATTCTAATTTCCCTGTAGCGGGACCCCTCTGAGCCTCCCCCCACTTACATGGCTTGGAAAATTGATGAAGGGATTTGCTTTCAGGGTCTTTTCCCGGGTCAGCGGCTCTCGGCGTCCCGTACGGCGCTTTTATCTTTACCATCCGGGCCCCGTCGATACTCGGGCTAAAACCGTTATCCCTTATATCTATCGGTCTAATAATAATAATACCATCTGTGTTTATGCGAGTCTCTTTCTTCGATTGGCGATCTAATTACATTTCTAATAAGGTCTTGTTTATACTCATCGGGTCCGCACAATTGAGTCGTTGATTTCAAAAAGGTAATAATGTGCATTTTTTTCGAAATTGATGTTTTGACATATTTATGTCTATTCTAATGGTTTATTTTTATCTAAATCCCTCACCAGATTTTATCAATTCATTTATTTTAATAAGGTGATGTGCACCGAGAAAAGTTTAAATCTGGGTGATAAAATACCGGTTCTGGGATACGCCAATGATTTGGTACTGCTAGGTGAAGACACGGAAACTATACAGCTAAATACAGGTGCGTTAATAAAAACCGGTAAAGAAATAGGACTCAAAATAAATAACGATAAGACGAAATATATGATTAGTAGCAGAAACGGTGGCGATCTTGGTTATATTGATATATCAGGGCATACTTTTGAACAAGTAGAGAAATTTAAGTATTTAGGTTCAATGATAACGAGAAAAAATGAAATCCAGGAAGAAATAAAGTCCCGGTTAAAGGCGGGAAATGCGTGTTATTATTCAGTTGCTAAATTACTTAGCTCGCGACTTCTGTATAAAAACTTAAAGGTTAGAATTTATAAAACTATTATTCTTCCGACGGTTCTTTACGGGTGTGAAACGTGGCTGCTTACTTTGAAGGATGAACAACGGCTTAAGGATTTTGAAAATAAGGTACTGCGTAAAATATTTGGTCCGAAGAGAGATGAGGGTACTGGGGAGTTTAGAAGGTTGAACAACGCGGAATTGCGGAACTTGTACCCTGTGAATATAATTGAGTTGATAGCTTTGCAGTGGCTCAAATGGGCGAGTAAAGTTATTGGGCTCGGTGAGGAACGAATTCCGAGAAAGTTGGTACTCGCTGAACCGACTGGTAGGCGTCCGAAAGGTAGGCCGAAGCGTCTATGGGAGGATTGCATTAAGGCTGATCTCGGGAGCTTGGGCTTGAACGGTGATCATTGTACGAGTCTTTGTATACAGTATTTGGTGGTATCGGCATCAAACCTTCGGCCTGTTATTATTATTATTATTTATTTTACTGGTACAGGCAATCCACAACAAACATGATGTTTACCGATGTAAAATTTTGCTGTTTCAAAGATATTACTGATAAAAGTTCATATATAAAGACAATAAATATAATTTAATTTCAATATAAATGATAAGGGAGAAAGAAGGAATAAAAATAATTAGAATAATAAATTAATCACAAATATAATTGGGTAGCTTTAGATCGATTCGTATAATTCAACTTGTTTTAAATGATTAAATAAATTTGGGATATACGTACTATTGTCATATACTAAGATATCTGAATAATGTGGAAGGCTGACACCTATCGTCTGCCTGTAGTCTGTCAGTAAGTGTTTTATGGTGATAGCTACTTTACACTGTTTACAGTACAGTCTTGGTGTATGTTTATGTTTTATCTAAAAAAACAT
The DNA here is from genome assembly GCA_023052935.1 of Piezodorus guildinii. Taxonomy (NCBI): domain Eukaryota; kingdom Metazoa; phylum Arthropoda; class Insecta; order Hemiptera; family Pentatomidae; genus Piezodorus; species Piezodorus guildinii. The sequence continues at coordinate 164,026,830 of CM041294.1, read as the reverse complement.
GAAAACCCTTTAAAAACGAATATGAAAATTGTAGGTTTATTCCGAAAGGAAGTAAAAATAAATCCTTCCAAAAGGTACTATATTTTCTAGTATATAGCAAAAGCATTTAACTACCTTATATATTAATAATAATAATAATAGTCTTACCGAACCCGAAGGTTCTATGCCGATACTACCAAACTTCGCCTGCATAGACTCGTCCAATGTTCGCCAGTCAAGCCCAAGCCCCCGAGATCAGCCTTAATACAATCCTCCCATCGACGTTTCGGCCTACCTTTCGGACGCCTACCAATCCGTTCAGCGAATACCAACTTTCTCGGAATCCGTTCCTCACCGAGCCCAACAATTTTATGCGCCCATTTGAGTCTCCGCGATACTATCAACTCAATTACATTCACAGGGTACAAACTCCGCTATTCCGCGTTGTGCAACCTTCTAAACTCCCCAGTGGCCTCATCGCTATTCGGACCATATATTTTACGCAGTACCATATTTTCGAAAACCTTAAGCCGTTGTTCATCCTTCAAAGTAAGCGGCCACGTTTCACATCCATAAAGAACCGTCGGAAGAATAATAGTTTTATGAATTCTAACCTTTAAGTTTTAATACAGAAGCCGCGAGCTAAGTAATTTAGCAACTGAATAATAACACCCATTTCCCACCTTTAACTTTGTATATTACTATTAATTTATTGTTTTTATCATAGTGTGCCTGTTTATTGGTTCATTTGCTAAATAACGTCTAATAACGTCTTGAATCACTGTTATTATTTTGATCAATGGTTGTTTAAAAGTTTTTTATTTATCAGTCTCTATAGTTAAATATTGTTTACACGTAGTTAAAATACATTAGCTAAACTCACAGAAATAGTAAATAAAAGTTCAAAATAAACATCATAATTACATACTTTTTTGTGATAGTGCCATAAATATATAATCAAATGTAATTTACCAACAAGGGGGAACCCGTAGCTGAGTGGCTAGTGCGCTAGTCTCTCATGCTACAGGTTCTGAGTTCGAATCCCAGTCCCGGCGGGGCTTTTAAAAGGATGTAAAGAAATGTGGATTCACTCACAACCTCTCCCCCGGGTATGTGAGACCCGTCAGCCAAAGGGTGGCCACTCACAAAATTAGTCGTAGGGAGTGATGACCCTACACTAAAAATTGCATCGTGAAACGTGAGTGTAAACTCGCAGGAGTTTACACCGCGAGGCCCAGGGCCTACACGGCCTGTCGCGCCACTGGAAGAAGAAGAAGAATTAACGATATAAAGACGTTAGTTATGAGTAGTGTTGTATCAGGAAAGTTATTGTGACTGTTACCAACTTATGCGCGTTATATTCTTTCAAAAAGTACTATTTTTAATTCTTTCCAAAAAGTACTATATCCATTTCAATTCTTTCCAAAAAGTACTATATCTATGTTAAAAGGTCATTGGAAAAGTGCAATAATATGGAGAAGTAAGTGTTAACACTAAAAAATCAACGTTAGATTCTAATAAAAAAGAAACAGGTAAATTGGTCCAATAATAAATAAATGACAGATTTTTGCATTTCCTGTAAAATTGTTTAAAGTATCTATTGGAAATCAACACCTCAATTCACGACTTTAACTTACCCCCGTTGTTATAATCAATAACTCTTGAATGAATTAAAGCCCGCGTTACACGGTAAGAGAAAATGCATGTGAAAATTCGTTTTAATAAAAATCGTTAGAGCCGTTTTTGTGAAAATCCTAAAAATGTGGAAAATGCATGTTATGTAGAACGATTTGAATATAAAAGTTGCTAAGAACATCTCAGTAATATCCGCTTCTAAAGTATGAAATTTCAGTTATATAAAAGTTATCTTTTTTGAGCTAGACTGCCACTATCTGGTCATTTGGATTCAGGAGACCCTAAAACGTGTATTTCCGGTGAAAATTTGAATTCGAAAATTTTTACAATACTTTCTCGTACTATATACTTCATTTATAGGAGAGAGTAAAATAAATTATCAGAGTATTTACAAAAAAATATTTTTTAGAAACCATCTTTCCATTATACTGTTACATTCCTCAAAGTACAATCACCGGTGGCCTTTGAAACGTGTACATTACAAAAAATGTAACACGCACCGACCTCACTTTTTTATACCCTCTTCTTAGAAATGAGGAATGTTTTTCTGTCCCCTCTTTTCCTCAAACCTCTGAGTCGTAGCGGAGGTTTCTGCCGCCCGGTGCAGATGCGAAATATTACGCCTCACACAAAAGTTGCAATTATTAATTTTATTCTTGAGGAACCGCAACCTCACCTGTTTAGTACTTTTACACTATATATATTTTATACACTGATATATATATATATATATATATATATATATATATATATATATATATATATATATATATATATATATATATATATATATATATATAACAGTAAACCCTCTTTTTAACGAAGACGGTTATAACGAACACCCATCGCGGTATAATTTTGAAAGAGTTCATGGCTAGACAACGTTTGCAGCTAGACTGAACTGGAATTAAAAGTGTTTTGACGAGGGGACATGTATAATCTGAGCCAATTGGGTAAACAAAATAGTGCAACAAACAAAGGAAGGGGTTCTCTTATTCTTTCTTTTCTTTGCGGTGTTATGATCGGATAGGCAGATAATTTTTGTTCTAATCTTTATTTTAACACGTCTATGTTTAGAAAATACCTTCCCCATCCCGAAGGAAGGTGGAGCTTTTTTTGTTGCACTACCTTTTCAAAATGTTTACGGTAGTTCGTAACTTTGGTCTGGTTACGTGATCAAAATATTTTTTTGACTAATTCGTCTTATGTGTGGCATATTTAAACATCCTAGAACAGTAATGAAACATTAAAATCATTTCATTATTTTTTCTAGTTATGTAGCAAACTCTGAAAGTTAGGTGTAATTTATGCAAACCTTTTACTATCTTGACTTTAACCCTCAATAAATGGGGCTAAACATTAGTCTGGATGAAATTTGTGCTATATCTAGATGCAGTGGCTAATGTACAATAGAAACACGAGCCAGATGATCAAAATCAAAAATATCGAAAAATCGATTTTTTTCCCGCATTTCCCCCACTGTGTAGCACACTGCACAGGAGAACCGAGAGGATTAAATTGAAATATTGAAAAACGCTACTAGCATATATTACAATTCAATATAAAACCTATGCGTGTTTTTGGAACTGCCGCTGCCGTAGAGGAAGCAGTAAGCTAAAAGCAATACAACTAAGCAATATGCGATTGTAAATAGGGAATGCTTCATATGAAACGCCCTAATAGATCGATAGGTGTTATTTATTCGACTTAATTATTTCGATTCTACATAATACCTTTTATGCAATAGCTAATCGCAAGACAGAGATATATTTAATCTAAATCAATAAGAAGAGCGCTATTATTACCCTGAGAGGCCTACGAGAGAGGCGCTGGAGTCCACGTGAGGGCGAAGCTCTCCAACCACGTGCTACTTCTACTTTCCTCCTTAAGGGCCTTTCAACGGGATCTTATTCACCACTTTGACCTCACCTCTTCTCACAGCAACATGTACTCACTCCTCGAGAAAATTAAGAAATCTATCGGAGGATACTCCTTCCATCATTGCGCTAGTACCCCGCTCAACCGAAGTGAAAATTCAGGAATGCCAAAGCTTATTGTTAAGTATTAAGAATACTCCGAGTTTCGTTTCTTTGTCCGTTTAACGTCACTTTATGCTACTGTGGCTAATTGGACGATGCTACAGTGGGAGTCCTAAATTTTGCCTATCCAGGTTTAATTAGGATACGGTTCTTCAGCGAGTAGTACCTGGCATCGCACAGGCTCGGACTCATCATTCAAGTCCGCTCTGAAGGACTGAATAACAAAGGATTATTTACTATCTTTAAAAAAACCTTAGACCTATGGAATATATATATATATATCCTTGCTTCCGTCTACAAATATTTCTGTATTCGGGTCTGAGTCAGTTTGTGTGTCATTAGATCCGCGTGTGTTGCAGGATGAATACAAGTTTTACATTTGTTTGGGAGACCTATACTATCATGCAAATTTTTTTATAGTTTGTATCTCGTTTTTTAATGTTTACTAGTTCTGCTGTCTCTTTTATTTTTAAATCTATTGGAATTATTCCAGTTGTTGTTTATTTATTTAACGTCACTTTATGCTACTATGGTTAATCGGACGATGCTACAGTAGGAGTCCTAAATTTTGCCTATCCAGGTTTAATTAGGATAGGGATCTTTTACGAGTACCTGACATCGCACAGGCCCGGGACCATCATTCAAGTCCGCCCTGAAGGACGGCACAACCAAGGATTATTTACTGTCTGTAAAAAACCTTAGACCTATGGAATATATATATATACTCCCGTCTATAAATATTTCTGTATTTGGGCCCGAGTCAGAGTTTTTGTGTCATTAGATCCGCGTGTGTTGCAGGATGAATACAAGTTTTACATTTGTTTGGGAGACCTATACTATCATGCGAAATATTTTTATAGTTTATCTCGTTTTTTAATGTTTACTAGTTCTGCTGTCTCTTTTATTTTTAAATCTATTGGAATTATTCCAGTTGTTGTTTATTTATTTAACGTCACTTTATGCTAATGGCTATGGCTAATCGGACGATGCTACAGTAGGAGTCCTAAATTTTGCCTATCCAGGTTTAATTAGGATAAGGATCTTTAACGAGTACCTGCATTAATTGCGTAAGTAATTGCACAGGCTCGGGACCACCTTTTAACGTCCCCTCTGAAGGAAGGCATAACTAAGGATTTTTTTCTTCCATTAAAAAATCCTAGGACCACCACCTGCGGGTTTGAACCCGTGACCTTTGGCATAGGAGGCTGTTATGCTAGCCACCCAGCTACAAGTGATCCCAACAATTATTCTAGTTAAAACGCTGTTTTATTTATGTTTTGAAAAATGTTATTTTTCTTTTCTTTTTAATATATTTATTGTTTAAAACATTATAAAATGCTACGAAATTGATATTTTTTAAGAAAATATAACATGATATTACGTGTAATGTACCATAGTAATATGCATATAACATATAAGTATTAATTAATAAACTCTCCTTCTTTAAGGTTACCATAAGAGGAAATTATTAAAAAAACAAATTATAATATAGTATAATAATTCTACTTTTGCATTTGGCTTAATAGTTGTAAGATATGATTTTGAACCGGTGAATTTAGTTTTAAAAAACAAAAAAAAATTTAGTTATGCCCGGTCCCTTGGAGGGAACATAAAAAGGTGGTCCCGAGACTGTGCAATGTCAGGTACTCGTTAAAGATCCCTATCCTAATTAAACCTGGATAGGCCAAATTTAGGACTCACATTGTCCGATTGCCACAGTAGAAAAAAGTGACGTTAAATAAATATACAAACATCCATTTATATGTGTTAGAGAAGGTTACGATTTTGTTATAGTTAATTTGATATTTTATGTTTATAGGCCGGATTTTTATGGGTTTTTTTAAATATTTTATATTTGCTTACGTGTTTGAGCTTTAAATCCGCTTTCCTAATTATGAACTAGCGAATAATATGAAGTGACAATAGTTGACTGTGTGTATATATGAGAGAAGTTAGTTCTGGGTGGAGTCAATATAACACACAATTAAGCGTAAACTTAATTTATTGATGCCGACGTTTCAGCCTAAATTATAGGCCTTCTTCAGGGTGATTAGGTGTACTATCAAGTGCAATTAAGTACTGATCAATTTGATAATTAATTAATTATCCTATTGTTGTGAAGCCAACTCAGCTCACCTTATCACCCTGAAAAAGGCCTATAATTCAGGCCGAATCGTAGGCAATAATAAATTAATTTTAAGCTTAATTGAGTGTTATATTGACAGCACCATGAACTAACTTCTCTCATAGCGATTATTACATTGGAATTTAATGTTTGCTCATCCAGGTTTAATAGGGATTGGTATTTTTGATTCGTCGAAGAACACCGTGACATAGGACTTGAACTCCGATGATCCTAGATCTGTTTGCACTAACGACCTTGGGTATAGAAAGCTGTAATTTTAGCCACATCACTACAGATGAAACCTTGAAGTAATTATAATACTGTACTAATAGATTTAATATAATTTTATTTTAATAAACCTAAGTCGAAATAGCTAAATACAAGTGTGTTAATAAAAACCGGTAATGAAATAGGACTTGAATTAAATACCGATAAGACGAAATATATAATTAGTAGCAGAAACGGTGGCGATCTTGGTGATATTGATGTATCAGGGCATACTTTTGAACACGTTGAGAAATTCAAGTATTTAGGTTCAATGATAACAAGAAAAAATGAAATCAAGGAAGAAATAAATTCTCGGTTGAAGAGAGGAAATGCGTGTTATTATTCAGTTGCTAAGTTACTTAGTTCGCAGCTTCTATCTAAAAACTTAAAGGTTAGACGGTTCTTTACGGATATGAAACGTGGCCGCTTACTTTGAAGGATGAACAACGGCTTAAGGTTTTCAAAAATAAGGTACTGCGTAAAATATTTGGTCCGAAGAGAGATGAAGCCACTGGGGAGTTTAGAAGGTTGCGCAACGCGAAATTGCGGGACTTGTATCCTGTGAATATAATTGATTTGATAGCATCGTGGAGACTCTAATGGGCGAGTAAAGTTGTTGGGCTCGATGAGGTGCGGATTCCGAGAAAGTTGGTATTCGCTGAACCGACTGGTAGACGTACGAAAGGCAGGCCGAAGAATCGATGGGAGGATTGCGTTAAGGCTGTTCTCGGGTGTTTGGGCTTGAACGGTGAACATTGAACGAGTCTGTGTTGGCGGAATTTGGTGGTATCGGCATCGAACCTTCGGGTTCGCTAAGCCTATTATTATTATTATTAGTCGAAATATTCAGGGCTACCCTAGATAGATAGTGCACCTGCTAGGCACAGTTGTATGTCCAATATTTATTTTGTTTATTCGCTCAACGTTACTTTATGCTACTGTGGCTAATCCTACGATGCTATTGCTTCAACCACTTTTGTCAGTTTCCAGCATAATAACCCGCTATCCTCAATTAAATAATATAACAATTGAAATTATTATACATCACCTTATAATCTCACTAGAATTAAAAATTACAACTGAGTGTATAAGATAACCTTTTTTTTTTTATTTTAATTAGCGATAATAAAAATAGTTTTTGATTAATTAATTTTTATTTAATTTTATAATTTTTGTTGTGAATTATTTATTTTGCTCTTTATTAGACAATCACCATCTGATCCCTCCGAATACACCGATGTTCACAACATAATTTTTGTGATATATTTTCTCAAGACCAGGATGAGTTGTTTTTACTGTAGCCATAAAACTGATAGTCAACCCAATCGAATGCCAATGATGTCGGCTTTACTACCATCGAATATAGTTTAGAATCGATTCTAAATCGTATCGAATTGATGAAAGAGATGCTAGTTGAGATGATACCATCTCATTCGATATTATGTGAAACATATGTGAAAAAAAAAGATGCTCCGATGACAACACAGATGAAATATCAATCAAGGTACGTAAAATTAAATAAAAACTTTGGTGGGCGAAACATACGACTTTCACTTGCCTCCATGGTTAGGATAAATTGAAAAACCATCAAATAAACGTCGCAAGTTCAAACCTGCAGGTGGCTCTAAAAATTTTTAATGGAAGTAAAAAATCCTTAGTTATGCCGTCCTTTGGAGGGGACGTTAAAAGGTGGTCAATAATATCAATATCAAAAATATCAAAACGAAAAAAAATGTTTGTTCTTTCTCCTTTAGTTAGTTATAAAATTCATTCAGCCTTTACATTTTAAATGTCTGGAAACGGTAGATGCACTTACATTTAGTTGTGCTGAGAGTCATTTAACTGTTTGGTAGGGGTTTCCTTCTACTGAATGTTTGAGGACATCGTTGTCTATTAAGGACGGAGGTCTTCCTCGGGGCATGTTTTCCAAGTCGATTTCCCTAGCTGAAAACTTGCCCCAGCAAACCAACCGCGAATGGTCCGTTCATTAACACTCCCTTCCCTAAACGCCTTGCAAATATTTCTAGCGGCCTTAGCTCAAGAATGGCCGAGTTTAACCTCGTACAAAAATATTACTTCAAAATAGCGTGTTTCCACGTTCATATTTGGAGGTATACTAAAAAAGTGGGTAATTGATTGGGAAGCTAATGTTTATAATAAAAAGGTAGAGGATTAGTAACTGTTTACTTTAAATATGTAAACATTCGGAAGAAAACAACAGAGACCTGCAAAATCCTTTATGTATTTCAGAAACTATAAAAACTGGCATTTCGTGTGAAACAAACCAATATATATTTCATATATATATAGGTATCCTAAAATTAAAATAAATATATGTAAGCGAAGGTAATTTTTGAGTTATCGGTAACACTACTGCTGTGTTCGATCCAAATCCAGTATCCTAAATCAATATTTTGACCTATTTGTATTATATATATATTTGATATATAGACGAATAAAAGTAATAATAAAGGCGATAGTTATCAGTAAGGTTGTATTGAGGAAGGTTATGGCCACTGTTACCAACACAGCAATATCACTTGTTGTATTCTACCATAAAGTACAATATCTTTTGTCATTATTTTCAAAGAGTTTTATATCAACGGTTGTTTTCAAAAACTACTATATTCATATTATATTGTTAAAAGTTATAAGAAAAGTGCCTAATTTGGGAAAAAATAAGTCATTAACACGACCAAAATTTAACTTTAAATTTTAATTTTAAGCCATCCTGTTCCTCACATATATTTATAATGCCAATCCTATTATCCAATCCTAGAACTTAATCACATAATCCCAAACCACCAGTTTGGGTTCCGAGCATCCCACTCCACCATCCAGCAGTGCCATCGCGTGGTGGATGTAGTCTCTTCTGCATTGGAGCGCGGATTGGACTGCACGGGAGTCTTTCTAGACGTGGAACAGGCCTTAGACCGAGCCTGGCCCCCGGGACTGCTGTACAAACTCCGTATATTCCTCCCTCCAACATACTTCCTCATCCTCCAGTCCTACCTCTCTGATAGAACCTTTAAAATCAACCACAATAGTTCCTATTCATCCACTTTTACTCAGTCTGCTGGTGTTCCTCAAGGCAGTATCCTAGGAACCATTCTTTACACAGTCTATACAGCTGATATCCTAACCCATCCTAACACATTCCTTTCTACCTATGCCGAAGACACTTGCGTGCTATCAGTTAATAACGATCCTAGTATTGCCTCTCAAACCCTCCAATCCCACATCAGAGACCTTGAGGTATGGTGTCAGAATTAGAGAAATAAAATCAACTCCAATAAATCCCATCAGATTACCTTTACCCTTCGTCGTAAACCTATGACATATTACCCTGCAGTGTCCTTTAATGATATACCGCTTGTCCCTGTTGAACAGATCCGTTATTTAGGCAATCCGCATACAAAACTGAAAAGACAAGAAACTGCTCGCCGCTTTCGGTTACTTCGCCATTTACTAGACAGACGCTCTAACCTTTTACTTTACTACAAAAGACTCATTTACATAACCGTCATAAGGCCTATCTGGACTTACGGAGTTGGGCTTTGGAGTTCTACTAAACCATCAAACTCTTCCCGTATCCAATCCTTACAATCCAAAATCCTTAACGCTCCTTACTTTGTCACGAATAAAATCATCCACAATGATCTTAATGTTCCATATGTTGCTGATTTGGCCTGTACCAGGTATCACTCCTTCCATGAAAAACTCCACTCCCACTCTAATCCATTAGCTTCAATCCTTGCTCCCTCTTCAATTCCTCACAATCCGCCGGGCGTTTGAAAAGAAGATGGCCACGAGACCTTCTTGTTTAGATTCACTACCTGAGTGCTGCCAATGGTTAGTATCTCTTCATGTGTTTTATCATTGTAGCATATTTACTTGATGTATGAACATACAGTTGTAAATTTCAATAAATAAAATTAAATAATTTTAAAAATTTCAAGTAAACTAGTAGACCCGTCCCTGCTTTCCACGGGTGCGATTTGAACATGGTGTCATTTATGTTGAATAAACCCCTGTCCAACCGATTTAGATATCATCCTTTAAAGAGTTTTAGTTCATCTTAACAAAAAGTGCAAGTAGCAAGAAAATATATGTATTTTATCACAACAATTCAATATTAAATTCAATCATCAACAAAAACGAAAAACATAAATCAAAATTAGTTCAGTTTGTTGGTTTGCTATTTTAATGTGTAACATAGATAACGAAAATTTAATTTCAAGAACTTGATAGCAATGCTTGTTTTAAAAATAATATAGAAATAACAGTACTGTTGAGTTCATTCTTATTTTATAGAATAGAAATTTTATTTTGTCTTTGGGGCTTTCCCATACAAATAGAGCCTAGCTTGGCTATAAATTACAATATTATGGTTTTAGAACTTTATACACATATCATTTAAAAATAAATAAAATAATAGTGAAAATTTACTAAAGCAATTTGACTTTCAAAAATAAATTACAGATTAAAGAATAAACAGTTACTGGTGCTATAACTGAAACAATAAATAAGCACAATATCACTTTGAAGATAAAATAAAAATAAACACTGAATAGAAAATGTTCTAGGATAAAGAATTGAGCACTTTTTGAACTCCTATCATGTAATAGTACACTTCATGTAACTTATCTACACTATCGATACTCAGTATAGCATGGATACTTTGGATGTCGGAAGATTCTAAGATGAAGTTTTGAAGGAATTGTCGTCTATTTTCATTGTGTGCCGGGCAGTGAAGGAGAATGTGGTGTAGACTTGTAGATAAATCGACTGCATAATATACAGCTTTCTTGTGACTTGAACAAAAAATCTGAGTTTTTTCCATAGATTCTAATATGTTCTGGATTTGCAACTCTTAATTGGCTGACACATCTCAATTTCTTTATATGTACTTTAAATGTGAGGTACGTTTCAGGGTCGGGAGCATTGTAGTTGCATAGTAATCTATATAAAGGATAGTTAGTCGAATTTAGGGTCATTTGTATGTCGGCTGAGAGTTATGTGCTTTTTCCAGCATGTCGTCTTTGTATCGAATAAGTCCGTTTTTATGGTGGACAGAGAGCTCTTCTGCAAAGGCATTTAGCTCGGCTATTGCTCTAAATTGGGACACCCAATTGAAGTTTATATCGGGATTATCCTTGTCTAATGATTTCAGTCTGTTAAAGCAAAGTTTTGGAAGTCGTTCTTCTGGCATGAACTCGAGCTTGGTCCATAGATTTGTCATCTTTTTTATCACCTTCATGGCTAATGGTTCTCTTTCTGTTTCGAGACGGACTATATAATTTGGGGTATTCCTAGGCCATCCAAATTTTATATTTCAAATAAACTATTCAGAATATATTTTAAAATTTAGATTGTTTCCATAGAAATATCATTTATTTTACAGTGAAAGATCTGGTTTTTTTATGAAATACTTTAAACGTTAGTTACAATTCGCTACGTTGTTTCCTAAATCTAGCGTAATAGAATATAACTTGCACAATTCTGTATGAGGGTAGCAAAATCTAACTAGTAGTTTATAGTAGATTTTATAGTAATCAGTAATTACTATAACCTCCCCAATTACTAATAATATATGTTCATAAGTTCTTGGGCTTACAACAACTTTATATTAACTTGTACGATTTCTTTTACTGTTTATTAACTTACCTAAAATCTTTCTCTTTCTAACGGTATTTCTAACGTCTGAATTACTATATGAGTAGTAAGGAATGTGTTAAGGAATACATTTTTTATGACATGTTACAGAAAATTTATTTCCCCTGTTTAAAGAAAAGCTACATTGCAATGTATTTTACTTTTGAACTTTCAAAAAGAATGCCTTAATTTATATTAAAAACCATATCAAAATCCGTCATGTGGTTTAGAAGGAGTTGGCGGTAATCAAAAATCGTGGTATATAGTATTATAAAGTATATAATATTCGTACATCCCAATCCTTAACTTCCTTCAAGCATAAACTATTTATCCATCTCCTTGAATATCAGTCTACCGCGCCTTTATAACTTTTGTCTATTTATTTATTTTATTTTATTTTTACAATATTATTCAATGTTTCAGTTCATTTTATTTCTCTTATCAATAATAAGGTTGCAATATTACCTTGTACATATGTGTGTTTAAGTGTATGTATGCATCTTTTTTATTTTATTTTTCTTTATTCATAATATGCAGTATAATTTGTTGTATGATGTATATTTTGTAGACTTAATAGTCAGAAGATTAATACTTTAATGTACATTTATATTATTCTTAGGGGACTAGCTGTCCCAGAATAAAAATTATTTTTTCATTTCATTTTCATTTCATTTCATTTCATTTCATAGAGATTGGCCTATATAATTAAATGATAGATTTTTACAATTCCTGTAAAGATTTTTTAAAGTTGATGTAGAACGTATTGGAAATCGACGTCTCAACTGTTGAATCGGGTTGTTTCACATGAAATGTCCGTTTTAATAGTTTCTGAAATACATAAAGGATTTTGCAGGTCTCTGTTGTTTTCTTCCGGAGGTTTACATATTTAAAGTAAACTGTTGCTAATCCTCTACCTTTGTATTATAAACATTACCTTCCCAATCAATTACCCACTTTTTAGTATACCTCCAAATATGAACATGGAAACACGCGATTTTCGAGTAATATTTTTGTACGAGTTTAAACTCAGGGAGTTAATGAACGGACCATTCGCCGTTGGTTTGCTAAGTTTGATAATCCCAAAAATTGATGATTACAGTATGGTGTTCCATGCCTGGGATAATTCATTATTCCTTTTTACCTAGAGGTGAAACCATTACCTCTACAATGTACTGCAATGAAAATGACCAAATGCACACACAATTATTAAAAAAACAACCTGGATTGGTAAATCGGAAGGGTCCTCTACTCTTACACGACAACGCTAGACCCCATGTTTCAAAACATACCGTGCGAAAATTGAAAGAACTGGGCTACGAAGTTCCTCCGCACCCACCATATTCTCCCGACTTGTCTCCAACAGATTACCACCTGTTCAGGAATTTAGACAACTTCGTCAAAGGAAAACTTTTTGAAAATGATGATCAAGTGAAAAGTGCGTTTTCAGATTTTGTATAACTTCAAAGCTCAGAGTTTTTCAGTTCGGGGATAAAAAAGTTAGTGTCACGTTGGGAAATTTTTTAAAAAAAGAAGGTAAATACTTGGAATAAAATTATCTTGTTTTCATATCGTATTTTTAATAAAAATCATTTACCTTGAAAACGGACATTTCATGTGACACTACCCAATAATAATAATTTTAAATATAAATATTTTTGTTTTTTCTCCATTTTTTGGCTATCAATTTCTTTCATCTTATATATTTATATTGTATATTAATTCCAAGTGGATTTACAACCTCTTAACTGTTATATATACAACAACTTTCCCTATAACAGCTGACATGCACCGCAGAATAGGGTTTACATCACCGATTAGGGGTCCGTTTGAGACAATGGCCATGAATCCCATTGAATTGGGCAGTCCCTAACCATCTATATATAGATTATATATATATTATACAATGCCTCAATAAGCTTAATCCAGATTTAGATTTTCCACGCTATAAATAGTTGGCCAAATCATAACTGAATAATTTTATCCCGTTGTATCAGCTTTTAGTGTAAGAGCTTCATTCAGCTATGCATGTCTTCAGGATTGTTATCAACATGAATGAAAAAATATCTGGCGAGCAACTTACACTGACTTTTCACATTTTTTTTTTTTACTCTAACTTACTTATATATGAAATATAAAATAAACTTTATTTACATATTTACAAAATATTTATAAATGATTTCGGATGAGACATCCTTACAATCAGCAAAATGTTTGGTTCATCTGGTAATTATAATCTAATTAGCCTAAGTGACTAAATATATGGTAAAATTAAATTGTGATTATATATGGTTGTAGGAAAAATTATACAAAAACCTACAAATAAAAACGGATAAAATAATTGATAATATAAAATTAGAATCGCGGAATCTCTCGACTGTTGATCAAATATTTTCCTTTAGTCAAATATTAGAGACAAAGTTAGAATACAACGGTGTAGCCCATCAACTTTATGTCGATTTTAAAAAGGCTTATGGTTCCATATACCGTCAGAAGCTGTATAACATCATGATTGAACAGGGAATACCTAGAAGGTTAGTAAACCTTGTACAGATGTGTTTGTCGGAAACATTCCATAAAGTTAAATCAGTCATAATTTCTGCGAGAGATTTGAGGTGAGATCGAGTTTGAAACATGGTGACTCCCTTTTATCTGTTTTATTTAATATAGCTTTAGAATATGTCATAGAAAAGGTGATGTGTACCGAGAAAGGTTTAAATATGGGTGATAAGATTCCGGTTTTGTGGTATGCCGATGATTTGGTACTGCTAGGTGAAGACACGGAAACCATACAACTAAATTCAAGTGTGTTAATAAAAACAGGTACAGAAATAGGACTCGAAATAAATACCGATAAGACGAAATATATTATTAGTAGCAGAAATGGTGGCGATCTTGATGATATTAATATATCAGGGCATACTTTTGAACAAGTAGAGAAATTGAAGTTCAATGATAACAAGAAAACATGAAATCCAGGAAGAAATAAAGTCCCGGTTGTGTATTATTATTCACTTGCAAAATTACTTAGCTCGCGGCTTCTGTCTTAAAACTTAAAGGTTAGAATTAATTAAACTATATTTCTTCCGACGGTTCTTTACGGATGTGAAACGAGGCCGCTTACTTTGAAGGATGAACAACGGCTTAAGGTTCTCGAAAATAAGGTACTGCGTAAAATATTTGGTCCGAAAAGAGAAGAGGTCACTGCGGAGTTTAGAAGGTTGCACAACGCGGAATTGCGGAGTTTGTACCCTGTGAATATAATTGCGTTGATAGCATGGAATGGGCGCGTAAGGCTGTTGGCCTCGGTGAGGAACGGATTCCGAGAAAGTTGGTATTCGCTGATCCGTCTGGTAGGGGTCCGAGAGAGTAAGAGTTCAAATGGGATTTTTGTTTAAGTATAGGAACATTTTAAATATTAATTTTTTGGCTTTATTGATTTTTCTATTGATATGATCTGTGAAAGTAAGAGATTTGTCTAATGTTAGGGGTAGGTACTGTACGGATTTTGACCTTGGGATGAGAACTGAATTTATCTTGATTTGGTAGTTATTTGTTGGCGACATTCAGTGAAGAGAATTGCTTCAGATTTGGTGTGATTAGTTTTCAATTTCCATTTTATGCAATATTTGTGATTTTTTTTTAAACATATTGTTGAAGGCGATTCACTATTGTATCAATGCGATATGATGAAGTATACAATGCTGTGTCATCGGCGTATAATGACCTCGTCACAAACGGATGGGCTGGTAGATCAGAAATGAACAAATTAAATAGGATTGGAGATAGGCAAGAGCTTTAAGGAAGACCCGCTGAGATGGGGAGTTATATATGAAATATATAGTAAGGGAAAGTATTGCGATCGTGAAAATTTTTGAAATCCAGTTTTCAACGGCAATACATGTTTTAGGATCCCCTGAGTCCAAATAACCAAGTCCCGCAAAAAGGTCTGTGTAGTTTTATTTTTATTTTTTATGACAACAGGGTATGTGTGTTTAATAACTCTAACGTGCAAATAAAAAGTCTTACAAAACTGAAATTTCATATTTGAAAAAGATTTAGGCTTGAGATGTGACAGCAACTTTTTCATGAAAAGCGGCTGACCAGAAGTACCATTTAATTTACACCTTTTTATAAGTTTCTCAAAAATGTCTCTTACGATTTACAAAAAAAACTTGCTATATCTATGTAAAATTTAATTTCGTGCATTCCAAACGATAATCCATATCCGCATTGATACAGAACGGCTAAATATACAATTTAAACGAATTTAATGGCCAACCAAAGGAGAAAAGAGAAAAAAAAAATTATTTCTATGTATTTTTCATTTTTTGATAATAAGATAATAGATAAGTTTTGATGATTGACGTACCATAAACCATAACTGGAAAAAGAAAGATCATAGAAAAAATATTTTCTTGTTAAATCGTTATATTATTTAATTTAAATCATATGTTTGCAACGAAACATAATGCATTTTGGTTTATTAATTTTGATAATTAACCTTTTTAACCGAAAATAAAATTACCCCCGTCAAAATTTGAAGGTTTACGTTGCGTAAAAACCGAAAAATCATTTTAAAAATCCGTTTGTCCGCGGCATTTTTCCAAAACTACGGGACCAATCTGTTTGAAATTCTCCACAAAAATACTAGGGCATACAATGCTGATCCTAACATCTAGCTAGAGGTTGATATCAGCTTATTATTAGTTTTAATTCAATAACTCAATTATTTTTGAAGAAAGAGAAAACAATTATTAAATCTTTTTAGTAAGAATACCACAAATACTTATAGAAAAAAAGAATTAAAAAAAAATTGGAATATTCAAGGACTCAGAATGAAGGAGAAGGAAGTACAGGAGGGCATGGAAAAGTGTAACATCGAAATAGCGGTACTGACGGAGACAAAGAGTAAAGGAAAAGGAGAAGAAGTATTTGGCAACTTTATCCATTACTACAGTGGCGTCGACAAGGATAGGAGAGCTTGTGCTGGAGTATCTATTTTATTACACAAAAGGCTAAAGCATCTTGTCGTGAATTATGAATGTGTAAATGAAAGAATTATCATATTAGAGCTAAAGTTGTTTGGGGAGGAAATAAACATAGTGGGAGTATATGCTCCAACAGATTGTGTTAGTGCCAGAGAAAAAGACGATTTTTTCGAAAAGCTAAACCATATCATAGAATCTACGCCACCTAGAAAAACAACAATATGTATGGGTGATCTAAACAGCAGAACAGGAAATAGTCAGAACAGTTCTGTGGTTGGTAAACACGGAGAAGATGTAGTAAACGAAAATGGAAAACGTCTAATAGATTTATGTGAGGAACATAATCTAACAATATTGAATGGGTTTTTCCAGCATAAAGACGTCCATAAATATACTTGGCATCAACCAGCTAGGAAGCTTAGATCAATAATTGATTATATCATCATGAGGAGAAACCCCCGTTTGGTCCCACAGGATGTTCGAGTAATGAGAGGAGCGGAATGCGGATCTGATCATTTTCTAGTTAAGGCCAAAATATTGTTCAAATTTACCTCTCCGTCACAAAATACAAACGCTAGTAGTGCAAAAAAGACTGAAAAAATTACATATCAGCTTGAAAGTCTTCATCAGGAATCAGTAGAGGGCCTATACAAGGTGAGAGTGCAAAATAAAATAACAGCTCAATTAGAAAAAGGAGATATAAAGTACGAGGAGCTAAAGGAAATTTGTAAAGAGTCAGCGTTAGAAGCGCTCGGGACGAGGAATGAAGGGAGGCCTTTCAACAAATACTGGTGGAACGATCAGGTCGCTCGAGCAGTGTTGTATTTATACTAATAATAAATACATATAAACCCAGATATTAGGCTTTTATTGACTATAAACCACAACAGTAGTAAACATTTAAAACATTTTCAGAACAAACTAAACATATGTTAAATTAAACAAGTGAAATTATAACCATTCATTTTCATCACATTCTCCCCCTCTATATTCTCAACTAAAACTTAGTTACATGGTCCTTCAAATAAACAGGAGGCTTGATAGTTCGTCTAGGCCTTAAGGTTTCAGTTTCAGGTGAGTCGCTTTGAACTGGCTGTTCGATATTTCGAGGACTGGTGTAGTTTAGCTCAACGGTGGACGGTAGACTTGCTTCAGCTCGACCTGCCTCAGGGTTTGGTTGAATTTGAGACACTTCTCTTTGTTCTTCTATGAGTAGAGGGGCTTCAGCTCTTAGAAATAGATCCGTGTTCCCTCTAGGGGCAAGTTGTCGTAGCGAGACAGTTGACTCACTTCCATCTTTCCGCCGAATATATGCATATTGGGGGTTTGCTTCTAGAAGTTCAGCTTCTTCAACCAAGTCGTCATACTTGCTGGACCGTACGTTTCGTTTGATGAGTACAGGTCCAGGTGTGGTAAGCCAAGTAGGTAGAGCTTCTCCGTTTGAGGTTCGGCGCGGAAAACTGAAGAACCGTTCATGAAGAGTACAATTAGTAGCCGTGCATAAAAGAGACCGAATAGAGTGAAGAGCCTCCGGGAGAACGTCTTCCCAATCGCGAGTCTGGAGATTTTTGGTCTTGAGAGCTAAATTAATTGTTTTCCACAAAGTACCATTCAAACGCTCCACCTGCCCATTCCCTTGAGGATTATAGGGCGTTGAGTGACTAGTAGCTATTCCATTGGAATGTAGGAATGATATTAATTCCCGTGAAATAAAAGATGACCCTCTGTCAGAGTGCAAATAAGCTGGAGTCCCAAAGAGCATAAAAAGATCTGTAAGGCATTTTATAACAGTACCAGAGGTTGTGTCTTTACAAGCGTAGGCGAACGGGAATCTTGAGTATTCATCTATGATGGTCAGAATGAAGTAATTCCTCGTCTTTGAGGGGATCGGGCCCTTGAAATCTACATTGATTCGCTCAAAAGGAGTAGTTGCCTTGATCAGAGTTCCCCGAGATTTGTGAAAACGGGGTTTGACTTCGGCACAAATCGAACAAGCTGAGTTGACCCTTCTAACATCTTCGATTGAAAACGGGAGATTCCTGCAACGCAGCCAGTGAACCATTCTGGTAATGCCGGGATGGTTGAGAGATTGATGCAATTCCAACAGTCGATCATTGGATATGGAGCTACAAACTCTAGAAAGGGCATCAGCCTTTACGTTTTCTCTTCCAGAGCGGTAGGTTATATCGAACTGGAAGGGAGCCAATTCAAGACGCCAACGTAGAATTTTATCATTTTTTATTTTGCTCGAGTGTTTTTGATTGAATACGAAAGAGAGAGCTTGTTGATCTGTTAGTAATTGAAAGTGTCTCCCTAAAAGAAAGTACCTCCATTTCTTAAGAGATTCCACAATTGCAGCGGCTTCTTTCTCAATCGCAGGGTGTGCACGTTCAGACTTAGCGAGTGTCCGTGAGAAGAACGCCACAGGGCGACCACCCTGACTCAAAGTTGCGGCCAAGGCGACATCTGAAGCATCTGTCTCTACCACCATCTGTTCAGTATCATTTATTGTGGTAACTGTAGCATCAGCAATACTTTGTTTTAGGCTCTCAAAATCTTCAATAGTTTGATGATCCAAAGGGAAGACCTTAGAGTCGGTCAGTGATCTGATTTTATCTGAGTAATGTGCAATCCATTTTGAATAGTGAGCAAAGAGCCCTAGAGCACGCTTCAGTGATGCAGCGTTATGAGGAGGTGGCATTTCTAAAAGGGGTTTGAGGCGCTCCGGATCCGGTCGAATATCGTTATGGGATACCAAATGCCCAAGCAAATGTACGGACGTTAGATTGAATTTGCTTTTCCCTTGGTTGATTTTGAGATTGTATTTGTCGAGGGCTGCAAGGAGTCGAGAGAGATTCAGATCATAGTCCTTTTTATCGTACCCACATACAGTAATGTCATCCAAGTATGAAAACACTCCAGTTAGTTTCTCTTGGGTTATAACCTTGTCAATGACACGCTGGAAACAGGCAACACCATTCGTCACACCGAAAGGGATTCGGGTGAATTGGTAGAGTTTTCCCGCAGCCTCGAAAGCCGTAAAAGGTTTTTCTTCTTCTAAAATGGGTACCTGGTGATATGCCGACTGAAGGTCAATCGTGCTGAATATTTTGTACGCAGCAACTTTTCTAACCAAATCATCGATGTTTGGGAGCGGATATGCGTCAAGAAATGTGAATTTATTAATTGTCTGCGAGTAGTCAATAACCATGCGTTTTTTGTGGTGGTCACTCTCAGTAATTAGTACCCGAGCTCTCCAAGGAGAGTTGCTTTCCTCAATCACTCCCTCAGATAAGAGTTTAGAAGTTTCATCCCGTATGAACGTAAGGTCAGCTTCGGTGTATCGCCTGGACTTTGTGGCAATAGGCTTACAGTCTGTTGATAGGTTACCAAATAAGTGAGGAGGTTCTACAGAGGCACAAGTAGCAGAACATATATTGAGTGGGGGCTTTAATCCACCAAAAGAAATTGAAACATCTGAGTATTCCCGAGTATGTCATGTCCGATTAGTACTTCAGCACAAAGGCCTTTCATGACTGTTAATTTGCATGAAGGGTACATATGTTCATTTATTTTGAGGTCGACCTGAACATAACCTTCGATTGCAGAGGAAAGAGAAGTTGAGGCCATTGAGACTCTCCCCTCTCCCGGAAAAAGAGGAATTTTGTGTTTGAGAGTGAAGATGTGGTCTATAAAGCTAGAGGAGCTTCCAGTGTCAATCAAGCTTTTTTTTTTTTTTTTTTTTTTTTTTTTTTTTTTTTTTTTTTTTTTTTTTTTTTTTTTTTTTTTTTTTTTTTTCAATCCCTCAAACAGAAAAAACATAGAATTAATATAAAAATAATAATGGTAATATACATTAAAATTTGAGTTTACTTACAATACCTTTTTCTACTTACCAGTATTTGAAGGCTTATTAATTGATTAGTTATAAAAGAAGATACTCCCTGTTCGGTGTGTTGATATATTTTGAAGGTGAGGGGCCTCCTCTTGTTGTTTATATAGTATATAGTTATATAAAGCTAAATTGAAGAAGAAAACTTAGAACTAAAACATAACAAAAGGTTAAAGGGTACCTGAAAAGAAATTTATTAGACATAGAGAGGTGGGGGGTGGGGTTGGGTAGTGTAGAAGATATGGAAAAGGAAGGAAGGAAAGGGATAATGAGTGTGGGAGGGGATTATTAAGTAGTATGCTACTTAATGATGTATATTGGGTTGACAGGGCCTTTACGACCCTGCCATCTCTCTGGGATCTTGGAAGGTGTGATGGATTGGAAAAGCGGGTTGTATGTCGCTTGTATGTTGTCATAGAATTTTATGTGTCGTCGTGATATGTGTGTTTGTATTGTTTCTAAGTTTAAAGTCTCGTGTATGTGGTCCATGCTCCGTCTTTCGAGAGTTGTATGTTTTGTGATTTTTTGTAATATGTTGTTTTGGGTTGATTGAAGTGACTTCAGGGCTGTGGGATATAGGTAATGTAGGAGAGGTGCTCCGTGAAGGAGTGCGGGTCTAAGTATTGATTTGTATATAAGTAGTTTAAGTCTTAGTGACAGCCCTGGTGAGTATAATAGGTGATTTAGTTGTGCTGCTGTCGCTCGTACAATTCGTATTCTGTTTGAAATGTGTGCTGTGAATGATAGATGTGACTCTAGTGTCATTCCTAAGTATGTGAGTCGTTTTTTGGTTTGTATAGTTTCTCCGTTTAGTTTGGGTTGATGTTTAAGTGTTTTCATGTATGAGAAGGTTATTGCATCCGTTTTGTTAGTGTTTATTTTAATGTTTATGTCGTTCAGTTGGTTTGTGATTAGTTGAGCTGCGTTTTGGGCCCTGCGCATTGCTTTATCCGCATTCATGCTGGCCGTGTATATGGCAATGTCATCAGCATATGCGGCGACTTGTACTCTGTCGATTTTTTGCCCTACTATTTGGGCTGTATATATGTTGAATAGTGTAGGCGCTAGGACCGAGCCCTGTGGGACGCCGCATGTCACTTTGCGTTGGGTAGACAATTCAGTGTTCACACGGACTGAAAATGTCCGTCCACTGATGTATGAACCTATTAAGTCGACCAGTTGGTCCGGAAATCGGTGAAGCCTTAGTGTTTCAATAAGGGTGGTGTGGGATACAGAGTCGAACGCCTGTGTGCAATCGAGTGATATCATGGCTGTGGCACGGTTTTGTCTAAGGTTGTTGGCTGTATCATGCTGTAGTTTAGCAACGTGATGGTAGCAGCTGACTCCGCGATGAAACCCAGTTTGTTCTGGGGGTATTACGTCGTGTGCGTCGCAGTGTTTTCGGACGTGTATGAGTATTAGTTTCTCATATATTTTTGAGATATGATTGAGGAGGCTGATGGGCCGGTATTCTTCCGGGACCTTTCCTCGTTTTTTGGGTTTTAGGAGTGGAACTATTATAGCATGTTTCCACTGATTTGGGAAGTATCTGAGGCGAGAGCATGAGTTGAAAATGTTTAGGAGAAACATGTGGGCCTTTCTCGGGAGTTGTTTGAGTAGGACATATGGAATGTTATCCTGTCCTGTTGATTTGTTTCCCTTTGTTCTTCTCAATATTGCAGTCAGTTGTTTATACGTGGAGTAGAGGGGGGTTTGTGTGTTGTTTGTCGTGGGGTTGTGTTCGTATGTGCTGACGGTGCGTGCTTTGTCTCGGTCAACATAATACTGTGCTAGAATGGTGGCCTGATCTGCGGGTGTGAGAAGCTCGTCGCCTCGGGTAATTTTCACCACTTTTGATTTTGTGTTGTGGCTTCTGACAAGTTTCCAGAAGTTTTTCGGGTCATAGTGGGTTCGGCGTAATTGATCATGCCATATTGATGTTTTCCACTGCGACATGAGTGTGTTTACTTGTCTAGTGAGGCTGTTTACAATGGGTTTGTAAGTAGGGTCTTTTGTTCTGTACCAGCAGTTTTTAATGTTGTTTCGTTGTTTTATTAGTTGTAGTATGTGTTCTGGCGGTTTTCTTAGATGTATAGGTGTTGGGTGAAAAGTGGGTATGGCGTCTCTTGCTGCGTCTTTGATAGTGTTTTGTAGCGTTTCAATGGCCTTGTTTATGTCGTCGATGTTATTGAGTGGTGTGATGGTCGGTGTGTTGCTGTGAACAGTGTTTTTGTATAGTTTCCAGTCTGCTTTCTGAAAATCATATTTTAGGTCTGTATGTCGTGTTCTTGTTGTGTCATGTCCTAGTTGATATAGTACAGGGATGTGGTCAATCAAGCAACGAGCATGGGTGCCATTTATTTCTACTGAAATAACAGCTCGATTCAGCAGATTCAAGTGTTCCTTGTTGACTGTCGCAATGATGGAAGCGGAAACTTTAGGGATAGAACTTTTTCTACATGCTTTAGCATAATGCCCCTTGATGCCACATTTCCGACATTCAGCGTTTCGTGCAGGGCATTTAGGGCGGGGATGTTTGTCAAGACCGCAAAAGTAGCATTTATCACCCGATCTGCTGAACTTGGAGATTGCACATAGAGTAGAGTCTGTTACCTGTGCAGAAGCAGTCTCATGAGATGAAATAGGGGTGCAGCTAGCGCTAGAATAACTGCTCAAAGGTTGAATGTACCCCTCAGCCTGTTTTTGAGCTGCTTCCAATGCGAGGGCTTGGTTGATAGCCTCATCTAGACCTAAGGTGTCATTTTCTAACAAACGCTGACGAATCTGAGTGGATAGCAGGCCATTGATGAATGCGTCACGGATGTATTGATTTTTGTGATCCACGGCATTTACGGCCTTAAAGTCGCAATCCTTACTAAGGATTTTTAAGGTTTGGATATATTGGCCTATTGACTCAGTAGATAGTTGTTTCCGAACTGCCAAAATATGACGAGCATAAATTTCGCTTTTCTTTTTTACGAATACTGAGTTCAAAGTATTTATAACCTCAGCGTAAGAATTACAGTCACTGATAAATTCATAAACATCATAGGATAGGAAATTAATGATTACCTTAAGCTTATCTTCGTCATTAAGATGTTCCGTTGTAGTATCGACGAAGTTTTGAAACGTCTTCAGCCAGTGGGTCCACTCTTTAGCTGCAGTCGGAGAGTCGGGTCTTGCATCGAAGCGGCTCGGCTTGAGAAACTTGTCCATAGTTATTTGATTGTTTATAGTCAATAAAATTGTTGTATTTATACTAATAATAAATACATATAAACCCAGATATTAGGCTTTTATTGACTATAAACCACAACAGTAGTAAACATTTAAAACATTTTCAGAACAAACTAAACATATGTTAAATTAAACAAGTGAAATTATAACCATTCATTTTCATCACAAGCAGTAGAGGAAAAGAAGTGTGCGTATAAGAAATGGCTAGCAAAAAATGACGCTATAACACTTAATGACTACAGAGAGGCCAAGAGGGCGGTTAAAAAGAAAAGAAAAGAAGCTATAAGTTGTTTTTATTTGGAGGAGAACTGCGAAATGATCGACTGTTGCATCCAGGGACATAAAGTAAAAGAAGCATGGAAGAGGCTGAAAGCGATCAAGACCCAGACTCACCACAAGAATAGTCCTTGCCTTATATCAGACGAACACTGGAAGGACTACTTTTCCATTCTGTTACAAGAAGACAGATCGGAATACAAGGTAGAAAAACAGGAAAATGACCACTGCGAGTATGAAACTTGAGTTGAAGTGGAGGTTGCCTTGAGAAAGATGAAAAATGGAAAGTCACCAGGACCCGGGGATCTGCCAATAGAGTTGATAAAGGCAGGACCAAGAGAATTGAAGGAGATACTGGCTAAGATTTACACAGAGTGTATGAAAAAAGGAAAAGTTCCGGAGGATTGGTTAATGGGGGATATAACACCTATACACAAAAAAGGAAAAAGAAACATGTGCACCAATTACAGAGGAATCACGGTAACAAGTAGTATAGGCAGGCTTTATGGTCGAATTCTTAAGGAAAGACTAGAGAAAGAGGTCTCTGATCAGATGACGGAAGAGCAAGCAGGTTTTAGAAGTGGGAGATCATGTAGTGACCATATTTTTACCTTGACTCAGCTGGTACAGAAGAGGATAGAATATGATCTCGAAACCCACTTAGCATTCATTGACCTTCGCAAAGCATACGATAGTGTTCCTTTAAAGAAACTGTGGGAAGCTTTGGGTCTGGCTCAGATAAATAGAGGTCTCATTAACGCTATAAAGAGTCTATATATAGGGGCTCGATCAAGAGTGAAAATAGAAAGAAAATATACTGAACCATTCCTGGTCACTAAAGGTCTAAAGCAAGGATGTTGCCTCTCTCCAACACTTTTTAATATTTACGTAGAACAAACCCTAAGATTGTGGAAACAAAAGTGTCGAGGAATGGGTGTGGAGGTTGGTGATGACACACTTTTCAGCCTTCAGTTCGCAGACGATCAGGTTGTTCTAGCTTCGGATGATTGTGATCTTGAAAATATGCTGAGGAAATTGAATGAAGCATACTCTGAGTGGGGTCTAGAGATCAGCAGAGAAAAAACAGAGTATATGCCATGCAACTCACCAGTCTCGAGCATCTGTGTAGAGGATTGGACGATCCCACAGAGCAACGCCTTTAAATATCTTGGGGTAACCATGGATCAGTCCGGAACAATGACCAAAGATATTGAAAATAAGATTGCAAATGGTAGAAAAATAGTAGGAATCTTGAATGGAGTTCTGTGGAGCAGACAGGTGTCGCTTCTTACGAAAAAAAAGATTTACCATTCCTTCCTCCTAGGGACCACTTTATATGGCGCTGAAACATGGACAGTGCTAAAATCGGCTGAAAGAAGATTGTTGGCTCTGGAGATGGACTTTTGGAGAAGAGCCTGCGGCATATCCAGGCTGCAAAGAATCCCTAATGCGGAAATAAGAAAAAAAGTAGGGGCTGAGCTAAATATCTTAAATGAAATATCAAAGAAGAGGCTCATGTGGTATGGCCATGTCATGAGGATGGAAGGGACGCGGTGGCCACATAAAATGATAAAGTACTCCCCGCAGAAGAGGCGAAGACGATGAAGACCCCGCAAAACTTGGATAGAGAGTGTGAGGGAGGACGTGGCGGCCAGAGGAGGACTGCAGGGACAGGGAGCACTGGCATTCTGAAGTACTAAGTTTCGGGATGTGACGCAAGTTGCAGAACCCGAAGAAAAAAAAAAAAAAAAATTGAAATTTTATCCATAAACTTAAGCCCATAACGCAGTTATTTTTGAAGATAAAAAAAATATATAGAGAGTTTAGAATCAGTAAAGCGCAGTATTATTGATGATACAGAAAAATTGTAAGGAATCAGCAAATTTTCTTTAAATTATTTAATTTACACCTTTTTATAAGTTTCTCAAAAATGTCTCTTACGATTTACAAAAAAAACTTGCTATATCTATGTAAAATTTAATTTCGTGCATTCCAAACGATAATCCATATCCGCATTGATACAGAACGGCTAAATATACAATTTAAACGAATTTAATGGCCAACCAAAGGAGAAAAGAGAAAAAAAAAATTATTTCTATGTATTTTTCATTTTTTGATAATAAGATAATAGATAAGTTTTGATGATTGACGTACCATAAACCATAACTGGAAAAAGAAAGATCATAGAAAAAATATTTTCTTGTTAAATCGTTATATTATTTAATTTAAATCATATGTTTGCAACGAAACATAATGCATTTTGGTTTATTAATTTTGATAATTAACCTTTTTAACCGAAAATAAAATTACCCCCGTCAAAATTTGAAGGTTTACGTTGCGTAAAAACCGAAAAATCATTTTAAAAATCCGTTTGTCCGCGGCATTTTTCCAAAACTACGGGACCAATCTGTTTGAAATTCTCCACAAAAATACTAGGGCATACAATGCTGATCCTAACATCTAGCTAGAGGTTGATATCAGCTTATTATTAGTTTTAATTCAATAACTCAATTATTTTTGAAGAAAGAGAAAACAATTATTAAATCTTTTTAGTAAGAATACCACAAATACTTATAGAAAAAAAGAATTAAAAAAAAATTGGAATATTCAAGGACTCAGAATGAAGGAGAAGGAAGTACAGGAGGGCATGGAAAAGTGTAACATCGAAATAGCGGTACTGACGGAGACAAAGAGTAAAGGAAAAGGAGAAGAAGTATTTGGCAACTTTATCCATTACTACAGTGGCGTCGACAAGGATAGGAGAGCTTGTGCTGGAGTATCTATTTTATTACACAAAAGGCTAAAGCATCTTGTCGTGAATTATGAATGTGTAAATGAAAGAATTATCATATTAGAGCTAAAGTTGTTTGGGGAGGAAATAAACATAGTGGGAGTATATGCTCCAACAGATTGTGTTAGTGCCAGAGAAAAAGACGATTTTTTCGAAAAGCTAAACCATATCATAGAATCTACGCCACCTAGAAAAACAACAATATGTATGGGTGATCTAAACAGCAGAACAGGAAATAGTCAGAACAGTTCTGTGGTTGGTAAACACGGAGAAGATGTAGTAAACGAAAATGGAAAACGTCTAATAGATTTATGTGAGGAACATAATCTAACAATATTGAATGGGTTTTTCCAGCATAAAGACGTCCATAAATATACTTGGCATCAACCAGCTAGGAAGCTTAGATCAATAATTGATTATATCATCATGAGGAGAAAACCCCCGTTTGGTCCCACAGGATGTTCGAGTAATGAGAGGAGCGGAATGCGGATCTGATCATTTTCTAGTTAAGGCCAAAATATTGTTCAAATTTACCTCTCCGTCACAAAATACAAACGCTAGTAGTGCAAAAAAGACTGAAAAAATTACATATCAGCTTGAAAGTCTTCATCAGGAATCAGTAGAGGGCCTATACAAGGTGAGAGTGCAAAATAAAATAACAGCTCAATTAGAAAAAGGAGATATAAAGTACGAGGAGCTAAAGGAAATTTGTAAAGAGTCAGCGTTAGAAGCGCTCGGGACGAGGAATGAAGGGAGGCCTTTCAACAAATACTGGTGGAACGATCAGGTCGCTCGAGCAGTGTTGTATTTATACTAATAATAAATACATATAAACCCAGATATTAGGCTTTTATTGACTATAAACCACAACAGTAGTAAACATTTAAAACATTTTCAGAACAAACTAAACATATGTTAAATTAAACAAGTGAAATTATAACCATTCATTTTCATCACATTCTCCCCCTCTATATTCTCAACTAAAACTTAGTTACATGGTCCTTCAAATAAACAGGAGGCTTGATAGTTCGTCTAGGCCTTAAGGTTTCAGTTTCAGGTGAGTCGCTTTGAACTGGCTGTTCGATATTTCGAGGACTGGTGTAGTTTAGCTCAACGGTGGACGGTAGACTTGCTTCAGCTCGACCTGCCTCAGGGTTTGGTTGAATTTGAGACACTTCTCTTTGTTCTTCTATGAGTAGAGGGGCTTCAGCTCTTAGAAATAGATCCGTGTTCCCTCTAGGGGCAAGTTGTCGTAGCGAGACGTTGACTCACTTCCATCTTTCCGCCGAATATATGCATATTGGGGGTTTGCTTCTAGAAGTTCAGCTTCTTCAACCAAGTCGTCATACTTGCTGGACCGTACGTTTCGTTTGATGAGTACAGGTCCAGGTGTGGTAAGCCAAGTAGGTAGAGCTTCTCCGTTTGAGGTTCGGCGCGGAAAACTGAAGAACCGTTCATGAAGAGTACAATTAGTAGCCGTGCATAAAAGAGACCGAATAGAGTGAAGAGCCTCCGGGAGAACGTCTTCCCAATCGCGAGTCTGGAGATTTTTGGTCTTGAGAGCTAAATTAATTGTTTTCCACAAAGTACCATTCAAACGCTCCACCTGCCCATTCCCTTGAGGATTATAGGGCGTTGAGTGACTAGTAGCTATTCCATTGGAATGTAGGAATGATATTAATTCCCGTGAAATAAAAGATGACCCTCTGTCAGAGTGCAAATAAGCTGGAGTCCCAAAGAGCATAAAAAGATCTGTAAGGCATTTTATAACAGTACCAGAGGTTGTGTCTTTACAAGCGTAGGCGAACGGGAATCTTGAGTATTCATCTATGATGGTCAGAATGAAGTAATTCCTCGTCTTTGAGGGGATCGGGCCCTTGAAATCTACATTGATTCGCTCAAAAGGAGTAGTTGCCTTGATCAGAGTTCCCCGAGATTTGTGAAAACGGGGTTTGACTTCGGCACAAATCGAACAAGCTGAGTTGACCCTTCTAACATCTTCGATTGAAAACGGGAGATTCCTGCAACGCAGCCAGTGAACCATTCTGGTAATGCCGGGATGGTTGAGAGATTGATGCAATTCCAACAGTCGATCATTGGATATGGAGCTACAAACTCTAGAAAGGGCATCAGCCTTTACGTTTTCTCTTCCAGAGCGGTAGGTTATATCGAACTGGAAGGGAGCCAATTCAAGACGCCAACGTAGAATTTTATCATTTTTTATTTTGCTCGAGTGTTTTTGATTGAATACGAAAGAGAGAGCTTGTTGATCTGTTAGTAATTGAAAGTGTCTCCCTAAAAGAAAGTACCTCCATTTCTTAAGAGATTCCACAATTGCAGCGGCTTCTTTCTCAATCGCAGGGTGTGCACGTTCAGACTTAGCGAGTGTCCGTGAGAAGAACGCCACAGGGCGACCACCCTGACTCAAAGTTGCGGCCAAGGCGACATCTGAAGCATCTGTCTCTACCACCATCTGTTCAGTATCATTTATTGTGGTAACTGTAGCATCAGCAATACTTTGTTTTAGGCTCTCAAAATCTTCAATAGTTTGATGATCCAAAGGGAAGACCTTAGAGTCGGTCAGTGATCTGATTTTATCTGAGTAATGTGCAATCCATTTTGAATAGTGAGCAAAGAGCCCTAGAGCACGCTTCAGTGATGCAGCGTTATGAGGAGGTGGCATTTCTAAAAGGGGTTTGAGGCGCTCCGGATCCGGTCGAATATCGTTATGGGATACCAAATGCCCAAGCAAATGTACGGACGTTAGATTGAATTTGCTTTTCCCTTGGTTGATTTTGAGATTGTATTTGTCGAGGGCTGCAAGGAGTCGAGAGAGATTCAGATCATAGTCCTTTTTATCGTACCCACATACAGTAATGTCATCCAAGTATGAAAACACTCCAGTTAGTTTCTCTTGGGTTATAACCTTGTCAATGACACGCTGGAAACAGGCAACACCATTCGTCACACCGAAAGGGATTCGGGTGAATTGGTAGAGTTTTCCCGCAGCCTCGAAAGCCGTAAAAGGTTTTTCTTCTTCTAAAATGGGTACCTGGTGATATGCCGACTGAAGGTCAATCGTGCTGAATATTTTGTACGCAGCAACTTTTCTAACCAAATCATCGATGTTTGGGAGCGGATATGCGTCAAGAAATGTGAATTTATTAATTGTCTGCGAGTAGTCAATAACCATGCGTTTTTTGTGGTGGTCACTCTCAGTAATTAGTACCCGAGCTCTCCAAGGAGAGTTGCTTTCCTCAATCACTCCCTCAGATAAGAGTTTAGAAGTTTCATCCCGTATGAACGTAAGGTCAGCTTCGGTGTATCGCCTGGACTTTGTGGCAATAGGCTTACAGTCTGTTGATAGGTTACCAAATAAGTGAGGAGGTTCTACAGAGGCACAAGTAGCAGAACATATATTGAGTGGGGGCTTTAATCCACCAAAAGAAATTGAAACATCTGAGTATTCCCGAGTATGTCATGTCCGATTAGTACTTCAGCACAAAGGCCTTTCATGACTGTTAATTTGCATGAAGGGTACATATGTTCATTTATTTTGAGGTCGACCTGAACATAACCTTCGATTGCAGAGGAAAGAGAAGTTGAGGCCATTGAGACTCTCCCCTCTCCCGGAAAAAGAGGAATTTTGTGTTTGAGAGTGAAGATGTGGTCTATAAAGCTAGAGGAGCTTCCAGTGTCAATCAAGCTTTTTTTTTTTTTTTTTTTTTTTTTTTTTTTTTTTTTTTTTTTTTTTTTTTTTTTTTTTTTTTTTTTTTTTCAATCCCTCAAACAGAAAAAACATAGAATTAATATAAAAATAATAATGGTAATATACATTAAAATTTGAGTTTACTTACAATACCTTTTTCTACTTACCAGTATTTGAAGGCTTATTAATTGATTAGTTATAAAAGAAGATACTCCCTGTTCGGTGTGTTGATATATTTTGAAGGTGAGGGGCCTCCTCTTGTTGTTTATATAGTATATAGTTATATAAAGCTAAATTGAAGAAGAAAACTTAGAACTAAAACATAACAAAAGGTTAAAGGGTACCTGAAAAGAAATTTATTAGACATAGAGAGGTGGGGGGTGGGGTTGGGTAGTGTAGAAGATATGGAAAAGGAAGGAAGGAAAGGGATAATGAGTGTGGGAGGGGATTATTAAGTAGTATGCTACTTAATGATGTATATTGGGTTGACAGGGCCTTTACGACCCTGCCATCTCTCTGGGATCTTGGAAGGTGTGATGGATTGGAAAAGCGGGTTGTATGTCGCTTGTATGTTGTCATAGAATTTTATGTGTCGTCGTGATATGTGTGTTTGTATTGTTTCTAAGTTTAAAGTCTCGTGTATGTGGTCCATGCTCCGTCTTTCGAGAGTTGTATGTTTTGTGATTTTTTGTAATATGTTGTTTTGGGTTGATTGAAGTGACTTCAGGGCTGTGGGATATAGGTAATGTAGGAGAGGTGCTCCGTGAAGGAGTGCGGGTCTAAGTATTGATTTGTATATAAGTAGTTTAAGTCTTAGTGACAGCCCTGGTGAGTATAATAGGTGATTTAGTTGTGCTGCTGTCGCTCGTACAATTCGTATTCTGTTTGAAATGTGTGCTGTGAATGATAGATGTGACTCTAGTGTCATTCCTAAGTATGTGAGTCGTTTTTTGGTTTGTATAGTTTCTCCGTTTAGTTTGGGTTGATGTTTAAGTGTTTTCATGTATGAGAAGGTTATTGCATCCGTTTTGTTAGTGTTTATTTTAATGTTTATGTCGTTCAGTTGGTTTGTGATTAGTTGAGCTGCGTTTTGGGCCCTGCGCATTGCTTTATCCGCATTCATGCTGGCCGTGTATATGGCAATGTCATCAGCATATGCGGCGACTTGTACTCTGTCGATTTTTTGCCCTACTATTTGGGCTGTATATATGTTGAATAGTGTAGGCGCTAGGACCGAGCCCTGTGGGACGCCGCATGTCACTTTGCGTTGGGTAGACAATTCAGTGTTCACACGGACTGAAAATGTCCGTCCACTGATGTATGAACCTATTAAGTCGACCAGTTGGTCCGGAAATCGGTGAAGCCTTAGTGTTTCAATAAGGGTGGTGTGGGATACAGAGTCGAACGCCTGTGTGCAATCGAGTGATATCATGGCTGTGGCACGGTTTTGTCTAAGGTTGTTGGCTGTATCATGCTGTAGTTTAGCAACGTGATGGTAGCAGCTGACTCCGCGATGAAACCCAGTTTGTTCTGGGGGTATTACGTCGTGTGCGTCGCAGTGTTTTCGGACGTGTATGAGTATTAGTTTCTCATATATTTTTGAGATATGATTGAGGAGGCTGATGGGCCGGTATTCTTCCGGGACCTTTCCTCGTTTTTTGGGTTTTAGGAGTGGAACTATTATAGCATGTTTCCACTGATTTGGGAAGTATCTGAGGCGAGAGCATGAGTTGAAAATGTTTAGGAGAAACATGTGGGCCTTTCTCGGGAGTTGTTTGAGTAGGACATATGGAATGTTATCCTGTCCTGTTGATTTGTTTCCCTTTGTTCTTCTCAATATTGCAGTCAGTTGTTTATACGTGGAGTAGAGGGGGGTTTGTGTGTTGTTTGTCGTGGGGTTGTGTTCGTATGTGCTGACGGTGCGTGCTTTGTCTCGGTCAACATAATACTGTGCTAGAATGGTGGCCTGATCTGCGGGTGTGAGAAGCTCGTCGCCTCGGGTAATTTTCACCACTTTTGATTTTGTGTTGTGGCTTCTGACAAGTTTCCAGAAGTTTTTCGGGTCATAGTGGGTTCGGCGTAATTGATCATGCCATATTGATGTTTTCCACTGCGACATGAGTGTGTTTACTTGTCTAGTGAGGCTGTTTACAATGGGTTTGTAAGTAGGGTCTTTTGTTCTGTACCAGCAGTTTTTAATGTTGTTTCGTTGTTTTATTAGTTGTAGTATGTGTTCTGGCGGTTTTCTTAGATGTATAGGTGTTGGGTGAAAAGTGGGTATGGCGTCTCTTGCTGCGTCTTTGATAGTGTTTTGTAGCGTTTCAATGGCCTTGTTTATGTCGTCGATGTTATTGAGTGGTGTGATGGTCGGTGTGTTGCTGTGAACAGTGTTTTTGTATAGTTTCCAGTCTGCTTTCTGAAAATCATATTTTAGGTCTGTATGTCGTGTTCTTGTTGTGTCATGTCCTAGTTGATATAGTACAGGGATGTGGTCAATCAAGCAACGAGCATGGGTGCCATTTATTTCTACTGAAATAACAGCTCGATTCAGCAGATTCAAGTGTTCCTTGTTGACTGTCGCAATGATGGAAGCGGAAACTTTAGGGATAGAACTTTTTCTACATGCTTTAGCATAATGCCCCTTGATGCCACATTTCCGACATTCAGCGTTTCGTGCAGGGCATTTAGGGCGGGGATGTTTGTCAAGACCGCAAAAGTAGCATTTATCACCCGATCTGCTGAACTTGGAGATTGCACATAGAGTAGAGTCTGTTACCTGTGCAGAAGCAGTCTCATGAGATGAAATAGGGGTGCAGCTAGCGCTAGAATAACTGCTCAAAGGTTGAATGTACCCCTCAGCCTGTTTTTGAGCTGCTTCCAATGCGAGGGCTTGGTTGATAGCCTCATCTAGACCTAAGGTGTCATTTTCTAACAAACGCTGACGAATCTGAGTGGATAGCAGGCCATTGATGAATGCGTCACGGATGTATTGATTTTTGTGATCCACGGCATTTACGGCCTTAAAGTCGCAATCCTTACTAAGGATTTTTAAGGTTTGGATATATTGGCCTATTGACTCAGTAGATAGTTGTTTCCGAACTGCCAAAATATGACGAGCATAAATTTCGCTTTTCTTTTTTACGAATACTGAGTTCAAAGTATTTATAACCTCAGCGTAAGAATTACAGTCACTGATAAATTCATAAACATCATAGGATAGGAAATTAATGATTACCTTAAGCTTATCTTCGTCATTAAGATGTTCCGTTGTAGTATCGACGAAGTTTTGAAACGTCTTCAGCCAGTGGGTCCACTCTTTAGCTGCAGTCGGAGAGTCGGGTCTTGCATCGAAGCGGCTCGGCTTGAGAAACTTGTCCATAGTTATTTGATTGTTTATAGTCAATAAAATTGTTGTATTTATACTAATAATAAATACATATAAACCCAGATATTAGGCTTTTATTGACTATAAACCACAACAGTAGTAAACATTTAAAACATTTTCAGAACAAACTAAACATATGTTAAATTAAACAAGTGAAATTATAACCATTCATTTTCATCACAAGCAGTAGAGGAAAAGAAGTGTGCGTATAAGAAATGGCTAGCAAAAAATGACGCTATAACACTTAATGACTACAGAGAGGCCAAGAGGGCGGTTAAAAAGAAAAGAAAAGAAGCTATAAGTTGTTTTTATTTGGAGGAGAACTGCGAAATGATCGACTGTTGCATCCAGGGACATAAAGTAAAAGAAGCATGGAAGAGGCTGAAAGCGATCAAGACCCAGACTCACCACAAGAATAGTCCTTGCCTTATATCAGACGAACACTGGAAGGACTACTTTTCCATTCTGTTACAAGAAGACAGATCGGAATACAAGGTAGAAAAACAGGAAAATGACCACTGCGAGTATGAAACTTGAGTTGAAGTGGAGGTTGCCTTGAGAAAGATGAAAAATGGAAAGTCACCAGGACCCGGGGATCTGCCAATAGAGTTGATAAAGGCAGGACCAAGAGAATTGAAGGAGATACTGGCTAAGATTTACACAGAGTGTATGAAAAAAGGAAAAGTTCCGGAGGATTGGTTAATGGGGGATATAACACCTATACACAAAAAAGGAAAAAGAAACATGTGCACCAATTACAGAGGAATCACGGTAACAAGTAGTATAGGCAGGCTTTATGGTCGAATTCTTAAGGAAAGACTAGAGAAAGAGGTCTCTGATCAGATGACGGAAGAGCAAGCAGGTTTTAGAAGTGGGAGATCATGTAGTGACCATATTTTTACCTTGACTCAGCTGGTACAGAAGAGGATAGAATATGATCTCGAAACCCACTTAGCATTCATTGACCTTCGCAAAGCATACGATAGTGTTCCTTTAAAGAAACTGTGGGAAGCTTTGGGTCTGGCTCAGATAAATAGAGGTCTCATTAACGCTATAAAGAGTCTATATATAGGGGCTCGATCAAGAGTGAAAATAGAAAGAAAATATACTGAACCATTCCTGGTCACTAAAGGTCTAAAGCAAGGATGTTGCCTCTCTCCAACACTTTTTAATATTTACGTAGAACAAACCCTAAGATTGTGGAAACAAAAGTGTCGAGGAATGGGTGTGGAGGTTGGTGATGACACACTTTTCAGCCTTCAGTTCGCAGACGATCAGGTTGTTCTAGCTTCGGATGATTGTGATCTTGAAAATATGCTGAGGAAATTGAATGAAGCATACTCTGAGTGGGGTCTAGAGATCAGCAGAGAAAAAACAGAGTATATGCCATGCAACTCACCAGTCTCGAGCATCTGTGTAGAGGATTGGACGATCCCACAGAGCAACGCCTTTAAATATCTTGGGGTAACCATGGATCAGTCCGGAACAATGACCAAAGATATTGAAAATAAGATTGCAAATGGTAGAAAAATAGTAGGAATCTTGAATGGAGTTCTGTGGAGCAGACAGGTGTCGCTTCTTACGAAAAAAAAGATTTACCATTCCTTCCTCCTAGGGACCACTTTATATGGCGCTGAAACATGGACAGTGCTAAAATCGGCTGAAAGAAGATTGTTGGCTCTGGAGATGGACTTTTGGAGAAGAGCCTGCGGCATATCCAGGCTGCAAAGAATCCCTAATGCGGAAATAAGAAAAAAAGTAGGGGCTGAGCTAAATATCTTAAATGAAATATCAAAGAAGAGGCTCATGTGGTATGGCCATGTCATGAGGATGGAAGGGACGCGGTGGCCACATAAAATGATAAAGTACTCCCCGCAGAAGAGGCGAAGACGATGAAGACCCCGCAAAACTTGGATAGAGAGTGTGAGGGAGGACGTGGCGGCCAGAGGAGGACTGCAGGGACAGGGAGCACTGGCATTCTGAAGTACTAAGTTTCGGGATGTGACGCAAGTTGCAGAACCCGAAGAAAAAAAAAAAAAAAAATTGAAATTTTATCCATAAACTTAAGCCCATAACGCAGTTATTTTTGAAGATAAAAAAAATATATAGAGAGTTTAGAATCAGTAAAGCGCAGTATTATTGATGATACAGAAAAATTGTAAGGAATCAGCAAATTTTCTTTAAATTATTTGAATGAAAATCGAAAGAAAAGAAAATGAAATAGTAAAGCAGTCTAGTATAAATGACATGGTTTACTATTTTAAATTATGAACCATTTTATTCGACCAAATAAAAATTAACCTCCCCCGAGAAAAGAATCATTGAAATTGGTTATCAATTGGCAGTGATACAGAAAAATTAGCATGTTTTGAAATTAGCAGCAGTGAGAAACCCTCACCAGGGGGAGGTAAAGGTAAAAAAAATTTAAGTGAACATTTTTTTTGTTTTTTTTATTCATTGAAATTTTCATCTTTATTATACAGTACATCTAGTATATAAGCTGTAATTTTAAATAAATGAAAAAGACATGTAAAGAAACTATCCATTGGCAGTACTCAAGTATGTAATATAAACTAGAAAGTTTCGAGGCCACCTTTTTTTCAGACGTATCGGAGTATTTTCAGGCATTGAAGAGGAAGCAAGGATTGAAACTAGTGGGAATTTAGTTTGTCATGGATCGTGCAAAATCAGCAACATATGTAATATTAATGGCTTTGTGGTTGAGTTGAGTAAAAGTAAAACTGTTATAACTAACTTTATATAAATTGTGACAATGCATTGTCTTAATATTCTGTTTTTAAGGTCATTTCTAGATATAAATATCTTACTATAAAATAATGAACTATTACAAATAAAAAAAAAAAACTGTGATTTTCTTCCGATATGACGGTATGGTCCTTGGAAATAGCTGCTCTGAGGGAATAAAGGTATTTAAGGAGGCGCTCGTTATATTGAGGATGTCACAGCCTTCGATATCGTGTGGTGGCTTTCTTTCAAAGGTCGTCTTTACTTATTTAGAGCTTTTCTCTATCGGCTCTATATCCCGTGTCACAGGATATGGATGCTCTGTCCGCACAGTTTTCCGAAATCTATTTTCAGATAGGTAGAGCATTTATACTTTCACTTACCTACTTATTTATGAAATATGTTGCAAGAGAAAGTTTTGAGTTATTTGAATTTCGGTTTTCAACTGAACTACACGTTTTATTGTTAAGAGTTCAAATGACCAAATCCAAGTCTGTTCTGTGCGTTTGTTTGCATTTAAAGTCTATCTCAAAAACGTTTCTTTCTTTTTTTATTATTTATTTATGTATTTTATATTTATAGTTACCAATATTTACAACTGTATTCAGTTCAACTAAACCAGATTCAGTCAAATTAATAATAATTTCATGCCTATCACATTTACTTGATGTATTTTTAATATAGTTGTAAACACCAATAAATATGTTTAAAATTCATAATTTTTACTTTCACTTACTATATATAGTAAGGGGAAGTATTGCGATCGTGAAAATTTTCGAATTCCAGTTTTCAACGGAAATACACGTTTTAGGGTCCCCTGAGTCCAAATAACCAAGTCCCGCAAAAAGGTTTGTGTGTGTGGTAACTCTCGGGCGGAAACGGTAAGTCCTATGAAACTGAAATTTCATATTTAAGACAACTATACGCTCTAGACGTGACAAAACTTTTTTCATCGAAATGAGCTTACCAGAAGAGGCACTTTATACCATGCATTTTGAACCTTTTTTCGGTTTTCTCGAAAACGGTTCCGACGATTTTGATCAAACTCGCTATATCAATGTAAAATTTAATGGGCTTTAATATCATGTAGGTTTTATTCTGATTAAAATGGTCTGACAGGGCTTAAATGGCGATATTTTAATTATAGAATTTTGTAGATTCAATAAAAATAACTATATTATCTTGTTAACTCTGATGAAAAACAGGTAAATATATAAATTGAATAAATTCGATACCCAAGTAAAGGAGAAAAAATATTATCTCATACACAAGATTTTAAAAGTTAATAGAGAGTGATGAAATGAACATAAAACTAACTGATTATTTTAGATAATAATGTAATAGATTTTTTAATGAAACACATGTTTCTATATAAATTCAATTTAATTGATTATAATAGTTTCACGTATTTTAATCCCTAACTGTATTTGAAAATTCTTTCATTGATTTTAAAAATGGAGGTAAGTGAAAGTCGTGTGTTGCCCGCACCAGATTTTTTAAGTTGAATTCATAACTTTTTTCATTAAATTAGTCGTATTCTATGCACATAGCCGCGGGTTCAAACCAGTCAGACGGTCTTTAATTGATTGATGTCACTTAAATTTAATTTGATTGATAAATTGATGTCACTTGTTGTTAAAATAAATTTAAGAATTTTCAAATAAACATATGAAAGAAGGTTATATCAATTTATTATGTTGAGTTTCGATAGAAACATGTTGTTTATTATATAAACTATTATATTATTATTGGTTTTATCGGCTTTTCATCAGTCTCTATTAGCTTCTACAATTTTCTTGATAAGATCATTTTTTTTTCTATAACGTTTGCTTTCTAACGGTATATACAGATGGATACTGTATTACTGTTCAAATCACAAAAACTGCATTGAAACAAAAATTTTTCCTTCTTTTCGACTATAGTTTCCAATCAAATTCCTTTAAATTATATATTTAACAGTTATTTATCAGTATTATCATGATTTTATGGTTATTTTTTTTTTGCATATATATATATATTTTATTGAAATTTACAACTGTAAACAAAAAAATACAACTAGTAAATATTCTAAAGTGATATAACTAATGAAATAAATATGAAGAGAAATTGCCCATTGGCAGCAGTAATGAGTCTAAACAAGAAGGTCTCGAGGCCATCTTTTTTTCAGACGCCTCGGAGGATTATCAGGAATTGAAGAGGAAGCAAGGATACAAACTAATGGATTAGAGTGGGAGTGGACTTTTTCATGGAAGGTGTGATACCTGGTACGGGCCAAATCAGCAACAAATGGAACATTAAGGTCATTGTGGATGATTTGATTCGTGACAAAGTAAGGAGCGTTAAGGATTTTGCAAAAGATTTTGGATTGTAAGGATTGGATGCGGGAAGAGGTTGATGGTTTAGTAGAGCCCCAAAGCTCAACTCCGTAAGTCCAGATATACCTTATGATGGTCATGTAAATGAGTCTTTTGTAGTTAAGTGAAAGTTTAGAGCGTCTGTCTAGTAAGGTTGGAGTAGCCGAAATCTTCGTGCAGTTTCTTGTCTCTTCAGTCTTGTGCGGATTCCATGTAAGTCGTTTGTCAAGCAGGAGTGCTAAATAGCGGATCTGTTCAACCGGGACAAGAGGAATATCATTAAACGACACTGTAGGACAGGATGTCAGAGGTTTTCGACGAAGGGTGAAGGTAATTTGTTGGGATTTATTGGAATTGATTTTGATTCTCCAATTCTGACACCATACCTTGAGGTATAATTTTAAAAAATATTAAATGTACTTTAGAGGAAGAAAATGTATTTTATCGGTGTTTCAGCCCTATAAGATTAGAAAATTTTCATGATCGCAATACTTTCCCTTACACATAGTATTGTTTGATCAGTTCTTGACTGTTGATAATTTAAGTTTTCTACTGTTCTTAGGTTTCAGTCAATAAATTAACAATTTTATTTATGCAACGTTTATTGAATTTATTGTTCTCATAATCATGCCTTAACAGTAAAAAAAAAAAAAACAAAAACAGAACATTAATATTTGTATACAATAATTAATATATGATGTTATTGTTAGAGATATAGAAATGAATACATTGAACAATGAATACTCATACAGTAGCACATAGATATTTTAAATTAGGATTTACATTAATGTTACTATTAGAAATTTACTTACAATTTTAGATAAAATAGTGTCTTACAAATACATCTGGGCATACTATAAAGTTTGAAAGAACACTGAAGTACAGATGCAAAGGAATAGTTGAGGTATGGAGGATTTTCCATATATATTACGTCAGGAGTCTGGGGTTTTCTCTCTTTGTTTTCATTATATTTTGTTATTAACAAAACGTATTTTATTTACGTATTTTGATATTAACAAAACGTCTGAATAATAATAATAATAAATACAAAATATAATGAAAACAAAAGGAGATAACCCAGACTCCTGACGTCATGAATATGAAAAATCCTCCATACCTGAACTATTCCTTTGCATCTGTACTTGAGTGTTCTTTCAAAGTTTATAGTAAACACATATGTCTATGTAAGACAAATATTTTATCGAAAGTTGTAATTAAATTTCTAATAATATCTTTAATGTAAATTCTAATTGAATATCTATTTAACTACTGTAGATCTATTCATTGTTCAATATATTGTTTTCTATATCTCTAACAATAACATCATATAATTATTGTATAATAATATTAATGTTCTGTTTTTTGTTTGTCTACTGTTAAGGCATAAATATGAGAACAATAAATTCTCGAAACGTTGCATTAACAAAATTGTTTATTTATTGACTGAAACCTTTGAACAGTAGAAAACATATATATAAATATATATATATATATATATATATATATATATATATATATATGTATATGTATATATATATATATATATATATAATATATATATATATATATAATATATAATTGTGTACTTTTTATTTATTAATTACTTTCTCACTGTTATTTATGAAATATATAGTATAGGAAAGTTTTGTGATCGTGACAAATTTCGAATTCCACTTTTCAATGGTAATAAACGTTTTTAAGGGGTCCCTTGAGTACAAATAACCAAGCCGCGCGAAAAGGTGTCTGTCTGTCAGTATGTGTGTGTTTATGAGAACATATCTACCCCCGGATGATCAGAACTGATCAGTCTTGTTGTTACATTGCTTGTGTCAAACTCATAGTAGGAGACCTGGGAAGGTCCACTTGTAGTCAACCATACCTCTCAGCGCAGAATAATATATTCATAAGATGTATCATTTTCTCATAATTTAAGCAGTATCTAAATATCTTCACCGTGTATATTTATTTATAGATTGTATATAGTAACATAATAGATTATTTCTATGCAACCCTTCCGTTCGCAGAAAGAATTTCCTCCGCTTCCTCTTTACTTAGAGACCTTCCACTGTATAAAATAAACTCCCATGATAAAACCCCACCATGGAATCACCAACCACCTAAAATATTCCTTCAACTTTCCAACCTCTCCAAAAGAAATTCTTTCCCTTCCGAATTCAAAAACCGACTAACACAGATTATTCAAACCATTCCTGAACCCTTTTTGATTTACACTGACGGTTCTAAATGAGATACCTCTACAGCTTCCGCTTTCGTGACCCATAACTCGACACACAAATTTAAACTGCATAATCTATGCAATATTTACTCAGCCAAACTACATGCAATAGCCTCAGCTCTACAGTTCTGTATGAAAATAAGACCAAATCGTTATACTAACCGATTCCCTAAGCGCAATTAAAGGTTTGTAGAACTTGTATCCAATTCATCCCATACTAGTTCGCACTCACTCTCATATAGCTGCGTTGCGAAACCTGGGCAAGTCGGTAAGCTTCGTGTGGGTGCTGAGCCACGTTACGGTCGTTACCGGTCGAGCTTGCGGACCGGGCAGCGAAGCAGGCGCTCACACTGCCAGGGAGAGGAACAGCCATCTTGACACCGTCTGAACTCAGTGAACCGCTCAGAAATCAAGAAGATGACCGATGGCAGAAAATGTGGGACGATAGCCAGGTAAGTAAACTGAAGCATATAAAACAAACAGTGAAACCTGGTCTACATCTAGCCGTAGCAGCCGGAGGGAGGAGGTCGCGTTGACCCGGCTGAGGATAGGACACTCGCGGCTGACGCACTCTTATCTTTTTGCTAGGCAGCCGGTGCCCCGATGCCAGCACTGTGATGGAACCCTTACCATTCGGCATATTTTTCTGGAATGCCCTTATTACTCGTCGTACCTGAATAAAATTGGACTAAGCCCGAATATTTCAGCGGTGCTGGGTGATAGAGAGGAAACCAATGAATTAGTTTTTGATTTTCTTAAGGAGCAGTCATTATTATCGAAATTATAATGACCATTCCTAATCAGTTAGCATTATCTTTTTACACTATTGTTTACATAATAATAATCATATATATATATATATATATATATATATATATATATATATATATTTTTTTTTTTATTTTTATTTATTTTTTTTTTTTTACTCTCAATTACTCATTACCTAATAGTTCTTTCTTATAAAGGTTGAATATGCATATAGTGTCTAGGCGTTGATGACCTTAGGGTTTTACGCCTTTAAACCAAAACAAACGAATAAACAATAGATTATTTAATAAAAAACAAGATTCTATCAAAACTATGATCAATTCTTTAACCCTTTTACTTTCACTTACCTATTTACCAATTAACTTAGGTCGATTTTAACAAATAGGTAAGTAATAATCGTGTGTTGCAAGCACCGTATTTTTTTTATTTTTTT
Organism: Piezodorus guildinii; assembly: GCA_023052935.1. NCBI lineage: Eukaryota > Metazoa > Arthropoda > Insecta > Hemiptera > Pentatomidae > Piezodorus > Piezodorus guildinii. Next base: position 163,984,316 of record CM041294.1, on the reverse strand, counting down.
TTTTTTTTTTGTTAAAAGTCGAGTGTTTCGGACACCAAAATGGTTTCATGTTTACATCCGTAGCAAAATAAACGATTCATCTTACCCACGTGTCATTGGATTTCTAAGTAACGGGCTAGATATTTCGAGAAATCGGTCGCCGAAGGGGGAAGCAATTCGGGAAGGGAAGTTTTAAGAAACGTGCTGAGAGGAATGTGGGCCAGGGGGGGCACGTGAGCCGGCGTTACATAAAGATCACGAGGCTGTCTTCTTCAAAGCGGTTCTTCACCCTCCTCTTAGCTTCGCTTCTTCGTATTGTGTCTCTCTCGTCTCGTGGACCATCAGGTGCCTCTTAGCGGCAGGACGCACGCATTTCGCTTAATCGTTAAAAGTAATTCAACAACGATTCTATTTATTTTTCATTTAACAGGGAGGCATTCTATTATGGCCTGCTATGAGGCTAGGTCTAGAAGTCAATCAGGGCAAAAACTAGTACTTGGTAGTTGAGGAGACGCCTGGGCACAATAAAATGGACTGAGCCTGCAACCTTAAGAGTAAAATAAAAATACATAATTGATGACCGGAACAATGTGGTCATGGCTTTCAATAACAAATTACTAAACTAAAAAAATAATCAAGTTTGTAATATATGTACATATTTACAATTCAGACTTTCAGATTGAAAAAAAACCAAAAACAGAAATAGCTACTTCATCAGTGTTAATTTAAGTGATATAAACACACAAAAAAACAAACAAATAAATTGGTATTTATAGCACCTGCAGTTTGAGGTTATTGTCTGTTAGACCGGGTAAGGAGGTGGTTGATAAGGAGCGATTTGAAGGAGGAAGCAGTTCTTGCATGATGGATCTAGGAGGGATAGAGTTCCGAAGAGAGGTTGCTTTGGCTAGAAAGACTTGTCAAAGGCAGCAGTACGTGAGGAGGAGGGTAGAGTCAGAAAGACGGGATCTGGTAGAACGGGACTGAATTGATGATTTAAATTGAAGGGATTGTAAGATATAGTTGGGGCGATGAGTTATGATAACCTGGTAGAGGAAGGAAGCTAGGAAATACTGGCATCTGTAACGAGGGTAAAGCCACCTTAACTCGGCGTAATACTGGGTTATATTGTGTTTCTCTGTGATCCCGAATACAAATCGTATTGCACAGTTCATAATGCGCTTGAGTTTTGCTTTGAGCTCACCTGAAAGTCCGATGTACACTCGCAACAGTAGTCAAAGTGGGGAAAGACAAGGGAAGAAAAAAGGAGTTTACGAATATTGAATGGTAGGAGGTGATGGAGGCGATTACTGTCCACACAACAGTGGAAAATATTACCGATTTAGGTGGACAAAATTCTGAAAGTTGTCTATATTTAACTATTGGGGTCCCAGATTACGGAAAAAAATTATAAAAACTAATTAATTTTTTGGCACGATTGGCGAGCGCACAGTCAAACATCAAATTTATTTGCTTAATCTAAAACTTCCCTACATTTTACGTTTGAAGTCCCAGAATTGGAGAAAAATAATACAAAAAAAAACGGATTATGAGTTGCTGAAACCTGCTTATAGATGTATTCTATATCTTTTAGAAAATTCTTGAAATTATATATTGTAATACTTTTGATTCGGAGTTTTGTGTCTGAAAAATACAATGTATCACCCAAAACGCAAAATTTTTTGCAATATCGAAAGACTAGAAGGATTGATGAAACAAGTCTTAGGGGTAACTTGGGGGTTATATAGTTTTTCGTTATGGAATAGGGGCAACATTTACAAATTGCTAAACTAACTCTACAGGTGAGATTGAATTGTATATTCAATAACGAGTTTGGAAATATAATGTCTTACCTGTCTCAGCAATGTCCATTGTTAAATAATAGCAAAAAGACTGTGCTAAACACACCTTGAACACAATAAATGGCCATCGAATAAAAATAATCCCAATGCCGGTTATTAGGCACTTGTGTGAACAGGAATGATTCACTCATTTATTATTTATTTGTAAACACGGTATTGCGGGAAATATTAGTATTAAGAGTCTTGCAACTAATCATAAAAAGGTGAAGCACTGGAAAATTCCAAATTTTTGTCCACTGTTTGTCCAATTGGTGATTTTACCCTGTGACATGACCCTGATCGATCCCTTTTCCTCAAGCCATCCAAGGTATTAGATTTTTTCACAGATCGAAGGCTTTTGTAAGGTCAACAAAGCACACCGACATTTCCTTTATTTTTCCAATACTTTTTCAACAATCTGCCTCATGGCAAAGATAAGGTCTTGGGTGCTACGATTTTCTCGAAAGCCGTGTTGCTCCTCATCAATTAATCCTTTGATACTTCTTCTTATTCTCTTTTCTAAGATCTTGGAGTAAATCTTCCCTGGTACGCTCAAGAGAGATATGCCTCGGAGGTTGTTGCAATCTCTTATTATCACCTTTCTTCAAGATAGGGAGGATGATGGCTACCTCCCAATCTTTTGGTATTTTCTTTTGCTTCCACATGGGTTTAAACGGATGCAGCAAAATTTCTTTTCCTTCGGCTCCCAGTTATCCATCTGTACACGCTGAGCTATCCGTGGAAGAACAGTACTTCCAAGTGATAACTCAAAATTTAGTGTGGTTCTATTAAAAAAAATTAGTGGACTGTATAGATTTTTTATTTTTTTTTTTTGTTTATTACAAAACAAAAAAATTTGACATAAAATTTAATTTGCCCTCTGCATTTCCTTTGCAATAAGCAAATTTGTGGACTGCTGAAGCAGCGGCTCATCACAGCAGAGTTCGTTAAGTGATTAGCATATCTTTTGGCCACCGCCTGCGTAGTCGTCCGTGTGGGCTGTAAGGATTCCTAGAGCATTTTAATGTTTCTGTAAGAGGGTTGGTGTTATATGTTAGTCTTTGGTGGAAGTTATTGTATTGTTCTGTAGCAGTGGCTGAATGTCGGAATGTTTAAGTCGTTATGCATAACGTCATTTGTTGCGTAGAACGGTGCGTCCACTATTTTGCGCAGCACGTTCGACTGAAAAGACTGTATTCTTTGGATACTTGATAGTTTAGCAGAGCCCCACAGTTCTATCCCGTATGTCCTCCAGATTGGTTTTAGCAAAACTTTGTAAAGAGTTAGTTTGTTGGTTAATGATAATTTAGGACGTCTGTCAAGTAATCTAGATAAAAGACCGTATCGTCTGTTGAGTTCTTTGCGTTTTTGTCAAATGTGGGTCCTCCAGGTCAGTCTTTTGTCCAAGTGAATACCTAAATATCGAATTTCGTCGGAAGTCGGAATAGGAATATTGTTAAAGTTAATGGGAGGAGAAGGTTTATGGTTCAGGGTGAACACTACATGAGCACTCTTGGACTCGTTCATCTTTATTTTCCACCTAGAAGCCCAAGCAGAAATTTCATCAAGGTAATTTTGGAGGGATATTGCCGCTTGAAAAGGATCCTTATTTGGACAAAGAACAGCTGTATCATCAGCAAACGTATCCAAAAGAGTCCTATTGTGCTGGGGAAGATCTGACATGTAAATGTTAAACAATATTGGTCCAAAAACAATGCCCTGAGGTACACCTGCCTTAATTTGCTAATGTCTGAGAGTTCGGTCCCCAGTTTCACAGAAAAATGTCTAATCGAAAGGTATGAAAGGAATATTAAAGAGAACGTAGGTGGAATTTAATTTAAAAATAAAAAATAATGAAAGCAAACGACGAAGCACAATACATTTAATAGACTAAAATACATACAAACAAGATAAGAAACAAATTAACTTAATCATATGCTTAAACAGTTGTTAGAAAATGTAGGAAACAAAATAAACCTAATTAAATACTTGAAAGATGCAAAAAATATATGAATCAGAATTAAATAGTTGTAAGAATGATAAATTAGGAAATTAAATGTTCCAATAATGGATATAGATAGGTTATATTCACTTAAAGATGTCCAGTTGAGTGTTGAAGAAAACGACCGCAGGGCGGCTTGAACGAAGTCGTTCCAAGTTCCAAGGGGAACCATGAGAAGATGAAGAAATATGTTACGTTTGTAAACGTTCAAACGTTGAGAGGAGACTTGGGTCTGTATACGCCACATTTTTACTGTTCAGACGCTACCTTAAGACTCGCCTCGCCAAGAGGCAGTAATAAAAACAATTGAAGTACGATCGTCTTTTTTTTTTTTTCTTTCTCTTCTATTATTTTTCACTTTCTTGGCAAAAACTTGTAATTATATTTACAAAGACAATTTTTAAACCAAATAAAAAATAAAGATTTATACAATAAAATGATCTTATGACAAATATCATAAATTTAGGGAGTTTTTTATTTTCAATTTACCAGCCATGAAAAACCTTATCAGGCCATAACATATGGTGTGAACTACCAGTAGATTTTCCCAATTTCATATTGCAGAGTGCTTCTCAGTCAGTTAGTCATTGTCCATAAGTGATCTTCCCAGGGACCTACCTCTCTTCTGGTGGGGCCTACTAAGAGGCTCGGTCTAGAAGTTAATCAGTCCAAAAACAAGTACTTGGTAATGGAGGAGACGCCTAGGCATAATAAACTGGTCTTATTTGGTGCCTATAAATTTGAACATGTCACAAATTGAATATATTTAGGCTCATGTGCTTCAGAATAATCGCGTGGAAGCTGAAATAGAAAGGAAAGTACTCTCAGCTAACTAGTGCTTCTATAGCCTACGAAAAATACTAAGTGGCTATATCCTCTCCTTTCCAGTACTAACATAATAATAATAATAATAATAATAATAATAATAGGCTTACCGAACCCGAAGGTTCGATGCCGATACCACCAAACTTCGCTTGCATAGACTCGTCCAATGTTCACCGGTCAAGCCCAAGCCCCGAGATCAGCCTTAATGCAATCCTCCCATCGACGCCTCGGCCTACCTTTCGGACGCCTACCAGTCGGTTCAGCGAATACCAACTTTCTCGTAATCCGTTCCTCACTAAGCCCAACAACTTTACGCGCCCATTTGAGTCTCCGCGATGCTATCAACTCAATTATATTCACAGGGTACAAACTCCGCAATTCCGCGTTATGCAACCTTCTAAACTCCCCAGTGGCCTCATCTCTCTTTGGACCAAATATTTTACGCAATACCTTATTTTCGAAAACCTTAAGCCGCTGTTCATCCTTTAAAGTAAGCGGCCACGTTTCACATCCGTAAAGAACCGTTGGAAGAATAATAGTTTTATAAATTCTAATCTTTAAGTTTTTAGATAGAAGCCGCGAACTAAGTAACTTAGCAACTGAATAATAACACGCATTTCCCACCTTTAACCGGGACTTTATTTCTTCCTGGATTTCATTTTTTCTAGTTATAATTGAACCTAAATACTTGAATTTCTCAACGTGTTTCAAAGTATGACCTGATACATCAATATCACCAAGATCGACACCGTTTCTGCTACTAATCATATACTTCGTCTTATCGGTATTTAATTCGAGTCCTATTTCTTTACCGGTTTTTATTAACACACTTGTATTTAGTTGTATGGTTTCCGTGTCTTCACCTAGCAGTACCAGATCATCGGCATACCTCAAAACCGGAATCTTGTCACCCATATTTAAGCCTTTCTCGGTACACATCACCTTTTCTATGACATATTCTAAAGCTATATTAAATAACACAGGTGAAAGGGAGTCACCCTGTTTCAAACCCGATCGCACCTCAAATCTCTCGGAGTAATTATGACCGATTCTAACTTTATGGAATGTTTCCGACAAACACATCTCTACTAGGTTTACTAACTTTCTAGGTATTCCCTGTTCAATCATGATGTTATATAGCTTCTGACGGTCTATTGAATCATAAGCCTTTTTAAAATCGATATAAAGTTGATGGACTACACCGTTGTATTCCAATTTTTTCTCTAATATTTGACGTAAGGAAAATATTTGGTCAATAGTCGAGCGATTCCGCCTAAAACCACATTGGTAATCTCCGATAATTTCCTCAGCGTATTCCGTTATTCGACTAGTTAGAATTGACGAGAATATTTTATAGCATACTGGGAGAAGAGAGATCCCACGATAGTTGTTACAATCCGACCTCGGTCCTTTTTTGTGAATCGGAATAAGTATTGATTCTTTCCATTCTTCGGGCATTTTTTCAGTTTCCCAGATCTTTTTAACTAAAAATGTATTTTGGAAACGCCCGCTTCTCCACACGCCTTGATTAATTCACTCGTGATATTATCATTTCCTGCGGCCTTATAACGTTTTAATTTTCCTATCGCCATTTGGACTTCCTCTTTACTCGGTGCGTCTATCCATGGTTCAGCGCTCTGATATTCAGAGAGAGGAGATTGATTATTATTTTCCGTATTTAAGATGCCGTCAAAGTGTTGTTTAAATTTATTTATTTACAGTACTAACATACGGCTCGGAAACCTGGACTATGGCTAGGAATAGTGAGCGAAATGTCCTCGTGATTGAACGAAAAATCCTTCTAAGGATATTTGGAGGAGATTCAGTTCTGATGGAGTCGTTCGATTTACGACGTATTTAACGAGCTGAATGTAGTTAAGGTCATCAAACTAGGCCGATTACGATGGCACGCATGGGTGAAGAGGAACTACCTAGAAAACTCACCAAAGCCGTCTCTACGGAACCAGAAACAGAGAGTGGTCGAGATGTAGATGGAAGGATGGTGTTTCTCCATCATGTGTAATTCAGTTAACTACCTTTTATGTTCCTGAGGCTAATCGAACTATGCTACAGTGGGAGTCCTATATTTCGCTTGCCCAAGTTTTATTAGGATATCTTTAACGAGTATCGTAGAGGCCCACAGACATAACTAACGATAGTTTACTCCTTTTAAAATAAATCTAGGGTCACCTGCCACGTTTGGACCTGCGACCTTAGGCATAGAAGGCTGTTATGCTAGCCACTACACCACGGTTGACCCTTTTTTTATATGAAGTCGTATATATATAATAATAATAAAAGTAATGGAATTAGGAAGGTTAAAAATAGGGGAAAATAATTTAAGTATGCCATTTTTGTATAAAAATGTAAAACTATATTTTATATTAAAAAACCAAATACAAAATAAAAAAAAATCGTGTCTTCACTTGTTGTCCGTCATCCGATGAAAGGCGCTGCGGGCGGAAAAGGTAGGGCAGGCGGAAGTGGTGCGGCAGGCGGAAGTGGCGCGGCAGGCGGAAGTGGTACGACAGGCGCTGCTTGAGGTAGGGGTACCAGTGGCGCTGGTGGCGGTGGCGGCAGGAGGTAGTAGGCCGGAAGGTTGGCCCTGTAGCTGTTGATGGAGACTGCGTGAGGGAGCACGGCCTGAGGTCGGTAGTGGATCCAGTTTGAGGGTGCGACGTCGGAGGCGGCCAAGGTGGCGTAGCAGGCCGCTGCGATCTGTGCAACATCTTTTGTTAGTAAAGGAAAGTACATCGAGTATCATCCCATCCCAAGGTCCTTATCCGAAAACCTAAATCGTATTCGAAAATCCTATCCCGAGAGCCAAAAATAAATTCCAAGAATCGAAACCACATTCCAAATACCGCAATTCCATCCCCAAAATCCACCTAAAAACATATCTCAAGTATCTAAAATACCAAATAATTAGGACCGATTGCAAGAACCAAAAACACGACCCGAGAGCCTACATCATATTGCAAGATCCTATCCCGAAAACAAAAAAAACCATCCCAAGAACGGGAAATTACTCCCATAGACCTATCGCAAAAAGATCTCTAGGACCAACATCTTATTACATATTTCTATCTCAAGAACAGAAATCGTATTCCGAAATTCTATCCCGAGGACCATCATCGTATTCCAAAAGCCTATCCCGATTTCGGAATATGATTATGGTCCTCGGAACCTGTCCCTGGACCATAATCGTATTTCAAACACAGAAATCGTATTCCAAAATATTATCCCTTGGATGTTATTCCAAAATACTACCTCAAGAGCAGAAATCGTATTGCATGATCCTATTTCGAAGACCAAAACACATTTCAAGAACTGAAAATTGCTCCAATCTCAAAAAACGAGAATTCCTCCCCAAAAACCCGCCCAAGTAACCAACTTCAGAAACAAAAATATATTAGAAGAACAACGATAACAAATCCCAAGGACAGATATCGTACACCATCATTTTCCGAGAACAAAAAACACATTCCAAGAACAGAAAATAACACTCAAAGACCGATCGCAATATAACAGAAAAAAACATTTTAAGGACCATCATCGGATTCCAAAATCTTATCCCGTGGAGCAACATCGCATTCCAAGATTCTATGCCGAAGATCAACATTGTATTTCAAAATCCAATCTTGAGACCAGAAATCGTATTACATGGTCTTACACGTATTTGGAGGATTGTTCTTATTTCATCTAATCTCTAGAACCAAAAGCACATTCTAGTTCACATGCATTTTGCACCATTTTACAATTTTCTCAAAAACGGCTGTAACAATTTTTATTAAACCCACAACATGGGTTTAAAATTTAATCGGCTTAAATAAATAATAAATATAATAAAATAATAATAAATATGAAGAATCCATTGGTATGACCTCGAATGGTAACAACAAAGTCTGTTTTTGATATATTGCGTTGTTTCACATGAAATGTCCGTTTTTCATTCGTTCTGAAATACATATGGGATTTTCCAGGTCTCTGTTGTTTTCTTCCGAAGGTGTACATATTTAAAGTAAACTGTTGCTAATCCTCTACCTTTGTATTATAAACATTAGCTTCCCAATCAATTACCCACTTTTTAGTATACCTCCAAATATGAACATGGAAACACGCGATTTTCGAGTAATATTTTTGTACGAGTTTAAACTCGGCAGCTGAGGCCGCTAGAAATATTTGCAAGGCGTTTGGGGAAGGGAGTGTCAATGAACGAACCATTCGCCGTTGGTTTGCTAAGTTTTCAGCTGGGGATACCGACTTGGAAAACCTGCCCCGAGGAAGACCTCCGTCCGTAATAGACAACGATGTCCTCAAACATACAGTAGAAGGAAACCCCTACCAAACAGTTAAAGGACTCTCAGCACAACTAAATGCAAGTGCATCTACCGTTTCCAGACATTTAAAGTGTATTGAGAAAGTAAAAAAGCTCGATACATGGGTACCTCATGATCTCGCTCAGCGGCAGCAAGACGCCATGTTTCAAAACATACCGTGCAAAAATTGAAAGAACTGGGATACGAAGTTCTTCCGCACCCATCATATTCTCCCGACTTGTCTCCAACAGATTACCACCTGTTCAGGAATTTAGACAACTTCGTCAAAGGAAAACTTTTTGAAAATGATAATCAAGTGAAAAGTGCGTTTTCAGATTTTGTATAACTTCAAAGCTCAGAGCTTTTCAGTTCGGGGATAAAAAAATTGGTGTCACGTGGGGAAAAATGTGTAGAAAAAGAGGTAAATACTTGGAATAATATTATCTTGTTTTCATATCGTATTTTTAATAAAATCCTATACCTTGAAAACGGACATTTCATGTGACACAACCCAATAAAAAAACAAAAAAAACGCTACGAACATGTTTTATTACCCAATAATTTGAACTATTCAGATTGAAATTGTCTTACAGGGCTTAAATGCCGATAGTTTACATTTTCTTTCCCTGAACTACCTCTCATATTGTAGATTTGAATAAATTTATAAAACCATAAACATCCTGTTATCATTAACAAAAAAACGGGTAAAATTATCTGTGGCGGTCGTGAATAAGTGGTTTAGTCAAAATCTCTCATTTTACAGGTGAGCGACTTAAAGTATTACGTAATACCAAAATAGAGTTATTAATTACAGCTTTCTTTCCAACTAAAATTTCTTCTACCAAGAAATTTCTTAAACCAATTAAATACGACGTAGGAGAAGGTCTGAGGGAGCGATACGTGAAGTTAACTCATTTTTGATATAACGAGTTATCTAGTTTTTCACTACCGCCACAGATTTAATCAATATCATAAGTTTCCAACGAAACTAAATAAACTTTTTTGTTAATATTATTTATTATTTATTTATGTCGCCTCTACCCTAGTGGGTCATTGGCGTTCACATTTACATTTTACACTCTGTTATAATATAAACTTCTTTTTAAATACTTCAAGAGGATATTGGCTTTTTTTTCATCATCTTGTAATAATTCTTTTAGAGTTTTTTCCATTTTTAGTTCAATTCTTAATTTGTTGAAGATTGGACAATCTAACAATATATGTTTTACTGTTCTCACTGTGTCACATTTTGTACATGTTGGGGCTTCTAAACCTCGCAGAAGGTAGCCGTGGGAGAACTCACTATGTCCTATCCGAAGTCTGCAGAGGATCACTTCTTCTCTCCTTGACTTTCTGTTGGAGGTCTTCCAACGGGCACAATCTTTTTTTATTTCACTTAATTTAGATGGATTTGCATTCCATTCGACCTGCCACTTTTCCTTCTGTAAAGATCTGAACTGCCTTGTCCAGTCTTGCAGAGGGACTTTGTTGACCATCGTTGCTTGAGGTGCAGTCAAACGACGAGCAGAGTTTGCCGCGGCATCGGCTTTTTCATTGCCATATATGCCACTGTGAGCGGGAACCCATATTAATACCACTTCTTTATTCTTCATCCGGATTTCACAGTATATATTGTGGATTTCTGCCACTACTGGATGCCTAATCTTTGAGCTATGAATAGCTTTCAAAACGTTCTTTGAGTCGGACACAATGGCAAATTTTTGATAATGCTCTGAACCTCTTATATACAACAGAGCTTCTCTGATGGCATTGGCCTCTCCTGTGAAGACTGAGCAAGCTTCTGGAAGGTTGTATAGAAGTTCTTCATTCGCCGTTATGACCGAAAAACCTACAGAGTCTCCTGTTTTAGATGCGTCCGTATAAAGGATGCTATGATCCGGATAGTTACTTATTAGTTCTAAAAAGGCTACTTGATTTTCTTGAGGAACTAGTGCCCTTTTAGAAAAATGTGGAGATTCTATGATTGGAATTTTAGGGGCACACCAACTTGGTTTACAGACTTCTGGTAACTGTTGAACGATGGCTAGATCCATATTCAGAGATGAGGTTATTTCAAGTACTTTTTTTCCAAATCATTTCTTAATAATGGTTCTGCACCGAATAGAACGTTTTTTAATGGATGTTTTGGAATTGAAACTATTTTTGCTCCGTATTTTGCCATTGTATAATGTCTTCTTGACTCGAGGGAGGGTTCACCAATTTCGACACTTACACTTTCGACCGGAGACGTTCTGTAAGCACCCGAGCATATCCTAAGTGCCGCATTGTGTACGGGATCTAATATCCGCAGAATACTTTTCTTCGCGGTGCCGAAAGCACAAGAACCGTAGCCAATCTTGCTTTGTACTATTGCTTTATATACAATTAATAGGCTGCTTCTATCTGCTCCCCAACCAGAGTGTGAAAGACACTTGAGGAGACCGAGCCTTTTCAAGCATTCTTTCATAAGATTTTTGATATGGGGAATCCACTTCAAACCTCTATCTAATTGGAGACCGAGGTACTTTTGATGATCTACGAATTGGATGTCTTCCGTTCCTAATTTCAAAGTTGGATTTGTAGAGCATCCTCTCAATCTGCATAGGTGCATGGCTTTGGTTTTTTGTGTAGAAAAATTAAAGCCACTTTTTCGAGCCCAGATTTGAGCTTTTCTCAACGCCTTCTGAAGCTTCCACTTAATGAATTCAAGGGATTTGCTACGAATTAAGAGCAATATATCATCGGCAAATAATACAACTTTAATAGCTCTTTCGAAAATCTTGGGCAAATCGTTTGTTGCAACGAGGAATAGCGTAGCACTTAGAGGTGAGCCTTGAGGTGTACCATTTTGCAATGTGTTAAGAGATGACAACGAAGATCCAACTCTGACTCGAAAATTCTATCTTTGAGGAAATCGGCTATGTAAGACCACAAGTTTCCCTGAATTCCATAATTTGTTAGAATTCGCATCAAGTTCTCCTTACACATAGTGTCATATGCCTTTTCTAAGTCAAGAAAAACAGTTATCAAATGTTCTTTTTGGGCGAAAGCTTCTTCGGCTTCACACTGCAGGGACGTTATTGCATCTATCGTTGAATAATGTTCTCTGAAACCAAATTGTTGAGGAATCAACAGTTTATTATGTTGCATAAAGTGCACAAGCCTGGTGTTCACCATTTTTTCTTGTATCTTCGAGAAACATGGTAGCAACGATATAGGTCGAAAGTCCTTGGGATGAATGGAAATATCTCTCTTCGGAACAGGTGCGATAATTGATGTTTTCCATAGCCTAGGAATACGCCCAGTCTCCCAGATGTCATTGAACAATCGTAATAGATGAGAACGCCCTTCATATGGTAAATGTTTTATCATTTCATATGAAACCTCGTCAATACCAGATGCACCATTATTACGGCTGTTTTTAATCACCGTTTCCATTTCTTCCATTGAGAATGGGACGTTATAATAATCATTGCGATAAGTATGAGTACCGTTTTGTGTTTGTTCCTGTTCGATCCTTTCTACTGTTTCCTTTCCACTGTGGGAGCTTAAAGAAAATACGTTAAATTGTTTTGCCAATGCTTCCGCTATTTCTGTGGGATCAGTGACTATTTCCCCTTCGATTTCCAAACCAGGTATTCCTTTGTTGTTTCTGATTCCACGGATCGATCTAATTTTGGTCCACATTAGGGCGGCAGGAGTTTCGTAATTAATTGACGAGACGAATTCTTTCCACGATGACTTCTTGCTATCTTTAATAATTCTATTAGCAATGGATCTAAGTCTCTTGAATTCAATGGCATCGCCTATATTCCGGCTTCTTCTATACTTGTTTAACGCCCGTTTTTTATCTCGAATAGCTGCTTGACATCGCTCATTCCACCACGGTACTCTTTTCCTAAGTTGTGCTTTTGAAGCAGTTGGAATATTCTCGTGAGCAGCTTGCAGTATTATTTCATTTAAGATTGTTACCTTAAAGTCTACGTCATTTTCATTACTTTCAAGCTTCTCGCTATTCACGATGAAGGATTTCTGAAAGCTCTCCCAGTCGGCCGCCGCATACTTCCAATGTAGCTTTAAATTATGTGGTAGTGATGATCCTTGGATCCTAACAATGATAGGGAAACGATCACTACCATATAGGTGGGTTTTGGTTTCCCAGGTACATTTAGGTGCCAATCTAACGTCTACAATAGTCAAGTCTATGGCAGAAAAGCCATTTCTAGCTGAGCAGAAGTGGGTTGGAGATCCAGTATTGAGAATAGTGGCTGTGCTGCTATCCTCTAAAAATTTTACGATTTTATGTCCTCTATGTCCATTATCTTGCAAAGGAGAACCCCAGACTAAGCTGTGAGCGTTAAAATCTCCCAGAAGGAGATATGGCCTCGGTAACTGATCAACAATGTGTTCTATGTCCTCCCTCGAGAACTCAATTGCTGGCGGTATGTATATATTACAAACTGTCAGGGATTGTGTACCTTTAATCACCGCTGCTACAGTCTCGAGATGGGTGTCTAATTTCAGCTCCTCTGAGAAAATGTCAGCTCTTACCAATGTTAAGACCCCTCCCCATGATCTCTCGGTACCCTGTCTGTCCCTTCGGTATACACAATAATTTTTGCAATTCAATAACTGACCTTCTTTTAAGTGTGTTTCCTGGAGGCAGCAACACAATGGATTTTCCTCGCTCAATAGTTTCTGAAAGTATTCATAATGGCGAAAAATACCATTGCAATTCCACTGTATTATTGGCTCCATTTGGCATATTAAAATTTATTGTCTAGCCAAACCAACACCGGAAAGTGTTGAATCGCTAGAATCAGAAAAGGATTCTGTAATTTGATCTGGAGTTGCACTACTTAGTTCTTTTATGATTTTGGAGACCTTTATCTTGATTCCTCTGTTTGTTAGTTTATGTCTAATTTCCGTTAGCATTGTTTTTAGTCCAGTGGTGTTTCTTGTAAACTGTGAGGCAAGTTCTTTTATGTTCGATGGTTTTTCGGCTTGGGCCATCTCTAAAAATAGACACAATTTCGTAAAGGCTAGAGGGTATCGATGATCATTTGTTACTTGAATACGAACCGGTTCTAAAATGTCTCTAATTGTAGGTTTTTGAATTTTAGATTTTGCTTGGGATACAGTAGGTTTTGTTGGTGGATCTGCTTTGTGTTGTAATTTGTCTTGTTTTGTAGTGTCTGATACTTGTTTTTTGTTCGTTTTACCTATCGTTGGTGATTCTTTATGTCGTTGATTATCGCCTGGAGGAGCCGATGTTTGCTCAATTTTTTCATTTTTACAGATAGGTTCAATATCTCGCGAACAATGTGGTTTCTGTTGGGGTTTTACTGGTTCAATCTGGGCACAGACAAGTCGTTCAATATTTATGCTATTTTTATTAAGTGATGTCTGATTTTCCGTTTCTTGGTAGTTTTTTTCAGTGACTGTATCGGGTTGGTGGGTAGCTTGAGGATGCAGTTCTTTTGGCGCTGAATCTGGGCAATCTGCCGCGAAGTGACCTGGTTTCTTGCAGACATAACAAAGTAATACGTCCTCAGAAAAGAAAATGCGTGAGGTAAGCCCATCATGGGTGAGTACAATTGAACTTGAAAGTTTTTCTAAATCTTCCGGTACAATAAACACCTGCCTCCTAAAACTCAAGATGTGGCTGACCTTAGAATTTTGGTATCCTCCCTTCAAGAACGTAATCGGAGAGAGTAATCTAATACCTAATATTTTTAATTCACTTTCAATAAGGCTGCTAGGAATACTCGGACAAGCATTGGATATGATGATGCGTTTGGCAGGGTTTACCAGCCGCCTCATTGGAACTACATTCTCACCAATGGTTAAAGTGCTGTGGTTGGATAGTAGTTGATCTACTTGTTCTTTACAATTTAGGTGGATGCAAAATCTATTATTAGAGATACGTGAAGCGAAACGTATACATTTTGGATCTACAAGTTCCGCTAAACCTTCTACATAGTCTTTTTGCTTAATACCCTTAATAGTTGGTAGGACAATAGCATACTCACGGTGTGACACAGGTTGATTTGTCGTCATTTGGGCATACGTTAAACGAGTTGGGGTCTTCTTGGTTTCTACATTAACACCAGATAATATTTTGGGTTCTTTTGCTTTGGATTCCTTATTACGCTGTGAAGGTAGTTCCGCGGCCTTCAATTCTTCATTAGTTGCCTCATTACCGTTCATTTTTACCGAGCGGTGCAGTCGGGGTTGCACACTCGGTAAAGAAACAGTTACTTTCGCGAACGAACAATACCTTCAACTAAGAGTCGGGTATTGTCGCGTTATAACGTTGATTTAATGTTCAAGAAATATCCTGGAACGACAAGAAAACAGAAAATTGTTTTCGTAATTTTTTTAACAACTTTTAACTTCAATAGCCTCCAGCTGTTTTTTTTTTTTTTTTTTTTCCTTTAACTTAATAATTTTTAAATTGATTTAATAGTTTTTAAATTGTTTTAACAGCCGATGTAAATAAAAGTTTGTGGCCCGAACCAGATTTTTTTCATCTCTAAGTGTATTTAAAATTTCTTAAATTAATTATATAAGTGGAAATAATCGGGGGTCAGTCTTTTTTTAAAAAAATTTTGCCGACGTTTCAAGGCTCAAGCTTGTGGGCCATCATCAGGGCAGTGCTGAGCCATGTCCAAGCATAAAACTGATCGTTTTAAATTAATTTAAACATGTAATGAAAGTCGTGTAAGATGGACGAATTTGATAATCAAATATAGGAGAAAAGAGGAAACATTTTTTTTTAAAGTATAAATTATAAATTTATGTTTTTGAAGATAAGAACAGCAATATAGATGAATGATATAACGTTTAAAAGCTAATGATTGTAGAAAAAATATCATTTAAACACTTAGTTTTAAAATGTAATGGAGAGCAATGTAAATCCGATAAAACTAACTGAGATTTGTAGATAATAATATGATAAATTATTTAATAAAACACTGTTTTGGTTGAAACTCAATTAATTAATTCTTAAACAATTTATTTTCATCTTAACTGTATTTGAAAATTGATTTTAACAACGAAGTTAAGTAAAAGTCGTGTGTTGCTCGCACCAGAGTTTTTATATTATTTGATTTCAAACATATGTTTCCTCTATTTATTAGTTCTTAAATCGATATAATAGCCGAAGCGAGTAAAGGAAGTGTGTTGCCCGCAACAGTTTTTTTAATATACTATTCTCATTATGGGGAGCCGGTGGCTGAGTGGCTAGCGCGCTAGTCTCCCACGCCAGAGTTGTGAGTTCGAGTCCCAGTCCCAGCGGGACTTTTATAAGAATATAATTAAATGGGGACTCACTCACAGCCTCTCCCCCGGGTAGTGAGACTCTTCAGCCTCTTGATGGTAACTCGCAAAAATAGGCGTAAGGAGTGATGACCCTACCCTAACTAAATATTTCATCGAGAAACGTGAGTTACATTCTTCCAGGATGTATAGACCCACGCCAAGGGCCTACACGGCCTGTCGCGCCAGAGAAAAAAAAAAAAAAATTCTCATTAAAAATCGTTAAACCCAAATTTGTATTATTATTCTCAAGTATCACTTCAGGTCAGCCGGTTTTTGGTGAAAAGTTGTTGTACCGTTTCGGGCGTATAGTTCTCTTGAAATTTCGGTTTCGTTCGACTTTTAGTTTTTGTGCTATACTTACCTCACACACACACACCGTTTTGCGGTGCGACTTAGTCATTTAGAATCAGGAAACCCTAAAGCTTTTATTTTCATTGAAAATTGGAATTCTAAAATTTTTCACGATCACAATATTGTCTCCAATTTTTACTTTCACTTATTATATATAGTAAGGGAAAGTATTGCAATCGTGAAAATTTTCGAATTCCAGTTTTCAACGGAAATACACGTTTTAGGGTCCCCTGAGTCCAAATCACCAAGTCCGGCAAAAAGGTTTGTGTGTGTGTGGTAACTCCCAGGCGAAAACGGTAGGTCCTATGAAACTGAAATTTCATATTTAAGACAACCATACGCACGAGACGTTACAAAACCTTTTTCATCAAAATGAGCTTACCAGAAGATCCACTTTATACCATGCATTTTGCACCTTTTTTCGATTTTCTCAAAAACGGTTCCGACGATTTTAATTAAACTCGCTATATCGATGTAAAATTTAATGATCTTTAATATCATGTAGTTTTCATTCTGATTAAAATGGTCTGACATGGCCTAAATGCCGATATTTTACTTTTTTTTCCCTGTAAAGTACCTTTAATTTCGTAGATTTTATAAAAATAAATATTTTATCTTGTTACCACTGATGAAAAACAGGTAAATATATAAATTGAATGAATTCGATACCCATCTAAAGGAGAAAAGTGAAAAAATATTTTTTTAATGCAATTTTTCGATTTTGAAACAACAGTCATGCCGTTGGAAAGCTAAAGATTTTAGAGAAAATATTATATCATACACAAGCTTTTAAAAGTTAATAGAGAGTGATGAAGAGCAGATAAATTGATTATTTTAGATAATAATGTAATAGATTTTTTAATAAAATACATGTTTTTTATATAAATTCAATTTAATTAATTTTTTAATAGTTTCACGTATTTTTATCTCTAACTGTATTTTAAAATTCTTTCATTTATTTTAAAAATGGAGCTAAGTGAGAGTCGTGTGTTGCCCGCACCAGATTTTTTAGGATCTAGGGGGTTCTTGCCTTTCAAATGAATTTATAAAGGGGTCCGCGAAAAATTTTGTTGGAAACCACTGTGCTAAAGCAATGTAGAGTAATTCTTTAACTTTATTTGAAAGTTCTTAAATTGACTTTAAGTACAGAGCAAGTAGAAGTTGTGCGTTACGCTCCTTAATGTGTTTATGACAATATTTGCGATAAACATGCTGAAATACAAAAATAAATTATCGAATAAGTTGCTATGTCTCTCTTACTATGAAATATCCCCTTTCCACTTACCAGGTGAAGTAGGAGCATGGTGGAGTGGCAGACAGACTGTGGGCCGAAGCTAGGCGGGGCAATATATAGTCTACCAGTGGCCCAGGGTGTGCTCTGCATTATATTAACTCATTTATATAATGCTTAAAACTTTTGGCAACTCGAGGGCGAAAGTGTCACTGAAATTAATACATGAGCCTCGTCTATGGAGAAACTCCTTGCGTCACAATAACCTAGGCCAAATAGGGATGGCATATCCTTATCGATACTATCCAAATATCGATATTTTAGCAACGATATTGTTGCTCTTGTCATTTAACGCCACTTGATGCTACTCTAGCTAATCAGACGATGATATAGTGGGAGTCCTAGGTTTTGCCTATCCAGGTTTAACTAGAATAGAGTTCTTTAACAAGTACCTAACAATGCACCATCTTTTTTACGCCCCCTCCAAAGGACGACATAACTAAGGATTTTTATTATTCCCATTAAACGCAACGATATTTAATATTGCAATAAAAATATCTGTTGACAATACATAGGAATATAGATAGATTCTTCAAAATACTATCGTTTAAAGTATGCTGCCGGGAGGATAAAAATACTTTTTAACAAATAAACTTTCCCTTAGTCATGAACCAGTGACTACCTGCCCTACAGTGTCCTTTAATGACACTCCACTAGCCCCTGTTGAACAGATTCGATACCTAGGACTCCACCTTGACAAACATCACACTTGGAATCCTAATACAAGACTAAAACGACAAGAAACTGTTCGACGTTTTTTACTACATCAACTCTTACTAGACAAACGCTCAAACGTCCCACTTAATCCCAAAAGACTCATCTACATGACCATAATAAGGCCGATATGGACGTACGGAGTAGAGCTATGGGGTTCGACTAAATCATCGAATTCTTCTCGTATTGAATCTTTACAATCCAAATTCCTTAGTAAAATCCTTAACGCTCCTTTCTTTGTCACGAATAAACTCATCCATGTAGACCTTAATGTTCCATATGTTATTGAATCAGCCCGAACCAAGTATCAATCATTCCATGAAAAACTCCATTCCCATTTTAACCCACTAGTTTCTATCCTATCATCCTCTAGAATTCCGAGACGTCTGAAAAGAAGATAGCCCCGAGACCCAGTTAAGAATATTTTTAGAGTGCTGCCAGTGGGTAGTGTCTCTAAATTTATTTCAGGTCAGTTTACTATGTCCATCACGTTTACTTGATGTATATAATGAAGTTGTAAATATCTATAAAAAATCTGGTGCGCGCAATACACGACTTACCTCCTTTATTGGAATTATTAAGAACTTTTGAATAAATTAATAGATGAAAACAGGCCAATAAAATTACTTCGAGTTTCGACAGATACATGTGTTTCATTAAATAATCTGCAACAATCTTTGCCTCGTTTTCTCAATTATAAAATTTCAGTTTCGTATACCCTATCGTTTTCAAGTTGGAGTTTACCGCACACATCCACACTTACAGGACTTTTTGCGTGAATTATTGGGTTGTGTCACATGAAATGTCCGTTTTCAAGGTAAAGGATTTTTATTAAAAATACGACAAGAAAACAAGATAATTTTATTCGAAGTATTTACCTTCTTTTTCTACATATTTTTCCCAACGTGACACCAACTTTTTTTATCCCCGAACTGAAAAACTCTGAGCTTTGAAGTGAAACAAAATCTGAAAACGCACTTTTCACTTGATCATCATTTTCAAAATGTTTTCCTTTGACGAAGTTGTCTAAATTCCTGAACAGGTGGTAATCTGTTGGAGACAAGTCGGGAGAATATGGTGGGTGCGGAAGAACTTCGTAGCCCAGTTTTTTCAATTTTCGCACGGTACGTTTTGAAACATGGGGTCTTGCTGCCGCTCAGTGAGTTCATGAGGTACCCATGTATCGAGCTTTTTTACTTTCTCAATACACTTTAAAAGTCTGGAAACGGTAGATGCACTAGTATTTAGTTGTGCTGAGAGTCCTTTAACTGTTTGGTAGGGGTTTCCTTCTATATCGTTGTCTATTACGGACGGAGGTCTTCCTCGGGGCAAGTTTTCCAAGTCGGTATCCCCAGCTGAAAACTTAGCAAACCAAAGGGGAATTGGTCCGTTCAGTAACACTGCCTTCCCCAAACGCCTTGCAAATATTTCTAGCGACCTTAGCTGCTGAATGGCCGAGTTTAAACTCGTACAAAAATATTACTCGAAAATCGTTTTCCATGTTCATATTTGAAGGTATACTAAAAAGTGGGTAATTGATTGGGAAGCTAATGTTTATAATACAAAGGTAGATGATTAGTAACGGTTTACTTTAAATATGTAAACATTCGGAAGAACACAACAGAGACCTGCAAAATCCTTTATGTATTTCAGAAACTATAAAAAACGGACATTTCATGTGAAACAACCCAATATATAATACAGTTGTAAATATCAATAAATATGTTTAAAAATAAAATCGTAAACAAATATGGTGCGAGCAACACGCGACTTACCTCCGTTGTTCGAATCATTAAGAACTTTCAAACTTTTTGCGGGAATTGGTTATTTGGATTCAAGGGATCCTAAATCGTGTATTTATGTTAGAAAATAGAATTCGAAAAATTACACTTTCGCAAGGAATTTACCCGTCAATTTCATAGTTGTTCCATAAACCATTTCAGCAATCCAGGCACTTGTCTCGGGATTGAATGAAGCACGCAAACCCAAAAAAATTGTTGGTAATGCTTCTGACCATTTTAAAGAACCATTTGCTTTTCTGTGTGCGGTGTAGTCTTTCAACTTTCTCATTAGTCTGAGGATGGTATGAGGGTTTTCCTCTGAAATTTAGTTCCAAACAGCAAACTTAGGTTTCTTGAACAGATGCGACTCATATTCTCTGCCTTGGTCGGAAATTAGAGAAAATATGACGCCACATCGTACATTCCAATTGTCATAAAATGGTCTTGTGACAACTTCTACTGTGATCTCTGCGAGTGGCATTGCTTCCATCCAACTGGTGAATCGGTCTATCGCATAGAATTTTCTTGGTGACATTCCACAGGAATTGTCAAAGTCAAGAGGGAAGAAAGGAAGGAATTAAAGGATTGGAAATGGTATATTACCAACACCCTCTTTAATTATCTACAATAAAAGTTATAAATATAATTATATAAATAATATTGAGATTATTTTGTTGATCCAGGGATTGGCTATTAAATAAACTTTTTTTTTTTAACTAAATGCAGCGGAATGGGGTGAATAAATAAATAATACAAATAATTTATACAAAATTTTATTTAAAATAAATATTTTTTTTAGGAACCTTAAATAATCACACATAATATAAATGATCTCATATATACAATATAAATTTGCTTTGGAAAATAAATAAATTTTGAGCTATGCTGTCCATTTAAAAACTAACCTTATTGAGGCCAAACAATATCTTCAATCCATCCTACATAGGGATATACTTTTGTATAGACACCAGGAATGTTTGTATTCTTCCTACACTTGATGCCAAAAGACGTTATACCAACTAGAGTGAACATGCAGGGAAGTTCCTTGTTTTTGTGTCTGATTTGAACTGGTCCTCCTGAATCACCCTGCAAAATAACATTCAATTTAAAAAGAAAATATTTATTAAAATCATTCAAAGAAAACTTTACAAGTCCTATTTGAATATAAATTTATTCTAATGATTTTTTATATGATTATCAATGATGACCACTCAAATCAAAACAAATTAAACAGGCCATGATTTACTTCATCTTCACAATTTACTTAAGAAGAACGGTATATTTTTTATTATGGTATTTTACACAACAAAATGTTTTTTTCTGATTTTTTTTTAGAAAAAAAAAATATTTTACTAGTAACATTTATCTCAGAAACTACACAACTCAAAAATATCTATCCTCACTCAAATTGTACCTCATTAAATGGGCCATAATGTAGTTTTCTTCATATTTTTCATAGGAAGAACAGTTTCTATTAAATTTAACACATACAAGCAAACATCACGTTTGCAAACACATCATGCAAAATGTTGATTTCTGATTATAGAAAAAAAGAATATTTTTACTTAAACTATTTTTTCCTCTAGTAAGCTCCTTGTTTCTTCACTTATTTTCTCCCACTTTGACTATTGTTGTGTGGTGTATAGCGGCCTCCCGGTAGTGCTGAAGACAGACTAAATAAAGCATTATGAACATTTTCTTAAGATTTGTCTTCGGCACTTCAAGGAGGTCTTATGTTACCCACTTATACGGTGAATTAAAGTGGCTTCTCTCCTCCACCCGCATACAATATTTCCTTGAATCATACCTTTACCAAAGCAACCAAACTCCCAGCATCCTTCCTACATCCACAGTCTCCTTCTATTTAAATCCTCCAACCACACACTTGAAATTATATCGCGACATTCTGTCCTTTACATTCCTACCCACAGAACCAAAACTTTTTATCATTCCTTTATTGTTTGCTCTACTACAATCTGGGTTTCCCGACCGACTCATATCCGCCATGCCTCTTCTCTATCACTATTCAGGTCCCAACTGTTCCAATATCTTCTCTCTTCCCAAACTGACACTCAACAATTCTGATATGTCAATTCTACCTAGAAGTCTACATTGAATGAATGAAGATAACTGTTTACCGCCCAAATTTTAATTTCTTCTTCTTCTTTTGCTTGTCCCTGTAGTGCCGTATCAGTGTAGGGGAGCGTTCAGCCACCGGCTCCAATCCTCTCTATTCCCAGCTAGGTTCCTGGCCTGGCGGAGATCTTTCCCTCTTGCTCTGCAAAGCTTGTTGACGTACTCCAGGTAGGACATCCTTGGTTGCCCCCGAGGCCTTCTCCCATCTGACAAGTAATCCATAGTTTTTAGAGGATCTCTGAGATCCTCCATTCTAATAACGTGGCCGAACCACTTCAGCTGACGGGTTCGCAGAATTTCCTTTAACAGCGCAACCTCCAGTTCCTGGCGTATCCGCTCATTCCTGACGCGATCTCTTCTTGTCTTTCTCACTATTCTTCGCAGGAACTTCATTTCAGCAGCTGTGACTCTGCTCTCCTGCCAGTCCGTCAATATCCAGCTTTCAGCCCCATATTGTAGTATAGGCAAATATACTGACTTGAAGATATGGAGCTTAACACCTCTACCCACCTCTCGCTTCCCTACTACAGTATTGCATATCTGATAGTAGACTGCATTTGCCTTCATGATTCTTTTTGATTTTTCAGAGTCTATTTTCCCAGATTTTTCTATTACTGTGCCGAGGTAGGTGAAATCCGTAACCATTTCCATTTCCTCTCCATTACAGTATATATGGACATCTTCCACTTGCATTCCCATCAAACTTTAATTTCATTTTGTTAAAATAAGATTTTATTTTTTCAGAAGACAAAATTTAGAAGATATTTTTTTTTTCTTAATTTCTTTTTAGTTTTTTATGTATAGTATTTCTCCTTATTTTATCATTGTAAATAATAATTAATCATCTTTATTTTGTCTATTGGCCAGACATATTATATATTTCAATTGTACATAACTGTTATTCTTAAGAATAAACTTTTTTTTGTATTCTATTCTATTCTATTTTATCTTGGTCGTAATTAAACGTAAGGATTTCAATTATAACTCAAATTGAAACTAATAACACTGTTCATAATTTATTTTATCTTTATAATCTAGTAAATCACTCTACCTTTTTTTCCAAACTACATTATTTATCCTTTTCTAACAGTACTATTCATTGGTTTCAATCATTTATTTCTGATAGGACTCAAGCTGTCACCAATCCTAACCATCCTTTATCTTCTTTTCTTGCCCTTTTGGCAGGTGTGGCTCAGGGCTTAAGCATGTTTTTTTTTTTGTTTTTTTTATTTAACCAAAGTATTCAATAGAAATAATTTTTATGGCAGAACAATGTTCTCCGGATCAACTATTATATATATTCACATACATATATGTTAAGTGAACATGACACAACCGATTTCAAGTGGTGCTATCTAGTGTGCTGTGATACAATTAAGTGCATCTACGGCCATCTGGAGGTACTCCTACTTGGACCAGAATTTTTGTAATGAAACTATGGAATGTTTAATTCATATACAGTATATATATATATATATATATATATATATATACAGCTTTCATTTCACCAACCAGTTCTCCATTCATTAACAATATATGTTTATTTTTATTAATAAAAGATAGTGAAGCATGTACAGTAACAAAAGTTTATCCTCCAAGGCAAAAATAAGGCACTACTGTACAGTAGTAAGACCAACAATATTGTATGGTATGGAAACAGTTTGCCTTCCGAGTCTTGAGAAATTTCTCAAGACTGAGAG
The DNA here is from genome assembly GCA_023052935.1 of Piezodorus guildinii. NCBI lineage: Eukaryota > Metazoa > Arthropoda > Insecta > Hemiptera > Pentatomidae > Piezodorus > Piezodorus guildinii. The sequence goes on along the minus strand of CM041294.1, from coordinate 163,960,054 downwards.
AAAAATTCTTAGGAGGATTCATGGACCCAAAATAACACAGAAGGGCTACAGGCTAAAATCCAATGAAGAAATGTATAGAAATTTGGAAAACCTTGAAGTAGTCATCAGAACTAGGAGATTGAGGTTTTATGGCCATATGGTAAGAACGAACAATCAGAGGCTGAACAAACAGATTTTTGACAAAGTTCTAGGCTATAAGGATATGGGTGGTTATGCGAAGCAAATAAAAGAGGAGCTCGATAGGTTAAAAATCAAGAAAATAAACTGCTTTGATAGAGAGCTTTTTGGGAAGAAAATAAAAGAAGTTGGGGTTCTTACAGGAAAAACAAAGAAACAGGGACAAAAGAAGAGCGGGAGGAACAGTCCAGGAAGATGAAAGAATATTGGAGAAAAAGGAAGATGAAGAAGACAGAATGATATTCACGAGGTCCTTGTTGGCCAATTCGTGCAAAAAAAAAAAAAAAAAAAAGATAGTAAAAAATAAACTTAATTAGCTCTATGAAGACCTGCACGATGGGCAAATCCTTGGACCATAAAATAGTTTTTCACAATTTTCTCATATTTATTTGTTTACTGCCACTAGAACCATCTCATGCTTCACAAAAAAAAAAAAAAAAAAAAAAAAAAACTCTTGCCAAGATGGCTTGATTACTTTTTATAACTATTTTATAAGTCATAAGTAAAATAACATACCCTGCATGTATCCTTTCCTTCAGAAAATGCACAGAAAGAATATTCAGGAACAGATCTCGGTATGGGAAGTGCCTGATATTTTGTAGCGCACGGCCCTGAGTCAACAATCCTAAAGCTAACTTTTTGAAGCACGCCGCTTGATGTTTCATCTGAAAGTTGTTTAAAAAAATATAATTTCTATAATAAATCGAGATATTATAATATGAAAATCCGGTGTGGGTAGCATAAGACTTTCCCTTATCTCAGCTGTTAAAATAAATTTATGAACTATTGAATACACTTAAAGCTGAAAATTGTTTAAAAAATTATATTAAGTTCTGTTGGAAGCATATTAAATAATATCTAATGTATAGAAATCACAGTGTTAGTGGTCGTACAACTCCAAAACGACTTGACCTATTTTTTTTTTAACTTTTGTATATATTGTAATATTCTTATTTTTAAAAGTATATTACTTAAGGAAAAAATTAATTATAACATATTTGACTAAATAAAAATTTATTGACTCTCAAGGTATGGATTCAATAATAATTGTGACAATCAGGCACAATCGTTATATTTAATTACTTTCACTTACTATATATAGTAAGGGAAAGTATTGCGATCATGAAAATTTTCGAATTCCAGTTTTCAACGGAAATACACGTTTTAGGGTCCCCTGAGTCCAAATAACCAAGTCCCGCAAAAAGGTTTGTGTGTGCGTGTGTGAAAAGTTCTATGAAACTGAAATTTCATATTTAAGACAACCATATGCCCGAGACGTTACAAAACTTTTTTCATCAAAATGAGCTAACCAGAAGAGCCACTTTATATCAAGCATTTTGCACCTTTTTTCGATTTTCTCAAAAACGGTTCCGATGATTTTGATTAAATTCGCTATATCGATGTAAAATTTAATGGGCTTTAATATCATGTAGTTTTCATTCTGATAAAAATAGTCTGCCGATAGTAATGCCGATATTTTAATTTTTTTTTTTTTCTAAAGTACCTTTAATGTTGTATATTTTATAAATATTCTTATTTTTAAAATTATATTACTTAAGGAATAAATTAATTATAACATATTTGACTAAATAAAAATGTATTGACTCTCAAGGTATGGATTCAATAATAATTGTGACAATCAGGCACAATCGTTATATTTTATTACTTTCACTTATTATATATTGTAAGGGAAAGTATTGCGATCGTGAAAGTTTACTAATTCCAGTTTTCAACGGAAATACACGTTTTAGGGTCCCCTGAGTCCAAATAACCAAGTCCCGCAAAAAGGTCTGTGTATCTGTGGTGTGTGTGTGTGTGTGTGTGTGTGTGTGTGTGTGTTTGTGTGTGTGTGTTCGTGTGCAGTAACTCCCGGGCGGAAACTGTAAGTCCTATGAAACTGAAATTTCATATTTTAGACAAATATACGCCCGAGATGTTACAAAACCTTTTTCATCAAAATGAGGTTACCAGAAGAGCCACTTTATACCAAGCATTTTGCACCTTTTTTTGATTTTCTCAAAAACTGTTCCGACGATTTTGATTAAACTCGCTTTATCGATATAAAGTTTACTCTGATTTAATATCATGTAGTTTTGATTCTGATAAAAATAGTCTGACAGGGCTTAAATGCCGATATTTTAAATTTTCTTTTTCTAAAGTACCTTAATGTTGTATATTTATAAAAATAACCATATTATCTAGTCAGCATTGATAAATAACAGCTAAATATGCAAGTTGAGCAAATTTGAAAAGCAACTAAAGGAGAAAACTGAAAAAATATTTTTTTAATGCAATTTTTCGTTTTTGAACATAAGATACATGTATAATTTACAGTTGGAAAGCTTAAGATTTTAGAAAAAAATATTATCTAACACACAAGAGCTTGGAAAATTTAACAGAGAGTGAAAAAAAAACGATAAAACTAACTGATTGTTTTAGATAATAATATAATAGATTTTTTATTAAAACACATGTGTGTATAGAAGTTTCATTAAACTAATTCTTTAATGGCTTCACTGTAGGGATAACATATTGTAAATATCTTAAGCAACTAAGGAACAATAATTATATAGTTTTGTTTTTGTTTTTTCATTTTTTTTTTCATTTTTTTTTTTTTTTTTAACAAGCATATGCATTATTATTATTTTTTCACTTAGCATTATATTTTTTTTTCAATTATATGAGAACTTTTTATTAGATTATATTAGAAATTATTTTAGATTTAAAAGTAAATATTATAATTTTAAATGTTATCCTTGCAATAAAGGCTTTATTCATTCATTCATTCAATGGCTTCACTTATTTTTTTTTTTAAATATAATTATAACTTAAAAAAACAATAAAACAATATTCAGGCTAACAATGAATCTTCTTCATATTCAGACACCATCCCCCTTTCAAGTCCAAACCCAACTCTAACTCTTTTTTATACCTGTCCTTTCTCAAGGGTTTTCCTCTAGCTTCCAAAATAGATGCTGTTTTTAACAAACATACAAATTGGAGCTGTCTATTTCAATTTTTGTTTTAATCTGATTATTAGCCTGCCTATTTAAATATTTCATTAATTGGGACATTGATTTCCAAAAGGTACTATATCCATTCTAGGAAACTTTACAGGAGACGCGAAAATCACTAATTATTATATTATTAAATTAGCTAATTTGATTCTTTTAGCATTAAAATCCAAAATTGTTTTTTTAGTATATTAATAACATCATATTAAAGTTATGAAATGAGATGTTTAGAACGAGATGAAATGTGTAAAATAATTATATTTCTAAATTGCGTTTATAAAGGACTTAGATGTACATTAGATAAAATCAAATAGAAGATTTTGATAAAACTAAATGATGAGAATACAAATATGTAAAAAAATCAATTTTGTAAAAAATGTCCTTCAGTACCTTTTGGAAATCAACGCCTCAATTGGTAAAAATAAATATTTATATTTTTATACATATAATAATAATAATAATTTATTTATTTATTCTGGGACAAGTCCCTTCAGAATAATACATATGAAAGTAAATAAAGTCTTAGATGCCTTAGAGTAATAATGGAAGAAAAAAAAAAAAATACAGCGATAAAGTAAAAAATAAATACACAAGACAAAGATAACATATAAAACCAAACTGTTGAATATAATAAATCGACTTCTCATTCCAATTCGAGTGAGAGAAACAAAGAAAATAATATATATGTACATAAAACTAATTTAGATGATAGTTAAATAAAAAAAAAAAAATAATTAAAAACAAAATTATCCTTCTGTTCCTGTGCAGAGCTTTGATCAAAAAATAATTATATACAATTCCTATCTAATTAAAAAAACAAAAATAAAAACAGGAGAAAAAAAAATAAAAATAACTTCTATATTAACGCTTCTGTGATTTTTTAAATTTATTTATTTATTATTATTATTATTTCTGTTTTATGTTTATTTTTTATTTGAACATTCTCATTTGAAATTGGTTATTGTCGAGATTCCTTGGAAATTGAATGGATAGGAAGTAATTGAATAGACGGGATTTAAAGGTTGGAAGGGTATTAGAGTTACGGATATGAGAAGGGATAGAGTTCCATACGGAAGATGATCGGATAATGAAAGATCTGTCGAAAGCTGCGGTTCGATGGGGCGGCATATACAAATCAGAAGGCCGTGCTCGAGTGTTGCGGGAATGAATCGAGGATTTGAATAGTAGGAGGTCAGAGATGTATGATGGACGGCGGGATCGGATTACTTGATAGAGGAAGGATGGCAAGAAGTACTTACGACGATAGGAAGGATAAAGCCACTTTAACTCTTCGTAGAATCGAGTGACAGAGGTGTCTCTGGAGATCCCAAAGATGAATCGGATGAAACAATTAAATTTATATATGGGTATATTACAATATATTTGGTTGGTATAAGAATCGGTTCTAAATTATATTTTTAACTAGGTGATTTGGGTGTCCCTATACAAAAAATTTTTGTAAATTATATAAATATATTCTAACAACGGAAGATCTTGTATAATTATTAAGGTAGATTCGGGCTGAATAAATTCTTCCATAAATACTCAATACTCTTGCTCAGATCTGATGTTTTTAAATATTGACTTCATTTTTACTAATTTGCCTAGTTGAATATATGTATTAGTGAAAATGCTGGGAGTTCTGAACATATAACAAGACTTCTGAAGATGGGAGAATATCCCGAAACGTCATACTGATGAAATAAAAAATTGAGTATTTATGGAAGAATTTATTCAGCCCGAAATCTATCTTAATAATTTTTGTATATTTTTTTTTTATTTATTTTTTATTCGGCATGAAAAAATAACTAAAACCCCAAGTTTTCATCTTCCTTCCCCCACTCAAATTTTAGTATTTTGGTATTAACAATATCCAAATAATTTAAATATCTGATTACAAAAATCTGGCAACACACGACTTTCCCTTACCTCGGCTGTTTAAATCAATTTAACAGCTACTAAAAAAACTTAAAGTTGAAATAAGTTTAAGTTAATTTAAAAGAAAAGTTTATTAACACATTAAATGTGGGAGTCGTAGTACTATGATTTATCTTAACTTGTTATCTTAATGTGTTAAGTTTCGTTTGAAACGTATGATTTAGACTGAGTAATATAACAATATAAAATTGTTATGTAAAATAATCAGTATAAGTTTGAGCCCTATTCATCTAGCATAATAGCCACTAAGCAACATCCCAGGTCAAAACCCGACAGATGCCCCTAGGATTTTTCAAACGTAGTAAAAATTCCTAGGTTATGCTGTTCTTTAGATGGGACTTAAAATGAGCCTTTGCAATGTCAGGAACTCATTAAAGAACCATATCTTAATTAAATCTAGGATTGACAAAATTTAAGGCTCCCACTGCAGCATCGTCTGATAAGCCACATAAAAGTGATGTTAAATAAAGAAACAAACAAACAATGGAGGTAAGTGAATGTTGTGTATTGCGCTCATTACATTTTTCTATAATAAAATATATTTATTTATTATTTGATAAATAATAAAAAAAAAAGAATAATTACTTTTTTCGATTCCAAAGCCAGTTGCTGTCACTGACATACCAATAGAAGGAGAGTTTTCTGTATCGAGGCAGATAGGCCTGTCCTCTACACTCCTTCCTATCTTATAAAGGGCTATGTCGTTGAAATTATTCGCAGGATTGTAGTTGGGATGAATATGAATTTTAATAATCGGAGCTGTGTGGTTCTCATAAAAATCGTCAGTGATATCAACTACATTGGTTCCAAACATAGCATAGCCAAGGCCTCTAAAAAATAGTTTAAATTAAATATAAAAGCTTTGTATATTTTAATTAGAACATAAATGAAAGCCTTCCTAGAATTATAATAATGTTACTATAGAATTTTTCCTTCCTCATTATTTATTTATTTATGTTTAAAACATTTCAGGAGCTACCCACTTCCGATACATAAAAAACATTTTTCCATTTTAATCTGCTAAATTATACACTATAATAAAAAAATTACTTTTTTTCAACCAAGTATTTGTATTATTATTTCTTTAATATAAAATACAATCAATACTCAAATCATAGCCCATTGTTATCTAACATCATTAGCCGATTGCTAGATCCCACGATGGAACCATTCTTTGGGATGGATGTCAAAGAACTCTTTGACGGCAATTTCAATTTCCACATAATTTTTTTCCTTGTAGAAAATTGATCATAGATCAAAACAAGTAGTAAGGTAGGTTTGCGCTAAATGGTGGATGAGGCAGGAGTTCGAACCATGAAGTTCTTTAGGCTTTTCTTTGGTTTGATGGGAAGTGTGAGGGCAAGTATTATCTAGTCGGAATAAAACTCTTTTTCGGTTGATCAAAGCAAAACAATGCTCGCAGAACTTTGCATACAATCTTTCCATCCAGTTGTTCGAAATAGAGTTCAAAATCAATATATCATTTATCAGGAACAAATTTGTGATGAATAACAACTCCAAAAGCATGAATTTTTCTCTTTCAATTTCCCCCTTGCAATAACCTGAGAAAGCAGTTTGACCACAATCTAACCATTGCTCATTTTTTTTCCTGAATTTTAAAGTCAGTAAAAAAACTTTTAATCACAGGCGGCAAACTTCTAATAAAATCTCATATCTGATGGGTTTCCTAATAAATTTTGACAAATTTCTAACCTCTTGTTAGATTGCTGAAGAATAAGTTTGTGAGGTACCAGTCTACTGTTCTTTTTCACCTTTTCAATGGAGAGTATGATGGCGACTTGCGCTATCTTTCAACAGACCACAGTCCATGGCAAGTTGGCGAGTACTTATTATCCTCAAGGACCAAGCTATCCGCTTTGACTCAACAGCTTTCTGCAGAACAGTAACAATATCCATTAATGCTCATTTCGAGCCTTTCTTCCTTTCCAACATTGTATCTCTACTGCTAATTTTTTCAAACAAACACTGGAAATGGCACTGGTCAAGGACACCTTCTCTTTTATATTTAATAATTTCACAAGTTGCTTCAGTGGTTATGATTTTTTTTTTTTAGTAATGCCTTAAAATTACAAAAACTTCCATAAGACACAGTCATTTTTCTGTCCAATTGGATTAAACAAGCTTTGAGAATGGTCTAAAGGGATTATTAAGTATTAAATAGGAATAAAATATTGGGGAGTCCGTGGCTGAGTGGCTAGCGCGCTAGTCTCTCATCCTACAGGTTCTGAGTTCGAATCCCAGTCCCAGCGGGGCTTTTATAAGGTTGCAAAAAAAATGGGGATTCACTCACAACCTCTCCCCCGGATATGTGAAACCCAAAATTAGTCGTAGGGAGTGATGACCCTACACTAAAACATGCATCGTGAAACGTGAGTGTAACAAGTGTAAGCTAACACCGCAAGGCTGAGAGCTTACAAGGCCTGAAAAAAAAAAAAAAGGGATAAAATATTTAGTCCTTTGAAATCTTGAATTTGATAAAACAGTCATTTTTTGTTACACACCCTATTATTATATATTCAGTCTATTACAAATGTTTATTTTACTATTTATTTTTCACTATAATTTAATTTGTCTTTACTAATACTATTATTTCAACAAAAAAAAATTTATTTTTATTAATTTTAATAATTTCTTTTGCTCACAATTATTTAAGGAAATAAATATGTTGTAGAAAAGCAGAAATATGAGTTTAATGATAATACAAAGGGCAATTAGCTATATTAAAATACTTCAGATAGATAAGAACACTAAAAATTAAAATAAAATATTTTATAAAATTAGTTTTAGATTAGTGAAAGTATACAATTATAGAGTAAAATATTAAAACATGGAAAGAGAAAAATAAGTTTTATGTATATAAAAATGGGTATATAAGATGTTTATAATAGCTTCTGAAATGTTATAAACATAAATAAATAAGTAACAAAGGAAGTACAAAGGTGCTGATTTTATAATGATAATATTGAAAATTCTAATATAATAAGTAAATCATGCAAAAGTATCCTAAGGAAGGTAGCACTGGTCTCGATGATTGTTAACCATACATATCTTTTAGGCTTCAGAAGACAACGGGGTCAGCAATCAGCTTCTTCTGCCTGGTTTATCAAAAAAACCTACTAATTACTTTTATTAAGAATATTTGGTCTACCAAGCCAAACTACTTCAGGAAACTAAGGAGTGTCGGTCCCATATCTCAAATATTACCTTCTCCCTTATATTAAAATAAATGTGAAATAAATAAAAAAAAGAATATTACCAATCGGTTTTAAAGAATTAAAGACCTGGCTAGAGCAAACAAAGTGTTTGAAAAGACAGCTAACCAACTTGGCTTCAGAATAAAAGAAGGATAAAACTTATACACAAATGATCAATTTAAATGGGACTTGAAAAGAAAGTTGCCAAGGAGGCTTATTAGAGAGAAAAACCCAGAAGAAGATCCAGGCTGCAGTGGATTGACAACACAGGAAGCTTTGTCAGTCACATTAAGATAAAATGAGAGAGGATGATGGGCTTCCAAGGAGATTTATCTGGAAGAAGATTAAGGTGAAAATCCAGGCTGCCTGCAGTGGATTATTAAAAGAGAAGATCAAGGCTGCGGTGGATTGGTAACACAAAGGGCTTTATCAGCCATATTGGGATAAAATGTGGGAGGATGTGGTTGAAGAAGAATGTGGAGGAAAAGTCTGGTGAGTCCTTGTTTCTGAGGCACTAAGGACTCTTTTATAAATATATTATAATATACTTATTCTTTAAAAATATATTCTTTTAAGAAAAAAAAATTAATTCACACAATATTTAATTAATTATAACTCATTTTACTCTCAAGGTATGGTATGAGTTCTTGACAATCAGGCACACAATCTTCTATATAACTTTTTAATCATAATTATAACTTACAATAATAATACAAACAATACGTAACCAGGCTAACAATGATTCTTCATCTTCATACAGCAGCTCCTCACACTCACAAGTCCCCACTCAAAATAAAAACTGACCAGGTATAAAGATACCTGCTACACAATAATCAAATAATAAATAACATAATTATAAAAAATGGGTATATTACAATATAATTATAATAACCATAATTAAATATCTCAGGCTTAGAAACAAGCAGTTCACGGTGACATTTGTCGATTTTAGGAAGGTGTACGATTCCGTTGACCAATCCACTTTGGACTTGATCTTGAAGGAGCTGGGCCAAGACAACAAAACGTGATCAATCATTCAGCAGATCCTAAGCAACACGAGCTCCAAAGTTACGTTTCGAGGAGAAATTTTAGATGCCTTCGAGATAAGAACTGGTGTGAGGCAGGGGGGTGGGATCTCACCCCTGCTTTTCAACTGTGTGTTTGAAAAAGTGATGCGTGAGTGGTGCAATGAAATGGACTCCATAGAAGTCGAAAATGGAGTCAGATTGGGGTACAAAAAGATGAGCTGATAATAGACAGTCTTGCCTTTGCAAATGATCTGGCCATTTTTTTTTTTTCGGATTCCCTCGAGAAAATCACAAAAAAAATCATTCAACTGGAGAAACAAGCGGCAAAGGCAGGCATAAGAATATTGATAAGGCACAGTTTATCAGCAATATAAAATCAGCACCCAAAGAATTTCTCGTGGGACATGATAAAATTAAGCGGGCCAAAAAGTTCAAGTACCTGGGCAAATGGGTAGGACCCAGCATCTCAGAGAAGGAAGCCTTCACATTGCGAATTAGAAACATGGAGACTGCATACCAGCTGACCAAGGGCGTCTATAATAAAAAATCAATATCGTGGAATCCTAAGCTTAGGCACTATAAAACCGTCATTCAACCAGGAGCATTGTATGCTGCAGAGTGCCTTGCGATGAATAGGAAAGAAATGATGGAAAGTCTGGAAATAAGAAGAAGAAGAATTCTAAGGAAGGTTTTAGGCCCAGTAAAGGAAAATGCTATATATAGAAAAAGAAATAAAAAGGAACTGTATAATTATGTAGAAAAAATAACGGACATCATGGGGAGTATTATGGTCACATGGCACACATGAGCCAAGCAATGTTGACTAATAGAATTGTCTCTTACTATCTGGGAAAGAAGATGAAGGGGTCGTGGTTCATGGAGGTGGAAAAGGATCTGGAGAGTCGTGTAGGCAGATGATGAGGAGTAGGGGTGGGCATAATCGAATGATCGTCATAATCGGATGATCAGACTTCGATGATTTAAATAATCAAATTATTTCATAATCGAATGATTAATATGCATTCTGAGAGACGATAAGCCACAATTCCCATCTCTATAATGGCTGGTCCTGCATATAATTTATGGAAAAAAAAAAAAAAAAATGTCAATTATCCGAGCTCCTTATAATCCCTCGATTATCATTAAATAATTCAGTTAGAAGGATCATTCGTTTCTCCAAACCGATTAATCCGATAATCGATAAATTCGAATGATTGAAATAACCGAATGATCTGATAATCGTCATTTGATTATGCCCACCCCTAATGAGGAGCGTGATCTTCTGAAAAAGAACCCTTGAAGTACTCCAGAGTTTCAAGACAAAGCCCAAGCTCAAAATATGCAAGAAGTGGACCGAAGAGCAGAAACAGGAGCATGCAGAAAGGATGAGACAATACTGGGCCAAAAGAAAGGAGTAGTTGCGTGGTCCCAAGTTGGCTGTAATGAAAAAAAAAAAAAATTAAAAATAAAAAAAAACAAGATGTATGTAATACTCACTCCGTGATATTGCAATGAGCAGCACTAAGAATATAATCTGGACTCACAAGGCTCCCACCACAAACCCATTCTATCATGCCTGAAGTTTCGTTAAAGATGCCGATCTGTACCTAAAAGAGAAAGTGAAAAATAATAATCTACTTATTATGTTACTCATAGCTATTAATAATTAAAATGGACCACTATTAATATTTAAATAAAATTATAGACATTAAAATATAACTTATCAATCATTTCTTAGTTTTTTCCATTTTCAAACATTTTTTGCTACTAAATCTCAACGATAGTTATGCCATCCTTTGCAGGAGACATAAAAAGGTGGTCCCAAGCTAAAATGTTTTATTAAAACGTTCATTCCCTGATTATTTTTCTTTTTCATAGAAAGATCAAGGATCTTGGGTTTGTTTTGTTACATTTGGGCATGCCATTTGTTTTCTGTCCATGCGTTATTCTGAAAATTTGGAAGTTGTGTTGAAACAAATTTAGGGTACCCTGAGTTCAAATGACCTAGTCCCACAAAAAGGTCTATGTGTGTGGTATGTCTAGCTCAAAAACGATAAGTTGTATAAAATTGAAATTTCATATTTTAGTAGCGTAGAATGTCTGAGATGTTACAGCAACTTTTTCATTAAAATCGGCCATTTCAAGAAGAGCCACTTCAAACCATGCAATTTACACATTTCTACAATTCTCTCAAAGACGGATCAAACAATTTTTATTGAACTCAGTATATGGATGTAAAATTTATTGAGCATTAATATCATGTAGGTTTCATGTTAATGGAAATAGTTTGACAGGGCTTAAATGCTGATTTTTTTAATTGCCTTCCTCTTAAGTATCTTAAATTTTTTTAGACTTCTATAAAATTAACCATATAATTTTATTAGCATTGATAAAAACCAGAGAAATGTGCAAGTTGAATGAATTTTATTACAAACCAAAGGAGAAAAGGGCAAACATATTTTTTTAGGTAAATTTTTTCCCCAAATATAAGAATAGTAATATAGATGTATAATATAATGATTGAAAGCTAAAGATTTTATAATAAATTATATCTTATATTTTAAAGTTGTGGAAGGTGATGTTAAGTGACAAATAAGGCATAAACTTAAGTGATTATTCCACATATCAATTATATATTGTTATATCATTTAATAGTTGTTAATTGTTAATTGTTATATCATTTAACAACAAATATTTCAAGTGGAAGTCAAGTGTTGCCCGCACCGGACTTTTTTTGTTTGATATTGCATTATTTACTATTGAAAGATTGTCTTGTATTGAAAAAATAGTCAAGATTCTCAATTCTAGGGTGTTCTAAATTATGCCTATCCAGGTTTAATTAGGATAGGGATCTCTGACATCGCACAGGCTCGAGACGACTATTTTAAGCTCCCTACGGTATAACCGAGGATTTTCCACTCCCATTGAAAAATCACCCTGCCGGGTTTGAAACTATGACTTTTTATTTTCTAAAAATTAACTAATTGGATATGAAAAATACAAGAAACTTTATACATCTACACTAAGAATAATATTAACAGCATAAGAAAAAAAACAGTAATTCACTAACTAAGTGAAGACCAGAGGTTTATAAATAATTATGATCCATATTTTTCATCACTTTACAATTTAATTTTTCTTATTTCCAACATTTCTGCCTAGACCATTTTCAAGGAACCTAATAACATAATTTTTATAAATAAAGATAATCATCAACATTTATACATTGTTATAAAATATTTACAAACCATTAATCTGTCACATTAAACAAAATAAAATAAAATAAACACTTTAGGCTGAACCACCTAGTCGGCTTAAATTACAATATTAGATTAAGGTCATATTTCTCATTTTATTGTGAAATTAAACATTATTTATCTCTCATTATCATTTTTAATAATTTCTTATATAAAACTTTAAAAAAAAGATTAAATAACAATTCAAAGCAAAAGATTACAAAACATCCTACCACAATTTAAGTAACATTTCCACAACCTCTAAATCATTTTTTAATCAAATTTTAAAATTACAAATCCTAATTCATTAATATTTAATATAGCAATATCACACTAAATCAACATTAGAATAATATTTCAGTAAATAATGTTAACCTCAAAACATTTAATTTTAAAAAATATGGCCTAAAAAAAGAGAAAAAAAATGGCCAACACCAAAACTTTGGAAATAAGACAAAATAAAATGTTGAGTGATAAAAAATATAAATTATGATTATTTATAAACCTAAAACTACAAAAATATAACTAAAATATTTAAAAAATATCAGACAGTAAACAAAGCAAGTTAGTTAGCTCTGATTTCTAGCTTGTGTTAAAACTTTGGCTGAAATATAACATAATTTTATCACTGATTACCATATATTATTTTCATGATTACAATCAAAGTGTCAATTAATACATAATTTAATGCTTACCATGTGCGGAAACTCATAATTTGAGGCATTTACACCATTTTTAATTAGTTTTTCCTCTATGTTACAATCAATTACTTTAATATATTTTTCACCAAAAAAAGCTGGGTTTTCGATCCATCTATATGAACTTTTTCCATACTCCTTACACACTGTAAATTTTTTAAAGCAAGCATTAGACAGTTTTAATTTTCAAGAATTAGTGATATTGAGAAATATAAAAAATGATGTTATTTGTCATAAAGTCTATTCTGTTTTAAGAATACTGAACTAATATTAAATTTAAAATACATCCTCTTTGATCACTCAGGTCATCCTTATGTATTTATTTTTGTTAGGAAAATCAAAACATTCATTTGATAACAACATGACTTCTATTGCATTATACCTTGTATTAATGGATAGCAACAGGAACTTATATAATTATTATTTCTATATATTCTATTAGGCATACTATTCTTCCACTAACTTTTTTTATTCTTTAAACTGCTCCTCTCACGAAGCTGTGTCCAGAAATATTAGAGGGCATTGACACCATGATTCGCAGGAGTGTAAAGGCCATCATTGGATTCCCTGTGAACACCTCCAAGGCTATGTTATACGCTCCCAGGAGATACTGAGGACTGGGATTGATCCGTTGCCAACAGGAGGCTCCTTTGCAACACTGGACAATTGCTCAGCGGCTGTCAAATGTCCCGGATGCCCTGTTCCAATCCACGTTCGACTATTCAGCCGAGGTTGCTGAATGTGCTGAGAGATTGGGGGTTCAGCAGGGACACCAGAGTATGAGAGCTCTACTGCAGTCGCAACGAGAAAACTCGTTCGAGGAATGGGCCAGCTGTAGGTGGCAGGGCATTGGAGTACGACATTTCAAAGAATAATGAAATGAAAATGAACTAATAAGTTCATGTACGAAAAGCAGATACTTTCGGGGTCTGAATGGTCTAATGCCCTAAAGCTCAACATTAATTATGCACCCCTGCGTGAAGTCCAGGTGTCAGCGGACAGGTTAGAAATGTTGGGTCCCTCTGTCCCAAATGCAACAGAGAGACAGAAACACCAGCTCACGTGCTGGGGAAATGTCCCAACAACTCCCTCCTGATAACATGCCGATATCACAGAGTGAAGCATAAGAAGCAGGGCTCCTTAAAGAAAAAGATTTTGCCTGCTTCAAGGAAGTATACTGCCTAGATACGGATGGATCCACGCAATATGCTGATATCGTGGCATTCCCTAAGACCGGAGATTTAGCTATCATTCTGGATCCCACTGTGAGATATTAATTCAATGACATGGAACAGGCAAATATAGTGAAAAGGGAAAAGAGAGAAATCTATGAAAAATGTATCCCTTTCCTAAAGGAAAAGTTCCGAGAAAGCTTCAGTGAGAGACGCTTCAACATGAAAGGCCTATGGTTCGGAGCATATTGGAACTGTACCTGGTTCAACAAGGAGCTTCATTGAGGATATAGGTGTTGATGTCAAGAGAGTAGCAAGGATAGCAGAGAATATAGTGCTTGACTCCCTGGGAATTATACACCATCACATTTACTCATAGCGGTTGAATGGGAGTTGCTGGAAGGACATGGGTGTGTATGTTTTTATTTATATTTTAATGTTTTATTTTGTTAGTATTATTCTATCTTACTTTGTTATTTTTATTATATTTGCTAGAGATTCGATATTGAAGCAGAGTGTAATATGATTGGTGATAATTGATGAATCTTATTAATATATTTGATTTTTTTTCTTTTTATATACATATATATACATATTTAAATTGTTATGAGAAATAAGCGAGAAAAGGAGTTAAATAATTTTAAAAACGGTTAAAAAAAAAATTGTTAAAAAGAAGAAAAAGTTAAAGGAAAAAAAAATATTAATCTATTTTGTTCATTGTATGTTAAGATTTATATTATATTATTACTAAAAATTGTCCAATAAGAAAAAAAAAAAGTAGGCTGTGTGAATAGCAACCCAATCAAGTTGGGCAGCATCGCTTGTTTGTTTAATAAAGTGTATCTCTCTCTCTTAACATCTTTTATTATTTTTTTGCAGCAATTCAACATATCATTAAACTATTTAAACAGGAAAATCATCTCATTAGTAAAGCCAGAGTAAGCACTAAAAAAAGTTTTACTGGTATTGATGAACGGTATATTCTAAATCAAGTTAAAATAAATCCTGAATTAAGTACTCCAAAATTGGCAGTATCACTTGAAAACTTTTTAAATATAAAATTCTGTGCTGAGGCTATTCAAAGAGTATTTAAAAAGCACAAATTTAATGTAAGAGTAGAAAGAAAGAAGGCGTACATTTGTAAAAATTACCGAAATATCAGAGTCGAATTTTTAATTGAATATTTAGAAAAGCATATGGACTTTTGGATACGCGTTACATTTTTAGACAAATCAAAATTTAGTATATTTGGATCTGGTGGAAGAGGTTTTGTGTGGATATGGGCCAATGGAGAACTCTGGGAAAGAAATCTTAGCAATGCAATGAAGCATGGAGGTGCTAATGTCATAGTTTAGGGGTCTTTGTTGTGAGAAATCTCAATTTCATTCAAGGTTTAATGGACAAATTTGTTTATTGTGTCATCCTGAAAAAGAATTTGAAAGAAAGTGCTATCAAACTGGGGCTTAACTACAATTTTATATTTTATCAAGACAAAGACCCTAGTATTCTTCATATTTAAGAAAAGAATGATCCTCGTATAATTGTCCTAAAACAATAAAAACACCTCCTCAGTCTCCTGATTTCAATGTTTTAAAAAATATGTGGAGTATTTTGGAAATTAAATTGTGAAAACATGAAATAAAAAACAAGGAAGGATTGAAAAAGCTCTTAAGGAGGAATGGGCGAAGATCTGGTCTGGATACACTGAAAAGCTAGTTATGTCCTAAGACAAATCTTTTGAGGTACAGTCGTGGACATAGAAATTGTGTCAGACAATAAAAAAATATTTCCAAAATTACACATAACCCATGTTTTTAAAAAATGCTGATTACACAAAAAAATTATATTATATATTGAAAATTGAAGAAAAGCAAAAAAAAAAATCAATGAAAAAAATATTGAAATTTATGCTCTCTCGTAAAATGAATTATAATATTCATTTTCAAAACTATGACCACTGTTGATTTGCAGTAAAAAACTGTTATGCAATCCACTACAGGTGACCCAGCTCTTAATTAATTTATGCCCTAGCATAAATATTATATTATGATATTGAGATGATAAACATACCATTGCAAAATAATTCCAATTTTCGTAAGAATACAATAATAAATACTATATTCTAATCTATCGGTTCCCTTCAGGAGCAGATAGAATATATATATATATATATATATATATATATATATATATATAATAAATATAACAGTATACATAAATTATATATGTAAGTCTTTGTAATCTTAGAAAGACTTAATCTCTTGACATTAGAACACAGAAAAATCCATTTTGACCTTCTCTTTCTTATAAACTCCAAAATAATCTGATTGACTCTCCTATCTACTTTATCTCTTAAATTTTCATTTAGTTGCATTTTATATACTGATGCAATTAGAAAATTAATAATAACTTTATTGATATTTTTTAAGATCATTATTACTTTATTAATATCACTTTATTGACTCTATTTAATATACCTTTATTGTTTTTTTTTTTAATATCTTTTAATAACTTTATTGTACCTGGCTCATTATTATTTTTCTATTTTATTGGTTGTTATATTGTTTCTCTTAGGCTCGATGAAGGTCCCACAATGAAGGTCGAAACGTCGGCACACAATTACAATAAGTATTGCTTATTAGTGTGATGATTTTGTTGATGACCGTACCATCAACTATCTTCCTCATCTAATATTATTATTATTACTTTGAATTATTATAATCACTTTATAAAGTTTTTAAATTTTTTAATAAGCTTTGCCTATAAAATCCAAAATTAAATAATATGTAACATTTTACTTACTTTCATTTGCCTTTGTTCCTGGAATCCTCTTTGCTCCATTATTATTTAGGTTGTTGTTATCAGCTTTAAGTAGGTTAATTGGAGCCTTGTCTCCTTCTTGGAGCGGGCAACACACAAGCGAGGGGTCGCCTTTATTGCACGGATTCAATTTGATGCTTGTCCTATTCCACAAGCACGAATCTTCACTTTTACATGTCCCAAGAAAATTTTCAAATTTGCAGGTTTCATTAATTTCTGTGGGCATAAAATATTTCACAGTTACAAGATTAGTTGAAAATAGTGGTATTGGGGTACCTCCCGGAGAGGTAGAAAACACAGTAAAGTTCATCATAAAATTTTTTTATAACAAAAACAGGTCTAAGGGAAGATTGCAATAGATATAATTAAAATAGTAGGTTTCTATTATCTTCCAAAAAAAAGAATTTACAGAAAAACTTTAACGAGTCAACGTTTCGGGGGCCTTCCCCATCATCAGGACTCACTGAGTTGTCTGACAAGTTAAAAATCCATTTTTATAATTTAAAATATGTTGTCAAAAAAGTCTTTAAAATAAAATTATATTGCACAGGGAACAACAATCATATCACCTCACATAATAAGAGGCCAAAGAATATGTGAGGTTGAAACATTATTCTGTAATAATTTTTAAATGTAATACTAATTTCATATGTAAATTAATGTAATCATATTATCATTCATGTAGTACACCATTAAGGTATGGAGCATGATGTTATTGTATAATAAACTGTCCTTATGTGGGGTTACCATGTAAGAAAAAAATATATATATATATAAATATAATTAGTTTACGAACTTCAAGTTCTTGTGCCAATATACATATGAAAAAATTTAATAGTTTTCATCTTCAACTCTTTTTTTTTTTTTTTCTCACCCCTACCTCGCCTTTGAAGGCTATACGGGGGTTCCTTGGGCCAGGGGGATAAATGCCGAGATAAAATCCCCCTAGCACCAAGAGACTCGAACCCGTAATTATTTGGTTTCACAAAGTTTCATGTTTGGTTTTATATTCAACCCACTCGAATTCTTCCTACCGTTCTCAATCTACTCGGCCACATTAGGAAAATCCTGCGTACGATATTGTTAGAAGTAGTGAATCCCGAAGAAGGAAAGGTGAACCGTTGGGAAAAAATGCTCCTTCCAGAATGAGTTGGGTAAATTAGATGAGTCATATCATCAGATAGCAGACGTGTTGATTTTCCTTATGGCAAGTATTGTTCGACTAAACAGCACAGAAAAGAATCTCATTGGTTTTATTAAACCTGAAAATGTATTAACCTTTATAAAGCATTAATCTTTCTGTGTAAAGCTCGATTCAATAACATACGAATGCATGAACCAGTCAGCCCACTTCGGGCTCTGAAATTCCTTATTGGGAGGTCTTTGGATGTGTATTAATAGGAATATTTTTTATATTCAAATAACTTCTTTGTTCTAAATCAAATTGCGCACTTTTGTACTTTCACTTCCTATATATAGTAAGGGAAAGTATTGCGATCGTGAAAATTTTCGAATTTCAGTATTCAACGGAAATACAATACACATTTTAGGGTCCCCGAGTCTAAATAACCAAGTCCCGCAAAAAGGTCTGGGTGTGTGTGTGTGTGGTAACTCCCGGGCGGAAACGGTAAATCCTATGAAACTGAAATTTCATATTTAATACAAATATACGCCAGAGACGTTAGAAAACCTTTTTCGTCAAAATGAACTTACCAGAAGAGCCACTTTATACCATGCATTTTGCACCATTTTACGATTTTCTTGAAAACGGTTCCGACGATTTTGATTAAACTCGCTATATCGATGTAAAATTTAATGGGCTTTAATATCATGTAGTTTTCATTCTGATGAAAATGGTATCACAGGGCTTAAATGCCGATATTTTAAATTTCGTTCTTCTAAAGGACCAGATCCCACCTCACCATTAGTGTTCGGATTTATTGAAAGGTGTTTTTTTACGCACCTTTAATTTTATTAATAACATATTTAATTTATTAAGAAGCTGGGATCATCCTTATTAAAGGATCATATGTACCAGACGGTGAAAAAATCCCGGACTTCCCCGGGAGCTTCGGTTAAATGTCAATCATTGTTAAGGGGGAGAGAGGGGCCAGAAGAATCTAACACATATAAGAAGGAGACCTCTCCGAAGAAAGATGTTATTTTTGTCCAAGAAACAAAATGAGGAAGCCATCTATAGTTTGTATTAAATTTGAACAAAATATTCGTGGGCAATGTTCCGTTTCCTATTGCAAAAACTGAGCCTAAATTTAGCTGTTAATACTTTCTTTACAATATACAAGTTTCATTTTCTTATCATTTTCCGTTCTTTAAATACAATAAACTTTAAGATAAGGACTTGTTTATATATTATTTTACAAATGTTTTCATTGCTTAGAATATAACGTTAAAAAAAAGAAAAATGTATTAATAAAATTTATTTAATAATATCAGGGATTTATTCAATTTTATAACCATCCTTTCTTGTGGCACCTAATGAAAATACGTAACGAATCATCGTATTTTACAAGAATAAATGTTTCAGGATTTAAAAAAAAAAAAAAAAAAAAAAAATGAGGTCTTGGGGTCTGAGAGATCCTACCTCACCAATTCTGACTATAAATTTCACCTCACCAGATAAAGGTTAAAATAGCAAACGAATAAACTTAACCAATTTATATTTATGTTTTTCATTTTTGCCGAAATTTAAATATAGTAATGAATAGACGTTATAAAATAAGCGGATTTTCTTGCTAATTGAACTTTTCGTTAGGAAAAACTGAAACTCCCAAAGCGATAACTCTCATTCGGTCAGACAGAACTGTTTTAAACACAAATGACACCTCATTCAAATCGCACCGGTGCGCCTGTCCACTGCTAGCTATATCTATATAATAATAATAGGCTTAGCGAACCCGAAGGTTCGATGCCGATACCACCAAATTCCGCCTACACAGACTCGTCCAATGTTCACCATTCAAGCCCAAGCCCCCGTGATCAGCCTTAATGCAATCCTCCCATCGACGCTTCGGCCTACCTTTCTGACGCCCACCAGTCGGATCAGCACTAAGCCCAACAACTTTACGCGCCCATTTGAGTCTCCGCTATACTATTAACTCAATTATATTCACAGGGTACAAACTCCGCAATTCCGCGTTGTGCAACCTTCTAAACTCCCCAGTGGCCTCATCTCTCTTCGGATCAAATATTTTACGCAGTACCTTATTCTCGAAAACCTTAAGCCGTTGTTCATCCTTCAAAGTAAGCGGCCACGTTTCGCATCCGTAAAGAACCGTCGGAAGAATAATAGTTTTATAAATTCTAACCTTTAAGTTTTTAGACAGAAGCCGCGAGCTAAGTAACTTAGCAACTGAATCATAACACGCATTTCCCACCTTTAACTGGGACTTTATTTCTTCCTGGATTTCATTTTTTCTAGTTATAATTGAACCTAAATACTTGAATTTCTCTACGTGTTCAAAAGTATGCCCTGATACATCAATATCACCAAGATCGACACCGTTTCTGCTACTAATCATATATTTCGTCTTATCGGTATTTAATTCGAGTCCTATTTCTTTACCGGTTTTTATTAACACACTTGTATTTAGTTGTATGGTTTCCGTGTCTTCACCTAGCAGTACCAGATCATCGGCATACCCCAAAACCGGAATCTTGTCATACATATTTAAGCCTTTCTCGGTACACATCGCCTTTTCTATGACATTATATCTATATAAAGAGAAGATATATATATATATGATAACTCACTGAGACTGGACACCTGACCCTGGCCGCCCCAGACGAAGAGGTAGAGGACGAGAGAGACGACAAGAAGGACCGCGAGGGAGCAGAGGGCGGCGGCGAGAACTAACGGCCTCATCTTGGAGCGCTTGCCTCGAGCCCTGCCTCCAGACTGCCGCGTGACTCCATCGTCCAGGGCCGTCCAGGATCCTCTGAACTGCGTCATTGCTATGGAGGGGAGAGCTCTGGGGAATATCCTTCATCTGCTCTGCGTCTTCAATATATATAAGTGTTTGGGGGCAGGGAATGGGAAACAGCCGAGAGCACACGAACCAACCCGATTCTCCTCCGAGAGGTTGTTTGTATACACGTTTAACTGGCTGACCCGCCCCTGCTGTCATTTATCTTAAAAAAATCTGGTGCGGGCAACACATGACTTTCACTTACCTCCAATTTTAAAATCAATAAATGGATTTTTACTTTCACTTACTATATATATAGTAAGGGGAAGTATTGCGATCGTGAAAATTTTCGAATTCCAGTTTTCAACGGAAATACACGTTTTAGGGTCCCCTGAGTCCAAATAACCAAGTCCCGCAAAAAGGTCTGTGTGTGTGTGTCTGTGTGTGTGTCTGTGTGTGTGTGTGTGTGTGGTAACTCCCGGGCGGAAACGGTAAGTCCTATGAAACTGAAATTTCATATTTAAGACAACTATATGCCCGAGACGTGACAAAACTTTTTTCATCTAAATGAGCCTACCAGAAGGGGCACTTTATACCATGCATTTTGCACCCTTTTTTCGATTTTCTCAAAAACGGTTCCGACGATTTTGATTAAACTCGCTATATCGATGTAAAATTTAATGGGCTTTAATATCATGTAGGTTTTATTTAGATAAAAATGGTCTGACAGGGCTTAAATGCCGATATTTTAAATTGTCTTCCCCTAAAGTACCTTTAATTTTGTAGATTCAATAATAATAACTAGATTATCTTGTTAACGCTGATGAAAAACTGGTAAATATATAAATTGAATAAATTCGATACCCAACTAAAGGAGAAAACAGAAAAATATTTTTTTAATGCAATTTTTCGTTTTTGAACATAAGAGCAGTAATATACATGTATGATATACCGTTGAAAAGCTAAAGATTTTAGAAAAATTATCATCTCATACACAAGCTTTTAAAAGTTAATAGAGAGTGATGAAAAGAAGATAAAACTAACTGATTATTTTAGATAATAATATAATAGATTTTTTAATAAAACACATGTTTCTATAGAAATTTAATTTGATTAATTTCTTAATAATTTTACGTATTTTTATCTCTAACTGTATTTGAAAATCCTTTCATTGATTTTAAAAATTGAGGTAAGTGAAAGTCGTGTGTTGCCCGCACCAGATTTTTAAATACAGTTAGAGTATTAAAGAATTAATATAGAAACATGTGTTTTATTAAAAAATCCGTTATATTATTATCTAAAATAATCAGTTAGTTTTATCTTCTTTTCATCACTCTCTGTTAACTTTTAAAAACTTGAGTATATGATAATATTTTTCCTAAAATCTTTATCTTTCCAACGGTATATCATACATGTATATTACTGCTCTTATTTTTTCTGTTTTCTCCTTTAGTTGGATCGATATAGCGAGTTTAATCAAAATCGTCAGAACCGTTTTCGAGAAAATTGAAAAAAGGAATTATTCCTCCTTCTAAAAAACCTTAGTACCATCTTCCACTTTTGAAACCATGACTTAATGAAACAATTTAATTAAAAATAACAAAAATAATTTTTATTAACTTTTTTTTTTTTAATATTTTATTGATATTTACAACTGTACCTATAATTTATACAGCAAGTAAATGGGCTAATTTACACTTATGGGCGTGATAATGTCTTGTGAAGAAACTACCCAGTGGTAGCACTTCAATGTAAATTTAATTAAAGTAGGTCTCGAGGCCATCGTCTTTTCAATCGCCTCGGAGGGTTGTCAGGAATAGATGGGAATGATAAGTTACGTACAAGAGGATTCGCGTGGGTTGGGAGTTTGAAATGAAAAGAGGCATATCTGTTATGGGCTAGTTCTGCGACAGATGGGATATTTAGGTCATTATGGATGATTTTATTCGTAACGATATAAGGAGCAATTAGGATTTTCCGAAGGATGTTGGATGGTAAGGATTGAATGCGAGAGGAATTTGATGGTTTAGTAGAGCCCCAAAATTAACTTCTAAGGGGAATCGGGTCGGTTCGAGTGCTATCGGCTGTTTCCGTGATTTCCCAGTCTCTGTCTCTAGACAGTTATGATAATTCTTTTTATTATGACTCCTTGTGCCTGAAGTGAAGTTGCATATTAGCTATCCATGGGCTGTGATGTAATATCGATGGAGAGAAAAAAATGTTCTCTTATGTCTTTAAGCTTTAACAAATAAACAAGCAAAAACAAAAGAAAAAAAAATTGATATGTAATTAAACTAAAAAAAATTGTTTACATTGGAAAATTATCGGCCGAGATGCTCGAAAGGTGTTTTTAACTTATTAGTCATGATGCGTAATTATCATTCTCTTGAGATTTCCACTCCAACTGCTTAGCCTTTCTTGAGCTCTTGGACAACTCCAAAACTGTTTATCCTCTTCCACAGAACCTCCTTATTAAAGATGATGAATTTTGTTGTGATATTATACTACCTCATCTCATTGTCACATCTTATAATTTTAATATAAATCTAACTATTTGTAAATAATAAAGCCTTCACAAAGGATTTGCGGCCTTCTGACAAACATGTCTTTTAGCTGTCGGTTTGTTAAAGTTAAAGGAAAGTGATAAAAAACCGATGAACATAACTGATTTTTGTTGATAAAAATATTTTATTTCATTTCATTTTTTTAAACATAATTTATTGAAATTTACAACTGTACTAAAAAATACAACAAGTAAATATGATAAAAGAAAAATGACATGAAAAAGACTTGTAGAAGAACTACCCAATGGTATTTTAAACTAGAAGGTCTCGCAGACATCTTCTTTTCATACGCCTCGGAGGATTGTCAGGAATCGAAGAGAAGCAAGGATATTGAAACTAGTGGGTTAGAGTGGGAGTGGAGTTTTTCATGTAAGGAGTGATATCTGGTTCGGACCAGATCAGCAACAAATGGAACATTTAGGTCTTTATGGATGAGTTTATTTGTGATAAAGTAAGGAGCGTTGAGGATTTTACGAAGGATTTTGGATTCATAAAAATATAAAAGATTATTTAATAAAACACATGTTTCTATTGAAATTAAATATAATTAATTCTTAACACCTAATTTATTACTTTCACTTACTATATATAGTAAGAGAAAGTATTGCGATCGTGAAAATTATCGAATTCAAGTTTTCAACGGAAATACACATTTTAGGGTCACGTGAGCCCCATAACAATTCCGCAAAAGGCTGTGTGTGTAACTCCCGGGCGGAAACGGTAAGTCCTATGAAACTGAAATGACATATTTAAGACAAATATACGCCCGAGACGTTACAAAACCTTTTTCATCAAAATGAGCTTACCAGAAGAGGCACTTTATAACATGCATTTCGCACCTTTTTTCGATTTTCTCGAAAACGGTTCCGACGATTTTGATCGCAATACTTTCTCTTATATTATATAGTAACTGTAAAGTAATAAATTAGTTGTTTAAGAATTTAATTATATTTATATTCAATAAAACATTGTTTATTAAAATAATTCTTTTTATTTTTATGAATCCAAAATCCTTCGTAAAATCCTCATAAGCTCCTTACATTTATCAAAATAAACTCATCCATTAAAGACTTTAAATGTTCCATTTGTTGCTGATCTGGTCCGAAACCAGATATCACTCCTTCCATGAAAAACTTCACTCCCACTCTAACCCACTAGTTTCAATATCCCTTGCTTCTCTTCGATTCCTGACAATCCTCCGAGGCGTATGAAAAGAAGATGGCTTCGAGACCTTCTAGTTTAAAATAGATACAGGAGTGCTACCATTGGGTAGTTCTTCTACAAGTCTTTTTCATGTCATTTTTCTTTTATCATATTTACTTGTTGTATTTTTTAGTACTGTTATACATCTATATTACTATTCTTGTGTTCACAAAAATTGCATAAATTGTTTGCACTTTTCTCCTTCAGTTTTTTATCAAATTCGCTAACTTGCATATTTAGTTGTTATTTATCAATGCTAACAAATGATATCTCATTTTTTTTTTAAATCTACAAAATTAAAGGTACTTTAGAGGAATAAAATTTAAAATATCGGCCCTCTCAGACTATTTCTATACTGTTCTCGAAAAAAAACTATAAATTTTAAAATATTCACAATAAAACTGAAAAAATTTAATGTTTTTTTTTTTTTTTTAATCTTCTTCTCTCCATGACTTTCTTATAGTTAGTAAAATTAGTTACACGAAATCCGAAAAAAAAATTGGAAAACCTGTCAGAATAGACAGTAGTTCCTTATAGAACAAGTCAGAGTTTTCCACGTTGCTTGTAGAGGAGAGGAAGATTAAACATTAATTTTCGTTATTGTATTTAAAATATAGTTTTTCGAGACATATAGAATAGTCTGAAGGGCGATATTTAAATTTATCTCAAAGTACTTTATTTTTGATTAAAAAAAATGGATATCATCTGTGCATGATAATAACAACTATCTACAAGCACGTGAAAACTCTTGACTTGTTTCTATAAGGGAAGCTTACTGTATATTTCTGAAGGTTCATCAATTTTTTCGGATTTGTTAACCTAATTTACTAAATATAAAAAATGTTCATAAAAAAATATAATATTTTTTATCAAGGGAGCGGCGTGGTTTAGTGGCTTTAGTGTCTACCGTTCTCCGGGTCTTGGGTTCGAATCCTGGCTGTGGCAGAATATTATTTATTTTGTTATTTCAGCCAGGGGGGACCCTAGGGTAAGGAGGACCTGGGCAGACCCAACAAAGTGGGTACCAAAAATGAGAAAAAAGCCTGGCTGCTGAGCGTGGACTCGGCCGAATCACCTCATTGCACGGCCGTTGGCCTAGAAATAGTACGAATCTCTATATTTACTCAGTCCAAGATCCTTCATGGGTTGCAGATTCAAAGGGATTTTTTTTTTTTTTTTTTTATAAAAACAATAATCTGTACCTTTTTTTCATCAAGTCTAATTTTTTTATTATTTTGATTTCGAGAAGAGAGGTTAGTAAAAGTTGTGTGTTGGTCGCACATGATTTTTGTTCATAATATATTATGTTATTATGTTATATATAACACATTTGGAATAAGGACCTGATTAACTTGTAGAATACACATCAAGCTGACCTTCCTAAAAAGAGTTGAGAAACATGTGAAAGTATTTGGCTTCCTTGTGACGTAGAAACTCCCTATGACGTCATATATTCCATGAAGTTAACCTATCATTTTTTATTTTTTAACCATAACGATCAAAAAATTAAAAGTTAGTACCCGGTAGAATCGTTATACCGTTTTTGTATGAACGTGCTTAGTTGATTTATCTTGTTTTACTTTAAATAATGTTACTTGTGTCATTCCCACCGCATTTTTTTTTTTTTTTTTTATTTATTGAGAAATATTACAGTTTGTTACTTAATGAACAGTAGTATAGAGATGTAGTACACATTCATACAAAACATATACAGAATAATGATGATAAAGTCAAATTACATAAAATCGGAAATAAATAAATTCAAATATATACAAGAAAATAACAATTAAAAAAAGACAAAAAACAAACAACCTGTAGTAGAGATAAATACAAGTTGGGCAATAAATAAAAATCATACAAGCAAACTTAACTATATACAATATATACAATCTGCTAAGGGACCCTAGACTCCGCTGCTTCCTCCACAAGTGGGGGGAGAAGCCGAATCCAAGAGATCCCAGCGCCTCTCACCCGGCGCTTCACTGATGTAAGCCAGTGGAGGCCGAGCTATGGCGGAATAACCACAAACATACAGTACATGAGTGGAGGATCTGACCAGTGTCGGAACTCCAGAATAAATGTTTACAAAACGTCGCGGGGCCACTGCCGTTTCAATCTTCGAGGAGGATTGTAGGGATGGGTGAAGCTGGAGAGCGATTGAGCAAGAGGATTAGGGTGATGAAGAAGGTTCTGATAGAATTTGGAGAATTTGGATGGTACCAGGTCTAAAATAAATGGAATATTAAGGTCGTGGTGTAGGGTACAGTTGGTAACGTAATAAGGAGCATTAACTATTGTTCGAAGAACTTTGGATTGGAAGGATTGGATACGTTTGATGTTAGAATGTTTAGTTGTCCCCCATAGTTCAAGTCCGTAGGTCCATATAGGTTTCAGTACTGTCTTATATATTAGTAATTTGTTGTCGACTGTAAGATGAGATTTTCTGTCTAGTAGTTTGTATAACCGGCCGATTCTGCGGTTGAGTTCTATCCTTTTAAGTCTTGTATGTGGGTTCCACGTCAGTCTTTTGTCTAGTAAAAAGCCAAGGTACCGGACTGTGTCTGAGGAAGGAAGCGGTATGGAATTGAATTTAACTGTTGGACAGGATTTACGTCGAAGGGTGAAAGTAACGTGTGTGCATTTGCTTTCGTTCACCTTAATACGCCAAGCATTATACCAGTCTTCGACAAGGGAAAGGTGCTACTTCAGGATCGGAATCGGATGATAAAATGACTGTGTCATCAGCAAATGTTGCCAGAAAGGTTTTGGGATCGGTAGGGATTAATGAAATTAGGCTCGATATATCTTTCATATAATATTCTCTTTTAACTATTGAAAAGCAAAATTTCGACAAAAGGGACGTTTTCATTACCTCACCTCTCCCAGAGAAACTTGATTAATTAAAGTAATAAAAATTTTCCTATCGAAGAGTAAGAAAAATTCAGAATATGTGAAAAATGCTTATTTCTGGAATAAATAAATAACTCATCCATGACACAGTAACCTTTTGAACTAAAAGTTTAGTACGCTCAGCACACCTCTTGTCTCTGTTATTAAAATCAGTTTAAGAAAATTCGAATAAACATATGTATATATATATATATATATATATATATATATATATATATATATATATATATATATATATATGTATATATGTCCAACTAGATTTAAATTTACTTATTGTTATTTAATTTTTTTTATTTTTAGGTTTATTAAAAAATAAAAAAACCTGTACCACTACAACCCATGAAGGGTCTTGGGCTCAGTACACATAGAGATTCGTACTGTTTCTAGGCCAACGGCAGTGAAATGAGGTGATTAGGCCTTAATCGCGCTCAGCCGCCAGGTTTGTCCCCAATTATTTTTGGTACCCACTTTATAGAGGCTGGGTTTGCCCCAGGAGGGTCTCCATACCCTAAGGTCTCCATACCGACTGAACTTACAGAATAAATCAACTGAAATCAAAATAATATAATATATAATTTTTAACATTTAAGGTAGCTATAAAATAGTAGCTATTCAATTGTTTTTTAAAACATATGGTCGATAGCGTGGTCTCTACACTCGACTCGCTCAGCCTTTGCCCCCAGCAAGACCTCATCTCCTATCAGTACAAAGTGGAGTGTTTGATTAGTATCAAGAATAGTGCCAACCCAGCCGGGCCAGGCCTACAATATACATCGCCACAGCGACCTTTTGGAAGTGCAACGAGCGACCACCCATCATGAATCCAACCGTTCATCACAGACCAGTATAGACATTGTTTTTTTATTTAATATTATTTCTCTGTTCTTCATTTTGTTTGTTTTATTTGTTCTAATTAGTAATTGTTTTCTTTTAATTCAATATCATTTAGGTTTCTTTGATTTTTTTTTTGGTTTATAAGTTTATTTTTATGTATTTATGTTGTGTTTATTTTTATTAAAAGTGTATACCAATAATTTCCGTTTTGTTTCTTAAATATTATTTCGATTATTCATTAATTAATAATTATAATTCATTATAATAGGTGGAATAATCAGGAATGTCCAAGCATAAACCTTAGAGGGGAAAACCTTCAGGGTTTTTACATGAACCCCTCCCCATACTACCTATGTTCATGGTTTTCCTCAGTTTATGCTTGGACATGGCGCAGTAATGGTACATTTATATATATATATATTTTTACTTCTATATTAAAGTCTAAAGTTGTGTAAACATTTTTTTATGCTTATCATCATCAGATTATGTGTCATATTATCATTATTTGTATCTATAATATTTAAGTATGTTGGTATATTTTCTGTTTTATTTCAAATGTTATCATTGTCACTACATTCAAAAGAAAATTTTCACTATCATATTAATATGTATCTCTTTTGTTCTGATGTTTGTAGTCCTGATGATGGCTCACAAGCTTGAGCCGAAACGTTGGCCAAATTAAATATTTCCAAAAAATGACTGATTCCTGATTATTCCACCTATAATAGTTTCTACAGTCGACTATACATCCTCAATATAATTCATTATAATTATTAATACTTATGAACCAGCATTTATTCTAGGGAAGAAAGATAGTGGTTAATATTCTCACACCGCCCCTTCCCCTACAATATATATATATATATATATTACTGAAGGAATTAGTCCGGGTGGCGGTCATTAAATGAAACAACTGAATAGTTTTAACTATTTTATTGTTTGCCAACGTTTCGACCCCCATTGTGGGTCATCATCAGGGCTTTTTTGAGCTGGAAATGTGGTGATGAGAAAAACTTGAGTCACCTGGAGGTGTAGAAGAGTTGGCTTGTTGAGATGAGAATGCCTGCTGTTGTTGAGTTGTAGATTGTATGTCCTGTCTGCGATTTTGTATTCTGGCACTGCGGCGGAGAGTTGAGGTGGATGTATCTTTTTGTTGTTGTTCCCGTGTTCTTTTCATCATTGTGGATATAATTAGTTGACCGTTGAGAATTACTGAAGGAATTAGTCCGGGTGGCGGTCATTAAATGAAACAACTGAATAGTTTTAACTATTTTATTGTTTGCCAACGTTTCGACCCCCATTGTGGGTCATCATCAGGGCTTTTTTGAGCTGGATATGTGGTGATGAGAAAAACTTGAGTCACCTGGAGGTGTAGAAGAGTTGGCTTGTTGAGATGAGAATGCCTGCTGTTGTTGAGTTGTAGATTGTATGTCCTGTCTGCGATTTTGTATTCTGGCACTGCGGCGGAGATTTGAGGTAGATTGTTGGGGGTTGTAGACAACAACAAAAAGATACATCCACCTCAACTCTCCGCCGCAGTGCCAGAATACAAAATCGCAGACAGGACATACAATCTACAACTCAACAACAGCAGGCATTCTCATCTCAACAAGCCAACTCTTCTACACCTCCAGGTGACTCAAGTTTTTCTCATCACCACATATCCAGCTCAAAAAAGCCCTGATGATGACCCACAATGGGGGTCGAAACGTTGGCAAACAATAAAATAGTTAAAACTATTCAGTTGTTTCATTTAATGACCGCCACCCGGACTAATTCCTTCAGTAATTCTCAACGGTCAACTAATTATATCCACTATATATATATAAATATATATATATATATATATATATATATATATATATATATATATATATATATATTTGAATTGAAATTCAGGCAATCATAGGGACTGCTGCCGATAGAAGTGAATTTTTTTTTTTAATTCTCGATTTGCTCTGGAATGTCGTTGAAAAGAGGAGTGCCTTCGTAAAAGTAGATTATATTGAGAATGCTTTTATTTTTTATAATGTTTTCATTGAATTTTAAAAGATCATCACCTTATAGATATATATCATCGTGAATTATGACATCGTAATCTGAATATGACTGTAGACTGTACGAGTTGGTGGTACACATAGCACTTTTTACTTTCACTTACTATAGTAAGGGAAAGTATTGCGATCGTGAAAATTTCGAATTCCAGTTTTTAACGGAAATCCACGTTTTAGGGTCATTTAGGCAGAAAGAAATATTAATCATACATTTGA
Source organism: Piezodorus guildinii (assembly GCA_023052935.1). Lineage (NCBI taxonomy): Eukaryota > Metazoa > Arthropoda > Insecta > Hemiptera > Pentatomidae > Piezodorus > Piezodorus guildinii. The sequence continues at coordinate 163,929,049 of CM041294.1, read as the reverse complement.
CAGAGAAAGTTCTAATGAAAGAACCAACCAGCATTGGTTTACAAAATTTTTTTGGGAGGATACAATTTTAGAAAATCTGTCTCCTGGATGGCCTTAAACATCAATGGAGGAGGAAGATCTTAAGAAAGCTGAGAAAGAAGATTAATTTAAATAAAACTAAACAATCATAATACCAATATGTCAAAATATTGTTGTTGTTTTTTTCTTTTAAATTGTCCTAGGGTACCTTTTGATGATCAGCTCTATGTATTTCATAAAAATATGTAATACTAAATTAATGTAAAATTATAATCTATTTACAAATAAGTCTATGTTAATAGTTTTTCAATGATTATTAGAATAAGATGGAAATTACTTTTAAAAAACTCACTCATTTTCACAAAGTCGTTGATTCCTGAGCATGTATCTCTTGAACGAGTTTCTTGGTGATGGTAAGGTGAATTCCCGTTCATTTCAACACAAGCACCTAAAATAAAATTTTCATGATATTTAAATTAAATTTTGGATCGCTTTTGGTGGTAAATATTTCATCCCACATGGCAAATCTTCATCAGAGTTTCACTATTCAAACTATCGGAAGCATAGTTACATCAGCTGCTTTGGACAAACAAGCCATCATAAAAAACCCATAATGTGGGATGAAATGTATATTTCAGAATAAATAATATAAATAATTTTTATAATCATTTGATCACTGCCACCAGTAACGTCTCAACCTTCATTAAAAGTTTTAAAATATTTTATTATTACATGTTATACTAATAAACAATTTAAGCAAAACCAGATATCGTACACCTTACTTACTCCAATTATTAGTCAATTTGTTTCATTAATTTTTACTTTTACTTATCTATATATGAAATATAAATTAAAGGGAAGTATTAAAAGTTTTTAATTGGAGTTTTCACTATTTTTGATGAAAATTTTAAGGGCCCCTGAATTCAACATAAACATAAATGACAGTTGAAGATAATAATTTATATTTTTACTTTTACTTACCTATATATGAAATATATAGTAAGGGAAAGTATTGCGATCGTGAAAATTTCGAATTACAGTTTTTAACGGAAATCCACGTTTTAGGGTCCCCTGAGTCCAAATACCAAGTCCCGCAAAAAGGTCTGTGTGACTGTGTATTCGTATAGTATAGCGCAAAAACCAAAAGTCGTAGGAAGCTTAAATTTCATATTTAAGACTACTATACGACCGAGATGTTACAGCAGCAGACCGGAAGTCCTACTTTATCCCATGCGTTTATCACCTTTTTACGATTTTCTCAAGTACGGACCTAACGATTTTGATAAAACTCGCTATATCGATGTAAAATTTAATGAGCTTTAATATCATGTAGGTTTCATTTTGATTGAAATAATCTGATTCTATGATTTATTGATAAAATGTCGATATTTTAATTTTTTTTTTTTCTAAAGTACCTTTAATTTTGTATATTCTATAAAAATAACTATATCATGTTATTACCATTAATAAAGAACAGGTAAATATATAAATTGAACGAATCTGATATCTAACTAAAGAAGAAAACTGAAAAAATATTTTCTTAATGCAATTGTTTTACGGGGGAAGATAGAGGTGGAAAACGAGTTAAAGGTGGGAAATGCGTGTTATTATTCAGTTGCTAAGTTACTTAGCTCACGGCTTATATCTAAAAACTTAAAGGTTAGAATTTATAAAACTATTATTCTTTCAACGGTTCTTCACGGATTTGAAACGTGGCCGCTTACTTTGAAGGATGAACAACGGCTTAAGGTTTTCGAAAATAAGGTACTGCGTAAAATATTTGGTCCGAAGAGAGATGAGGGTACTAGGGAGTTTAGAAGGTTGCACAACGCGGAATTGTGGAACTTGTATCCTGTGAATATAATTGAGTTGATAGCGTCGCGGAGACTTAAATGGGCTCGGTGAGGAACGGATCACGAGAAAGTTGGTATTTGCTGATCCGACTGGTAGGCGTCCGAAAGGTAGGCCAAAACGTCGATGGGAGGATTGCGTTAAGGCTGATCTTGGGGGCTTGGGCTTGACCGGAAAACATTGGACGAGTCTGTGTAGACGGAATATGGTGGTATCGGCATCGAACCTTCGGGTTCGTTAAGCCTATTATTATTATTATTATTAATTGTTTTACGGCTTGGCCACTGGATGGCGGTGTCATCGCCTGACGCTTCAAGTAGTTCTAAGACGGACTGTTCTAAAAACATACTGAATTTCGTAGACAATATTATAACATATTATTTAATAAAACACATCTTTCAATAAAAATTCAACGTAAATAACTCTTTAATAATTTATTTTCGTTTCTAAATTTGTTTAAAAATTCTTAAATTGATATTAATAACAGAGGTAAGTGAAAGTCTTGTGTTGTGAGCACCAGATTTTTTATTAATTAGTTTATTAGGGTTTTTTTTTTTTTTTTAATTTTCAATGATTTATTGATCAATTTTAATAGTTCATTTAATTTTTATTGTGTAATTAATTGTAATGATTTATTAGCCCTATTTATAATTGGGCTGATAAATTTGGAAAAACTAGGGCTGGAAAAGGATATGGGTGACTATGATTAAAGAACATCAGTGATTATGATCAGTGACACTTCACATCAGTGATCATGATTAATGAACCAGCACCATCGACATTACGGAATATGATTTCCTAGAGATGTAAAGAGAAATGCAGCTGCAAAAAAGGTGGACTTTTTTCAATGTTCTGTTTTTATTGCGGATTCGAATCCTGCAATAATAGACCAAATACTGAATATAACATGGAAGATGACGAGTTTGAAGATACGCAGCCTTTCGTTCAAAGTGATACATTATACACATCAAGTACATTTGAGATTAAAAACGGAAAAACAGCTAACAAAAATCTTTTATACTTTATTTAAAGTTGTTTGAGTATCATTACAATTTTTTTGTTTTGTTTTTTTAATTAATTAAAATACAAGTAATATATTGGAAATTTGTTCTTATCAGTTGAAAAAACGCTTTTCTTTTTATAGAATATACACAATGATGGTTTTAAGATAATATTACGTTTAGAAGATCTAATTAAAACGGAGTATTTTATTTTTTATTAACAGAGCACTTTCAATATTTCATGGTGTATATTATGAGTAATTAAAAATCGTATCTATCTAACTTGTTAGAAATTTAACGCTCTAAAAGATTGTCTCTCATGTATTTTTTAATAAACTGCACACCCAAGTAGTTATTGAAGCAAAACCAAACACTTTTCTGACATTTTTTGTTTTTTTTTTTTTTACAATTTGGCCAATATTGACACCCACGTATCTCAGCAGGTGTTCCGAATTATCCAATATGTTACATACCAAACATGTAGACAATTTATTATTCTTTAAAATTGCTAAAGACAAAGTTTTCTCTAAAATGTCCAGGAAGAGATTTAGAGGTAAAAAACTGGAAAAAGTGCTTTTTTCAGAGGTTTTTTCAAGATGGCGGAAAACGCCCATGGGTAAAAAGTATGAAAACTAGGATTTTTAATGAGGGAAGCAGTACAAACAATCGTGCCTAAAAATTAAATTTACCCCACCTTTTTCTAGCCAAAATCCTATTTCTACTAGTTTATTTTAAGTTGGACCAAATAATGGATACGTACGAAGTTCGATCAAAGTCGGTTCAGTAATTTCAGAGTTTATCGCAAACAAACATCGTGAAACGAGATTTAATATAATAATATATATATATATATAATATATATATATATATATATTGAGGAGGTGAGGGCGAAATGACTACAGCCTGGCACTATTGGTACAAATGGTTCTTTTATTGTTATTAATGTTAAAAACAGTTAAATAAAGCAAGGAATAATAGAATACAAAAAGAAGAAAACAATATGAGGAGCACACACAAATCGAGATAGGGCCAACCCACAGCTGGTGAAAGGTTGCAATGGATTTGCCACTGTAAAATAAAATAATCTTTCTACTATCATAAAACACAGAAAATAAAATAATAAATAAAAATGACCTTCAATTAAATATAAAGAAAACTAAAATATAAACATGTTTGAGGCAGTGACAAATCCATTTCACATAACCTCTTTGCTCCCACCAGCTGTGTGTTATAACCTCACTCCCTCACACACATCAGGCCCATCACATCTATATATGTGTGTGTGTGTATAGATTTAGTCTGTATTAAGATGACCGATATATACTCCCATAAAGTACACTGGCTATTTTCCGCTCAATAGATGACATCACATGTTATTTATATTTTATCTTACATAACACAGGGAATCCCAGTGTCCAACAATCAGAGATTCCGAGCGGATCAATTGAATATATTATACTAAGCTAGTAGGTCGTAGGTATAGCAAAAACAAAAAATCTGGTGCGATCAACACAAGACTTTCACTTACCTCGACTGTTAAAATCAATTAAAAACTATTAAATATGATTCGAATTGAAAATATTTTAAGTTGGTTTTAATAAAACGTGTATTCATTTTCGTTGGGTACATATTAAATTAATATATATATATATATATATAATATATATATATATATATATATATATATATATATATTTATATTAAATTGTTAATCAGTTATTCCCTATTCTTTACTTTATAATACCTTTTACAACTTAGTGTATCAGATAATATTTTTTTCAAAACTCTTTCCCTTTCCAAAGGTATATTATACGTCTATATTACGGTTATTATTACCAAAAATTACATTTAAAAAAATACTATTGCTCTTTTAGTTATCCTTTAGTTAGTTATTAAATTCGTCCAACTTGCAAATTTAGCCGTTCTTCATCTATGTTAGTAAGATGATATGGTTAATTGTCGGCATTTCATCACTCTCTATTAACTTTTAAAAGCTTGTGTATAAGATAATATTTTTTCTAAAATCTTTAGCATTCCTACGGTATATCATACCATACATCATACTGTTCTTATGTTCAAAAACAAAAAATTGCATTATCGAATTCATTCAATTAATATATTTACCTGCTTTTCATCAGTGGTAACAAGATAATATAGTTATTTTTATAGAATCAACAAACTTAAAGATACTTTAGAGGACGAAAATTTAAAATATGGGCATTTAAGCCCTGTCAGACTGTTTCAATCAGAATGAAACCTACATGGTATTAAAGACCATTAAATTTTATATCTATATAGCGAGTTTAATCAAAAGCGTTGGAGCCGTTTTTGAAAAAATCGTAAAAAGGTCCAAAATGCATGGTATAAAGTGGCTCTTCTGGTTAGACGATTTTGATGATAACGTTTCTGTAACATCTGTAACGTGTATTTCCGTCGAAAAATGTAATTAATTTCATATATAGGTAAGTTAAAGTTAAAAATGTTTTCATCAGAAGCAACAATACTCATCAGAAATGGATCATAAAATGTTAGAAAAGAAGTGAGGCATACATTTTTTTGGTTTTGTTTTGTTTATATTGCTTTCGTTTAATATGCGAGGAGCCCACCTTTCAAGATGTCTACCTTTCCGGTCGTCTTGAGGTGTTCATGGACTGTCGGTTTGCTTATATCTAGTTTCACTTTAAGTTCACAAACAGTTTTTCTGTGATTTTCTCTCACCAAAGCACGTAGTAAACCCTCATCAAGGAAAAAAAGTCGTCCACTTACGAACATTTTTGTTTTCCTGGCTTAAGTATCCCTCTCGATTTTATTTTTGCATTCACTGATACCTTGTCCCACATTTCGTTGATGTTTTTTGCAGTTTGGTTTCTAATAAATAACGGGTAAATATGCAAGTTGTGCGAATTTGATAAACTACCAAAGGAGAAAAGTGCAGACATTATTTTAAATGCAATTTTTGGGTTTTTGAACACAAGAATAATAATATAGATGTATAATATACCGTTGGATAGCTAAAGATTTTAGAAAAAAATATTATCTAATATATTGAAATTTAAAGGTTAATGGAGAGTGATAGAACTAACTGATTGTTGTTGTTCATTATATAATAGATTATTTAATAAAACACATGTTTCTATTAAAATTGAAAATAATTGATCCGTTAAAAAATTATTTGTGTCTTTAAATGAATTCGAAAATTCTTAAATTGATTTTAACAACGGAGGTAAGTAAGTGAAAGTCGTGTGTTGTGGGCACCAAATGTTTTTGTCAAATACACAATAGCGATCCAGTAGAAGTAGATATACCCAAAATTACTCAATATATTTTAGCTGTAACGTAATCGTGGTGTATAGTCATGTTTGCAACATAAATGTGATTGATATACATTGATCCAACGAATGGGAATATTTTCACAAAAAAAAACAACTTTGATAAATTTAATTGTTAAAAATATAATATTTATATTTCTTGAAAATGTAGACGTCTTATAATGATGGAGTAGAGGGTGCAGCCACCAAGAAAACACGCCAGTAAGAAAAAAATAACAGCTGCTCTATCATATGCGTTTTATAGTTACTACTATTAAACGCATTTATGCAAATTTAAATAATGACAAAAAATATTCGCGAACAAATCGCGGGTTACAGCTAGTTATTACTAGTTACAATCACTTAATTTTATAACTCTACATTACATTTAACAACTTTGTGTAGAAGATATTATTTTTCTCTAAAATTGTTAGCTTTTTGACGATATATTATACATATATATATTATGGTTCTAAATTTTAAAATAACAAAAATTACATTAAAAAATACTTTCGCATTTTTCTCTTTTGGTTGATTATCAAATTCGTTCAACTTGTATATATAGCCGTTTTTTATCAATGCTAACGATATGAAATGGTTAATTTTTTTGAATTTACAATATTAAAGATACTTTATAATAATAATAGGTTTACCGAACCCGAAGGTTCGATGCCGATACCACCAAACTTCGCCTGCACAGACTCGTCCAATGTTCGCCGGTCAAACCCAAGCCCCCGAGGTCCGCCTTAACGCAATCCTCCCATCGACGCTTCGGCCTACCTTTCGGACGCCTACCAGTCGGTTCAGCGAATACCAACTTTCTCGTAATCCGTTCCTCACCGAGTCCATTTGAGTCTCCGCGACGCTATCAACTCAATTATATTCACAGGATACAAGTTCCGCAATGCCGCGTTGTGCAACCTTCTAAACTCCCCAGTGGCCTCATCTCTCTTCGGACCAAATATTTTACGCAGTACCTTATTTTCGAAAACCTTAAGCCGTTGTTCATACTTCAAAGTAAGCGGCCACGTTTCACATACGTAAAGAGCCGTTGGAAGAATAATAGTTTTATAAATTCTAACCTTCAAGTTTTTAGACAGAAGCCGTGAGCAAAGTAATTTAGCAACTGAATAATAACACGCATTTCCCACCTTTAACCGGGACTTTATTTCTTCCTGGATTTCATTTTTTCTTGTTATCATTGAACCTAAATACTTGAATTTCTCTACGTGTTCAAAAGTATGCCCTGAAATATTAATATTATCAAGATCGCCACCATTTCTGCTACTAATCATATATTTCGTCTTACCGGTATTTAATTCGAGGCCTATTTCTTTACCGGTTTTTATTAACACACTTGTATTTAGTTGATGGTTCCAAGATACTTTAGAGGAAGAAAATTTAAACTATCAGCTTTTAAGCCCTATCATACTATTTCAATCAGAATGAAACATACATCATATTAAAGCCCATTAGATTTTACAAAATGCATGGTATAAAGTGGCCCTTCTGGTTAGCTTATTTTGATGAAAAAGTTGCTGTAATATCTCAGGCATAGACGCTCTTAAAATCTGAAATTTCAGTTTTATAATACTTATCGTTTTCGCGCTATTATCACGTACACACCACACACAGCACATACCTTTTTGTGGGACTTGGTTATTTGGACTCAGGGGGCCCTAAAACGTGTATTTCCGTTGAAAACTGGAATTCGAAAATTTTCACGATCGCAATACTTTCCCTTACTACATATTTCATATATAGGTAAGTAAAAATAATTATATGAAAATCATGCTTAGTAAAGGCTGAATTAGCGAAATTCTATAGAGGGAAAAAAACTCTCGTTCTTTTGGAAGAGAATCAGTACATGTTGACATTCATAAAAATGAACAATCCAGCAAGTGTAAACAGTTATGGAGAGCGTTTAGGAAAAAAATACATAAAAATGAACAATCCAGCAAGTGTAAACAGTTATGGAGAGCGTTTAGGAAAAAATACATAAAAATGAACAATCCAGCAAGTGTAAACAGTTAGGAGAGCGATTAGGAAAAAAATACATAAAAATGAACAATCCAGCAAGTGTAAACAGTTATGGAGAGCGTTTAGGAAAAAAATACATAAAATTCTGCATTATTTCCCGAAGGATCTAATATATACGAACCGTTAATCTTGAAATTAGTTTAAGTTCATTTATCATTCAACTAGCTAACTGGCTTTGCTCGATTTAATTTTGTGTTGGTTTAAGTTTATATATATGCGATTATGGTTAGAGTAACTATAAAACGTATATGATTGGTCGTTGGTAAGAGGTGTGGTCACCAATATCAACTGGTTTATAGTTTAAACTCGGCTGAAAGGGTTTCAGATGGTGTGAAGCATCTATCAAGTTAGAGGCGCGGTTTAATGAGATCACTGTTTTAGCGGTGGTTCAAAAACTTTCTTGAGGTAAACTTCAGCCTGGAAGACAAAGAAGGTAATGGAAGGATTTCCCTTTTGATGACGCTGTTCTGATGAGAGCTTTGGTGTAAGGAAGTACCAGATCAACTGTTCCAAAACGTGCAGACCTAACCTAACCTTAGGAAATAAAAAGTCGATGACCACCTCAAAGCAATTGCAAAGCTAAAAAAGTTTAAAAGTTGAGTTCCACACACATTAAACAACCGCTCAAAAAATCAACAGTGTTATGAAATTTGTGCTACATTTCTTTGCCGAAACAGAGACAACCCTTTTCTATGACCCGTTACTTGTGCTAAAAAGTGGATACTTTAAGTTAAAAGAATACGTTCTGGACGTGGCAGTAAATTATATATGATCTTAGTTGAACATGTTCACATAATACAGATTTTGATAAAAATATTTCAAAAATTGAACAGTAGAAATTGGAGGAAGTAGTAAACGAATCATAGAAATAATTCCTTCTATTAATTTAAAGTTTATTATGTATTTAAATGGAGCGAGTAGCAAAGACATAACTTCAAGGAGGAAATTACAATTTGGATCTGCTGCTCAACTTCGCTGAGTTGCTACAGTACACAGCATACCGCATCAATCCCGAAGACAATCTTAAAGAAAAAAGATAGAGAGAGATTCTGCCAAATAGGAAATACATATATCTTACTAATTTTGAAATCGATCATGGACATCTGAAAATCCAGAGCAGCCTCAATATATATGGTGATGTAGGATTCCCAGTAAATCCAAGATTATGGTCTCGCCATGTTTTACATCTCATTTTTTCCGAGTCCATAGTTCTCTAAAAATAATCCAGTGGCTACTGGGATGGTCCCCCTGCTTCCGAACCAAAGTCCCACGACTGTAAATTCCCTTTCACCGAACTCCTCACGAAATTTTTCCCTCAGGTATGGAATACATTTTGTATAAATGTTCTCCTTTCTCCTCTTGAATCCTCTTGCCTTGTTCCTGGTCATTTGTTTCATATCTGATAGTGGGGTCCACTATCAGTGCTTCATTTTTTGTGGCATTAAATGCCAAGATACCCATAAATCTTGTCGACCCATCTGTATCAAGGCAAAAAAACTTCCTGAAAACATTTATACTTTTTCACTTCCAAAAGTTCTGCTATTTCTTTCTTTGTTCTTCTATGGATTTTATTTTAGCTGTAACCACGTGGCTTTGCTCGCGCACATTGTAGGTTGATTTAAATAAAGGTTTAATGAATGATTTTTTTCGAGTCCAATGACAAAATCTTTTTTATTGACTGAAAATCATTGAAAAGACATAATATAATAATATAACATGTGTCTGGGAACCTACACACGAAATATGAATACGGTGCTCAATGTGTTTCTTATAAATTATTATATATTATCTTTGCTGATTCTATCCTGGTTTTCTTTGCTTCGATGCAGTTAGAAATTTGATTGTCATTCAAACGAGTACTTATAGTTTTCCGTACGACGTATAGTTTTTGTGTTATTCGAAAACCAATTTTATTTTACGTTTTAAAAAAATATTTTTCTAACCAATTGGAGAGCTAATTTTCCCAAACCCAGCCTTATTGCACATCTAGACGGTAGAACGAACCTCCAGGAAAAAAATCAACTTCACAACCATAGTCATTTTTGAGATGGTGCGATGACCAGAAAATCGAGTGAAATTGAACTTTCTTTTATAAATATAGATTAAGACATTAATTTTGATAATGTATGAAGGTAGTGATGACGGTAATTTTAATTAATTAATTATTCATTTATTTAACGTCACTTTATGCTACTACGGCAATTCGGACGATGCTACAGTGGGAGTCCTAAATTTTGCCTATCCAGGTTTTATTAGGATAGGTATCTTTAACGAGTACCTGACATCGCACAGGCTCGGGACCACCTTTTAACGTCCCCTCCGAAGAACGGCGTAACTAAGGATTTTTTACTCCCATTAAAAAATCCTAGGACCACCTGCGGATTTGAACCCGTGACCTTTGGCATGGGAGGCTGTTACGCTAGCCACCCTGCTACAAGTGATCCCTAATTAATTAATATTTACCAAGATAACATTAGTTTTCTTAACGATTGCACTAGTTAGATCAGTAAGTTTAATTAATGCAGTTAAACAAAATTTAATTTAAAGAGAAAAAAATCTGGCTTGCGCAACACACGACATTTATTTAACTCCTCTGTTTCGATGGAAGCATGTGTTTTATTAAACATTCTATTATATTATTATCTACAACAATCAGTTAGTTTTATCCGCTTTTTATCATTGTCCATTAACTTATACAATGTTGTGTATAAAATAAAAAAAAATTCTATAAATCTATATTACTGTTTTTATATTCACCATAGGAACACAAAAATTGAATAAACAATTTTTTTTTCTCATTTCTCCTTTAGTTGGATATCGAATTCGTTCAAATTATATATTTATTCGTTTTTTAGCTATGCTAACAAGGTGATATGGTTAACATTTCCAAATTTACACAATAAAAGGTACTTTAGATGAAGAGAATTTTAAATATTTGTATTTAAGCCCTGTCTGGTTTTTACTTTCACTTACTATATATAGTAAGGGAAAGTATTGCGATCGTGAACATTTTCGAATTCCAGTTTTCAACGGAAATACACATTTTAGGGTACACTGAGTCCAAATAACCAAGTCCCGCAAAATGGTTTTATGTGTGTGGGTGTGTGTGTAGTAACTCCCAGGCGAAAACGGTAAGTCCTATGAAACTGAAATTTTATATTTAAGACAGATACGTTAAAAAACCTTTTTAATCAAATGAGCTTGCCAGAAGAGCCCCTTTATAATATGCATTTTGCATTTTTTTTCGATTTTCTCGAAAACGGTTCCGACGATTTTGATTAAACTCAATATATCTATGTGAACTTTAATGGGAACTTTATCATATAGGCTTTATTCTAATAAAAATAGTCTGACAGGGCTTAAATGCCGATATTTTAAATTTTCTTCCTCTAAAGTACCTTTAATTTTGTAGATTCTATAAAAATAACCAAATTATCTTGTTAGCATTGATAAATAACAGCTAGGTATGTAAGTTGTGCGAATTTAAAAAACAAATAAAGGAGAAAACTGAAAAAAAAAATTAATGCAATTTTTTGTTTTTGGACATAAGAGCAATAATATACGGTATTGATATACCGTTGGAAAGCTAAAGATTTTAGAAAAAAAAATTTATTTAACACACAAGAGCTCCTATTAGTTAATAATGAGTGATGAAAAGCCGATAAAAATAACTGATTATTTTAGATAAAAATTAAATAGATTTTTTAATAAAACACATGTTTCCAAAGAAATTCCATTTAAATAAATCCTTAATAGTTTTAATAAATTTTATCTCTAACTGTATTTAAAAAATTTTTAATCGATTTATAAAACGGATGTAAGTGAAAGTCGTGTGTTTCCCGCACCACGTTTTTGCCATCAGAATGAAACCTACATTATATTGAAGCTCATTACATTTTACATCGATATAACAAGTTTAATAAAAATCGTTAAAGTTGTTTTTGAAAAAATAGTAAAAATGCGTGATATAAAGTGGCTCTTCTGATTCGCTGATTTCGTCGAAAATTTGCTGTAACATCTCCTACAGCGGATCTCTTATTTTCTTCCTGATTCCAAAAACGGTCATTTCATGTATTGAAACCCAGTGGTAGATTTTTATTTTCTGAATATTAGTCTAGTAAGTGTTGTAGTATCCGTTATATTTGAGCACTTATCGTTTATGGGATCACCTGTAGCAGGGTGGCTAGCATAACAGCCTTTTATGCCGAAAGTCATGGGTTCAAACCCACAGGCGGTCCTAGGATTTTTTAATGGGAGTAAAAAATCCTTAGTCATGCCGTCCTTTGCAGTGCACGTAAAAAGGTGGTCCCGAGCCTGTGCGATGTCAGGTACTCGTTAAAGATTCCTATCCTATTTAATCCTGGATAGGCATAATTTAGGACTCTCACTGTAGCATCGTCTGATTAGCCAAAGTAGCATAAAGTGACGTTAAATAAACAAACAAAATATCGTTTCAGCTCTCTATGAGGATTTCAAGTAAGGCGCTCGTCAAGATAGAGTCTTAGGTAGTTGGTCATTCGACCAGAATGAGTGGAACATTATTGTATCCTTTAATGATGTCAATATTGATATCATTCTCCCTTTTGATTCACTAATATTCTCCATATGAGTGTATACCTTAGATAGTATTGGATTGTGTCACATGAAATGTCCGTTTTCAAGGTAAAGGATTTTTATTAAAAATACGATATGAAAACAATATAATTTTATTCGAAGTATTTACCCTCTTTTTCTACACATTTTTCCCAACGTGACACCAACTTTTTTATCCCCGAAACTGAAAAACTCTGAGCTTTGAAGTGCAACAAAATCTGAAAACGCACTTTTCACTTGATCATCATTTTCCAAAAGTTTTCCTTTGACGAAGTTGTATAAATTCCTGAACAGGTGGTAATCTGTTGGAGACAAGTCGGGAGAATATGGTAGGTGCGGAAGAACTTCGTAGCCCAGTTCTTTCAATTTTTGCACGGTGTTTTGAAACATGGGGTCTTGCTGCCGCTCAGTGAGATCATGAGGTGCCCATGTATCGAGCTTTTTTACTTTCTTAATACACTTTAAATGACTGGAAACGGTAGATGCACTTGCATTTAGTTGTGCTGCGAGTCCTTTAACTGTTTGGTAGGGGTTTCCTTTTACTGTATGTTTGAGGACATCGTTGTCTATTACGTACACAAATATTACTCGAAAATCGCTTGTTTCCATGTTCATATTTGGAGGTATACTAAAAAGTGGGTAATTGATTGGGAAGCTAATGTTTATAATACAAAGGTAAAGGATTATTAACTGTTTACTTTAAATATGTAAAAATTCGGAAGAAAACAACAGTGACCTGCAAAATTCTTTATGTATTTCAGAAACTATAAAAACGGACATTTCATGTGAAACAATCCAATATTTTAATATTCAGCCGAGGTTTGGTATGACGTTTGCAATAGATAATCACAGAATTATCTTTGGAAAGCTTAAAATCGGTAGTAGGAAGTCAATCTATCACTCTTTACTTCGAGTGATTGTTGTTGATAATATTTTCAACTGTTACGTAACTCAATGAAAAATAAAATAAATTGTTTCAGTGGAATCTAGATGTAGACTTTGGAAATATATTTCAAGAAGAGGGGAAGATGGATGTTGCGTGGTCCTCGCACCAGATTGTATTAATAGGCAAGTGACTAATACACGTTATTGTGGTTATTACAGTAGGGCTACCCATGACAAGTGCACCAATATCACAGGTGGTGACGTCAGCCCATGGACAGGATCAAAATCTCACTCGAGAATTGTTGTTTTCGCATATTGAATTGAGTGGAAGAGGAATTTCGTGCTGGGAATCGGAATTAGTCACCTTTTACAGCCTTCTTTTCCTTGTTGCAGTCGTTAGGAGCGTATATCTTCCCTCGTGGAGCGTCGCTGCGCGCTTCAGCTTCTAGCAATGAATAAACAAACAAACAATAAAGGAATTATTAAATAAAGTGTTACGAATATTATTCAGTTTCATTGGAAACTTGTTTTAGATTAAATAATTAATAATTAGATTATAATTACTTAAGTTTAAGCTCTATTTGTCACTTAGCATTACCTTAAACAACTTTGTACATATTAAAATAAAAAGAAAATCTGGTGCGACCAACATACGACTTTCACTTACCTCCATTTTTAAAATCAATAAAAGAATTTTCAAATACAGTTAGAGATAAAAATACGTGAAACTATTAAAGAATTAATTAAATTGAATTTCTATAGAAACATGTGTTTTATTAAAAAATCTATTATATTATTATCTAAAATAATCAGTTTGTTTTATCGGCTTTTTATCACTCTCTATTAACTTTTAAAAGCTTGTGTATGAGATATTATTTTTTCTAAAATCTTTAGCTTTCCAACGGTATATCATACATGTATATTACTGTTCTTATGTTCAAAAATAAAATATTGCGTTATTTTTTTTTTTTTAGTTTTCTCCTTTATTTGTTTTTTAAATTCGCAACTTACATACCTAGCTGTTATTTATCAATGCTAACAAGATAATTTGGTTATTTCTATAGAATCTACAAAATTAAAGGTACTTTAGAAGAAAATTTAAAAAATCGGTATTTCGATCGAAAAAATCGATTAAAGAATTTTCAAACACAGTTAGAGATAAAAAAAATCTAGTGCGGGCAACACACGACTTTCACTTACATCAATTTCAAAAATCAATGAAAGAATTTTCATTATTTTACAGAATTTGCACTCTCTATTAACTTCTAAAAGCTTGTGTATGAGATGATATTTTTTCTAAAATCTTAAGCTTTCCAACGGTATATCATACATGTATATTAATGCTCTTATGTTCAAAAACGAAAAATTGTATTAAACAAATATTTTTTCTGTTTTCTCATTTAGTTGGGTATCGAATTTATTCAATTTATATATTTACCTGTTTTTCATCATCTTTAACAAGATAATCTAGTTTATTATTGAATCTAAAAAATTAAAGGTACTTTAGGGGAAGAAAATTTAAAATATCGGTATTTAAGCCCTGTCAGACCATTTTTATCCAAATAAAACCTACATGATATTAAAGCCCATTAAATTTTACATCGATATAGCGAGTTTGATCAAAATCGTCGGAATCGTTTTCGAGTAAAATCGAAAAAAGGTGCAAAATGCATGGTATAAAGTGCCTCTTCTGGTAAGCTCATTTTAATGAAAAAGGTTTTGTTACGTCTCAGGCGTATAGTTGTCTTAAATATGAAATTTCAGTTTCATAGGACTTATCGTTTCCGCACGGAAGTTACCACACACCGACACACTCACACACACACAGACCTTTTTGGCGGGACTTGGTTATTTGGACTCAGGGGACCCTAAAACGTGTATTTCCGTTGAAAACTAGAATTCGAAAATTTTCACGTTCCCAATACTTTCCCTTACTATACGTAGTAAGAGAAAGTAAATATCTAAAATCTTTAGCTTTATATATAATATACCGTTGATTATACATTTATATTAATATTTTTATGTTAGAGACATTAATAGTTTCGAATTAAGTTATTGGAATTCTTTAAAATTCTATATTTAGCTGTATTTTTTAACAATGCTAATAAGATGATATAATTAACATTTTCAAATATACAAAATTAAATATCATATAGACTCTATTCTAATAAAAATAGTCTGGCAGGGCTTAAATGCCGATATTTTAAATTTTCTTCCACTAAAGTACCCTTGATTTTGAAGATTCTATAAAAATAACTATATTATCTTGTTAATACTGATGAAAAACAGTTAAATATATAAATTGAATGAATTCGTTACTCAACTAAAGGAGAAAACAGAAAAAAATATTTTTTAATGCAAATTTTTGTTTTTTAACATAAGAACAGTAATATACATGTATGATGTACCGTTGGAAAGCTAAAGATTTTAGAAAAAATATTATATCATACACAAGCTTTTAAAAGTTAATAGAGAGTGATAAAATGATCATAAAACTAACTGATTATTTTAGATAATAATATAAATGATTTTTTAATAAAACACATGTTTCTATTGAAATTCCATTTAACTGAATCATTGATAGTTACACTCATTTTTATCTCTAACTATATTTGAAAATTCATTAATCGTTTTTTAAAACTGAGGTAAGTGAAAGTCGTGTGTTGCCCGTTTTTTGTGAATAATCTGGTGTAACAACAACACACAAACACACGCACACAGATTTCGCAAGAAATTGTTTTATAGACTCACATAAGCCACAGTATCATAAAATGACGTTTAAGAACCTAACGGAATTCGATTTTTTGGACATTTGTGACCTTGGGACAAAATCGAGGAATCTTATATAATGGTAGAGCAATTGCAACTTATTATCAGACTAGTGAGAAGAAAATAATAGGCAAGCATTCAGTGATGGTCAGTGCAGTTCGAGGTCATTATATTTCAAAAATACCGGTCTTAGAGTTCTTTTTTTTTTAGCTTTCTTAGCGGTAGATTTATTTACCCGGACTTCTGGTATAAAGTCGAGTAAGCATAGTACTGCGGTTGAGTATACTACTTTCTTTGTTAACCTGTAAATGAAATATGTAGAAAGGGAAAGTATTACGATCGAATAATAAAAAATAAAATTATTAAATAATATTAATGATAGATATTTGGGCTGATTAATTTCTTTCAAAAAACTTATTTTTTTTAATTTAACACACATTCAGCGTTTCGGGATCTTCTCTAAAGATCTAAACAATACTCAGCTCAGATCTGATGTTTCACTTAATGACTAGTTTTTACTGATTTTTCTTTTTAATTTTTGTATCAGTGAAAATGTTGGAAGGAACAAATGAATTTCAAAATGGTATAAACCAGAGTCCTGAAGATGGGAGAAGATACCGAAACGTCGAATATATTATTTAATCAAAAATTAGGTTTTTTGGAAGAAATTAATCGGCCCAAATATCTACCATTAATATTATGCGAGATCTTCCGTTGTTTGGAATATGTCGGTATAATAAATTATTAAATAAAAGTTTTCAATCGAAAATACATGTCTAAGGCCCAGTTGCACCGACCGGGGTTAACAATAAATTTACTAATCTGGATAAGATAATCACGTGTTAACAGAAATTCCGTTGCGCCGATCATGGTGGGGTTACCTTAGCAGGGTGGTTAGCATAACAGCTTCCTATACCAAAGGTCCCGGGTTCGAACCCGCAGGTAGCCCTAGGATTTTTTAATGGGAGTAAAAAATCCTTAGTTATGCCGTCCTTCGGAGGGGACGTTAAATGATGATCCCGAGCCTGTGCGATGTCAGGTACTCGTTAAAGATCCCTATCCTAATTAAGCCTGGATAGGCAAAATTTAGGTCTCCCACTGTAGCATTGTAGGTCCCTCCATCGTCCGATTAGCCATAGCAACATAAAGGGACGTTAAATAAATCAACAAAAAATAGACCGATCATGGTTAGTCTTAACTCCAAGTTAAGTAATCGCGGTTAACTAATTCACCTTCCCATCTAGATTAAATATTTAACCCTTGTAAAGTTACCTTTTTACGGTTACATTATCCCAATACATCGAGAAAAAATTAATACAATCTCCTCAGATGAATATATCATAGAACTGATCAATATACTTCTTTTTTTTATATATATTTTATTAATAAATATTACGATTTGTTACATAATGAACAATAGTGATAGTGATGTGATACACATCCATACAATATATACAGAAAATAATGATAAAGTCAAATTACATAAAATCGGAAATAAATAAATTCAAATATATACCAAAAATAACAATTAATAAATTTAAAAAAATCAAAACAACAACCTGTAGTAGAGATAAATACAAGTTGGGAAATAAATGAACATCATACAAGCAAACTTAACTATATACAATATATACAATCTGCTAAAAGGGACCAAGACTGGGCTTCTACCTCCACAAGTGGGAGGAGAAGAGGAATCCATGAGTTCCCAGCGCCTCTCTCTCAGCCGCATCAGTGGTGAAGCCAATGGTGGCTGAGTTAGGGCGCAATAGCCACAAACATACAGTACATGAGTGAAGGATCTGGCTAGGGTCGGAACTCCAGTATAAATGTTTACAAAACGTCACGGGGCCACTACCGTTTCAATCTTCGAGGAGGATTGTAGGGATGGGTGGAGCAGGTGAGCGATTGAGCAAGAGGATTAGGATGATGAAGAAGGTTCTGATGGAATTTGGAAAATTTGGATTGCACCAGTTCTCATTTAAGGTCGTGGTGTAGGGTACAGTTGGTAACGTAATATACTTCCTAGAAACAAAGTTTACAAAGTAAGGAGGAATCCCTTTGATGTTTACCGTGATGTGGAATTAGGAATAACTAGGAATAGTGGAAACAAGGTGTAACGGAATTAATATTTGTAAAAGAACCAGATAAAAACAAAACAGTGACAGTGGCTTCTAGGAGATAGTGGATATGGCTGCAAAACCTTATTTACTTACACCAATTTAAACCTGAACATGCAGCCGAATAAAAATATCTGGTGCGGGCAACACACGACTTTAACATACCTCCATTTTTAAAATCAATGAACGAATTTTTAAATACACTTAAAGATAAAAACACGTAAAACTATTAAAGAATAAGTTAGTTTTATCGGCTTTTCATCACTCTTTATTAACTTTTACAAGCTCTTGTGTATTAGATATTATTTTTTTTCTAAACTCTAGCTTTCCAACGGTATTATTATAAGTGTATATTACTGTTGCTTTGTTCAAAATAAAAAAATTGCATTAAAAAAACATTTTTTCAGTTTTCTCCTTAAGTTGTTTTTTAAATTCATACAACCTACATATTTAGTTGTTATTTATCAATGCTCACAAGATAATTTGGTTATTTTTATAGAATCTACAAAATAAAAGGTACTTTAGGAGAAGACAATTTAAAATATCGGCATTTAATCAGAATGAAACCTACATGACGTTTAAGCCTATTCAATTTTACATCAGTTAATGAATCACGCACAGTGAAGATATGAAAATTACTGCTTTTATTATCAGGACAAAATAGATAATCAGAATACAATAAACTGTGCTGAGGAGTTTGGGTGACTACAAGTGTACATTCCGAGGTCTCCTTCTGTGAGTGTCACCCAAGTAAATGTTACAACTAGAGTGATGAGTTCTGAGGATCAAAGGGTATATATAGCAAGGTTTTGTAGAGGGGATGAGGAGGCGGCATGGGCACCACAAAGCAAGTGCTTCCAGGTGTAGGGTGCCGTGTCCTAAGTACAGGTATGTGTTCTTTGTCAGTACTTGTCAGTCCTTTCTAGGTTTATGGGGGGGCACCCTCAGGTATGGAAAAGGAAGTTATTAATAATTACTCTATATTATTTATTAGTTAAGTCTCATTCTATTACTATCGATATAGCGAGTTTAAGCGAAATCGTCGGAACCGCTATCGAGAAAATCGAAAAAAAGGTGCAAAATGCATGGTATAAAGTGGCTCTTCTGGTAAGCTCATTTTTATGAAAAAGGTTTTGTAACGTCTCGGGCGTATATTTGTCTGAAATATGAAATTTCAGTTTCATAGGACTTACCGTTTCGGCCCGGGAACTACCACACATCGGGAGTACACACACACACACACACACACACAGACATACCTTTTTGCGGGCCTTGGTTATTTGGACTCAGGGACCCTAAATGTGAATTTCGTTGAAAACTGGAATTGGAAAATTTTCACGATTGCACTACTTTCCCTTACTATATATAGTAAGTGAAAGTAATATAACGATGCATGTATCGAAACAAGATATGTCATTGTGACAGCATTTGGTGTTATGAAAAGATTTCCCTGCCCTTATATTTTTCAACGGTGTATTATACATCTATCTTGCTGCTCTTATGTTCCAAAAAACAAAAATTACTTTGAAAAATATTTTTGCTCCTTTCTCCTTTAGTTAGTTATCAAATTCGTTCAACTTTTATATTTAGTCGCTTTTCATCATTCCTAATAAGGTGATATGGGTAATTCTTCTGAATTAATAAAATTAAACGTATTTTAGAGGAAGAAAATTTAAAATACCCGCATTTAAGCCGCGTCAGACTATCAGAATGAAACCCAATAAATTTTACATCGATATGGCGAGTTTAATCAAAATCGTTGGAGCCGTTTTTGAGAAAATCGTAAAAGTGTGCAAAATGCATAGTATAAAGTGGCTCTTCTGGTGAGCTGATCTTGATGAAAAAGTTGATGTAACATCTCGGGCGTATTGTTGTCTTAAAAAGGAAATTTCATTTTCGTACGACTTTTTGTTTTTGTGATTTACCACATACATACACACACGCGTGCGCATACACACATAGACCTTTTTCGGGACTTGGTTATTTGGACTCAAGGGACCCTAGAACGTGTATTTCCTGTAAAAACTAAAATTCGAAAATGTTCAAGATCGCTATATTTTCTCTTACTATTTATTTCATGTATTCAGGTCATCCATTACCTATAAGTTACAATGTAGGTAATTCATGTAAAGTGAATGTAAAATTTAGGTAGGATTTTAGGATTAGGTATACTAACATAATTTGTCTATAGAAGTCTTAGCCATGATGAAGGCCCACAATGTAGGCCGAAATGTCGGCACACAATTAAAAAAATCTGGTGCGGGCAACACACGACTTTCACTTACCTCGATTTTTAAAATCGATGATAGAATTTTCAAATACAGTTAGAGATAAAAAAAATCTGGTGCGGGCAACACACGACGTTCACTTACCTCCATTTTTAAAATCAATGAAAGAATTTTCAAATACAGTTAGGGATAAAAATACGTGAAACTATTAAGGAATTAATCAAATTGAATTTATATAGAAACATGTGTTGTATTAAAAAATCTATTATATTATTATCTAAAATAATCAGTTAGTTTTATCTTCTTCTCATCACTCTCTATTAACTTCTAAAGCTTGTGTATGAGATGATATTTTTTCTAAAATCTTTAGCTTTCCAACGGTATATCATACATATATATTACTGATCTTATGTTCAAAAACGAAAAATTTCATTAAAAATATATTTTTTCTGTTTTCTCCTTTAGTTGGGTATCGAATTTATTCAATTTATATATTTACCTGTTTTTCATCAGCGTTAACAAGGTAATTTAGTTATTATTATTGAATCTACAAAATTAAAGGTACTTTAGTGGAAGAAAATTTAAAATATCGGCATTTAAGCCCTGTCAAACCATTTTTATCCAAATAAAACCTACATGATATTAAAGCCCATTACATTTTACACCGATATAGCGAGTTTAATCAAAATCGTCGGAACCGTTTTTGAGAAAATCGAAAAAAGGTGCGAAATGCAGGTATAAAGTGCCTCTTCTGGTAAGCTCATTTTGATGAAAAAGGTTTTATAACGTCTCGGGCGTATATTTGTCTTAAATATGAAATTTCAGTTTCATAGGATTTACCGTTTCCGCCCGAGAGTTACCACACGCACAGACCTTTTTTCGGGACTTAGTTATTTAGACTCAGGGGACCCTAAAACGCGTATTTCCGTTGAAAACTGGAATTCGAAAATTTTCACGATCGCAATGCTTTCCTTACTATATATAGTAAGTGAAAGTAATAAGTACTATTGTTAATGTTTTTTTTGTTATTTTATTTATTTATTTTTTTTATTGCACCTCCTACTAATTTCCTAGTTGAAAAATTAGGTAGGACTAATATACTAAAGTAATTTTTATAAACAAGAATAATGAGTTACTTAAGTTGGAATGTTCTTAATCAATCGAAAGATACTGCTAATGGTTTGTTCCCTGTCGCTGGATGCTTCCGAGACCGGACGTTATAGGCTACATCTTCCAATTTCTCGTCTGTACCGAGTCGAGTGCACTCTTCAAAAGCGTGACTCACCGAGAGTTCATCTGTTCTGCGTAGTTCTGCGGTCCTGGGTGGGATACACCTTAAAATTCTCGGAATATGACTGAAGTCCTGATAAACAAGTCCTTATAATTCAAAAAAATAACTTGTGTTGTTGGCCTTGATTTCGATTGTTTTTTCTCCTTAGGCGTGTGGACCTTGTATCAGTCTTTGCCCTTTCCTTCATTCTCGGTCAGGCTTTGAAAATCGATTTTCCTTCTGAAAATCGATTCGCGTTTCGGTTCCTTAGGTTAAAGTTACAAGATGGCGTTGACATCTCATTTTGAGAGGGCTGAAAAGGAGCTGGCTGATTGATCACTAGAAGTAATGCACTTTTAGATTAATGACGGAAGTAGTTTGGTGACAGGTATCGACAACCCTCATCAGTTTTCCAACACCATCCGATTATTGCCACGGGCTAAAAAAACAAACATTAAATATCAACGCAAAAAATCTGGTTCGCGCAACACACGACTTTCACTTATCTCTGTTGTTAAAGTTAATTTAACAACTATACCAATGTTAAATAATTATATAGTTTCGATAAAAATGTGTGTTATATTAGATATTATATTATATTATACGTCTATGTTACTGTTCTTATGTTTAGTCTTATACAAAAATTATCATAAATAAATATTTTGGCTTTTTTCTCTTTTAGTTGGTTATAAAATTCGTTCAGCTTGTATACTTAGCCGTTTTTTATCAATGCTAATTGGCTGATATGGTTGATTTAAAAAAAAAAAAAAATTAATTTATTTATAATAATTTACAACTGAATTAAAGAACACAATAAGTAAATATGAGGAATAAAAAAAAAGTCATGAAAATGTCTTGAGAAAGAACTACCTAGTTCACAAACTATTTTAATTCAGTAGGTCCCGAGGCCACCTTCTTTTCAGTCGCCATAGAGGGTTATCAGGGATATCTGAGGGAGATAAATTACGGATAAGTGGGTATGTAGGGGGTTAGGGTATTGGAATAGGTGCTCAACCTATTGGTTATTAGCACCGAAACTATTTATATTAACAGATTTTTTTTTTTTTTTTTTATTTAACAAGTTTAAAATGTTTTTGTTATATATTGTTTAAAACCTAATTTATTCCTATTTCAATTTTTTTTATTTATTATTTTTCTTTTCCTTTTTTTTTATTATTTTTTTCATTTATTTATTTTATTATTATTTTTTCCCTTATAGTTCGTGGAGCAGATGACATTCTTTAATGAACCTCAGTAGTGAACTAATTGTTTAACTTGAGTCCTTCAAGCTCACACACAGCGATTTTGGTAGATGACATTTATCCATTAGTACATGGAATTTGGGGCAATTCTCAACTTTATGTTTTATTGAGAAAGGCACTCTGCACATATCACACATTGGGGTTCGGGCTGCCTGAGGATAAGATGAACATGAGTGGTCTGCTATTTCCGATGCGAAGTCTCGCCAAAGCAGGTTCCTCGCGGCGATCACTTCGCAATGATGTCTTCCAAGGATAAGGTGGTGGCTTGATATTCCTTAATTACTTGTGTTATCAATCTCTGACCACATCTGTTCCCAAGCCCGAGATATTTTCACCTTTAGGTAATTTTTTACGCCTTCCTTGATGTAAGTTGGGTGGATTTGGACGTTTGATAATGCAGCTTCTTTCGCATCCCTGTCCGCTTCTTCATTGCCATCAATGCCCACGTGGGATGGAATCCACAAGAACACAAGTTTTTTGTTTAGTATTTTTAAGTCCCCCACATATTTTCTCTTTGTCAGTCTTAGAGTACCTCTCGTGCGATAAGGTGTGTAGTTTTGTCTCTAGTGTTAACGTCTTATTCAATAGAACATTTAAGCTGTTTTCAGTAAAATTCTTTAACAATATAGAATTGCTCTAACAGGTAACGCTATAATTTAATTTTTCTACTATTAGATATAAAATAGTGAAAGAAAAAACAATTAAGAGTTTATTAAGGAGAGCTGTGGTGTAATAGTAGTGGGGGCAATCTGTTTACTAGCCCTAATCCTAACAGGCTCAGCGGAAACAAACTTATTATTGTCAATATTTTTATTTTTATTTTCGCATAACAAATAACTTAAATAATAAAAATGGTTAATTGCAAATTATGTAACAAATCAGCAGGCCGTGATGACAAATTAAAAGTTGCCTGTAGTATTTGTTCAAATTTATACCATACAAAATGTTTAAAAATAGAAGTTATGGACACAGAAGTATCTAAAAAATGGACGTGTCCTGATTGTGAGATATTATCACGGCCATCACCACAATCGGAAGCTAATTCAATGATGGACCTGCTGAGGGCGCTGGCGGAGGAAGTTCGAGAAATGAAGAATAAGCTTCAGGGGATCGACGATATTAAAGACATTAAGGACACCCTGAATAAACAATCCGAACTTTCCTTTCAAAATATAGAAAGATTAGGAAAAATAGAAAATTTATTAGAGCAGCAAACAAATCAACTCGAAAAACTGACGCTCGAAAATAATTCTTTAAAAGTTAAAATTTCTGATTTAGAAGCCCGCTTAAATAAAGCAGAACAAAATAACCTAACTAATACCCTGGAAATACGGGGTATCCCGGAAAGGCCAGGCGAAACTGTTGTGGGCACCGTACTCAGTGTCGGCATGGGCCTGGGCGTCCAGCTCAGCCCGGGAGATCTGGACCACGCTGTTCGTCTCAGGCCCAAAGAAGCGGGGACTCCGGGGACTATCATCGCTCGGTTTGTTCGGCGAACCGTGAGAGATGAATTAGTGCGGCAACGAAGAATCAAAAGAGACTTCTCTACCCGTCACTTGGGCTGGGAAGAGAACAGTACTCACCGAGTCTACGTCAGCGAGGCGATGACGTCCACTAACCGACACCTCTACTGGCTAGCCCGCCAGAAAAAGATATCAGCCGGCATAAAATATGTATGGTTCAGTGGGGGCAGGGTCAGGTGTCGGAAGTCTGACGGTTACCCGGCTGTTATAATAAACAAATCATCTGACTTAGATGTTTTCATTTGAACTCCGAGATCAAGTCTCCTCAGGACTATTATTTTCGTAAAACTTCATTCTATTTATATCGAGGACATCTTTATTTTTGTTTTTATTTCGTTCTCAATTGATAAAAATATTAGTTTGTTTCATCTTTATGATATTCGTTCTATCGTTCGCTTTATTTTTCTTTATTTTAATAACAGTTATCTGTATGTTTTATTTGCTTTTGTTATAATATTTTATTTTATTTTTGAAGCCTTTAATTATTTTATTAAAATTACTAATAGATCATTTATTTATTTACTTCATCTGTTATTATATAACTTCAAACTTGAAATTATGCATATTTTAAAATTTCGTTATAACCTATTTCCTATCCCCAAACCTTTTCTCGACTACCCTATCTCCCTCTTCAATCATGACTAACATCCTAACATCCTGTCACATCAATGCACAATCCCTTATTGCCCACTATGATGAATTTCAACAGTATTTTCTAGATAACTTTCATCACATTATAGCAGTATCCGAAACTTGGCTTAAACCTTACATTCCTTCCTCCCAAGTATCCCTTACTAATTATTCCTTCCTTCGCCACGATAGATCTGATCGCAGAGGTGGTGGTGTGGGGTTGTATATACATGACAGTGTCGAGGCTAAAATCCTTCTCCAATCTCCATCTTATGATCATCCCCACCTCGAATACCTATTCGTTGAAATTTTATCCTTTAAAACTCCTCTTCTATATATCCTAGTATATCGACCTCCTCATGTTCCATTCGATAACATTTTCGAATCTTCCCTTGTCCAATGGGTTTCCAGTTATACTAATGTTATCATCTCTGGAGATTTCAACACCAATATGCTTGCAGAATCCTATGACAAATCTTTCCTAGTAAACCTACTTTACTCTCTGAATCTTTATCTCGTTCCTTACCTTCCTACCCATCATACCCAATTCTCCGACACCTGGCTTGACCTACACATTACTGACTCTCCTCTAAAGGTCCTTTCATCCTCCCAGCACCCGGTTCCGTTTCTTTCATCACACGATCTTATCCAGATCTCATACAACCTACCCGTGAAATCCTTCACTCCCAAATTGGTCTCCTATCGTAGTTTAGACCTCCTCTCTTACGAATCCCTTCAAACCGACCTGGAATCACTCCATTGGGGCACTATATACTCCTCTAATTCTATAGATCATATGATATCCACTCTTACCTCATACCTCAAAACCTTACTAGACCTTCATGCACCTTTGAAAACCCGAATGTTACGCCGTCCAACCGCGCCATGGCTAACTCATGACCTAACGGAGATGATGAAAAAAAGAGAAGCAGCAAGAAGAAAATTTCGACGCACGCGTACGCCGTCTGATTACGAACATTTTAAACAACTTCGTAATAGAACCCAGGACGCGGTTCGACGTGCTAAATCCCTCCACATCCATAATGCACTCTCTAAAGCTCCTGATTCCAAATCCAAATGGAATATCATCCGAAAATTATCTATCCTAAAACCCAATAACCACATTCCTCTCTCTGTTTCTCCAGACGAGCTCAACAATCATTTTATATCCTTTGCTCCTGTTTCTTCTCCTGCTGCCGATATTGGCCATCAGAGTTTTAATCCAGATAGCTTCTTCTTCTCCCACCTCTCCTATGATGAAATACAAACAGCTATCCTTAAATCTCATACCAATGATTATGGACCCGACAACATTCCCGTAAAACTAATAAAATCTTGTCTTCCTGTTCTAATACCAGTACTTTACCATATCTACAATTTTTCCTTTCAAAACTCCATATTTCCTAATTCCTGGAAAACCGCCTTAGTTCGTCCATTAAACAAAGTTCCGAATCCTACATCACCTTCTGATTTCCGTCCTATTTCTCTCCTTTCTAATTTATCCAAACCCCTGGAACGCCTTGCACAAATCCAGTTATCAAATTTTTTAGAAGAACGTTCCCTTATCAACCCTTTCCAATCCGGCTTCCGACCCGGTTATTCAACTCAATCCGCTCTACTAAAAATAACTCAAGACCTCCAATCCGCCATTGAACACCAAAAACTAACCATCCTCATCCTCCTAGATTTCTCCAAAGCTTTCGATACAGTAGACCATAATATCCTCCTGGCCAAACTACGAAATATTCCTTTATCAAACAGTGCTCTGCACTGGTTCAAATCCTTCCTCTCCAACCGTTCACAATATGTAGTGACCCCAGGTCAACCTCCTTTCAGAACCCTGCCTCTATCCTGCGGTGTGCCTCAGGGATCATCATTATCCCCCACCCTATTTGCAGTTTATATTAATGACCTTCCCCTCCAGATCAAACACTCCCAATACCATATATATGCTGATGATCTCCAAATCTATCTATCCTTTCCTCCTTCCGACCTATTACTAGCAACGGAAATGCTTCAAGAGGATCTAAATGGAATCAGCAACTGGGCAACTAACAACAAGCTCAATTTGAATGCTGAGAAGACCAAGGCAATTGTAATAGGTTCCAATCCCCTCCTTAAGGCCCTTCCAACGATTCCTACTCTGTCTCTGAATAACAATCCAATACAATTCCATCAATCTGTTAAAAACCTCGGGGTCACCTTTGATCAAACCCTTTCCTGGAAAAACCATGTTTCCGAAATATCCCGTCGTACATTTTCCACCTTAAAACTTCTAAATTACCTCCATCCCCTTCTCCCTATCGAAACCCGTAAGCTCCTGGTAAGCTCCTTAATATTTCCCCACTTTGACTACTGCTGTGCGGTGTATGGAGGTGTCTCTGGAGATCTCGAGGTAAAACTAAAACGAATGTTTAACTGCTTTATACGTTTCATCTTTGGGATATCCAGAGACACCTCTATCACCCGATTTTACGAAGAGTTAAAGTGGCTTTACCCTTCCTTCCGCCGCAAGTATTTCCTAGCATCCTTCCTCTACCAGGTTATCCAATCCCAGTGTCCGTCTTACATCTTTGATCTCCTTAAATTCAAATCCTCTGTGCGTTCCCGTAACACCCGCTCGCGGCCTTCTGATCTGTATATAACATCTCATCGATCCACAGCTTTCGATAGATCATTCTCAATCCGATCCGCATCCTTATGGAACTCCATTCCTTCTAATATCCGGAACTCCCAAACTCTCTCAACATTTAAATCCCGACTATTTAGCCATTTCCTATCAATACAATTCCCAAATAATCCCAAATAGATGCTAATTTCAAGGAAGATCAACAGATGTCTTTTAGATTCGTTTATTAGTTTATTCAATTTTCATTTCCTCGGATACACTAACAGCAAATATCATTTAATTTTTTTTTCTTTTAATCTTTGCAAGATGTAAGATTAAATTATTTATTATTTTGCAAACACTCAGAAGAAATGTAATTTTTTTTTCTTTACTTTATGTTAAAATTGTATGTATCTTTTTTGTTCCTATGTCAACATATATCGAAAAATTGTAATCTCTTTTTTATTTATATTTTATTTGAAAAATGTATATAAAAGTGTATATACGTGCGTGTGTGTTGAGTGCAGATATGCATATTTATATATGTGTGTGTTTGTGTGTATGTATATATATATTTTTTTATTTTTAAATCTTATTATATCTTTTAAAATTATTTATATATTTTGTTGTTGTGGTGTTAACATACGTTGAAGAACTATAATTTCTATTCTTTTTATATTTTATTTTAAAACTGTATATATATATATATATTTTTTTTTTTTTTTAAATCTTATTATATTTTTTCATTATATCTTTTTTTTTTTTTTTGTTCTTATGTTAACATACATTTATATTTTTGTTTGTGCATTTTTATTAGAATCTGTCTCTTATGTTCAGCTTATTTATACATGTTGTTAGTTTAATTTTATTGTTTTCAATCATTATACTCTAAGACTAGATTCTTAAGCTAACTTTTTATTTCCTGCTATGTTATTCTAAAGGGACTCGTCCCAGAATAAATAAAGAATTATTATTATTATTATTATTATTATTTTCTTATCTTATTAACTAGTAGATGGTCAGTGCATATATTATCAAGGCTCTTGAGGGCAGAAAGGGAATCATGAACTTCGACTCATTACGTGACATTGTGAATTCGAGTGCATTAGATATTGCTACAAGTTCGGCAGTATATATGCTACTGAGGTTAGGCAGTACTTGATTAAACTTGATGGCACTTTCGGATGTAATAATAGATGAACCAACTTGATCATTTATTTTGGACCCATCTGTGAATATTTTTGTATGATCTGAATAAGTACATACAATTTAAAGGTATTTGTCTCTTAGTATATATGGCGGTGTGTCATTCTTGGTATATTTTGTCAGAGTTAAGTTTATTCTTGGTACAGTTTGTTTCCATGGTGCTTCCATTGTTTCTGGCTGATTTAGAGCCATTTGAAGAAGTTCCTCAACGTAAGCCCTCGATCTTATTCCTAATGGCGCTGGTTTGGTCGGATTCTTCTGATATATTATTTTATACTTGGCTTGGTATATATATTTGTAGGCAGGGTTATCGGGTTGTGTGGCCAGTGATGAGATATAACTAGATGCTGATTGCAGACGTCTGAACTTAAGCGGTGAAATTCCTAAGTCTGCACAAGTAAACTGTGTAAGTGGGTTTGTATATGGGCAGGGAGTTAAGAATGAAAAGAGGAGTATCTATCACGGGCTTTGTCTGCAACAAATGGGATGTTAAGGTCATTATGAAGAAGTTGATTTGTGACAAAATTAGGGCATTCAGGATTTTTAAAGAATTTTGGATTGTAAGGACTGGATGCGGGAGGAATTAGATGGTTTCGTAGAGCCCCAAAGCTCGATTCCATATGTCTAAATAGGTCTGATAATAGTGACGTAAATGAGTCTTTTGTAATATACTGGAAGTTTTGAACGTTTGTCTAGTAAGTGTTGTAGTAATCGATATTTTCGAGCCGTTTCTTGTCGTTTCAGTCTTGTGTCAGGATTTTTGAAATCTAGACAATACAACAAGTACCTTTACTGTAGAAGATTATTTAAAATATCGGCATTTAAGCCCCGTCAGACAAATCAATTAGATAAGAGGTTATATATTGCCCATTAAATGCTACATCCATACAGCAGGTTTAATAAAATCGTTAGAGCCGTTTTTGAGCAAATCGTAAAAAAAAAGAAGTGCCAAATGCGTGAAAAACAGAAGCTCCTCTGGCGAGCCGTTTTTGATAAAAAACAAGTTGCTGCCAGATTTCAGGTATATACGCTTTAAAAATATGAAATTTCAGTTTTATAAAACTCATTGTTTTCCAGCTAAACTTACCACTCACTCACACAAACCTTTATGCAGGTCTTGGTCATTTGGACTCAGGAGACCCTTAAGACGTGTATTTCCGCTGAAACTCGAATTCCTAAATTTTCACGACCGCAATACTTTCCCTTACTATATAGACAAGCGATACTATTTTGAATTGCGATCGTATTCGAATTCGAGTTTTTAACGGTAATAGGCGTTTTAGGTTAAATTGAGTCCAACTAACCAAGTCGCAAGAAACGATTTGTCAGTGTGTGTGTTGTAAGTCTACCACGAAAACGAAAAATCGTGCGAAACTGAAATTTCATTTTAAGACAACTAACTAAACATGTTACAGCAACTTTTTTTTTTTTTTTTTTAGCAACGTTTCTCAAAAACGGTCCTAACGATTTTTGATCAACCGCCCCATATCGATGTAAACTTTAATGTACTTTAATATAAATTTGGTTTAATTCTGATTCTAGCATTCTGACAGAACTTAAATACTTATTACTTTCACTTACTATATGTAGTAAGGGGAAGTATTGCGATCGTGAAAATGTTCGAATTCCAGTTTTCAACGGAAATACACGTTTTAGGGTCCCCTGAGTCCAAATAACCAAGTCCCGCCAAAAAGGTCTCTGTGTGTGGTAACTCCCGGGTGGAAACGAAAAGTCCTATGAAACTAAAATTTCATATTTAAGACAAATATACGCCCGAGACGTGACAAAACTTTTTTCATCAAAATGAGCTTACCAGAAGAGGCACTTTATACCATGCATTTTGCACCTTTTTTCGATTTTCTCTAAAACGGTTCCAACGATTTTGATTAAACTCGCTATATCGATGTAAAATTTAATGAGCTTTAATATCATTTAGGTTTTATTCTGATTAAAATTATCTGACAGGGCTTAATTGCCGATATTTTAAATTTTCTTTCTCTAAACTACCTTTAATTTTGTTGATTCTATAAAAATAACTATATTATCTTGTTACCGTTGATGAAAAACAGGTAAATATATAAATCGAATGAATTCGATACCCAACTAAAGGATAAAACAGAAAAAAATATTTTTTTAATGCAATTTTTTTGTTTTCGAACATAAGAATAGTAATATACATGTATGATATACCGTTGGAAAGCTACAGATTTTAGAAAAAATATTATCTAATACTCAAGCTTTTAAAAGTTAATACAGAGTGATGAAAAGAAGGTAAAACTGATTATTTTAGATACTAATATAATATTTATTTATTTATTTATAACATGCATCTACCCAAAGAGGGTCATTAGCATATGACATACATTATATGGTGAATATAACATTTGTTTGTTTTTTTCTTTAAAATTGTTAATAAAATATATATGATTATACACTCCACACTTTTTTTTAAAACACAAATAAACACTGTCACCAAGAGCGACGTCCAGCCTTTTACTATCTTGCAGCTCCTTCTTCCTTTGCTAAATGCCTCGCAGTCCATTATGACGTGCTCAACTGTCAGCGGTGTCTTGCAAGTCCTGCAGGTCGGTGTTCTACTATATATTTCTTTCTTAACATTTTCGCTTCTATTAATGACGGGAAATTCTTCCAATTTGCTTTTTGAAACAGCCATCAAGAAATACCTGTCGAATTTTATTGTAATTGGAAAGTGATCACTTCCTTACAAGGTATCTTTTATTTGCCAATGAACTTCGGAAAAAAAAGCAGTTTAAAATATTCGTAATGCTTGTAGAAATCATTGCAGTTCCACTGCAAAATAACAGAGTTCTTACAATTAATTTTCATAAAATAAAAACTTATAAAATTAGTTTATGATGTTCAAGAGTTTCTTTATCGATTAGTCAGTGCTTTCATCGGTGTTTGTCACACTTTCTATTGTGTTCCACTGTTTTTTTAAGAATTTAGTTATTTTTAATTTTGTACGGCGATCGTGTATTAGAGATTTGGTATCCATCAGCATGGCCCTGAGGCCTTCTGTATCACTAGTAAATTCACGAACTAATTCCCTAACGTTTTTAGTGGTAGACGACAGTTGAATAATTTTGGACATCTCATCAAAAGATATAGGATATTTCTTGCTATTTTCTACTATGATCTTTCGGGCGTCTTCAAGGTTACTCGTAGAATTGATCTCAGTCTTTTTTAATTTCTTTGTTTTTTTATTGACACTTTGAGTAGCTACTGTCGGTGAAAATTCATTAAAATCAGTTGTATTTTCGGGATCTTCTAGGGGATCGAACTTTGGGGTTAATTCAGTTGTGGATGCAGTGGAAGGAGTAGTGGTGGAATGACACCGTTTGACGCCGGAGACCATAGAAGGTATCGATATTAAGTTATTACTATCGATTTCAGCTGTTGTTTCGATAGGTTGTTTCCCTATAATGATACCTTCAGTTATAACCTGGCTCACGGGGAGCTTCTTCACTGTGATAATGTTGTCATGGCTACTGGCTGGCGTTGGCGCTACTGTGATATTGCTATTGGGAATAATATGGTTTGGCGTATCTAATATGGAATTATCTATGTTTTCTTTGTTCCTGACGCCGATTGTTTCATTATTAAAACTGATTAGTTCATTTTCTTGTTGGTTAATTTGAGACTCAGGGATATCACCGTTATTTTCGCACTCAGGGCAATCAGTAGAAATGTGGCCCGGCTGCTTACAAACAAAACAAGTGACAATGTCCTCACTGAAAAATATTCGGTAAGGAACACTGTCATGCTTTATTAGTAATGATGAAGGGAGCTTGCTTAGATCTTCAGGTGGGATATAAACCTGCCTTCTAAAACTAAGTACGTGGGCTAATCTTGGGTCTTGGTATCCGGCTCTAAGAAAATGCATAGATGACACTAATTTCAAGCCTATACTATTAAGTTATTTTTCTATTGTTTCTGTGTTATTTAATAGTTATTTTTGTGTCTATTGCGGTATGGATGGACATGCATTCGAAATTATTATTCGTTTGGCTGGGTTCACTAAGCGTTTTATAAGAATTTCTTTACCATCTATGACTACCGATTTATGGTTTTCTAAATTGGTATCGACTGCTTCTTTGTTGTTGAAATGGATACAAAATCGGGAGTTAGAGATTCTAGATGTATAGCAAATAAATTGAGGATCAATGAGAGATGCAATTTTAAGAACGTATTCCTTTTGTTTGATGCCTGGATGGGTGTGTAAAATGATAGCATTTTCACGTTTGGAGAATCGTTGGGTAGCGGTGGCTTTGGCGTAACTTGTTTCGGTAGGGTTAAGGTTATGCTTGCTTTACTATTGTTTGACATGCTTTACACAAATTTTTCGTTTCGGTTGATTGGTCTCAAAACTTTAGGGGATAATGAAGGCATAATGGGTTTTTCTAACATGGCTACAGAGACAAAAGCTCTGAGCACCTATAAAGACGTATAGCTGCCCAACTTCTAAAAATTGTAGATACTTCCAATTTATTAATGAAACACGCGCCATCAAATAGTCCATATAGCAAGAAATAATGAATATTTCATGAGAAAACACTCATTTAAATAAAAAAACTTTCAGACTGACCTGAAGAGTTACTGCTTCATACGGGTCCCAAACAGCTGTCCAATAATATAATAGATTTTTCAATAAAACACGTGTTTCTATATAAATTCGATTCAATTAATTCTTTAATAGTTTCACGCATTTTTATCTCCAGCTTTATTTGAAAATTATTTCATTGATTTTAAAAATGGAGGTAAGTGAAAGTCGTGTGTTGCCCGCACCAGATTTTTTGGAATTGCGATCGTATTCGAATTCGAGTTTTTAACGGGAGTAGGCGTTTTAGGGTAAATGAGTCCAATTAAGCAAGTCGTAAAAAACGATTTGTCAGTGTTTGTGGTAGGTCTAGAACGAAAACGAAAGACAACTAACTATACATGTTACAGCAACTTTTTTACGATTTTCTCAAAAACGGTCTCAACGATTTTTGATCAAACTCCCATATCGATGTAAACTTTAATGTACTTTAGTATAAATTTGGTTTAATCCTGATTGTAGCGTTCTGACAGAACTTAAATACTCATTTTTGTTTTGTTTTTCTTCCTCTTAAGTATGTTTAATTTTGGTAGATTCGAAAAAAATTACAATTTCATCTTGTTAGGATTAGGAAAAAAGGAGTATATACAGTGATCGAGTCGCAAGAAGAGAGCCCTTCCTCATTAAGTCAAACCAGAAGCGGCTGTAATTTGCTCGGGGAGTTTGTAAATAAACCCAAAAATTTCTGAGAACGGGTCATATTCTCTTAGGAATCACAAATTAATATTTATACTTTTAAAAAAGCACATAATACCTTCCATTCATCATCTAAACCTTTTATTTCTTTAGTCCTTTAACATTTTTTTATTCAAGTCGACGTTTCGGGGTTGTTTCCCCATTTTCAAGACTTATTCCTTGCTAGAACATTTTTCACATCTCATAGCCACTGCTACTTGTCAAAAAGACAAGTAGCAGTGGCTATGAGATGTGAAAAATGTTCTAGCAAGGAATAAGTCTTGAAAATGGGGAAACAACCCCGAAACGTCGACTTGAATATAAAAAAATGTTAAAGGACTAAAGAAATAAAAGGTTTAGATGATGAATGGAAGGTATTATGTGCTTTTTTAAAAGTTCCAATTAAGAAAACTTCCAAAAAAATTAAAAAAGAAAAGTTAATATTTATATATGTGTTTTAATATTAATATGAAGGTCAAAAGTGCGGATGAAATCAACCTCAGCTTTCAAAACTAACAATTTATTTATGGGTGTATAGAAACTTTTTTGAGTAAGTGTATAAAAATGAGTGAATTTTGCAGATAATAATTTATATTTTTATATTATTTAATCTAAAATTAATGTTTTCATCGAAACCTAACCTGACTCTTTAACCTTTTTACTTTATTTTTTTTATAGGTGGAATAATCAGGAATCAGTAATTTTTGAAAAAAAAATTTAATTTTATTTTTTAATTATGTCTTCCCATTTCGACTTCAGACATAAGGGATCTGGCAGCCCAGTACCACTCCGATCTGGAAGGGGTTTGACCTCTTATTTTTTGTAATCGGGGGCATACTTCTAGATGCGCTGCATCCATTTCACTATTTGCATGACAAGGACAGCAAAGTGGAGACCCTACCACTCCGATCCGATGCAAGTGTTTTGCGAGGTAGTCATGGCCACTAATCATTCTGAACTGTGCAACAGCATCTTTTCTCTTCAAATCTAATGGTATCCGTTCTTCTTCTATAAGGGATTTGGCCCAGTGCTTGTTGATCGAACTGAGCCTTTGGGAGTCCGTTAGTAGAGCATGATATGCCCTCTTAACTTCATCCCTACCTTTACGATAGGAAAATCAATTGTTCAACTGTTCCGAAGCTGCACCTTCTTTTGCAAGCTTGTCGGCTAGTTCATTCCCATGGATACCACAGTGGCCGGGTACCCATTGGAAAACCACCTGCCTACCTTGTTGTAGCAGCTGTTCAATTTTTAATTGCTTTAACCTTTTTATCAGCCATAACTTTTTAAAATGCTCTTGAATTTACTTTGACAACGGAGTTTAGTGTAAGTTGTGTTTTGGGCGTTCCATATTTTTTTTTAACCTTGTTAATGAAAAACTTGATTCAAAGACGAAGTGTAGGTAAAAGTTGTGTTCATATTACTTACTAAGTTAGATAGCTAATAAATGAATCATATTGAGGGTGTATAGTCGACTGTAGAAACTATTATAGGTGGAATAGTCAGGAATCAGTCATTTTTGAAAAGTTTTTAATTTTGCCAACGTTTCGGCTCAAGCTTGTGAGCCTCATCAGGGCTACAAACATCGCATTCCGTCTCCTTAAATTATAACTCTATCACTTTATTGTACAAATTGCTTGTGTAATGTATATTTTATTTATTTACTGTATATTTATCTTTTTGTTTACAACACCTCTGGTTCTTGTTTTTGTTATTTATTTATTTTATTTTGTTTTTTATTATATACCTCATGATCTTTTAAATACCTCAGATTCTAGTGTTTATAATTTTCTGTTAAAAATGTTTAACCTTATTGTACATACGGATATATTATTATTTTTTTTTTTTTCCATTATATAATTTTGTAAAACTTTTTAAAAACAAAGATAAGCTGTAGTATTTACACTTAGAGGGGAAAACCTTCAGGGTTTTTACACGAACCCCTCCCCATACTACCTATGTTTATGGTTTTCCTCAGTTTATGCTTGGACATGGCTCAGTAATGGTACGTTTATATATATATGTTTTTTTTTTTTGTTTTTTTTACTTTTATATTAAAGTCTAAAGTTCTGTAAAATTTGTTATGCTTATCATCATCAGATTATGTATCATATTATCATTATTTGTATCTATAATATTTAAGTATGTTGGTATATTTTCTGTTTTATTTCAAATGTTATCATTGTCACTACATTCAGAAGAAAATTTTCATTATCATATTAATATGTATCTCTTTTGATCTGATGTTTGTAGCCCTGATGATGGCTCACAAGCTTGAGCCGAAACGTTGGCAAAATTAAAAACTTTTCAAAAATGACTGATTCCTGACTATTCCACCTATAATAAATGAATCATTAAAACAATTTTCCCCTATAACTCTTCAGATGTAAACAAACTTACACATACTTTTCCTCAAGAACCGGTTTTTGTTTTTAGTTATTTTTTAGGTTGGTGACTCAATTCTGGATCAGGCATGACTCATTCACTTAACTGCTTCCACCACTTCCCAGCATTCAAGTCTCCAGAACTTTCCTAGAATTTGCTTAATTATTCATAAGTAAGTGTTATTCTGTTTTCTTTATCACATATTTCTTATGATCCCGATTCTTCAAAGGGACCGAGAGATAAATACGAATAATAAAATAAAAATAATAAGAAATTATAATGTTAATATGTTGTTTTATATGTGCATGCCATTTTTTTTTTTTTTTTTCTGAGTTCTTATAATACTTCCAGTACTTCCTAGTATTTAAGTCTCAAGAATGTTCCTGGAATTTACTTGTTTATTTATTTTCTTAATTAATCATATTAAGTGTTACTTTATCCCCTATTGATTATAATTCCGCTAATACGTACTTCCAAGGGACCGAGAGATAAATACGAATTTTAAGAAGTAATAATAAGAAATTATAATGTTAATATGTTTTCTTATATGTGTATGCCATATATATTTTTTTTCCGAGTTCTTATAATGCTTCCAGCACTTCCTGGCATTTAAGTCTCCAGAAAATTTCTAGAATTTACTTTTTTATATATTTTCAAATTGTTATTCTGTTTACTTTATCATCTATTCCTTATTATTCCGATTATACGCATTTCCAAGGGACCGAGAGATAAATGCGAACTTTAAGAAGTAATAATAAGAAATTATAATGTTAATATGTTTTCTTATATGTGTATGCCATATATATTGTTTTCCGAATTCTTATGATGCTTCCAGCACTTCCTGGCATTTAAGTCTCCAGAATATTCCTAGAATTTACTTTTTTATATATTTTCAAATTGTTATTCTGTTTACTTTATCATCTATTCCTTATTATCCTGATTACACGCATTTCCTAGAGACCGAGAGATAAATGCGAATTAAAAAATAAATAAATTATATTGTTAATACCTTGTTGTTTTTATATGTGTATGTATATGTATATTTTAGACCTTATACCATTAAAATTCTCTAATTTCCATCAGAACCTTACCTATCACCCCAATCAGCTAGCTGAATCCCTATCCAGCTCCACACACCCTTACCGTCCCTCTAGAAAGTTGAAAGGGCAGTGGCCTCGAGATCTCTTGTAACATGTATATTGGAGTTCTAGCATTGGCTAGATTCTCCACTCACGTGCTGTATGCTTGAGGATTGTATATAGGTGAATGTTGTACTTGATCACTATTATAAATGTCCTAATTAGGATAAAATAAAAATTAAAATAAATGATTATTTAATTTAAAATAAATATTACGATCAAAACTGAAAGTCCAACAAGACTTCACTTTTTCCCTTCCCGAAAAAAAACCTTAATCCTCCCCTTTCCCCCCCCCCAAAAAAAACTATCTCAAAATCCGCTATGGTATAAAATTATTTTTTAGAGTGTCTCTGTAGGCCAATATTTTTCTAAAAGAAAGAGACAAGGAGGTATTGTAAGAAACAAAAATATTAGTTTATTTATTTTTATAAATTATATTTTTATGTTATTATAAATTACATCATTAATTCATGGTTGCTAAGAATTAATCAGATTAAAAAATAAATATATTTCTTAAAATTAACAATGAAAAGAAAAATGTTTAAATACAAAACAAAAATCACATAAAGCTAAGAAATACTCTGCATAGATGAACACTGAATGGTCAAGGAATCAAATTCTAGCTTTCCTCGTCCCAAGATTGAAATGACAACTTCACCGCTTTATCTGGTTTGCAAGTTAAAGGTGTTTCTATGTCCAGTACTTCTCCCATCCATGAAACAGAATATTTTCGCATAATCTGAAAAATACAATATATTATATTAGTACTGGTTGTGACGCATGGTTGCGCTCGTGAATATTTCATTTTGTGTTTAGTTAAAGGAATGAAAATAAATACCAGCAAAAGCAAAATTCTACAAGTGGGAAGGCAAGCGGAAGATGTCCATATATATTGTAACGGAGAGGAAATGGAAGTGGTTACGGATTTCACCTACCTCGGCACAGTAATAGAAAAATCTGGGAAAGTAGACTCTGAAAAATCAAAAAGAATCATGAAGGCAAATGCAGTCTACTATCAGATATGCAATACTGTAGTAGGGAAGCGAGAGGTGGGTAGAGGTGTTAAGCTCCATATCTTCAAGTCAGTATATTTGCCTATACTACTATATGGAGCTGAAAGTTGGATATTGACGGACCGGCAAGAGATCAGAGTCACAGCTGCTGAAATGAAGTTCCTGCGAAGAATAGTGGGAAAGACGAGAAGAGATCGTGTAAGGAATGAGCGGATGCGCCAGGAACTGGAAGATTGCGCCGTTAAAGGAAATTCTGAATACCAGCCAGCGGAAGTGGTTCGGCCACGTTATTAGAATGG
Source organism: Piezodorus guildinii (assembly GCA_023052935.1). NCBI lineage: Eukaryota > Metazoa > Arthropoda > Insecta > Hemiptera > Pentatomidae > Piezodorus > Piezodorus guildinii. The sequence goes on along the minus strand of CM041294.1, from coordinate 163,889,611 downwards.
AGGATCACAGAGATCCTCTAAAAACCATGGACTACGTGCCAGATGGGAGAAGGCCTCGGGGGCGACCAAGGATGTCCTACCTGGAGTACATCGACAGGCTTTGCAGAGGAAGAGGGAAAGATCTCCGCCAGGCCAGGAACCTAGCTGAGAATAGAGAGGATTGGAGCCGTTGGCTGAACGCTCCCCTACGCTGATACGGCACTACAGGAAGAAGCAAAAGAAGAAGAAGTGTTTAGTTATATGAAATGAGTGTCAAAAGTAGACAGATAATAAACCATAATGAAGAGTGTGATAAGGGATCACTTGTAGCTGGGTGGCTAGCATAACAGCCTCCTATGCCAATGGTCACGGGTTCAAACCCGCAAGTGGTCCTCGGATTTTTTTAATGGGAGCGAAAAATCGTTAGTTATCCCGTCCTTCGGAGGGGAAGTTAAGTTCGGAGCCAGTCCAGGTACTCGTTAGAGACCCTTATCCTAATAAAAAAATGATAACGCAATTTAGGTTTCCGCGAACTCCTTCAAAACCACGAGACAGATTTTGATGCGGTTTTCACCATCATTTAGGGCATGTTTTCCTGAAGTAAAATAAATTGCAATTTAGGTTTTCTTTAAACGGGAATTATAAATTTTCTGTAACCAAGTCATTAAAAAGTTATTCCAGAAATACAAGTAGTAATTAGACGTATAGTATACCGATGTAAAGCGTTAGATCTTAGAAAAATTTATATGCTATAAAAGAAATCGTACAAAATAAACTCATAAACATATGTTATTGGTATAGAGGGAGGTTGTACCAATGCACAAGATCGTGTATTGTACGATTCTTCCATTTTGTACGATTTTAGAAACAATATTACATATCGAATTGTAAATAGGTTGTTAAGATAAATGGTGTGTTGTTATAAATCTATAAACTATAACATTCTTATTAATTATTTCAAATTTAATATTGTTTGATGATAACCGATGTTTCAGTGTAAACTGAATGGGATTGCTATGGAAACTTCAAAAAGGTAATTTCAATAGTTCATTTGAAATATAAAATAGTAATAAACCGAAAAAAATAGAAACCGTTGTTATTTTGGTAATACATCTATAGTAATCGAGTCTTCTTTATATGAGAAAACTAGCTGTTGCTCGCGACTTCGTTTGCGTTAATTTCTGTTATTATGGGCTGTCGAAAAGTTCGTAGAGAAATTTGGAAAACAATTAAAATTGATGAACAGTTAAAAATTTATTTATTTAATCTACAAAATAGTTACCGCTATTAGCGATTACCTTTTCCCAATGGCTTGAAAGGTCCATTTTGACGTCATCCTCTGAAGAGTAGGATTTCCCTTGTAGAAAATTTTCGAGGGAACAGAAAATATTGAAATTTATTTATAGTTTGGTTTTGTGGAAGGAGCTCAAAATGTATGGTTCCCTTCCAATCCCGCCAAATACTGAGCATCACCTTTCTTGGATGCAAGCCGGTCTTCGGTGTTGCGAGCGGCGTCTTTCCAGGCAACCCCCAAGATTTTTTTCGGCTGGTTGCTCAAAAACGGTCGATTTGCAGGATCTTAACTCCGCAGCTATCTCACGAACAGTAATTCGTGGATTGGTTTTGATGACCGTCATAATATTCTCGATGTCAAGAGTTGAACTCTGGCCAGTCCCGGGTTGGTCTTCCAAATTAAAATCTCCTCATATAAACCGCGAAAACCCCTTTATAATCTTTACCGAAAACCATACACGACACGAATCTTTGTTTGGGGTGCTTTTTTTTCCTTTTTTAAAAAAAGAACAGTATAATATGCCGAAAATGAACCGAACCTTCACTCATGTTGGTTTGCAATAAATTACAATACTGATCCTCAATAAAGACGAATTCATAAAACTATGTAAACATAGTTTAAATGTTTGTCCGTAACTTAATGGGACATTGAATTATTTTAAAATTTAAAGTTAAATCATTTGGAATCGTTGGGATGCGAGATAAATTTGTTTTCAGACTTTCCACTGATTCTTCGGTCCTATTGGTCACAGCGTGATGTTATATAGCCTATAACCTTCCTCGATAAATGGACTATTCAACAAAAAAAGAATTTTTCAATTTAAACCAGTAGTTTCTGAGATTAGCACGTTCAAACAAACAAACAAACAAACTCTTCAGCTTTATAATATTAGTATAGACTAGCTGTTGCGCGCATCTTCGTCTGCGTCAATTTCAGTTATTATGAAAGCTATCAAGACGTTTTTAAAAGATTATATTGGGTTGTCCGAAAAGTTCGTTGAGAAATTTGGACAATAATTAAAATTGAATAGCTTAAAATTTATTTATTTAATCTACAAAATAGTTACCACCGTCAGCGATTACTCTATCTCAACACCTTGAAAGTTCCATTATCCCTTTTTTCCAAAAATCACTGTCCTTCCTCCTTAAGAACAATAAAAGGTTCGTTATGAAGTCCCCCGGGGCTGGTCTTCCAAACTGAAATCTCCTGATCTAAACCGCGAAAACCACTTCTGAATCGTGCTGTCATCAATTGAATCGCTGCCATACTCGGAACGAATCTTTCTTGCAGTTTGGGCTACGTTTTTCCCTCTTTTAAAAAAGAACAGCATATTATTTCGAAAATGAACTGAATCGTCACTCATGCTTTATTGCAATAAACTACTCTTCCCTTCATAAAGACGAATTCAGTGTGTAAATATAGTTAATTCCATGAGGATTAAAGGCATATAAATAAACATTAGCCTCGTGATTCATTTTAGTAGAAAAAATAGAAGGTAAATTTTATTTTAAAAACCTCTACCAACTTTTCGGACGACCCAATATTTTAAAGTATTTCTGCTTAAATAATATTGCTACGGTCAAGACAATGACGGGTGGACCACGCCTGGAGGGGCCTAGATGAGGCTAGAGACTTCTGGACCTGGACAGTCCTCGAAGTGCCTGGAAAGGCCCACCGCCTTACCTGCGCCCGGGTCTAGAAGATTCGGAGGTGGTACAAATAGCGGTCCCCTGAGCCTAAGTGAGTCAGTCCTAATCCGGCCCAACAAGCATCTGTGATGTATCAGTGAACAGTGACAGTGAACCGTTCGTGACAGTGTAGTGAAACTGTGTGTCAGTATTGTGATAACCGGTCGGTGGGAAATTAGAAGACTGTAGTTTATGTATAACTTATAGTTGTAAGTTTTAGAATAAATCTAGCATATTGTATAAATTTACGTAAGTAGTTTAATTGTTAGGAATACCTGATTTTATATGTATACTGTTTAGTAGTAAGCTGGTAATTCCATTACTATTGTTAATATAGTGGTTAGTAATCCCTTTGTATTTGTGTTTTCTGTATTAATAAACATCTGTAATTTGTAAACTGGAGTAGTTCATTTCTCACACCCCGTAGCCCGTAACAATTTGGTGTCAGAAGTGGGATCATTGTAAATGGTTATAATTTTGGTTTTCTTGTTTTTGTAATTATTGGGCTACTGTGTGAAAAATGACTTCTCAGAGTGTTAGACTGATTGATTTAAAAGTTGCAGACTTAAGACGGGAGTTAGAAGAACGAGATCTGGATACTTCCGGAACGAAATCAGCACTGCAACAACGCTTGCGCCAATTTTTTGTTGATTCGGGGGAAAATCCAGACGAGATTACGTTTGAAAATGATTTCAGTAAGTTGTCTGCAACTTTTAAAACTGAATTAGGTAATGTAGAAAAGAAGTTAGGTAATGTAGAAAAGAAGTTAGGAAATGAGTTAGGTAATGTAGAAAAGAAGTTAGGAAATGAGTTAGGTAATGTAGAAAAGAAGTTAGGAAATGAGTTAGGTAATGTAGAAAAGAAGTTAGGTAATGAGTTAAGTACTGTTAAAAATACATTGGAGGCCAAGTTAGGCAATTTAGAAACTAAGTTAATGGAGAGTGTAGATAATAAGTTAGCTGATGTAGAATCTAGATTAGGAGAAAAAGTCGATTCAGTAGAAAATGAACTTAGGGTAAGAATAGAAGCTCTAGAAGAACGTATGAGCAACCCACCGACAATCGACACCGACCAACCCTCTGAGAGAAGCCCTCACAACACCATTCCCTCCGCCAATGCTGGGATGCCACCAACGCACAACACCATCCCATTGTTCGACGGGAAGACGCCGTGGGAGGACTACATGACTCTCTTCGAGACAGCGGCTTCGATCCACGGGTGGTCAAAGCAGACGCAAGCATCAGCGTTGTGCCTAGCCTTGCGTGGAGACGCCTTAGGAGTGCTACAGGGGATGCCCATGTCGGAGCGGTGCAACTACGGTGAGCTGAGGAGAAGACTGGAGATGCGTTTCGGCCATCGCCACGTGGACCAACTATACCGTTCCCAGTTAAAGAACAGGGTCCAGAAGACCAACGAGACGCTGCAGGAATTTGAAGCAGATATCGCCCGGCTAGTGAGGAATGCCTACCCAACAGTCACCAACGACGTCTACGAGAGCTTGGCTATCGATAAATTCCTGGATGGACTTCGAGACCCGGAAACCCAACAGGCAGTGAAACTCGCACGCCCTAAGACTTTGGGCGATGCATTGTCGCAGGCCATGGAATTCGAGGCTGTCAGGCAGTCAGTCCGTGGACATGCACGAGTTCGAGCGGCAGAAGCGGAGCATAACGCGGCCTCCACCATCGAGGGCATAGTAACAAAGGTTTTGGAAGCCCTCAGGACACGCAAAAATGAGATACGCTGTTGGAGCTGCGGTCAACTTGGACACCCCAGAAGCAAGTGTCCTACCAGGAAGCCGGAAAAAGCCACAGGAAAAACTAAGGAGGGTTGATGGGAAGGGGCAACTGTCAACCCGTAGCATCGAAGGCCCCAGGGTCGCCGTGAGAATCGCGACAATAGGGAGCAAGACAAATAGTTTTTATGTGGATGGAATGGTGAACGGGCAGCTGCGGAGTTTTCTGCTGGATACCGGCGCAACCATGACAATACTGAACCCGAAGGCAGTTAACGCTAAGAAGATATCACCTACCACTTGGGCGTTACGGACAGCCACAGGACAGCCAGCCGAGGTCTACGGGGAGACAGTTGCCACTTTCTTCATCGGGGGCCAACGTCTAGAGCACCGCGTTCTCGTGGCGAAAATAGACGAGGAAGTCATCTTCGGCATGGACTTGATGATCAAATACGGGATCAAGCTGGACATGTCGAGAGGTGTGATGACGCTGGGAGACGAAGAGGTCATCCTTCGGCAGGGAAAGGACCTCTATGCACGAGTACTCCTACTAGAAGACACCACTTTACCTGCACGGAGTCAAATTCTGACGCATGGGACGATCAATGGACGACTACCGGAGGGTCAATGTCTTCTACTTGAACCTGGGAAGCACAAGGAGCAGGAAGTCGGACGCGGTGTTCTGGTTGCAAGGTCTCTCATCAAGGTCGGACATACCACCCCAATCCGACTGATGAATCTGAACAGCTTCCCGGTGACACTAAAGAGAGGAACACCAGTCGGTGAATGTACGGCCGCTACCTCAGTAGTCCGACAGCTACAACGCAACCCCACCGAGCAACGAGGACTACCCGAAGAATTAAAAGGATTCGTGGAGGAATCATGCAGAGAACTTTCGCCTGAACAGAGCGAAATCGTGAAGAGATTGATTACCCGATGGCAGGACATTTTCGAGATCAGCTCAGGACCACGGGGTAGAACGAACATCGTCCAGCACAAAATTGACACCGGGGATACAAAGCCCATCCGACAGATCCCGAGGAGGCTGCCGCTAGCTAAACGAAAGGATGCCGAGGAGATTATTAAGGATATGGCGAATGATGGTGTCATCGAGCCTTCGAGTAGCCCATGGATGTCTCCTGTCGTACTGGTGAAAAAGAAAGATGGGACGACAAGATTCTGCGTAGATTACCGTCTTTTGAACAACGCCACGAAGAAGGACAGTTACCCACTCCCAAGGATTGACGACACGCTGGACACACTAGAGGGTTTCAAACTATTTTCTACCTTGGATCTCCGCAGTGGATATTGGCAGGTTGGATTGGCACCGGAAGATAAGGAGAAGACGGCATTTTCAATCGGCACTGGCCTCTGGCAATTTACGGTAATGCCATTCGGGCTTTGCAATGCTCCTGCAACGTTCGAGAGGCTGATGGAAAGCGTCTTAAGAGGTCTTTCTTGGGAGATATGCCTGGTTTACTTGGACGACATCATTGTACTGGGAAAATCCTTCACTCACCATCTGGAGAATCTGGAGCGGGTCTTCGAACGGCTGCGTGCAGCTAATCTAAAACTGAACCCGAAGAAGTGCAATCTCTTCCGAAGGCAAGTCAACTACCTGGGGCATGTTGTATCAGACAACGGAGTTGCTGTTGACCCAGGGAAGATTACAGCGATCACCAATTGGCCAGCACCTCGAGATAAGCACCAAGTGAGAAGTTTCCTCGGGCTCTGCACCTACTACAGGAGGTACGTGAAAGGATTCGCCAACATCGCAAAACCTCTTACCAGGCTCACTGAGGAAAAACGGACTTTCCTTTGGGATCGCGAGTGTCAGGCTTCATTTGAGGAGTTAAAGAAGAAATTGAGTAGTGCGCCTATTCTAAGCTATCCACGTCCCGAGGGTAAGTTCATTCTTGACACAGATGCCAGCAACACTGCTATTGGAAGCGTCCTTTCCCAACTCCAAGACGGGGAAGAAAAGGTTATTGGGTACTTCAGCAAAGCACTGTCAGCTCCAGAACGCAACTACTGTGTCACAAGGAAAGAGCTTCTGGCAGTGGTTAAGTCCATAGAGCACTTTCATAAATACCTGTATGGAAGAAGATTTCTACTGAGAACGGACCACGCAGCTCTAATGTGGCTGCTGCGATTCAAGTCACCGGAGGGACAAGTTGCACGGTGGATCGAGCGCCTTCAGGAATATGACTTCGAATCTGCTCATCGTTCTGGAACGAGTCACCGGAATGCGGATGCGCTCTCAAGGAGACCCTGTGATGGAGAATGCAAGCATTGTTCTCGACAAGAAGAAAAGCAAGCAACAGTGTTGCGGACTACGGTCGTTACCGACGGTTGGCAGGACACACAAGTGGCAAAGGAACAGGACGAGGACCCGGACTTGAAACAAATAAGGGAATGGAAGCTATCAGGCCAAAGGAGACCAAGCTGGCAGGATGTTGCTCCAATGTCGAAAAATATAAAAACCTATTGGGCTCAATGGGACTCCATTCTACTGGACAAAGGTCTGCTGAAACGAGCATTGGAGAACACGGAGGGAGATCAGCGGAGACTACAGCTCATCGTACCAAAGATTAAAGTGCCCGAAGTACTGAGGGAACTACATGATGGAGCATCTGGTGGCCACCTTGGAGTTCACCGGACATTGGAAAAGGTTCGGGAACGCTTTTACTGGGCAAACCTCAAGGACGATGTGTTAGATTGGTGCCGGCGGTGTGCAACTTGTGCCGCCTCTAATGGACCGATAAGGAAAAAGAAGGCACCTATGAAGAAATACAACGTTGGAGCACCATTCGAGAGAATAGCGGTAGACATCGCTGGCCCTTTTCCTGTGACAGATAATGGCAACCGATATATTCTCGTGGCCATGGACTATTTTTCAAAGTGGGTGGAAGCTTACGCCCTACCGAATCAGGAGGCCGCCACGGTTGCAGATGTTCTCGTGAAGCAGCTCGTCAGTCGGTTTGGGGTGCCCATGGAACTTCACGCTGACCAAGGAAGAAACTTTGAGTCGGCAGTCTTCACCAGGATGTGCGAGGCTCTAGGAATACGAAAGACCAGGACGACGCCTCTTCACCCTCAGTCCGATGGCATGGTAGAGCGCATGAACAGGACAATGGGTCGATATTTGGCCAAGGTAGTTTCTGACCATCAGCGAGACTGGGACCAATATCTTCATCTGTTCCTGCTAGCCTATCGTAGTTCAGTTAATGAAACGACAGGGCAGACCCCCGCCAATGTCGTGTTCGGCAGAGAACTACGCTTGCCTTGCGATCTGAAATTCGGTTTCAAGCCTGATGAGGAGGTCGCCGGAGAAGACTACGTCACGAACCTACGGAAGCGAATGAACACTATTCACGAGAAGGTTCGCACAAACATCCAGGGAGCAAGTGACAGAATGAAGGAGCGTTATGACATCAAAGCAGAGAAAGGTGGCTTCCAGCCTGGAGACTTGGTCTGGCTACACGATCCTCGAAGAAGGCAAGGCTACTCACCGAAACTTCAAAACTCCTGGGACGGACCGTATGAGGTCATCAAGAGGATCAATGATGTCATCTATAGGATCAGGAAGCAGCCCAAAGGAAAACCCAAGGTAGTACATTTCAACCGATTGGCTCCATACAAGGGAAACCATGGCCCTACAGAGGAACAGCAAGTGAGGAACCTCACCGACAAGGACCTAACTCCCCATCCTAAGGCGCCAGACTCCCGTAGGGTAACGCAGACAGTTTACAGAGACATATTCTCGTTACCGGTAGACTATGCTCTAGCACATTGTGTCGCCGAACATCTGAGGGATTCCCGGGGGATTGCGACGGTCTTCAGGAAGAAGTTCGCTGGAATTGAAGAGCTGGAACGCCAGGGACCAAGAGTTGGGAAGACTCTCCATCAAGAGCATGAAGGCCGGAACCTGTTTTACTTGGTTACCAAGAGTTCATCAGAGCAGAAGCCGACATACGACACACTGCGCCGGAGTCTTGGCGACCTGCGGAGAAAGCTTCTGGAACTGCGTGTCACCAAGCTCGCCATCCCGAAGTTGGGTTGTGGATACGATGGCCTGGAGTGGAGGATTGTCAGGAACATTGTAGAAGAGACGTTCGCCAACTCTGGAGTCATCATAATGGTATGCACGTTCAACCTCTGGAAAGACAAAACACCTACATCGGAGGAAGATCAGCATCGCTCAGCTTCTGCAATCTGTGCTCTGGGGCAGAGCACGTCTAAGGAGGGGGTAGTGCTACGGTCAAGACAATGACGGGTGGACCACGCCTGGAGGGGCCTAGATGAGGCTAGAGACTTCTGGACCTGGACAGTCCTCGAAGTGCCTGGAAAGGCCCACCGCCTTACCTGCGCCCGGGTCTAGAAGATTCGGAGGTGGTACAAATAGCGGTCCCCTGAGCCTAAGTGAGTCAGTCCTAATCCGGCCCAACAAGCATCTGTGATGTATCAGTGAACAGTGACAGTGAACCGTTCGTGACAGTGTGACAGTGTAGTGAAACTGTGTGTCAGTATTGTGATAACCGGTCGGTGGGAAATTAGAAGACTGTAGTTTATGTATAACTTATAGTTGTAAGTTTTAGAATAAATCTAGCATATTGTATAAATTTACGTAAGTAGTTTAATTGTTAGGAATACCTGATTTTATATGTATACTGTTTAGTAGTAAGCTGGTAATTCCATTACTATTGTTAATATAGTGGTTAGTAATCCCTTTGTATTTGTGTTTTCTGTATTAATAAACATCTGTAATTTGTAAACTGGAGTAGTTCATTTCTCACACCCCGTAGCCCGTAACAATATTTTTGGTTTTATTTTCTTGTGGCAGAAGAACATACTGATTTTCTCCGCGACCCAATCTTGACGAAAATCGATTGCTACGTGTTTAAATGCTTGCCTATGTGATTTATATTGTTACGACAAAAGTTAACTTAATGGGACATTGAATTATTTTAAAATTTAAAGTTAAATCATTTGGAATCGTTGGGATGCGAGGTAAATTTAGCCCGTTTTTTTTCAGATTTTCCACTGATTCTTCGGTCCTATTGGTCGCAGCGTCATGTTATATAGCCTATAACCTTCCTCGATAAATGGACTATTCAACACAAAAAGAATTTTTCAATTTAAACCAGTAGTTTCTGAGATTAGCGCGTTCAAACAAACGCGTTCCCATTATCTGTGCTTCACTTTAAAATAGCAAACAAATAAACTTAACTAATTTTGATTTATGTTTTTTATTTCTGCCGATGATTAAGTAAAATAATAATAATAATGGAGAGGCCTTAAACAATAATCATATTTTCATACTTATTGCATTTTTCGTTGCCATAAACTAAAACTCCCGAAGCGATAAACTCTAAATCGGTCAGACACAGATTTTTTATAATATAAATATAATATATATTTAGTTTCTTTTCTTTTTTAATTTTTTTGGAAGTTTTCTTAATTGGAACATTTAAAAAAAGCACATACTACCTTCCATTCATCATCTAATCACTTTATTTCATAAGTCTTTAAACATTTTTTCATCCTAGTCGACGTTTCGGGGCTGTTTCCCCATTTTCAAGACTGAACAATTTATTTATACTTTCATTAGTGAATAAAATTACATTATTTAAATATTTTTCTTTGAAAAATGAAGCTCAGCAATTTGTCATAACTATTTTAAACTAACTAACTTTAATTACCTTATTCCTTGCTACAACATTTTTCATCCTTCATTCCATCTCGTAGCACACTGCTACTTGTCTATATTGGCTCACTGTTTCCATTATATTTCTATTTTAAACTTTGTACCTTCCCAGTATTCCGGTGTATTCCTTATTGCTTTTTATTTATTTTTATTTTTACCTCTATTAATTATTTGTCCTAATTATGGTTCTTGGGCTATATTATTATTTATTTTTAAAATTTTATCTTATTTATGATATCTGTGTAATGTGTTCCTAAGTTTTTTGTATCTGTTTTATAATTTATTGTCCTGCTATTATTTTTGGTTATGTGGATTGCTTCTAGTAGTTTTCTATTTCTGTTATTTTGAGATGTGTCTAAAATTACTGTGTTTATAATAGAAATAGAAAACTACTAGAAGCAATCCAGTTTAAAATAGTTATGAAAAATTGCTGAGTTTCATTTTTCAAAGAAAAATATTTAAATAATATAATTTTATTCAATAATGAAAGTATAAATAAATTGTTTCAGTCTTGAAAATGGGGAAACAACCCCGAAACGTCGACTAGGATGAAAAAATGTTAAAAGACTTATGAAATAAAGTGATTAGATGATGAATGGAAGGTAGTATGTGCTTTTTTTAAATGTTCCAATATATATATATATATATATATATATATATATATATATATATATATATATATATATTTATATTATATATTATAATACAAATGACACAATTTATATAAAATATGAAAATAAATCATCTTTTTTTTGGGAATAGTCAAAAATATACCTTACCTACCCTGCACCTCTACAATTCATATCTTCGACTTATAGATAGAGATTCCTACCGTTTGTAGGTCTACTGCGGTGCAAGGAGGTGATTAGACCTAAATCGAGCTCAGTCATTCAGTGGTTTTCCCTCCAATTTTTTGGTACGCACTTTATAGAGGCTGGGTATCAGGGATGGGCATAATGGAATGACGATTATTGGACTATTCGATTATTTCAATCATTCGAATTATTCGATTATCGGTTTAATCGGTCTGGAGAAACGAATAATCATTCGAACTGAATTCGTTAACGGGATTATAAGGAGCTCGGATAATCGTACGACCTTTTTTTCTTTTTTTTCTCATCGCATAAATTATATGCATACTTGCACCTAGGCTCAGCTAACTCGGTCATCCATTGAGACGGAAATGGCATATCGTCTCTAGAAATGCACATTAATCGTTCCATCCTTCGATTATGACGATCATTCGATTATGCCCACCCCCCACCCTACTGGGTATGCCCCAGGAAGGTCTCCATACCGCAGGATCGCTCAACGGCTGAAATAACAGAATAAATAATATTCTGCCATAGTCAGGATTAGAAACTAGGACACGGAGCACAGTAGACTAGTGCTCTATCCACTAGACCACGCCTCTCCCATAAAAATATATCTTGCAAATTTGATTGCATAGCCAATATTATCGTTATTCGTACAAAAAAAACCCAAATATAAATCTACACAACATGAAAATTTCGTGAGAAAAGCCACGGGAAAAAGCTAGTATTTTAATAAATATGTAAATTATCAAGAATATATTGCTATAAATATCATAACTGAATGAATAATTATCCCCAAAATAAGACTTACGCTAAGGAGGAGAGTTAGCATGTTCTGCTCAGCCAGCCTGCGCGCTATACATGTCCTAGGGCCGTGGCTGAACGGGAGGACCAAGTAGGGTGACACTTCTTGGTACGCGGGGGAATCTCTCAGCCAACGCTCTGGCGTGAAGTCCAAGGCATTTCTGAAGTTATGTTCGCTACGGCAGGCTACGAGGTTCTGCGTCAACATTAATGTCTGGAAAATAAAACATCAAATATGAGATTAATGAATATTAGTTTGTTCAAATTGATGTTTCGTATTTAACGTCCTTTTACCTAGGAACATTTATTTATGAAATTAAAACTTGTCTTCCACCTTTTAACCTGCACTGCAGCCTCAAGGCTTACTGTGCGTCGTCCATTATCCTCTTAATATAGGCCAATGGTTATCTAATCTTATCAGTACAATGTCAAGGATATAAATTAAAAAAATCTTGTGCGGGCAACACACGACTTTCACTTACCTCCATTTTTAAAATCAATGAAATAATTTTTAAATACAGTTAGAGATAAAAATGAGTGAAACCATTAAAGAATTAATTAAATTGAATTTATATAGAAACATATGTTTTATTAAAAATAATGTGTTTTATATTATTATCTAAAATAATCAGTTAGTTTTATCTTATTTTCATCACTCTCTAATAATTTTTAAAAGCTTGAGTATAAGATAATATTTTTTCTAAAATCTCAAGCTTTCCAACGGTATATCATACATGTATATTACTGTTCTTATATTCAAAAACAAAAAATGCATAAAAAATATATTTTTTCAGTTTTCTCCTTTAGTTGGGTATCGAATTCATTCAATTTTTATATTTACCTGTTTTTCATCATTGGTAACAAGATAATATATTTATTTTTTCAAAATCTACAAAATTAAAGGTACTTTACGAGAAAAAAAAAAGTAAAATATCGGCATTTAAGCCCTGTTAGACCATTTTAATCAGAATGAAACCTACATGATATTAAAGCCTATTAAATTTTACATTGATATAGCGAGTTTAATCAAAATCGTCGGAACAGTTTTCAAGAAAATCGATAAAAGGTGAAAATTGCTTGGTATAAAGTAGCTCTTCTGGTAAGCTCATTTTGATGAAAAAGGTTTTGTAACGTCTCGGGCGTATATTTGTCTTAAATATGAAATTTCAGTTTCACAGGATTTTACCGTTTCCGCCCGAGAGTTACCACACACGGACACATACACACACACACACACACACACACACACACACATACACACGCACAGACCTTTTTTCGGGACTTGGTTATTTGGACTCAGGGGACCCTAAAAAGTGTATTTCCGTTGAAAACTGGAATTCTAAAATTTTCACGATCGCAATACTTTTCCTCAATTTCATATATAGGTAAGTGGAAGTAAAAAACGGGTGGGTGTGTGTTGTGTGTATATATATAATAGAAAGGCCGACGACGCATGAACCACAAAAGAAGACTAAAATCGCACCTTTTCCTTAAATTCCAAATAGAATCATAGCCCTATGTAGGAATGTGATGAAGGAGGACAAAATGCAGAGCACATCATGTAAAGCTGTGTTCTTCTGTTGGAAGCGAGAAGACAGACCTGGCCTCAACCGACACAAAGCTACAGGACCTATGCGGAACCGTCCACTTTGTCAAGGTTTTGTCGCCAGGCGTCACTATTTAAAAAAAAAACAACAAGAAAAATAAGGTCATTCCCAATGTTGTTAATACTGTGTCCTAGTCATTCCTTCACAACTGTACATCATATAAAACGAAGTTTCATTTTCCTACTTGCAGAAGCTCTTAGTCGGTTAGGCTACTAAGCCCCTATTATGAAGAGGCTTGGTAGCCTGACAGTTTCCTGTACTTAGGGTTATCCTATCCTTTAGAAGATGGAAGAGACTTCTCTCTTTGCAGGGTCCTCGAAGAACAACTTAAAATGATATTGCTTCTCAGGATCTCTTCAGTACAGCTTTGTACTGCTGCTAGAAGTCACCTCGATCAGATTTATCACATAGCTGACATTCCTCAAATAGACTCAGATACGGAAAGTAACTGAGCAGAACCCTTCCCTTTCTTCAGCTCCCTCGTTACTTAGAATGCCTCAGTGACCAGGCATACAATACACAGAGACCCTATTCCACAGTGACAGACCACTAAGTGTTTCAATTTTCCTTCATCGCATTTCAACAAAATTTTAATGAAAAAATCCTACTTGTAGATTTTATAGGAATAGATAAATTGCTTATAAGGGCCATTCTCAACGAAATGTACAAACGCTGTCCAAATGATTTCCCTGGTACTGAAACTGGTTATTTTCCAACTTTTATTTTTTTTTTTCTGATAGACATTTTTCTGCTCTACCTGGTGCACATTCATAAGTTCAAATAAATGAATTATTCCTGTATGAAAAATTTGAATAAATGTCTGAAAAATCATTGGCTCACCCTGTCCAAATCAGACTTTGCCAACTTCAACGTGGTACCCAGTCAAGGTGCTGGAAAGATTTTACTGGTTTGGTCCATTGCGTTCATACATACACTCTATGGCTTGAAAATACAGAATTGCAGGTTTAGAAAACGGTTATATCCGTTTTAAATAAATAAAACTGAAATGTCCAAGGGATTTTGCGTCATTGGCGCACCCCAAACGGTTTTTGGCGCCGTGATCTCTTTTCAAGCCATAAAAAGGCGGGGAAAGGCTCGCAAAAGCTGTTACACCTTCGGCAAGCCGACCAAGAGGTTTATGACCGCCTTCTGTATCTTTCACGGTGGCAGGGAGGGAAGACGTACGCTAGTGAGTGAGAGTATTCTTATTGGCCGTCATTGTCGCACCCACTTTACCTCTGCTAGTTATTTTTAATTGATTAATTTTCTATTTTTCCGTGATAGGGTTCAGCTTACTGAGTAGATTGATCTACTTCTTTATTTTGAATATTTCTTTCTTCCTTATGAATATTTCTCTATACTCCTTCATCTATTTGCCCATCCGTTTAAAACCCAATTTCTCCCTGACTTTGAAAAGCAGTAGGTAATAGAGGCACATATTCCTGATCTAATTTTTTTTCCTAGTCAAAGATAAATACCAAAGCAACATTTTTTATCACTGTTGTTCATCTGATATTTAAAAATTGTTTTGACTCATTTCATTTCCTTCATTTTATTTCCCATTATTATTTTCCTCGTTTGTTTCCTGCTATTCCTCATTAATATAGCATGCAATAGTATGATGCAAGAAAACGAACAAATAAAATATATAAGAATAGATAAAATCTATACTCACACAATTAGTGCAAAATCAAGAAGGAACCTCTGTATAATCCAGTGAATTTATTTTATTATTTTTACTTTTTATTTTTTGTCTCTTTCCTCTCTCATCTACATCATTTTCATTCCTTTTTATAATTATTTATTATTATTATTGTATTTTTTTGTAATAAAATATACTAAAAATGTATTGATCTAAATACGATTTTGTTTCAAATCTTAATGGTCATTAGTCCAGATTAAGTAAATAAAAGTTATTCTGCTTTTGTACTTATCACTATAAAGTTCTATTTCCATAACGTTATTAATGACCTAAATTTGACCTTATTTTCAATAATCAACCTTTGTAATCGACCAAAGAAAAAAAAAAAAAAAAAATTACCCCCGCTCAAAATTTGAGAGCTTACTACGTTTCAAGATGCGTAGAATCCGAATAACGAACAAAAAGTCCGTTTGTCCGCCGTCCGCGGCATTTCTCCGAAACTACTGGACCAATTTTTTTGAAATTCGCCACAAAAATATTAGTCCATTCAACGATAATCCCAACACCTAGACGTTGATATCAGCTGATTAGTTTTAAAATGGCACCCGATTAAACGTGATTTAATTCAATAGTTATTTTTGTAGATAGAGAAAAAATGTATTAGTTTTTATAACAAAAAAAAAACGCGAATAATTAAATAAAAAAATAATGAAATTTAACACATAAATACGCTCATAACTTAGTTACTTTTGATGATAGGGAAAAGTATGTATAGAGTATTAGAATCAGTAGAGCGCGATAAAAAAAAAAAAAAAAAAAGAGGAAAATTGAAATCTCGCTTATGTATACGCTTGTTATTTTCGAAGATAGAGAAAAAATTCATTATTGTTTTTTAACCCAAAAACTGTAAATATTTATAAAAAAAGAAAATAAATTTAAATTTCACTCATTAATAAATATATAAATACCAATACCATTTGATAAAGAATTAAATTTTCGACAAATGAAAAAAGAATCATTGAAATTGGTTTACAACTAGCTGAGATTTTGCGTTTTGAAATCAGCAGTAGTTACATGATATTATCCATTGAATTATTAGTCTAAGATCCGAACTTGAAACGATCTGCACCGAGCTGATAATAGAATAAAACATATTTTATAATAAATTTAGTATATTAGAAAATATGTTAAGAATGGTTGTCTAAAAAAATCCTGGACAGACTATTTTTAATTAAATGTTGCAACATCATGATAATAAGAAAACATTTACCCTGTAATTTGGTATTTGTGTAAATAACGGTCCTGTAATTTTACATGGGATATCAAACTTTCTTATGTTCAATGCCCGATTACGTGCGGCTGCAATGTTGGGTCCTTTATTATTACACGCTATACTCAACTCGGATCTCTCTGTCACGCATTTCCACTCGCGTTAAAATTTAATCTTTAAAATTCGGCAACCCAGATTAGGACCAAGTTTTTCGCATTCAACCGTATATCAATGTGTTTGCAATAAAACAACGCTTATATTGATATAATTTTATTTCTATTATCAAGCCGGTGCAGATAACTGATATCGACCTACCGGCTTTTACCTGACAACCGATAGTTCGTCCAGGAAAATATTAGGCAACCCAACGGCTGCACATTCTATACCTTTGAAACTTTAAGTCAGGGTAAAAGTTTTCTTATTATCATGATGTTGCAACATTTAATTTAAAATAATTTTTTTTTAAATAATTAAAAATAGTCTGTCCAGGATTTGTTTAGGCAACCCATTCTTAACATATTTTCTAATATACTAAATTTATTATAAAATATGTTTCATTCTATTATCAGTTTGGTGCAGATCGTTTCAAGTTCGGATCTCCTACTATATTGCTTTTCATATTAGTTAACTGCCTGTAGACAGTTATACCCTAATACTGTTATTTGGAAATAATAAAGAATTGTGCAATAATTTGTTTTTACTATCACTTACTACATATTGCTTTCGCTTACTATATATAGTAAGGGAAATTATTGCGATCGTGAAAATTTTCGAATTCCACTTTTCAACGGAATTAAACATTTTAGGGTCCCCCCAGTCCAAATAACCAAGTCCCGCAAAAAGGTCTGTGTGTGTGTGTGTGTATTTGTGCGTGGTAACTCCCGGGCGAAAACGGTAAGTCCTATGAAACTGAAATTTCATATTTAAGACAAATATACGCCCGAGACGTTATAAAACCTTTTTCATCAAAATGAGCTTACCAGAAGAGGCACTTTATACCATGCATTTTCCACCTTTTTTCGATTTTCTCCAAAACGGTTCCGACGATTTTGATTAAACTCGCTATATCGATGTAAAATTTAATGGGCTTTAATATCATGTAGGTTTTATTTGGATAAAAATGGTGTGACAGGGCTTAAATGTCGATATTTTAAATTGTCTTTCTCTAAAGTACCTTTAATTTTGTTGATTCTATAAAAATAATAATATTATCTTGTTACCACTGATGAAAAACAGGTAAATATATAAATTGAATGAATTCGATACCCAACTAAAGGAGAAAACAGATAAAATATTTTTTTAATGAAATTTTTTGTTTTTGAACATAAGAGCAGTAATATACATGTATGATATACCGTTGGAAACCTAAAGATTTTAGAAAAAATATTATCTTATACTCAAGCTTTTCAAAATTATTAGAGAGTGATGAAAATAAGATAAAACTAACTGATTATTTTAGATAATAATATAAAACACGTTATTTTTAGTAAAATATATGTTTCTATATAAATTCAATTTAATTAATTCTTTAATAGTTTCACGTATTTTTATCTCTAACTGTATTTGAAAATTCTTTCATTGATTTTAAAAATGGAGGTAAGTGAAAGTCGTGTGTTGCCCGCACCAGATTTTTTTATATGTTCCGAAAATTCCAAATTAACCTATTTTCGTTTAATTACTTACGAATCCGGCAAACTCGTATTATGATAGGCCTGGTTCTTATGTAATACTTACACCCTTTGGGACAAGGTAACCCGAGAAAACAGTGTCCTGTTGCAGGAAGCGGCTGATTCCGATCGAAACTGGATTCAGCCTCAACGACTCCTTCAAGACAGCTCTTGCATATATAGCAGAGTTCAAGACATCTGGCGTGATCCTCGTATCTTGGGAAGGGAGCAGTTTGACTGCTTCGGCGTGTAGCTTTTCCTGTACGGATTTATGGCGAGAGATATTATAGAGGAGAAAAGCAGTGGTGTAGGCTGTCTGCAAAAAGTAATACGTATGTAAATACAATTAAATAACTGTTTTATTGTTAATAAAAACAAAAAAAATAAGATAAATATTATGATAAGAACCGTGTCGACTCCACCGAGCACCAGGTCTGCAGTCATGGCATTGATGTCTTTGCGGGCGATTTCTGGTCTTTGCAAAAATTTGTCTATCAAGCAGGTCTTTGAATTTTCATCTGAATTTTTTTTATATTTGTCATTTTCAACCTCTGCTTTCTTCAAAGCATTTAGCACAATCCTGGAAATGTTATAAATATAGAAGGAATTTATACATTGAAAATCAGTAAGACATTTAAACCATGATACGATACGGCGGTCTTAGTGGAGGAATATTCTGATTTTATGCCAAAAGAAAAAAATCTGGTGCGGGCAACACACGACCTTCACTTAACTCCATTTTTAAAATCAATGAAAGGATTTCCTAATACAGTTAGAGATTAAAATACGTGAAACCATTAAAGAAATAATTAAATTAAATTTCTATAGAAACATGTGTTTTATTAAAAAAATCTATTATATTATTATCTAAAATAACCAGATTTATCGGCTTTTCATCACTCTTTATTAACTTTTACAAGTTTCTTCATTAGATAATATTTATCCTAAAAGCTTTAGCTTTCCAACGGTATATTATACGTGTATATTACTGTTGCTATGTTCAAAATAAAAAAATATTTGTCTTAAATATGAAAATTCAGTTTCATAGGACTTACCGTTTCCGCCCGGGAGTTACCACACACACAGACCTTTTGGCGGAACTTTGTTATTTGGACTCAGGGGACCCTAAAATATGTATTTCTGTTGAAAACTGGAATTGGAAAATTTTCACGATCGCAATACTTTCCTTTACTATATATAGTAAGTGAAAGTAAAAAGTTCTTTATTTGATTTTAACAAGTTGGTAAGACCAGTTTTTTTTTTCACAGTTTTTTATGTGCTTTTCTTTAATTTTCAATATATGATATATTATTATTTTGTCTCATCATTGTCGTAATTGTTCTTTTGTTTGAATATTTGTTCGATAAATATTAGGCCGTTTTACAAAAGAAATTCTTGGATATATTTTTTTTAAACAATTTATTTAATCCAGTCATCGCGACGTTTCAGCCTCTAGGGCCATTATCAAGCTTCTGTAATCAATTAAAGTTTCATTGCATTTATACATTTTTAACAATTCAATTACAACAACATATAATAAATTATTTTTAATAATTATGTCACCTACCATGCATATCCATCTTAATTATCTTTTCATTTCACCGCTTTTCAGCAGCGTCGTCATAATTTTTTTAAAATATCATTTTTCGAAAAAACCTGTATTCAAAAATATCATATTATTTTTCATCATCAATTGAAAAAGGGATCTATTTATTCAAAAAAGATAAGAAACATTTTTTCCAACTTACTTAACTGTTTTCGGCCGCCTTTTAGGTGTTCTCGTGTGCGACTGAACTTGGGGTGGGGATGCCAAAGGATTTATATATTTACTCTGTCGATAGTAAATATAGAAAAATTTAGAAAAATCAGTTAACCACCAAACAGACCTAGACAACCTAAACACCTTTTATGCAAGTACTATCGACAGAGTAAATATATAAATCCTTTGGCATCCCCACCCCAAGTTCAGTCGCGCACGAGAACACCTAAAAGGCGGCCGAAAACTGTTAAGTAAGTTGGGAAAAATGTTTCTTTTCTTTTTTGAATAAACAGATCCCTTTTTCAATTGATGATGAAAAATAATATGATATTTTTGAATACAGGTTTTTTTAAAAAATGATATTTTAAAAAAATATGACGACGCTGCTGAAAAGCGGTGAAATGAAAAGATAATTAAGATGAATATGCATGGTAGGTGACATAATTATTAAAAATAATTTATTATATGTTGTTGTAATTGAATTGTTGAAAATGTATAAATGCAATGAGACTTTAATTGATTACAGAAGCTTGATAATGGCCCTAGAGGCTGAAACGTCGCGATGACTGGATTAAATAAATTGTTTTAAAAAAATATATCCAAGAATTTCTTTTGTAAAACGGCCTAATATTTATCGAACAATTATTATTTTGTCTATTTAATATTTTTTTTAAAAACCTGCGTTTTGTTTGGTTTTGCAAACATTTTTTTTATTGAGTGGTGCAATTTCTATGACGACAGCTGCAATGTGACATTGTGACAGTGGAATTCTTCCGCCTATGTAAATATTTGGGTTTAATTCTATAGTTTGCGCGCCTGCGCTCAACGATGCACTCCCACCCACACACGTATGCTTGAATCATGACTATTGAAGTTAATATTTTTTTTGTAAATACCTGTTATGTATCACGTATTTTACATCTATAAGCTTCAACTTACTTTTCAATATATTCCAAATTCTTCTCTATTTTAATGTATGATGGAGTCTTCATGAGCTTCCAAATTTGCTCGCTGCTGTCTGTTATCATGGTGGTGTAAGTTATATTCTCAGCTGCTTTGATTAATTTTGAAGGAACGGAATCTTGAGAAAGATGTGTACCATCGAAACTGTTCAACCTTTTACCAAAGATAAACATCCACATCACTAGAAGAAAAAAATAAAGAAAAGAATATAACAAAATAAATATATATATATATATATATATATATATATTATATATATATATATATATATATTGCTATTTTTATTTTGTATAATATAATATTTATCATATTGGGTATTTTAAAAATAATTCAGGATTTCGGTTTCTACCCTCACACAAGACTGAAACGACAAGAAGATACGATTACTACAGCACTTCAAACGTTCAAAACTTCCATTATATTACAAAAGACTCATTTACATCACTATTATTATTTTTATTTTAACATAATTTTGTATATGTAGAGATATTGATTTTAGGTGCTAAGTGTTTTGTTGTTGTGGTATTGTTTTTATTTATGATGGTGTGATTTTTTAGTATGCAGTTTTATAATGTATATATAATTTGTTTTTTTATTTAATCTTTGGTGTATATGTATAGATAGATCTAAGAATTTGAAAGAAAATGTGAAACGGTTAAGAAGGAAAAGAGAAATTAAAAAAAAAACAGGAAAAATAAGTAGAAAAAAAAATTTAAAAAGAGTAAAAAAGGAAAAAAAAAAGTATTTATAGTTAAATTAAAATGTTAAGAATATTCCTGTAGGAAAGAATCGGTATGCTGTGTTATAGCAACCCAATTAAGTTGGGCAGCATCATTCCGTTTGTTTTTTTATGAATAAAGTGTATCTCTCTCCTATTTGGACATATGGAATCGAACTTTGGGACTCTATTAAGCCATCTAATTCCTATCGCATCCACTCCTTACAATCCAAAATCCTTCACAAAATCCTGAATGCCCCTTATGTTGTCACAAATCAACTCCTCCATAATGACCTAAACATCCCATTTGTTGCAGATATAGCCTCTGATAGATACACCTCTTTCCATTCTAAATTCCCTGTCCATACAAACCCACTTGTCCGTAATTAATCTTCCTTTGATATCCCTGATAACCCTCCGAGGGAATTGAAAAGAAGGTGGCCTCGGTACCTACTGACTTAAAATAGTTAATGAAGTGCTAGCTCAGGGTAGTTCTTTCTAAGACATTTTCATGGCTTTCTTCATTAGGCATATTTTTCATTGTGTTGTTTAATACAGTTGTAAATTACAATAAATAAAAAAGGATTTCGGTTTAAAAAGAAAAATTTACAACTGTTTTATTTCATCAAAATATTCTCTACTACTATCAATACATTTCTGTCAACGTGTTGGCAGCTTTACCGTTTCCTCTGAATAGGATTTCCTATTTTTAGAATTGATAAACTCTAAAAACGCGTATTCCTATTCCCTTTGTCTGTTAATTTTTGTCACGTACGTAGAGTTCTAAAAAATGATAATTCGTATACGCGAGTGCCGGAGAATGAGGCGGATGCGACAGAGCTTCATATAAAAGCTCATGCAGTTTTTTTAACGTCATACGTGAGACCCTGAGAAGTTTTTTCAAAAAATTTGGAAACAAAAAAAATGTAAAAATATTGATTAAAATTGAATTTCAAAGAGAGTTCCGGTATCCCTCGATTAGATCAACATAAAATTATCTGGAAGTTTTCCTCTGAGATGCAAAAAAAAAAAGTTCTGGCCCCTTAAATTTTTTAGCAAATTGGCGGCCTTGTTTCGTTTAAAAATTTTGGAAAAATTTTTTTTTTGGAAATCATTGTTTTTAGTCGGAGTTCTGTTGGCCCCCCTAAGAGTTCTAACAATTATCCTTATGAATGTTTTATCTAAAATTGATAGTATGGGACTTACATGGCCGCAAAAAGTTGCGAAAATTTTTTTAAAAATTTAAGGGGCCAGAACTTTTTTATTTCGCATCTCAGAGCAAAACTTCCAGATGCTTTTATGTAAATCTAATCGAGGGGATACCAGAACTTTCTTTGAAATTCAATTTCAATCAATATTTTTACTTTTTTTTTTGTTTCCAAAGTTTTTGAAAAATTGTTTTTTTCGTAAATCTTTTTTTTTAGTCGGAGTTCTGTTTGCCCCCCTAAGATATTTAACATTTTTCTATGTGAATTTTTTTCGTAAACTGAATAGGAAGTAAGTTATAAGACCGATAAGTTGCAACACGTGTGAAGTTAGCCCCCGCTACTTGGGTCGTCATTTTGAATGCCTTAAACTACAGAACTATTTCTAAAAATGATCGAGAACTCTAGAACTCTTTAGGGGGCTTTCAGAACTATAAAAAAAAAATTAATTTTTTCGACTATGGGGGGCCAACTTCACAGAGGTATACCTGAGACAGTGGCCAGGCGTCCTCATACAACAATATGGGCCCCTCCTGATTTTCTCAAGAAAGCTTCATTATTCCCAATGACTGATGCATTTAATTAATTTGTATAAGCTTCAGTGTATCATCCTAAATGAAGCCCACCAAACAGTAACCTTCGGGTTTTTTTTTTTATTATGACTCTACTGCCATCGGAAGCTGTCCAAGTAACAAATTTTGAAAAAAAAAAAAAGGGTTTTTTTGTTTCAGCAAAGAAGTGAAGCATAAAGTTCTGGTTTTCAGGCGTTCGTTTAATGTGTATGGAAGCCTTCAACATTGTGTGTTGTGTTAATGTGTTATGGAAGCCTTCAACTTTGTGTTGTTAATATGTATGGAAGCCTTCAACATTGTGTATGTTAATGTGTATGGAAGCCTTCAACTTTGTGTGTGTTAATGTGTATGGAAGCCTTCAACTTTGTGTGTGTTAATGTGTATGGAAGCCTTCAACTTTGTGTGTGTTAATGTGTATGGAAGCCTTCAACTTTGTGTGTGTTAATGTGTATGGAAGCCTTCAACTTTGTGTGTGTTAATGTGTATGGAAGCCTTCAACTTTGTGTGTGTTAGTGTGTATGGAAGCCTTCAACTTTGTGTATGTTAATGTGTATGGAAGCCTTCAACTTTGTGTGTGTTAATGTGTATGGAAGCCTTCAACTTTGTGTGTGTTAATGTGTATGGAAGCCTTCAACTTTGTGTGTGTTAATGTGTATGGAAGCCTTCAACTTTGTGTGTGTTAATGTGTATGGAAGCCTTCAACTTTGTGTGTGTTAATGTGTATGGAAGCCTTCAAATTTGTGTGTGTTAATTGTATGGAAGCCTTCTACTTTGTGTGTGTTAATGTGTATGGAAGCCTTTAACTTTGTGTGTGTTAATGTGTATGGAAGCCTTCAACTTTGTGTGTGTTAATGTTTATGGAAGCCTTCAACTTTGTGTGTGTTAATGTGTATGGAAGCCAACTTGCAATCATCTTGAGATGGTCTTCGATCGTCGATTTGCTTAGGTTAATGTTTTCAAAGATTTACTCTGGGCTCATCTTCCACCAAAGCCCGCAAAACGTTGCCATCAAGAAAGGAAGTCCTTGCATGAACGTCTTTGTCTTCAAGTCTGAAGTATTTTGAACCACTCTTGAACTTCGCACTCATTATTGCTTCCCTCGCCGCAGACTTGGTTGATGTTTCTGGTCGTCAGGATAGTTTAAACACGTAAATAAAAAATTATACTATTGGGTTGTGTCACATGAAATGTCCCTTTTCAAGGTAAAGGATTTTTATTAAAAATACGATATGAAAACAAGATAACTTTATTCGAAGTATTTATCTTCTTTTTCTACACAATTTTCCTAACGTGACACCAACTTTTTTATCCCCGAATTGAAAAACTCTGAGCTTTGAAGTGAAACAAAATCTGATAACGCACTTTTCACTTGATCAACATTTTCAAAAAGTTTTCCTTTGACGAAGTTGTCTAAATTCCTGAAGAGGTGGTAATCTGTTGAGGACGTTGCTGCCGCTCAGTGAGATCATGAGGTACCCATGTATCGAGCTTTTTTACTTTCCCAATACACTTTAAATGTCTGGAAACGGTAGGTGCACTTGCATTTAGTTGTGCTGAGAGTCCTTTAACAGTTTGGTAGGGGTTTCCTTCTACTGTATGTTTGAGGACATCGTTGTCTATTACGGACGGAGGTCTTCCTCGGGGCAAGTTTTCCAAGTCGGTATCCACAGCTGAAAAATTAGAAAACCAACGGTGAATGGTCCGTTCATTAACACTCCCTTCCCCAAACGCCTTGCAAATATTTCTAGTGGCCTCAGCTGCTGAATGGCCAAGTTTAAACTCGTACAATAATATTAATCGAAAATCACGTGTTTCCATGTTCATATTTGGAAGTATATTAAAAAGTGGGTAATTGATTTGGGAAGCTAATGTTTATAATACAAAGGTAGAGGATTAGTAACTGTTTACTTTAAATATGTAATGATTCGGAAGAAAACAACAGAGACCTGCAAAATCCTTTATGTATTTCAGAAACCATAAAAACGGACATTTCATGTGAAACAATCCAATAGTATCGCTTTAATATATATTCATACTTATGTAATTAATAAGTGTTAACTTTCATACAAATGAATAATTAAAGGTATACAGTTTGTAATACAGAGTAGTATTTAAAAAAAATAATTAAAATCATGCATTATTTTTTGGATAACCCAATAATTTAACGCAACTTACATTCCAAGTAGAGGCGTGAAAGGAGAGGAAGGATATCTTGAGATACATAATTATTGGAGGATATAGTCCTGACGAAATCCTTTATTATTTCTTCACCTATAGGCAAGAAGGAACGGGCATCCTGAACACGCGCGATGTACTTTTGGAAAGTGCTACGAAGTCTCCACCATTCGCTTCCATTCCTACAGAAAGTATTTTAAAGTTTCTCATTAATGTTTTATTGCAAAGATAAAGTTTACCTAAATTTATAGATTTTGGTTTATTATTTTCAATGACGAACCTTTGAAATCGACCAAAAAATAAAATAAATAATCCGTTTGTCCGCAGTACGCTGTCCCCGGCTTTCTCCGAAACTACTGAACCATTTTTTTTTTTAATTCATCACAAAAATACTAGGTCATCCAATGATGATCCTAACTCCTAGACGTTGATATCAGCCGATTAGTTTTTATATGGCGACTGATTAAAAATGATTTATTTCAATAACTCTGTTATTTTTGAAGATCGAGATAAATGTTATTAGAGGTTTCTATCCAATAAAGCACGAATTATTATTTTTTTTTAAAAATTAGAAGTTTTATCCATAAATACGCGTATAACACAGTTGTTTTTGAAGATTTAGAATGCATTATCAGGATGCAGCGACCAATAAAAAAAATTTGCCTTTTATGGAACATACAGAAAATATTCTACAGGGATTTAAAATCAGCAAGCCGCTATTAATTATGAAACATTAAAAAAGGAAAGGAAAAAATTGAAATGTCGCACATATATAATTGCCTATTAACAGCTATATAAACAATGATACCCTTATATAGTTATTTAAAAATGATAAACCAACGTGAAATTTGCAGAATTTTTTAACATCATGAAAAAAGTGTAAAAACACCGTAAATTATTACACAAGGATTTATTATTTCCAAATAACAATTTTTTTTTTCATACCCTCTGGTTTTATTATCACACAAAATACAATACATGATATGTACACATGTCACAGATATTGTCTTTCTATTACCCGAAGGTATTCTAAGGAGGATTGCTATATGCACTGCATGCACTATTAACATTTCAAGGGCTTCTATGCCTTTGACCAAAATTTGAGGGACCATTCTTCAGAGTTTTGGCGATAAATTGGGTTGAGACATAGTCCGAACTCCTTCCCTCGGTGACAACGTCAAGTGATCCTTACCACCTCCCAGGTTTGGGTGGTGGGGTGATATCAACAAACAATGGGTTTGCAAATAACAATATTAGGGTAAAACTGTTTTTAAAGCTGTAGATAGACAATTAAGTAAAATGAGAAGCAATAAATAATTCAAAGGAAAATGGCACACCTCTGCTAATTTCAAAACGCTCCATCTCAAACTTTTTGGTATTTATTTATTTATTAGGAGAAACGGTTGTTTTTTTTTGTTTTTTATTCATTATTCGGGTTCATGTACGGTATGTTTGTGGCTACAGCGCCCTGACTCAACCTGGAGGTTAAACCCGATCGCACCTCAAATCTCTCGGAATAATTATGACCCATTCTAACTTTATGAAATGTTTCCGACAAACACATCTCTACTAGGTTTACTAACTTTCTAGCTGGTAAGGATATATAGATAAATACTGCATATATGTATTTGAAGGAGACAACATTTTGCAATATATGTATTTTATAAATGTTATAAATACGTCGGTAGTAGGCCTCCGCTGTTGTACAAGTGCGGCCGACTGAGACGATAGTGCTTGAGCGCCAAGTGGCCCAACCTCTCCGGGTACTTTCCCTCGTTCTTGTAGACCTTTTCGATGTCCTGGGCCCTGTAGGCGTGGACCAGGTACCTTCCGGGTGAGATCTCCTCCCGAACCAGCCCGCCGTACTCTTCCAACCTCTTAGCGCCAACCACGTGCAGTCTGCTCACGTCCCAATCTCCTCCTACGGGCACGACCAAATTAACTAACTTGTTATAAAAGTAAGCAGAAGAATAAGAAGAAAATCTGGTGCGGGCAACACACGGCTTTCACTTACCTCCATTTTTAAAATCAATGAAAGAATTTTCAAATACAGTTAGAGATAAAAATGCGGGAAACTATTAAAGAATTAATTAAATTGAATTTATATAGAAACATATGTTTTACTAAAAATAACGTGTTTTATATTATTATCTAAAATAATCAGTTAGATTAATTTTTATTACAATTAAGATTAGTTTGAATGAATAATTGTATTATTAGGTTCCTTTAATTAAAATGATCCTTTTCATTCAACTTATTTTATTTTATTATTTTTTTGTCCCTACGTTTCGGCTCTTTGCCATTCTCAAGGGATCTACAAAAAACATTTATTTTAAAATTAAAAGATACACAACATTATTTTTTAAAATTCTTATAAATCAATTTACATACCTCTTTATACTCCTTTATACACTCTATACAATATATAGATATATATAAAAACATTGATATAAAAAACAAAAAAATATTTCTGGAAGGGATAAAACTTTGCTGCGAAAATGGAATTTTCAAATATAAAGGTGAAATATATAGGCAATTATTTGGTTTACCAATGGGTGGTGTTTTATCAGTATATTTGTCAGGTATGGTATTGAATGAATTAATTAATAATGCTTTAAAAAATTCAGGTATAAAAGTAAAGTTATAAGTAAAATATGTTGATGACATATTTTGCATAATAAAAAAGAATGTAGTAGGGGATTTCCTAAAAGCTCTTAATAATTACCATGAAAGATTGAAGTTTACTATGGAAATAGAAAAAGAAGGCAAATTAAGATTTCTAGATATGATGTTGATTAGAAAAAAGGAAAGAATCAGCACAGAATGGGCCAAAAAAGAAACTTGTAGTAACACAATTCTTAACTATTTTTCATGTCATCCGTATCATATGAAGTACAATATAGTAAACAATTTTTGCAAAAAAGTTATCACAATTACAGATAATGAAAGATTAAATAAGGTCAAAGAAAAGGTTTTTCAAATTTTTTCAGAAAATTTTTACCCCAAAAAAATAGTAAAAACCATATGGGAATTGAATATTAGAACTAAAAATAAAAATAATAGCAATGGTGAAAAAATAAACAAATTAAAGACAACCCAAAAATTCCAAAGCTGCAATTATATAAAGGGACTTTCTGAAGAAATAAAAAAATCCTTCAAATTATATGATATGGAAGAATATACTTTTGCCTTCAAACCAAGAAACAAAATAAAAAATTATTATAGTGAGCTAAAAGATAAAATAGAAAAAAACTCCCAATCTGGAATGGTATATAAAATACCATGTGTAAATTGTCCTGCAGTATATATTGGTGAAACAAAACAGTTCTTGAAGGATAGGATGTATCAACACCAAAATGATGTTAAAAATAAAGAAAAAGATAGTAATAAGACTGCTTTAGTACAACATGTAATAAATAAAAAACACCAATTTGACTTTGAAAATACTATAGTAATATATAAAGAAAGTAATGATTTTAGAAGAAAAATTTTAGAGGCAATATATATATATCAGAAAACATTAACTACAGTATAAATTACAAAACAGACACAAAGAATTTGAATGACCATTATGCTGAGATTTTGAGCAAAATTAATAAGTAGTATAATTTAAATAAATGGAATTTCTGGAATAAAGTTTAAATAACAATATAATAGAATAATATTTGGAATTTTATGGTTAGGTAAATTATCTTGTTTTTAATTGGATATTAATATATTTGTTTATGTGTTTATGTATATATATATATATATATATATATATATATATATATATATATGTATGTGTATGTGGGTGTGTATGTGTATGTGTGTGTGTGTGTGTGTGTGTGTGTGTGTGTGTGTGTGTGTGTGTGTGTGTGTGTGTGTGTGTGTGTGTGTATGTATATGTTTATGTATGGTAATAATTTATTAAAGAATTTTAAAAGAAAAAATTTTTGGCTGTGAAAATAAATGTAGACTTGACTGAGGAGGAGATAATAAAACAATATATGTGTGTATATTAGTTTTGATATCAATAGTTAAGAGTGAGGGAATAGATTTCTTTAATCCAGTAGATGATAACAACCAGGACAGGGCTGGTCAGCCTATAATAGTTTTAATTTTTATTTTACTCAATTATGACAAAATATATATCTATATATTGTATAGAGTGTATAAAGGAGTATAAAGAGGTATGTAAATTGATTTATAAGAATTTTAAAAAATAATGTTGTGTATCTTTTAATTTTAAAATAAATGTTTTTTGTAGATCCCTTGAGAATGGCAAAGAGCAAAATAATAAAATAAAATAAGTTGAATGAAAAGGATCATTTTAATTAAAGGAACCTAATAATAATCAGTTAGTTTTATCTTATTTTCATCACTCTCTAATAATTTTTAAAAGCTTGAGTATAAGATAATATTTTTTCTAAAATCTTTTGCTTTCCAACGGTATATCATACATGTATATTAGTGCTCTTATGTTCAAAAACAAAACATTTCATTAAAAAAATATTTTGAGTTCTGCGCATGCGCGTGAGTATAGCAGTCATATTTCAAGTCGGCTCTCGGATTTCTTGCTTTTACAGTTGGATTTCACTTCAGCACAGTCTTGAAAACATCATCAGACTTCAGGATAACAACACCAGTTATTATTGGAGCAAACAGCGGTAAGTTGTGATATAATTTACAGTGTAAGTGAATGCTGAGTCACCTCTTCATATCAGCTGATTGCCAATAGCCCGGCAAGGCTGGTCTTGCTTAACTTTTTTTAAGTTATTGTTTTTTTTCCCACATCTGGTTATTATTTAATTACTTTCTATACATGAAATGCGATATTATCATCAAGTAATGTCCTCCAAAGCTTCAACTAAAAGATCTAGATCTAGTGGTTCAATCCCGTCACCTACAAAACAAAGACCCCGCCGTGATACTAATAAAAGATTAAATCTACAAGCAACCCCTTCCGGTACTAATTAAGAATCTGAACCACAACCTGGCACATCGTCACAAGGGATGACTGACGAATCGCCGTTTTTCACCCCAAATCCTTTTCAGATTTTACATAATGAAAAAGAAAACATGGAATCTACTCCTATACCTAGTGAACCACGGCCTCCTCCAATATTTGTCAAAAATATTAGAAATTTCCAGTTGTTGTGTGCGCAATTGAACAAAATTACCGAATCTACCAGCTACTACTGTATGAGTAGAATCAATGATACCAAAATATCTCCTACTACTGCCGAGACATATAGAAAAATAGTGAAATACCTAACTGAAACCAAAGCAGATTTCCATACCTATCAGCTACGCCAAGAGAGAGCTTTAAGGGTTGTAATCAGAAACTTACACCCCTCGACACCAGTTGAAGCTATTAAAGAAGAACTAACGGAGATGGGCTATAAAGTGCGGCAAGTCACTAACGTCCTAAAGGATAAAATTCCTCTACCTCTCTTTTTTGTGGATTTGGAACCAGCTGAAGGAGTTGAAAAAATCTATGACCTCAATAGATTGTACTATTCCAGTGTAAGAGTTGAAAAACCTTACACAAAGAGAGAGATAATTGTCAAGCATATGGTCATACTAAAAGTTATTGTCATCACATACCTCGATGCGTGAAATGCTGTGAACAGCACAAGTCTGTGGAGTGTACAAAACCAAAATCAACACCAGCTGTATGTGCTCATTGCCTGAAGGACCACCCGGCCAACTATAAAGGATGCCAAATCTATAAGGAGCTGAGGACCAGGTTTCAAAAACCTCAAGTACTGGATGAAACAGCAAGACAAGTAAGAAACAGAAGAGAACCCTCAAAACTTATTGATGCCAATTTATCATTTGCCCACTTACTTGGAGGTGGGAATCAAAGTACTGAAGCCGTGGCCCTGCCGGAACTACAAAATGTACCTCAATCCATTCCACATATACCTCTTTCTCAAAATGTAACCAATCCTAAGAATCCTAATCCACCACAAATCTCTCATATTCCTCCTCCTTCAAACGCCACAGACCTTACCAGTTTGATGACATCCTTTATTTCCGAAATTAAATCCCTTGTTATGCCCCTAATATCACTCCTTACGAATCACGTAACAAATCTCATTCCTGCCTTAAAAAAACCATAAATGACCTCACCTAATTCCTTATCCATTCTCCTTTGGAATGCGAATGGTGTTAGAACTCACACTGACGAACTTACAGCCGTACTGCAGGACAAAAACATTGATGTTGCACTCATTACTGAAACTAGACTAACCACTAAACAGTTCTTTAAAATACCAGGATACACGACATACCGGACAGACCATCCAGACGGCAAAGCCCATGCCGGTACTGCTGTCATAGTCCGCCGATCCCTCACCCATCACTTACACCCAATTTCCGCCCACGATTACCTACAAGCAACTACCATCGTTATCAAAACCTTTTCCTTTCCGCTTATCATCGCATCAGCATACTGCCCTCCTAAACATCCCATTTCCTCTGCCCAATTTGGATCCTTCCTCAACTCCTTGGGTAATCACTTCATTTTGGGTGCAGACTTAAACGCTAAGAACCAACAGTGGGGTTCTAGAACCACCAATTCTCGTGGACGGACATTGCAGTCTGCACTCAACTCCCGACGCTTTCATCTCCTACCTCCCGATTCTCCTACCTACTGGCCAACAGATCCTAACCGTAATCCTGACATCCTCGACTTCTTCATCCACAGCGGATTAGGCTCTCTGAATTTTTCCATAGCTCGCCTTGATGAACTATCCTCTGATCATAGTCCATTGATTCTAAATGTATCCATAACACCTATTCCTAAACCTATCCCACCGTCATTCATTAGGGGCCCTGTCAACTGGAACCTCTTCCGCGAAATTCTCACTAATGATATTGACCTCAGAGTGATTCTCAAAACCCCAAATGACCTTGACGACGCCGTATATTCCTTTACAACCGCTATTCAACAAGCCGCCTGGACTGCCTCCTCTCCCAAACAATCCCAAATAATTCCTTACAAAAGCCATTTACCACAACACCTGACAGACCTCATCAACAGCAAACGTCGAGCTAGAACATTATGGCAACGCACCCGCCCCCCAGAAGATCGCCGCTCCTATAATTTTTTTTGTAGAAAATTAAAGCGGGAGTTGGCGATCTTCCGTTCCCAATCCTACAATACCTACCTCTCCTCTCTCTCGACTCGTGACAATTCCCTGTGGAATGTCACGAAGAGAATCCTAAAATCCCACACCATTTCCCATCCTCTCCGGCGCTGTGATGGTTCCTGGGCTGCTTCTGACAAGCATAAGGCCGAGGAATTCGCACAGCACCTTTCCAAAGTTTTTACTCCTCATCCAGAGCTTAATCCAACCCATACTGCAGCAGTTGAAGAGTTCCTCACGTCACCAATACCACTATCCTTACCACCTAAAGCAGTTAATCCCTCTGAGGTCAGATATCTTCTTAAAAAGCTTCCTCTTCGCAAATCTCCTGGATACGATCTCCTTTCTCCCCAAATCTTAAGACAACTTCCACCTAAAGCCATTACATTCCTTACATATCTCTATAACTGTATCCTACGCACTACCTATTTTCCTATCTTATGGAAACATTCAACTATGATCCTTTTCCTAAAACCAGGCAAACCTTCTAACAACACGTCATCTTACAGACCTATCAGCCTACTTCCGATCCTCTCAAAAATTTTCGAAAAGCTCCTACTAAAACGAATCCTAGCCAAATTTCAAAATTTTCCTTCACATTAGTTCGGATTTCGCCTCAACATTCCACGGTTCAGCAAGGACTCCGAGTTGTAGACCACATTTCCTCCGCCCTTGAGTGCAAGGAGTATTGTTCGGGTGCCTTTCTGGACATAGCTCAAGCTTTTGACCGGTGTGGCACCCGGGACTGCTCTTTAAGCTCAAAACCCATTTACCTCAATCCTTATACCTAATCCTCCGATCCTATTTATCCAACCGCTCCTTCCGAGTTCGCTGTGGTTCCGAATTTTCCGAACAATATACTGTTGAGGCCGGTGTTCCTCAAGGCAGCGTCTTAGGACCCGTCCTCTACATCCTCTTCACCGCCGATATCCCTACCGACCCCAATACCTTTCTGGCAACATTTGCTGATGACACAGCCATTTTATCATCCAATTCCGATCCTGAAGCAGCATCGCTAAATCTCCAAAAGCACATTTCCCTTGTCGAAGACTGGTGCAATGCTTGGCGCATTAAGGTGAACGAAAGCAAATGCACTCACGTCACATTCACCCTTCGACGCAAATCCTGTCCAACGGTTAATTTCAATTCTATACCGCTTCCTTCCTCAGACACAGTCCGGTATCTCGGCTTTTTACTAGACAAAAGACTGACGTGGAACCCACATACAAGACTAAAAAGAAAAGAACTCAACCGCAGATTCGGCCAGTTATACAGACTACTAAACAGAAAATCTCATCTTACAGTTGACAACAAATTACTAATATACAAGACAGTACTGAAACCTATATGGACCTACGGACTTGAACTGTGGGGGTCAGCTAAACATTCTAACATTAAACGCATCCAATCCTTCCAATCCAAAGTCCTCCGAACAATAGTTAATGCTCCTTATTACGTTACCAACTGTACCCTACACCATGACCTTAATATTCCGTTTGTTTTAGACCTGGTACCATCCAAATTTTCCAAATTTCATCAGAACCTTAGTCATCATCCTAACCCTCTAGCACAATCCCTATCCAGCACCACCCATCCCTACAATCCTCCTCGAAGATTGAAACGGCAGTGGCCACGAGACCTATTGTAAACATTTAAACTGGAGTTCTGACAATGGTCAGATCCTCCACTCATGTACGGTATGTTTGTGGCTACAGCGCCCTAACTCAGCCTCCACTGGCTCAGACCAGTGATGCGGCTGAGATAGAGGTGCTGGGATCTCTTGGATTCCGCTTTTTCCTCCACAAGTGGAGGGAAAAGCGCTTGCTGGGGTCCCTTTAGCAATTGTATATATTGTATATAGTTATGATTGTGTGTAAGATGTTTATTTATTTGCCAACTTTTTATTTATCTCAATAATAGGTTTATGTTTCGATTTGTTTTGTTTTTTATTTATTATTATTATTTTATTGTATATATTTGAATTTATGTTATATTTTATGAAATTTGACCATTATTATTATTTTCTGTATATATAGTATGAATGTGGTCTCTTATCAATATTATTATTGTTCATTTTGTAACAAATTGTAATGTATCTCAATAAAAAAAAAAAAAAAAAAAAAAAAAAAAAAAATATTTTATCTGTTTTTTCCTTTAGTTGGGTATCGAATTCATTCAATTTATATATTTACATGTTTTTCATCAGCGTTAACAAGATAATATAGTTATTTTTATTGAATCTAGACAATTAAAGTTACTTTAGGGGAAGACAATTTGAAATATCGGCATTTAAGCCCTGTCAGACCATTTTAATCAGAATAAAACCGACATGATATTAAAGCCCATTAAATTTTACATCGATATAGCGAGTTTAATCAAAATCGTCGGAACCGTTTTCGAGAAAATCGAAAAAAGGTGCAAAATGCATAGTATAAAGTGCCTCTTCTGGTAAGCTCATTTTGATGAGAAAAGTTTTGTCACGTCTCGGGCGTATAGTTGTCTTAAATATGAAATTTCAGTTACATAGGGCTTACGTTTCCGCATGGGAATTACCACACACACACCTTTTTGTGGTACTTGGTTATTTGGACTCAGGGGACCCTAAAACGTGTATTTCTGTTGAAAACTGGAATTCGAAAATTTTCACGATCGCAATCCTTCCCCTTACTATGTATAGTAAGTGAAAGTAAAAAAATACATTCTGGGACTAATAATAATAATGTGTTTTATTGATTAAATTTACATACCTAAATATACTATATATATATTGCACACTATGCATAGAATTTAGTCATCTGCAGATAGTGCGCCTTAACAAATGTTCTTACAATATTATATAGATAATAATTATAACATAAAACTAACTGAACATTTTTTTCCCCCTTTCTTTAAATATTAAATTCTGATATAAGTATATATCTATATTTCCAGGCCCTTACATGATAATTATACAAAGCTACCCAATTTTCACCTTTTAAATAACTTATGTATTTATGTTTGGACAATTCTGCCCCGCCAAGCCAACACATCCACACAGAGCAGACCCCTACATATCCTCTATGTCTTTACTATTACATAAACTACAATAATGTAGCTCTGCCGCCCTTGTAACATTACAATTAAGGTACAAAAGTTGTCCTCTTATTTTAATTATTTATTTGATGAGCCCCAGGCCGTATCTATCAGAGATATAGCTGTTCTCCCCTAAATCATAATTTAATTTTTTATACAGTTGATGGTGAATAGATTTGTTGACTTTAACCAGTAAACCATTTGTGAAGTCTTCTCTTATATATTCCATTAATCCTGTAAAACATTGCTTCTTTCCATCTACTAAATAATCACTATTTTGCCAGTTATAATATCTCTGACACAAAGACTGTAAATCATCACACCACCATATATTTCTTTTAATAATTTCCTCTGCCAAAATCTTAGTCAGGCTATATCCGGGTAACATCAATACTTTTTGAATATATTGAATATTTTGGTGCAAGGTAAACAAAAATATAGAGTCAATATCAGTTTCCAAATATATAACATAGTGTGGTGTACTCAGCGGAAGTGAAAACAATTTTCTAAAAAAAAATAGGCAGATAATTTCTCTATTCTATCAAAATGCCTAAAACCCCAAACCTGGGCTGCATAACATGAAATAGCTCAGGAGACAGCCTTATATACAGATAGCTTAGATGAAAACGGTAATTTATTATTGCTGAAAAAATGTTTTTAAGTGGTCTGGGACTAATTCCCTTAAGGATACCATCAGATATGACATAATATGGTGTTTTCGGCAAAAGTAATGCATGATTTTGAGTTGTCTTTAAAAAATATTTGTCTACATAATAAACTTTTTACGTTTACCGGATTATTCATTTGTATGTATGTCAACACCTAATTATCCTCTAGCAAACGATGACGTTTTTTTAACTTTGTAGCATTTTACTGATTAGAATTTTTTTTTGGTTGGCGAGACAGGCCTTGTAGACCCATTTTAATCTGAGTCATTCCATGCGAATTCATCAAGAAATTTTAGAATTTTTTTTTTTCAATGATTATGTTGGCACTAGCTACTATATGTTATTATAATATAAAGTATCTAGTAAGTAACTTATATTTATATTTTGATATTTTTTTCATAGTTATTGGAGCATCGTGGATTAATTATTTATTTATTCTAGAAATAACCATAGTTCCCTTCATATAATCTGAATTTCACATGCTGTTTGATTGAAAAATAACGATAGCACAATTTTATTTCTTTGAGTAATCAGCGTCTCTGAGAGTGCCAAGGTTATGAAAAGTTAAATTGAAAACTAGTTGAGATAGAATACTAAAACTTTGTATAACAGCACAAATACATGAAAGGATAAATTTCAAAATTTCATGAAAATCTGAGATCCTGAAATTTCTGGATGAATTCGCATGGAATGACCCATCTATTACGTGTTACCATCTTTCAGGTAATTTTTTTATTCCGTCCTAGCAGAACTCAGATTTGTCCCAATTGCTTTGCGTCTTCAATACAAAATTTCCGGTTCTGAATTTATTAAACCACTTACGACAGTGCTTTCTCCTAGGCATCATTGCCTCAACACAGCAAATTTTGTTAATCTTCTGTCCAACAAAATAAAAAATCATTAGATGATGAAAATCAATTTTTTTCTCTCCCATTTTGAGCAAGCAAAATACCACTTAGAGATAAGGAATCTCGGTTGAAACTGATGCATAAAAGCACCTTAACTAATCCTTTTAAAGAATACGTAAACACAATTGACCAAGTAAGCATGATTGTATGAACACAGAGAGGATTAAATTGAAATTTTGAAAAACACTAAAAACTCATTTTACAACCCAATATATTATATGATAGAGTTATCACTCCCTACGCCTATTTTTTGAGTAGCCACCAGTTGGATGACAGGTCTCACATACTCGGGGAACAGGGTGTACGTGAATACACATTTAATCACATTTCTGAAAAAGTCCTCCCGGGTCTGAGGTTTGAACTCACAAACTTCAGTTTGCTAGGCTAGCTCACTAGCCACACAGCCGCGATTCTCCATACGGCTTAGAAACTAATTCAGTCTTTACTAAGATGTCATAATATTGTTATAATTTTGTTTTATGAGTTTAAACTATCCAGAAACATCAATCAAGTCTGTGGAAAGATCAGCAAGTGTATCCTGGATAAGGTTTGGCCAATAGAGATACTTAGATTTTTCACCGAGGAGCTGAAAATGAAGGAGGTGGACATTCAGTAATAAGAAGAAAGAGAGGGTGTAGATTTTTAATATGAAATTTCAATTAATTTTATTTCCAATTTTTATAAGGGAATTTCAATATAGACAGTAAATATAACGTGTTGCACGCACAATCAAAGAGACAAAGAATCAAATCAAAGCAAAAAAGTAATAGTAAAACTTTAACAATTGCTTTTTCTGCAAATTTTAAAACACATAAAATTTATTTCAAGTAAAGAAGTAATAAAAGATTTGTGATGTTTGCACGAGAAATTTTAAATTTAATGTAAATGTTTTACAATTATTTTAGGAAATTACACCAAGAATAAAAATTTTAGAATTTTTCAATTATTTATACATTGACTATGAAATTTGCCAATATATTTCAGTGTTATAACAACAATGAGCCATCTAAAAGATTATGAAATTGCTTTAATCTATGTTTTTAATAACACTTCAATCATATCATCTTGAAAAATCTTTTAATAACTTTAGGTGTCTGTTAAATGAAATATTGGACAGGTTAGTATCTAATGACATTTCTCTAATAATTTAATATTATTTAAATAACCGTCAATTAGTAAATAATAATAGTCTATTTCTCAAAATATTATTAAAGTATAAATAATTGTAAATGGTTTATATAGAGAGTAATATTAAAATGACGTTAATTGTCTTTTTTTCCAATGTAAAATTATAATATAGCTAAAATTAAAAAAATCTGGTGCAAGCAACACACCACTTTCACTTACCTTCATTGTTAAAATCAATTTAAGAATTTTTATATACATTTAGAGATATAAATAAATTGTTAAAGAATTAATTTAATTGAATTTCAATAGAAACATGTGTTTTATTAAATAATCTATTATATTTTTATTTAAAACAATCAGTTACTTTTATCTGCTTTTCATCACTCACTGTTAACGTTTATAATTCCGCATATTAGATAATATCTTTTCTGAAATCTTTAGCTAACCAACGGTATATTACACGTCTATATTACTCTTCTTGTGTTCAAAAACACAAAGATTGCATAAAAAATATGTTTGCACTTTTCTCCTTTTGTTGTTTATCAAATTCTCTCAACATGCACATTTAGCCATTATTTATCAATGTTAATAAGATAATGTCCCTATTTTTTTTAAGTCTACAAAATTAAAGGTACTTTAAAAGAAGAAAATTCAAAATATCCGCATTTAAGCCCGGTCAAACTATTTCAATCAGAATAAAACCTACATCATATAAAAGTCCATCAAGTTTTATATCCATGTAGCGAATTTAATCAAAATCTTTGGAGATATTTTTGAGAAAATTATAAAAAGGTGCTAAATGCATAATATAAAGTGGCTTTTATAGTTAGCTGACTATGATGAAAAAGTTACTGTAACATCTTAGGCATATAGTTGTCTTAAATATGAAATTTCAGTTTCATAGGACTCTTCGGTTTTGTGCAAGACTTACCACACACACACCTTTTTATGGACTTGGTTATTTGGACTCAGGAGACCCTAAAACATTTATTTCCGTTGAAAACTAGAATTAAAAAATGTTCACGATTGCAATACTTTCTCTTACTATATATTTCTTATATAGGTAAGCGAAGGAAAAAACTTTGTCAAGTATCAACGATTTTTTTTTCTTAAAACTATAATTAATTTTATTAATATGCCTCTATGCATCTAGATCATAATAAGAATTATAGAAATTTTTTTTTTTTTTTTTATATCTTCTACATTTTATTTTTTCCTCGGACATTTAAGAATATTATGCCACCTTTAAAAAAATCTATCTGTGATTTAGTAAATTTTAATATTTACACTCATTAAAATTCTTATTTATTCAAACTGCTAAGCAACTTGATTATCTTTCAAATGAGTAATTATAACGAGGAGTTATGGTCGGAATTTATAATGGGGGAGTGGTGTGGTCTAGTAGGTAGAGTAACAAGTCTACAATACTCCAGGTCCCTGGTTGGAATCCCTGCTGTGACAGAATTATTTATTCTGTTACTTTAGTGGTGGAGTGTCCCTGGGGAATACCCAGCCTCTACAAAGTGGGTACCCTATGATTGGGGGAGAGGAAAACCTGGTGGCTGAGCCGGATCTAGGCCTAATCACCTCCATGCACTGCCATTGTTTGCGAAACGGTACAAATTTTTATATGTACTGAACCCAAGACCTTTCATGGGTTGTAGAGGTACAAGGGATTGAATTTATGATAGGTAGGAATAATCAGGAGTCAGCCTGATATAATTTGTCGACATTTCGACTATAACATGTGAGCCATCATCAGGGGTACAAATCAGAATATAAAAGAGATAGATCAATACAGGATGGCAGTGAAACTAATGTAAAAATTATGGCAATGACAAAATGTTTTTCTGACTCCAAATGGTCTCAGAAAAAGTTTTGTGCATGTAAATATGGTCAGTCTAGCTTGAAAATTATAAGTTGTACAACTGAATTTCATATTTTAGAAGTGTATACACTTGATATGTTACAGCAACTTTTTTAAAAAAATTAATATTTCAGAAGAGCTATTTTACACTATGAAATTTTCACCTTTTTACAATTTTCTCTAAAACGGCTCTAAACATTTTGATTGAACTTACTAAATTAATCTTAAATTTTATGGGTTTTAATATGATTTAGATTCCATTGAAATAGTCTTACAGGATTTAAATGGCGATTTTTAAAATCGTCTTCCTCTAAAGTACCTTTGATTTTGTAGATTCAAAAATATTAACAATATCTTCTTGTTAACATTGATAAATATGCTTGTTGATTGCATTTAATAATAAATAAAGAAGAAATTATCAAAAATATTTTATTAGGTAATTTTTTCTCCCAAACCCAAGAATAATATTACAAATGTATAATATACTGTTTAATGAAAGCTAAAGATTTTAAATGAAAATGTTATCTTATATACCAAGTTGTGAAAGATAATGTCATAGAAAAGTAAAATTTTGAATAAGGCACAGACTTAGACGATTGTTGTAGATAATAATATAACAGATTATTTAATCAAATACATGTTTTAATAAAAAACTCAATGTAATTCTTTAACATTTTATCATCTCTAACTTTGGATAATAGTTCTTAAATTGATTTTAACAGCAGAGGTAAGTGAAAGTGGGGGCAACACAGGACCAGATTTTTGCTATTGTAGATATTTGTAAAAGAGCACCACCACTCTATATAAACAATAAATAAGTAAAATGGGATCACTTGTAGCTGGGTGGCTAGCGTAACAGCCTCCCATGCTAAAGGTCACGGGTTCAAAACCGCAGGTGGTCCTAGGATTTTTTAATGGGAGTAAAAAATCCTTAGTTACGCCGTCCTTCGGAGGGGACGTTAAAAGGTGGTCCCGAGCCTGTGCGATGTCAGGTACTCGTTAAAGATCCCTATCCTAATAAAACCTGGATAAGCAAAATTTAGGACTCCCACTGTAGCATCGTCCGATTAGCCATAGTAGCATAAAGTGACGTTAAATAAATAAACAAACAAACAATAAGTAAAATTATTACAAGGGATCACCTATGGTGTAGTGTACTTATTTGTAAAAGAACACCATCCCTATACATAAACAATAAATAAATAAATTTATTATATGGGTCACCTGTGGTGTAGGTGGCCATTTTGAATTTTATCCTAGTTGCAAGATGTCTCAATTGTTAAGAATCCTATCAACCAGAATGGCCACTTTAACTTGAAATAAAAAATTATTAAAACATTTCTAATACCACTGTAGCATCGTCCGATTAGCCACAGTACCATAAATTGACATTAAATGAATAAACAAATTATTATGTAAATGATTTCATCAAAATTAAAACTTTTTTTTGTTTATTCTCTCTCTATAGGAATAGTTTCACCATCACATAATGTTTAAAAAATTTATAATTATGGGACTATAATTTCAAAACTCCTCATAAATTTTTTTAATCTAATTATTTACAATTGTAATATATTGTTGCTAGTATGAGTATGTTTTAAAATTTTCAATGCTCTTTTAGTATTCTATGCAAATTACTTGAAGATTGCATAACATTGTTTAATTTTATTTTTTATTTTATTACCTAGAAGAATTGGAGTAGAACAAAGTTGGGCTTTTTTTTAATTCTTCCGAAATACATTTTTATTTAAAATGAAAACCAACATATGGGGAAACTTTCTCTATCTTCAATATTCTATCAACATTTTCAACAAATCACTAAAAAATCATTAAAAACAGTTATTTTAATATAAAAATTAAAAATTTTCTTGTTAATTGGTATTAACACTTTTGTCATTATTATTATATTAGCTATTGCATGTGATAATTTTGAGTTTAAGCCAACTCTTTAATTTTGGGGGATTTCCTGGAAAACAAATAAATAAATAATACTATAGTTATTATGTTGTTTTTGTGATTTTTTGAAAAATTTTCACCTTATGGAATTTCTTACAGTCCAAAAATTTATATTACATATTAGATTCAATTTGTCATTTGACAATATAATAGGATCTTTTTATTTATTTATTTTATTAATACAGGCAATCCATAACAATGGTGATGTTTGCCCACATTACAAATATTGCCAGTTCATAGTTTATAGTTGTTCATTTATGGAGAAGGCTAATAAATTTAGTTAAATGTGTTAAATCAGTTAACATAAAATGCTTAAAAGCTAACAGGTATTAAGCTATTATGGATATACCCTCTTCTACAATAATTCTATTGTAAATTGTTCAGAATAAAATCAGAATTTGCCTCTAAATAATAACTTTATTTGTTGTACACGAAAATAGTTAAAAGATTAACTGATTGACCGATAGCGAAGTTATACTTATTATATTTGCTAAAACCATAAACTTAAACAAACACAAAATGTAATAATCACAAGCAAAGCCGCAGGGGTTACAGGTAGTAGTTTATAGTTATTGTTCATAGTTCATCTATGGAGAAGGCTAATAAACATAATTTAATTTCCATATAAATAATACAGGAGAAAAAAAAAATTAAAAATAATAAGAATAAATTTATTATAATAATGAAAAGTATAATTGGGGAGCTTTAGATTGATTCCTATAATATAATT